>OY284413.1:82358101-83558101 GCA_958301585.1 Merodon equestris | reverse complement strand
GTCCAAATTTGTTTTCTGTGCATTTGTCAGCACAAAGCCGTCCTTAACTTCTAGGATCTCTTCTCCGAAGTCCCACACCCTATTCCTAAGGTCCAGTATTATGGAAAACTTTTCCCAAAAATCGGCCCCCAAAATAAGACTATGAGGGAGTTGGGAGATTACAAGTATCCCCATAACCTTCACTGTGTTTTCCACCTTAATCGGGATATTCAATGCCCCCACCACTTCCACCCCATCCCCATTGGCGACCGTGACTGTGTCAACACTAACCTTAACTAAACTACAATTCAGGTCCTTCAAAAGTTCCCAGCCCTTTTCCCCGAGTATGCTTCGAGACGCCCCTGAGTCTAACAATCCCAATAATTTAACCCCATAAATTTCGACATTCAGGTATGGCCGCCTATCTGAACCTTTCTTCTCCAAAATGAAGTCTAAGATTAGGTTACACTTTCTCGACTCTACAACGGCCCTTCTCTCCTGCACTGCGGTCTTCTTTGCCCGACTCAATGCCCCGCCTGGCCTTGAGTCGCCGCCTGGTTTCCCGATGCTTTCGACTGCGGTGTACAGCGCGGGCACCGACTGCGTATCGTACCAACTGCGTTGCATCCGTAACATCGTACTGGTTGTGGACATTGAGCGGCGATGTGACCCGGTTGTCTACATCGAAAACAGGAAAGGGTGTTGTTGCCACGGCAAGCTATCGAGGTTACTGCTTGAACCTCCTCTCTACCTCCCTCGGCGTCTATATACGCCAGATCAGGCTCTAGTAGAGTATTGTGCCTCCGGGACAGTGGCGGAGCATAACTCTCGACCAAGTAGCGCGTGGCTTCCAGCTGATGGCCAACCTTGACCAACACGTCTATTGAAGGAATTTCAACCAGTGCTATCTGCGTCTGGTAAAAGGGTGAAAGGTTCCTCCGGATCCATTTTAATTTTAACTCGTCCGTACACGGCTCGCTCAGCCTTGAAAATAGGCCTATCATGACGCTCACATATATCCCTATAGACTCTGAACGCCCTTGCGTCCTGCCTCTTATCTCCTCCTAAAGCCTATCATCGTACCCAGGTGGTAAGAATTCCTCCTTTAATTTATTGACCAGTTGACCCCAGTCTTTAATAAAGGGTTTGTTGGCCCTATACCATATCGCTGCTTTCCCCTCGAATAAATCGAACGCTGAGGCGAAAAGCTCTGGTTTCGTATAGCCCCGAGCGTCCCTTAGATCCTCTACTTTCTCCAGGCAGCAACCGATGGATTGTGTATGGTCACCGCTGAATTTGACGCCCCATTTCATAATGGGTATCCTTTTCTCGATTGGGAACAAAGGTTGGGAAGGCCTGGACCAAGACTACCTATATTTACCGGCGGCATACTAACAGACTTATCGACTGGAGGTTGTTCCTCTACTCCAGCTTTCACATCTAAACTAGCGAGCAGGCCTACAACTTCTTGTCGGATATTAGCGAGAAAGGATTTCTCCTCTGAGGTACTAACTTGTGACCTGCCCAATCGTCCCAGAATCCATTCCGCTTTAGCTACGATCTTTTTAAACTCTTTGGAGCTTTCATCGCCAGTAAATTCATTCATAAGTCTACGAATTTCCCCTAGTTTCCCCTCACCTCTAGCTCATACCTCAACTCCTCCGAATTCAACCTATTTATTTCCATCTGAAACGAACTATCCCTACTTTTGGTTGAAGGTTTTCCTTTCTTATAATAATAGATATAATAATATACAATAGTTGTGAGTAATAATTAAGTGGAAGCTAGGCAACCGATAGCAATATAACGACAACGCACAGAAGAAAAGCAACTCAAAACTCCAAGCGGCAAAAAAAACAACTTAAATTAAAAAAAAAAATTAATTAATAAAACCGTAACCGAACGCCGGATTTTAAACCGAGTGGCGACAACCGACGGTTAACAATAATGGCTTATTTTAATGCAAATTTCTTGTATTATCGTAAGGCCCCACGTTGGGCGCCAAAAATGTTACCAGTCGCCTCCCCACCTGTCCGCGACGTCGTACGAAAGGGTGCTCGGCCAGCTGCGAAGACTGGTCGTGAGTTGAGATGTCGAAATGGGCGCCACGCGATTGCCCTTCCGCCGACTTACCCGCAACAAGAATCGCGAATTTGCTGCGAGACTCGCGTAGGACACAAAACACCTCAAACAAAAAAAGGTAAAGGAATAACACCACGGAACGTTCTTATAAATTAACAAGTTTAATTCCTTAGTCTAACTTAGTCTAGATTTACAATTCAAGTCTTATAACTACCCTTCACCGTGTAATAATTCTGAAAGTGACAAAAAAAACGAATTCACTATCAACAAAAAAAAACCGAAGAAAAAAAAACCCGTGCCTCCTACTACTCCTCGTATTGTCACCGACGGCTTTACCCTCAACGCCAACACCCACTGCAGCATTCGATGCCCCAATACCCGTTCACAAGCAACGCGATACTCGGCGTACACAAAAGAGACAACGTGCGACCACGGACCACGACCCTATGGTATAATACCACCAACGTCAAGTGTTAAATTACAGGATACCTTTGCGATGGTCTCCTCTTAGCTGGCCGTACTAATGGTTATGCCGTTATTTTTCGTCTTCTTATGTGGATTAAGGCAGTACCGGTGCTTCCACTCCGGCCACGTCCTGATGTACAGCGGCGGCTTCAGTCAAAAATGAAAAAGGGGGGGAAAGGAAAACCTTCAACCATATCTTGTTCCAAATAATTTCGTAATTCTAATTCCCCACTCGCACTCTTCACTATTTCGCACTACGAATCGGCCTTGCGAACTATGCTGATTAGTCGGCTATCCTCAACTGATTCTCTAAATTACTTAGCACCCGACCAGGGCTGCGTGTTACCTGTGGGGACGGTCTTTCAAAATGGGAACATACGAACCGCCCACAACCGATACTGAACGAAAGATGTTAACGAAAATCTTTCGCAGAACAAATCATAACAAGGAATGCAGAGGGATGTTGAGTAGTTTGTTAAAAATTGTACACATTGTCAGACAGAGAAAGTCACCCGACAATCAAAGAGAAATCCGATCAAAATAGTTACTTCAGCAGAAAGAGCCCTAGAGAAAATATCAATGGATTTAATTGGCCCTCTAAAACAAGCTAAGGACGGCCATAAGTTTAGTTTAGCGATACAGGATGACTTGTCGAAATTTATCAAATTCATACCACTAAAGGACAAATCAATGGAAACTGTAGCGAGAGCAATCACCAATGAATGGGTTTTAAACTTTGGACTACCTAAAATAATACTAACTGACAACGGGATGTAATGCGTTATTTGAGGAAGTCTGTAACATTTTGGGGATGCAACACATTACAACTAGCATTGCTCACCCTCAGCAAACGGTGGCGTAGAAAGGGCGCACTGTCGTCTATTGGAATACTTAAAAGCAACAGGAAAAGAATTGGATAATATGACAGATTGGCATGAGCGAATGCCATATGCTAGCTTTTGCTACAATACAACTGTACATAACACAACAGGGTATACACCATACGAACTGGTGTACGGAAACCCAGCAAACAAGCCCAGTGAGGTAAATGATAACAACGAGAGAAGTGTATTCGACTATATAGACGAATTGAAAGCGAATCTTTTAAATAAGTCAATAACAGCCAGAAATAAAACGTAAAAGCAAAAATCTAAAGTTAGGTACAACAAACGAATAGGTAAACCCATAGAATATAAGACAGGACAACAGATTTCAGTTAAAAACTTAGTAAAAGGTAAATTAGAAAATATTTTTAAAGGTCCCTATAAAATAACAGAGGTACATGATAATTATGTATTAGTTAAGTTAGGTAATAAAATACAAAAACATAACAAAGTGAGCATTCGACCTTATTTTGCAGATCCTCAACCTTCCACGAGTCACTCGCAGGGTATGTAGAAATAAGGCCATTCAGAGACAGCAAAGCAATCTATTTTAACCATAAAGGATACGGTCGAGAAATTGGTAGTACACTCACTTTAGTGACCAAAATAAACAGAAGTCAAACCATCAAAGAAGTAGAAAACCATTTGGATAACATAAAGAACATAGTCAATACAATTAATGATCCTTGTTTGATACATTTAAATAACTGTAAGGCATACCAAGGGGTAGCACGAACTAACCTCATTAAATTTGATCATAGAATCCAGATAATTTACGATATAATAGGTAAAAGAAATAGAAGTCGTAGGGGATTAATAAGCATAGTCGGGAAAGGCTTTAAGACATTATTTGGAACCATGGATAGCGAGGATGCTGACTACTATTCAGAGGCAATCAGCGTAGTGAAAAATAACGAGAAAAGAATTAAAGACGGGATGGAAGAGAATGTAAAACTTATGACAAGATTAAGTAAGGAAGTAAAAGATGTAGCATTTTTGCAAAATACAACCGCAGCGATACCTCTCACTTGTCGTAAAAGGCGACTAAAACAAAGGTAAACAAAAATCACATCTAGGCAATTTAGAAAACACCAAGGTGAGCCTAGGGACACATATACCACCATTACACTGCCCCACAAGTGTACATGCAAATCAGTGGGTTGATACGACTGGAGATCACCGGTGTTGTAAGAGTAAGTTCAAACAAAAAAAATCTGGAGCATGCCCGTGTCACAAAAAAAAAAATAAAAAGGCAGGCCGAAAAACAATTGGTGCAAACAAATGCAAAAACACCAGCATTTGATTGGCCTCAGCGATGAAGTAATCCCAAACCGGGAAGCCTGCCGCTACTTTCTGAGGTCAAACCGGCGGACCAGTAGGAATGCAGTTAAGTGGGAAGGTTATGGTCCTACACTTCTGACCATAACAACGCCGGAAAAAGGAAAAGAAGATTGAAAATGGTCTTGTGCTAATAGATGTGAACAATAGATTTTTAATGATAAATAAAGATAAGGAATGGTATACTCTCAAAAATGATTTAAGTGGCTGTAAAGAAATAAACGAATTTTATATATGCAGAAGCCAAATTTTCAAAAACACATTAGACTTGAATAAGGCTTTATTTATGAGAAATAAGGCAAATAACTGTATATTAAGAAGCATAAACTCAAAAATAGAAATGTTCCACAAAATTAAAGAAAATATGTTTATTTTTATCGTAACCGAAGATACTAAGTTTAATTGTACTTGTAATAAGGATAGGGATGAGGGTTCATTAAGAAATTTAGGAATCCTAGTTCTAGGCCAACATTGTAAATTTGAAACGGTGGAAACTGTAATAAAAATCAATTATGAGTCAAAAGCAATAACATTAAAAGATAAGTACAAATTTAATGAATTAGAAGATTGTTGTATGAACATAAAATTAGAAACCGTAGATATCGACAGTAGACCTATTCAGAAGTTAAACATTAAGAATATCGACGAATTCCACGATCTGGCTATCAGTATCCAGAACCAGAAAGACTTTTGGGAAAGCATTCTCGATCCAATCCCAGAAAAAATTAGAAGCACTGTCGCAGGAATAACTGCAGCAATCATTTTAATAATCATGGGAATCATCGCTTACAAATGCAATTGGAGTTCCGGTGGTCGAACGACTGTATCCATATTCAACAGATGCCTTAACAGAAAGGAGAAAAAATACAAGGAAAATATACCAAGGCTCGAGAGGTCATCATCCCCAACATCAGAAAACATATCATTGGGTCGTATTGAACCAAGTTTAAGGGTCAGATACCCATAAACTTTTCTAAAGGAAGGAGGTGTTACGGCAGACTACACGCGCCAAACAAAAAAAAAACAGCACAAAAAGCAGCGTCGACACAAAATGCAGTGCAATTCCAATTCCCGTGAGACAAAGTAATTCTAAACGTTACAATTCCAATTCCCGTGAGACAAAGTAATTCCAAACGTTGCAATTCCAATTCCGGTGAGACAATTTAGGTAACCTTAGACGATAGGTAATTTGCATAAATGAATAATAAAATAAAGTTAGTTCTGACCAGACTTCCACCGCGAAAACTTCATATGTTAAATATTACAAACTTCGTATGTTAAATATTATTAACTCCATATGTTAAATATTACTTCATAATAAAATAGTTAAAATTATTTTAACAATTAAACTCGTGTCGTTTTCCATTTTATTTGCTCGTTTGTTTTGTTTTCCACTTTGGGTCGCACTTCGCGTTGACGAAGGAAAAGCTGATGGTAATACCCAAACCACGAATCAGCCTGACTCTTGTGAAGTGTTTCAAAAGAAAGAAAAACATTTTTCTTTATTGATCGTTGTGCCCAGGCATAACATAATGACCCACCCAGATGAGTACTTTGAGCTACAGGAGCATTAAATGACGATTTTTTGATTTCACGTAATATCAACGAGCCAAACAAGTCAGCTCCCAAGGTCCCCACATCAATAGTTCCCGGGTAATTGAATTTCGGATCCACCAGATCAAGATCCAAAAATTCTCTAAATGGCGTGGATTCCACAGGCGTAAGAGGCATAAGTTTGCCTAGCCGTGGCAGAATCAGCGCATCTGATGTTTGACTAATCCAGTTGTATTTCCTACCGTTGACCTTTCAACTCCATTCACAGAAACTGAAGCTCGAATGCGACGCAGGTGCAGCTGTTGAGCTGCATATTCACTGATGATTGGTTTGCCATAGAGCGCTTAGAGTCAGACAATGACCAATGGCCGATAGAACTCTAATTAGCGCCGTAGCCAGCAATACAGTTGCAACTGTTGTGCATTGTTAAACTTTGAGCGCTCTGTAGGATTGATTTCTGTATGGACGTGATTTCCGTTGACGGTGTTAGGTTGCACCTGGTATCCATCGTTTAGCATTGTGTGATGTTTCTTCTTCAAGCAAGTATATGATGATGGACAAGCGTGATAAGAATGATCAACCCTCAAACATTTCCTCGAACAATCTCACTCTTACAACAAAATCGGAACATGAGGATATGTTTACTAGAACAGCTTCGGCCACGAGCAACGTTAGTCTGATGGCTTCACATTGGTTGCAGATTCGACGGCCTTGGAATTTGTTTCTTTGGATTCATCTTGAAAGATTGACTCATCGCCTCGAGTTCTTGTATGCGATTCTCCAAAAACACCTTAAGTTCATCGTAAGTTGGCACATAATTTGGCGTATAATAAATATATTCATGATGAAGAATTAATTCATGCAAATAAAGTGTGTTAAGAAGTGAATTTTGATACGGTTCATGATTGTTCATCACCAGAAGAATACGAACCCGAAAAAGCAAACTCAATGATTATACATATGATTCATTACACTATAAAACAAAGGTTGTGTGGCGCTCCGTGCTTTCTCGCAATTGGAGGGAAGGGTGCCGAACGGAGAGTAAAACGCACTTTAATTTTTAGATAACTATTTATTATTGACTCTGCTTTTACTCTGCACTGTACTTTACATGCTTTTGTTTCACTCTGATTTTTATAATAACCAAAATGACCGTACCTTTTATAGGAGGATTTTGGTTCAATCGCAATCCCCTCTAATACACAAAGTGCCGCAAAACATTTCTTATCCTAACAATAGAAATATTCAGCCACATCAATATGTCGCCAAATATCCGCACCCCATATGTCCAGCATAGCATTTACTTGCATACGCATTTTTGGTCGTTCAGCATTTGTCTCGCACCATTAATTAGGCCGTGGATGTTGTTCACACTTCACTTATTCATGTGCAAATGCCTTTACTCCAACTATGTGTAACGCATTCTCAGCACTTCGCGTTATTTGGAGTTTTTCCCTTCTTCGTCATTGTTTACACATTTCTCGAAATTGTTTATGAAATGACATAAGTAAATATGAAGAGGGAATCGGCACCAGAGTGCTAACATTGACCTTATGCATTTTACGTGCAGCAATGATTATTATGGTTGGCGGTGAGCTATTTTTTTTTTGTTTTTTTTATACTATTTAGATATGGTATGGCTTAAAGGTTTACATACTATATGTACTACTATATATGATTAACGGAAGTTCTTTTCTTCTCTTAGTGCGTGTTCACATTGGTAGAAGCGCACCAAATTGCTTGAAAGAGAGGGAACGATTTTTAGTAAGTGGAAACGAGAAGGGTTGCTTGCACCGAAAATCCATCTTCAATTTGGATTTTCGGGTGAAGCAAACCGTTCCATTCTAAATTCATTCCATTTTTGACAGTTTTTCTTCATTTATTCGTGACTGTTGGACAGACAAGTTCATTTGGCTTGCAAAAATGACTACTCGGACGAAGGCGACTGAATGAAAATGACTACTTGGACGAAGGCGACTGAATGAAAATGACCCGATTCATGCGTTCCACTTGTCAAAAATTCAAGTGTGCTTCCACCAATGTGAACACTATTTGCCTTCTTGCGCTTGTCCTTCCTGCGCCAATGTGAACAGGCACTTAGGCTTGTTTAAATGTCTAATGCAAATACTGGAGTTCTAATATTTATTTCGTTTAGTGTTAATGTGGGCTGTTTTATACTTTGAGTCTTGTTAGTCTTTTCTTGTTTATTTCTAACTAGGGGTTTAGGGGTGTTAAGGGCAAGTCACATAGAATGCGCGCTTGCGTGCTTCCGCTGATAGCAAAGTAGAATACACACATTCTTATGGGAGGTGGCACATAGCCGACGGAAGCACGCGCCTCGATAGACAAAGTAGAGCTACTTTCTACTTTTTGATGCGCTGACAGTTCATACATTCACATATCGGAGCTCACACATTTACAATTTGAAGTTCACATATAGACAAATTGAGAGTAAGCACGTTCATTGGTGGATGCTTTGAGAGAATGTTTAGGAACTCTCTCGCAGTGAGAGAAATTTCAAATTCGGTTGACATTTAAGTATTATTCTGTTTGGTGTCACATGCGAGGTACGTTTTGTTGGTGCAAAGTGAAAGAAATGTTTGAAGAAAAATTGATTGAAACAATTAAAGACCATCCGTGTCTTTACAACAAAAGTTTAAAGTGCTACAGAAATAAATCCCATTATTATCTTGTACATTTCAAATGCTTGCGACAATATTAATATAGATATTATTACTGAAATAAAATCGTCCATATTTTTTAAGTATTAATTAACAAGTAACGAATGTTTTCTAATTGAACGCACAACACCAATTAATAAATGTCATTGAATGATTTGACATTCAATTTTGACAGATCAACGCACTCACGGATTCTATGTGGCTATGCCTGCAATGCGTTGAAGGTCAATTGAAATTAACGGACGCACGCAAGCGCGCATTCTATGTGACTTGCCCTTTAGTGGTTTCGCTTTATCGATTTTTAATTCGCTTAGTTGTGGGAATACTGATTCTATTTCGTTAATGCTAGAGAATTTTATGATGGCTAAGTTGTTTGAGAAATTTGAGAGACTTCCGGGGTTAGGTGTAAGAAATGTTAAGATATTTAAAGAAGAGATAAACGATTTGGAGATTGTTGTATGTGTGGATAATCATATCTCTACTCTTTATATAACATTTCGTAGATTATTACATAGTTCGATTTTTTTCGCTGCAGATTTGGTTTATGAAATAGTTTTCACGACGGACGAGACGAAAATAAACATTTGTTTTGTTGTGACAATTGAATCCATACCGTTGAGCGGTTAGATTGTTTTATGTCACATGAGCTAGGAATAGTTTTACTTCTTGTTAGCAATTGGATTGTGCAATCTGCGTTTTCGGTGTTTGCATTGAATAGGGGATGTGTAAGGAGGCATGTGTTGTTTTGGGATTTGCATTGATGTACAATAAATCCTCCGTGTTTAGGGTGCAGAACTTTTCTTTTTTAAAGTCCAGAAGGATGTAGTTAAAAGTCAGTTGTATGAATATAAAATTGCCTTTATGTATAGTTGGTAAGGGAATACTCTTGTATTTATACATATATGGAAATTCTCCATCAGAGGTAATGGTACTTTGATCTCGTAAATAATTTTTTCTTCGTTAGCTATCTTGTTGCGCTTGTTTGATACAATGACAAATTATTATCGTCTTTAGTGGTATAGGATAGTTTTGTATTTAACGGCATTTCTTGTGTTATTTTCGTCACTTTTGTTTCTAATTGCTCATGGGAAATTATAGCTGGATGTGGTTTACCATGTTTTACATCGGTAACCAAGTCAGGTAAGTCGTCAAACGTATTTTGGTATCGTATGATGATAAGAGTGACCAAAGAGGTCAGAGATTCTAGTTCTAAAAAAATATCCTAGTCTGTAGTTGAGTTAATAGGTCTGTTTAATGTCCTTTTTGTGTTATCTAGTTTTGTGTTTATGGCTAGCATTTGATTCTTTATTGCAGCTTCTGATTTACTAAATATGTTTTTAGTTGTTTCCAAGATAAGGGTCTGTTTTCTTACCAGAGAAAGTACATGTTGTTCGTCGTATTTAAGTTTTTCAATTTGTTTGTTTTGGCGTCGTCTGCGTCTAAAGTACCAAACAGAGTTTTGCTTATTGTTCCTACGACGTCGAATAATGCCCTTTTATTGCGATGCTTGGGGTTAAATGAGACATACTTTGTTTGGATGTCCATCATCAGATGGTTGATTTCTGAAATTGCACTGTCACATTTTATTCCGAGGTGTTCTGTCATTTTCAGCGTTTGACAGAGGTTGTTGACTTCAATAGTGAAATTGGCGGCGTGTGCTAGGGCCTTTGTGAAATGTTTTAGGTCATAGTACACAATAAGTTTCCACTCTTGGTTGTACAATTCGACTGTTCCAATTTCTTCGACGAGGTTTTCGCACAGATGTCTACTGAAACTTTGCGGCACGATCTATATAATACATATGAATATTATTATAGTTATAGTGCTGAGTATTATAAGGGCAATGCCAATAACTGATATTTTAATATTGTTTTTTTAATAATTATTCCTTGAATTTCATTTCGGGTATCTTCGATTGATATCAGGATTAGTTCTTTACGATTCTCCAAGGTCTTTTCCGTGCTATTTATAATTTTTAGTGTTGTTTGCGGAAATACATACAATGTGCTCGTTTATCTTATAAATTCTGTTTGTGAAGGGTATATTTCTTAATATTATTTTACAATTATCGAATCGAATGAGGCTATGTTTAAATAATTTTAATTTTTCATTGTTACAATCTTGGGTTGTATTGATATTTCTAGCATTTTTTAAGATAAGTAAACCAGGTAATATTTCTTTGATTGTTTCTGTATTAAAATATTCCATGTCACATTTGGCTTCATTAGATTCAATAATATTATTAATACATTCGTTGAATCATTTAATTTTTTAGATTTTCTTTTGTATTTTGGTGATAAATGTTTTTGTTTGCATCTATAATGTATATGTTTTCTTTTAGTAACAACATTTTATTTTCTTTGTTTGGGACTAGTTGTATTAACAGACGGTAAAACTTCTTATCTGAATAAAATGGTAAATAAATAATAATGGTTATTTGGTTTTTGTAATAGGCAACAGTTATTTTGATATCTTTTAGGGCTTCTATATCTGATGTTAATTCTAGTTCTTTTTCTGTTAATATGTTTCCAGAAAGGATGTTTAATTTACTGGTTAAAATTATTTGGTCTATGTCGTTTATATGGTTGCGGAGTAATATTATGTCGTAATTTGTCTGGTAGATTTGTCGGAATACGAGTATTTCTACATATTTTATTAATGTGATTTGATATGTCGCTAATTTGATAGGAGATTTGTTTATTAATGGTGATTTGTTTATTTGATTTAAGTATTAGGTCGTGACTGATTTTTGACAGATTGGCTAGAGTCCTTCTGATACATTTTTCGTCATCGCTATTCATGGTTCCTGTTAGAATTTTCAAGCCTTTCCCTATTATGTTTATAAGTCCTCTTTTATCTCTTATGTGTGGTTTAAGTCCCTGAATTCTAGCGTTTAAAAGGTTGAAGTATTGTATCATAGTTTGGATCAACTTGCTTTGTATAGGTTTGTATTGTTTTAATATTGTTGTAGATTTCGTTTCTGCTAGTTTCGGATTCTATGATATTTATAATGTGTAATATTCTTTTGAAATTTTTGATGAATCTAACTTTGACTATTGATTGCTATGTACCCGTTATTTTCGTCGATGTTTTGTATTTCTATCTCTTTAGTTATTGTTAGCACTATTTGTATTATTGTTACTAATACCTTTACTGTTGTCATTTGCGCCATTTCCTGTAACAAGAGGTTTTTTTATTTTTAGTAAGTTGAGTGGTAATTGTGAGGTTATTAATGTTCTGAAAATTTTTATTTCGCTTGATATGTGACTTGTAATACTTGTGTCCTGTGTTCGAAATAATGTGGTCGTAATCAAGTCTTTGGGCATTTATTTTCCTGAATTTTTAATGGTTTTTACCTCCTCCAATATCCTTTATGAATATTGATTCTATTCTAATTTTAACGTCTTCGTTGTCTTCGTTTAGCCTATTGGTTGTGGTTATCTTAACTTTGTTCATTTGGGTTTCAATTGTTGGGTAGTCGTCGTGAGTCCCATTGATAAAATCTATAGGTTTTCGTCCAATGGTGGGGTGTATCGTGTTGTTGTAATGATCTTGTATAATTTTTCCTCTGGTGTATCTAAGTCCTCGTTGGGGTTAAAAGCCTTAAATGTTCGTTTATTGTCCTGTGTAAACGTTTGATATCGGAATTAGATGTGTAGTGGTTATTGGATGTAAAGTGTATGTCGAAATTCTGTTCTTCAAAATTTGTTTGATGGCTTGTGCTTTAAAACCTAGTTCGTTATACACTATTATCTTCTTGAAATGATCTGCAGTACTAATGTATTGTATAAGGGCTCTTTTAAATTCGATCCATGAACGGTTTGATATTTTTATTGCTTGGGCATATTTAGAGAATTTATCTATTATAGTCCAAAACAATGTCTTACTTAAGCTGTAAAAGTCGTCTATATGGACTACTTCTCTTGGCCTTGTAGCTTTTGTAATTTTTTGCAAATTTCGCAGTTATTTATGATTTATTATGTTATGTTATTATGATTTCGCGTTATTCTTTCCTTTAAGTTAGGGTAATAGATTTTTCTTCAAGCTAGGAAAAGTTTTCGTTTATACCTATACTTCTATGGTTGTTCCTTAGGTGCTCTGTCATTATCAGATCTGAGATTTGTTTTTCATGATATATGTCTTTAAGTAGTTTTTTGCATTTCACTACTTTGAAATTTTTGTTGCAAAAGTTTTCGGTTATAACCCTTTTAAAATGGGTAAATAATATCTCGTCTTCTATAAGTATTGCGTTGATTTTCCCATCGTAAAAATGGTTTTGGATTATATTAGTAATTGTATTATAGTCGAAGTTTTTAGCTGATATTATTTTCCTGTTTGCTTTAAATATTTTGAGCTTCTTTATTTTTAAAGAGCCTGAATTTAATTTTCTAAATATGATTTGGTTTTTGTAGATGTTAATTAGGCAAGTTGATTCTTTAATTATAGGGTCCATTACTTCGGTAAGCGGCGTTTCCGCTTTGTACACCTTTTTTATATTTAAAAAGACAGAATCTCCAGTGCATCAGTTTAGAATTTGGTTCTTTAATGGAGAAGAGCCACGCGAGAGGTCTATGATCCGTCTTAATCCAGAATTTTCAGCCAAAAAGATAAGGCCTAAAATATTGTGTTGCCCATACAACGGCAAGGAGTTTCTTTTCGATAGTGCTGTTATTTTGTTTGTGGCCGTTAAGTGTACGACTAGCAAAACAGACAAGATGCCCGTCTGGTAATAGGACTGCGCCGAGGGCATAGTTACTGGCATCAGTTTGTAAGACGAATTGTTTGTTAAAATCTGGGTAGCGTAATATTTAGTCGTTTGTCAAGAGTTTTTTTCAATGTTTCGAAAGAGTCTATATATTCTTGATCGTTTATGTCCATTTTGGCATCCTTTTCCAGGTATTTTTTCATTGGCTTTGCGATTTTCTAGGTGAGACCTAGAAATTGCTTTATTTCCTTGGCTGTTTTTGGTAAAGGAAATTTTTGTACACATGCTGGTTGGTTTGTGGGTTAGGTTTTACACCAGCTTTAGTCACAATGTGCCAGAGGAATTCTGTTTCGCGTTTTAAAAACTCGGACTTATTTAGCTGAACTTTGAGATTCGTATCTTGAAGTCCTTGGAATATTTTCGTTAAGCATTCCAGATGCTGTTGCAGGGAAGTCGAAAATATTATTATATCAACCATGTATGCTAGGCATATCTTATTGATATAATCTCTAAGAATGTTATTTACTAGACGCTGTAACGTCGCTGATGATGTCTTTAAGCCGAATGGCATGCTGTATGTGGTTCAAAGTATTAGTAACTTTTCCCAACTTGTTTTTGCGTTGTGTGAAGATTATTATTTTCGTTTTTATTCGATTTTTATTTTTAATTGTTTTAATATATCATTACCAATTATGCCATTATAATAATCGTGAAATTTGCAAATAAACATTTCTATCATTTTTCTGGAGTCTCCTAACTCTTTGAATAAATGTATGCGTATTTTCTTGGATACTTCTTTTGAGTGTTGTAAGGTATTTAATGTGATCTTCTGAGTCGGGACAAACCATTTAGGGCTACATAGATTGGGATTTATTATTGAGTGTGTTGCTCCCGTGTCAATAATAAATGTTAAGGGCTCGATTTTCGTGTTGACTATTATATATGGAAGGTGGTCGTGGAGGCCGGAAGCCGAGTTTGGAGTTCTCTGCGTGCTAGATATCTCATATTTATTAATACCATTGGTTCTGGATATGGTTGGTAGTTATTTTGTCGGTAAAGGTTTCTTTAAGGGTCTAAGGGTATAACGGTCTATAATTGTTTCTACTTTTGTAAGGCTTACTAGAGGAGTTATTGGAGTTTGAGTGTTGATTATTATGGTTACCGAAATGTTGTGTACCGTGAGAATGTTGATTTGAAGCTTTACTTTTGGGACGTTCGTTCAACCGTCTATTAGGGTTCTGCTTTTCTATCCTTCCGAACAGTGTTCCTCTTATGCTTGTGTAGGCTTAACCTGCTTTGAAAAGTATATTTATAGCTTCTTCTAGAGTGTCTGGCTCTCTAGAGACTAGAATTGATTTCATAGGTTCTGGAATTTTACTAATGAAAAGTCTCAATGCAGACTTCCTATTATTTTCGGCGCACAGATTTGCCGGGTTTCCTGCTCCTAGTACTAAATAGGTTTTATTGTTGAGCCGTCTTAATTTCTTCCTTAGGACGTTATAGTAGTCGACACAGTTTGTTTGGAATTGGTTACTTCTCATTTCGTCAAACAATTCTTCACAGGCTGCTTTATATACGAAATTGTTGGAGAGGATTTGTTTTATTGCAGCCCATGAGGCCGCTTGGTAATTTATGTCTATTATCTCATTTGCTCTGCCTTTAAGTTTACTCTTAATTATGTCGGAAAAGAGGCTCTGCGCTAAATTGTCGTATTTCTGTAGTTCGGTCTACTAAGTTACAGAATGTTTGTAATTCGGTTATTATACCAGTAAATTCTGGCAGTCTGTCTAAATATTTCAGTGGGTCAATTGGTAACTGTGCCATTTTATTGATTTAATTTTATTTCCAGGAAAAGGAGTGAGGTAGTTAAAAAAAAATTACGACTCGGGGAAAAGAAAAAAAAAATTCGGAGCTATATACTAATGTTAACTTAACATATGGAAATATATTCTAAGGTAGACTTAACATACGGACCATTTTGGTGATGTTTTTCCTTGGTTGTTTTTGGTTCTTGCCTCTTCTGCGTTGCAGTTTGTGTCAGGTTCTTTTGTTATGATTTACGCACTGTACACTGTACAGCTTCGCACACTGTGTTGCGTTTTGTTTAACACGCTGTAGTGTTTCAGACACTGAACTGTTTCGCACACTCTACTGTTTCACACGTTGTTCTGTTTCAGGCATTGTACTGTTTCGCACACTGTACTGTTTTACGTATTGTTTCAGACACTGTACTGTTTCATACACTGTACTATTTTACGTACTGTTTCACGCGTATGGTTTTTGAGATGCTGATCAAACGTTAAAACATAGGACAGAGTTTTGAAGTATTCTTATGCTGCGAAAACTCGGCTTCAGCATCCCATCCCCGTCGCCAGTTAAAAAAAAAAACACTGTTTCTTTTGATACAATAAGTCTTTCTTTATTTGAATCTCTCTTAAGACTAAATTACATTGTTTTGTTTCCTACTATATATACCCCGATCGGAGTGATCGATCGTATTGGAAAAGAACTCGGAATGCTTAGTAGGCAGCTTTCAACGAATGTTGAAACGGCCCTTGTTTACTAAGTAGAAGAAGTGGCCAGTTTTGGCTTTGCGTTTTACTCATTTGCTCGTTTTTAATGTTTACGTTGTTTGGAGTGGCTTGGGGTAAACGATTGGTTGTAGCTTGCACAGCATAATTGTGTTGTAGGGTGATTGTTCTTGCTCCTAACATATGTGGGTTATTTGTGGTTATTGACCACGGATCATGTTGCATATACGGATCTTTGGTTAAACGATTGGCTGTAGCTTGCACAGCATAATTATATAAAAGGATGATTGCTCTTGGTCGTAATGTGGGTTATTTGTGGTTATTGACCACGGATCATGTTGCGTATACGGATCTTTGGATAAACGATTGGCTGTAGCTTGCACAGCATAATTATATTATAGGGTGATTGCTTTTGGTCGTAACAGCTAAGCAGGTATTGGTTCTTCTTGTTAAGGAAATGGAGTTAACCCATACGTGGTTTTGGTTTTGGTCTTGTAGTAGCTGAAGGTCGTTATTGTGTATTAGTCTATTGTGTCGTAGTTGTATAGAGCTTTGAGTGTCTTATTAAGCGAACTTAGGATCCGTGCAGGATAACCGTATAGTAGTTCGTAAGGAGTGTACGTTGTGCTACTATGAGGCGTAGTATTATATACGAACATGGTGTATAGCAACCATTTATGGTACATGTATAAGGGGTCTTGATTAACATAGTGTCGTAGATATTCTGCAAGTGTTCTATGGCTACGTTCTAAAGCGCCATTAGTCTGAGGATGGTAGGGGGTTGATTGTAGTTTTTTTGTTTTAAGGATTTTGCATACTTCCTTAACCCATTCAGACCGGATTTATTTTTTAAAGATATTGATGAAGTAGTGATTGATTTGTTATCGTTATAAAAACAACATTATGACAAATTGCACGTTTAGTGTTAAGATATCCTTGTTCAGAGAAAATGTCCTGGGACAGGGTGTATCCCAACAGTTATTACTACTGAGACAAATAAGTTCCACCAGTTACTAAATAAGCGAAAACAAAATGTTGATTCAAATAATGTTTATTTTTTAGAAAATTCATATTCCATTACGTACATCTATTTTACTTTTATAAAAGTTACATATGGTAACTTGCAAATAACGCTTTACATAATGGAATATTGCATGACACGAAAATAGTTTTCGTGCGAGTTTCCTTTTTTGTATTAGCACAACTGCGGCATCGACGATGTGTATCACGTTCGATTGATAAATGTTCTCCGACGGTCTTCCAGATTTTACATTTCTTTTACATTCGACCTTTCTTTGCCGTATGCTATGAGTTGTTCGGCTGGTGCTACCAAAAAGTCAATCAAAGCAATTTTTTTTGTGTTTCGTTTCCTTGAAAAGAATCCAAGCATTCGCCACAGCTATAGTTTTTGAAAAACTTTTTTCTACCACTTGCCTGATTTTCGGTCCGGATCGTAAAGTGATGAAAATTGGTCAGACAAATCCACACGACCTATGTACATATTTGTTATAAAATTCAACGGCTTCTGGATATGAGACATCGGAGCTATCTCCCTTCTTATTCGTCCTTTTCATAATGGCAATTGCTAATCAAAATTACGTCTTTAGCATCCTGCCATTTACAAACAAGACAACCATTGTTATTATATTTGAATATGTTTTGGACTCTTTCAAATTGTCGAAATTTGGTAACTGCTTTCAGTTTTGCATGATTGTGCCAACTAGTCCATATTTGAGAGTCTGAGCTATGTTAACAATTTTGAAAAAACGATCACAACAGATGACTGCCTGAGGAATTGAGATTGTTGAGCACAGTTTTTTTACCATACGTTCTCCCAGTATACCCTCTACTTCATCAGCCCCTTTTCTCGAATACACATAAAAATCATACATATCCAGTGTTTGAGTTGCTCCGTACCCATATTTTGATGGCGCGTTTGGTCGGTTTTAGTGGCATATATTGCTTCAAAGTGGATCGATCCTTGAATTTCGCACCAGAGCGACATTTTTATAGGTATATTTGAGGCAAGAAACAATTTTTTCAACATAATACGTTTTGCTGGATCCTTTAAGTCAACAGTCAACTTCCAAGCCGCTCGGTCGTGTCTTTTGCCTTCTGCCTCGCTACCCCCAGTTTATACGTTCAGTGACGTGACAAATTAAATCAAACGAACAAACAAATAAACAAAAAAAAAAAACAAATAAAAAAATTATTATATATACATATGTATATATACATATATACATATAAAACCAAAACAAAAAATCAGTAACCTCGTTTCTACCCCTTCGCTGCGTTGTCAATTTTTCTCACTTACCTCGTGACCCAATTATATCGCCCATTATGGAAAAGTGCTGCGGGAATGTGAACTGCACTTACGGAAATAAATCCGCTGAGTTGCTCACATGTACTGGTATCTGTGGCAAAGCCTTTCATCCAACATGCATTGGCTTATCCAAAAGATGCCTAACTTAAATACCGGAATTATCCAACAATTTCAACTTCGTTTGCGAGGAGTGCAAACAAATCTCCCTATCACACGTCATGATAGCGATAAAGTGTCTTAGCGACACTATGACGTCCACCCTAAGCAACATTGCCGATTCGAATAAAAAAATCTCAAATGACCTCGATGTAATAACGAGTAATTTAGAAGATATTTCCAGTGCCGTGGACAACTCGTCTGAGTCCGCCAAAAAATTCTTTCTGGGGGCCGACGACATCTTACGCACGGTCAAAAATCTCGTGGATAGCAACTTGGCCCAAGAGTTCACCAACAAGCTCGACAAACTTGCGTCTGAGATAAACCGACAACTCGTTACGTCGCAAATGACACCGGACAGTCTTAAAGATATGGTCACCTCTTTCCGCTCCGACCTCGACACCCTCCTACAATCCTCGTCTAAATCATCTAATCCTGAATATGTTCAGATCGACTACTCCCCCTTAATCGATGAATTTCTACCTAAGCTGAATAACTTAAGTGATGACCTTTCGACTACCCGCCTATCCATTGCCAACATAGTCGCCGAACTCTCATCGCTGACTACTAGACTCGATTCTCTTCCTTCCATCATCAAATCACCACAACCTCCTCTGAATATATCCCTATTCGACGAGTCGCAGAAATCACCGACTTTAAAAAAAACTACGCCTATCCAAACTGATAACAGTGATACCGAGATTAATGCGCAGCCGTCAACATCTACCGATCCCCCAAAAACAATTCAAAAGTTTGGAACCTCGTGGACAGAACCTGAATGGGCACACCGTCTGGATAAGCTCAATAGCATGAACCTTTCCGAGTTCTACCTGAAAGGAGCCCTTCCCCACGCCAACATTTCCTGGCTCAAGAAATACTTTCTCGACCATTACTCCATAACAATCCTTCAGTGTGCTGAACTTCACCAAATCAACCCTAACAACAGAAGTCGGTTTAAATTCGTCGTTCCGTCGAATATGCGTGGCTCTTCTCAAACCCCTTCAATGACGTCCTTACCATCGGAAACTTACAAATATCCAAGTGGATTTCACCAAAACCGGACCTCAACAGCAGAAGCAGCAATAACAGCAATAAGAGTATACCTAAATCTAAGCCCAAAAATAAGCCAAAATTCCACAAATCGTCATCCGAAACCAAATAAGCATCCCAACCCTCCCCCTAACCTAGGTGACAACTGGAGCTTCAAGACGAATCTCTTTCCTAATTTCACACACCCCTCCATTTCTAATGTACAACCTTCTTACTCTGCTCCTCCCAAGCCCCAACGTCAAAGGGTTTCCTTCAAACCGACCCCAAACCCGACCCCGAACCAAATACCTCCACCGAGTTCATTTCCCAATTTCGACCTCAGATCAGGTGCAAAATACCCAAATTTCCGCAGTTCCCATATTCTCAACCGCACACCATGCTCCATCTCCTCTGCCCCCAAATCGAATTCCATCTCCTACAACACAACCAATTCCTCACCAATCCCTACATCAACAGGTCCCTCCATAACAAATCCTTCTTCTGTCTCCTCTCAATCTTTTATCGACCCCCTTCTGACCCCCATAGTCAAACTTACCCAGCAAACCGCTAACCCCGTCGAATGTCGTTATGCTCTCTCTCGGTTAAGGGATAAAAAACATACGAAAACATCCGACTCTTCCTAGCTTATCTCCATGATAAGTCCGACTCGGTTTGCTACGAAGGAAAAACTAACACAAGCGTAAGGGTATCAATCGAACAGGAAGGTCTTCCTGCTGACTTCGCTAGCCTCAAAAACCTCTTCATAAAATACCACGAATTCTTCAATATTTCCCCTCAAAAAGTCTCAAATGATCTCGAAACTTTCCGGCAATATATACACTCAAAGCGGATATCGCACCTCCAGCGTAGCCGAGCCGACCACGACAGGTTTTTTCGTTCCTAATTGTCGCCATCCCCCTGTCACCCACACCCTCTGCAAAAACCTCCCTCTTACTATTTATTATCAAAATATAAGAGGTCTCCGCTCGAAAACCCAAGCTATCCTGCAACAATCACATGCTTTGCCCTTTGATGTCTTCGCGTCGACTGAAACGAACCTGATCCCCAGCATAAATAACCTCGAACTGTTCCCACCAAATTTTAATGTTTATCGCGATGACGAACTCAGCCGACTCACTGACGGTTGCCCTTGTCGAGGCGTTCTACTAGCCGTCCTTAATACAATTGACTCTTCCCTTATTGCAGTATCATCCTCCCCACTTCTCGACTTTGTTTCAATTAGGTTTGCTCTACTCCAGAAGACACTATACATCATTTGTTTCTACATTTTGCCCTCACAACCTATTGAATCCTATGAACTCGCCATCAACACAATCGACCAATTAACCGATTTAAGAAACCCTCAAAATGAAATCCTTGTTTCCGGTGACTTCAACCTTCCTCACCTTAAATGGACCCAATTAGACGATCAATCATCTTACACTGCCACCAATCCCACTACTGCCAAAGAATGTCTCTTCTTGGATCGCCTAACAGATTCAAACCTTAGCCAAGTTAGTGGCGTACTAAACTACATGGGTAGACAACTCGACCTCATATTCACAACCGATCCTCTCAACTCTTCTGTTTCACTTAGTCCCCTTTCCCTTTCAACCATCGATAACCTCCAAACTCCTCTCCTCCTTTCCTTCTTTCACGATTCTCCATCACAGAATAAACCCCCTACAGTTCTGGCCTCTTACGACTTCCATAAAGCAAAATTTCATCTAATAAATGAATACCTTAAAAATGCCCTCTCAATTTTGATAACCTAACCGTAAATGATGCTATATCCATATTCTACAGGGAAATATTTTACTCTATCTCCCTTTACGTTCCCGTTTCACAACGCAAAACTTCGTCCATCTCCCCACCCTGGTATAATCGCAGGCTCCGTTCTCTAAGAAACAAAAGAAATAAGCAATGGACAATCTTCCTTCGTACTCAATCATCCAATGACTTTTCTAACTACCTGGGCAGCTATCTCCACTTTACCGCCCTACACAACTTCCTCTATCAACGCTATTTAACAGAAACGCAAGCCAATCTTATAAACGACCCAAAGTCCTTCTTTAAGTTTGTTAACTACAAAAGAAAATCCGATGGCTATCCTACCTCCCTCTCCTTCCACGATCAAACCTCGAATGATCCCAATATTATCGTCACCTTTTTTAAACAGTCTTTCGCCGACGACTCGTTTGCTCCAGACTTCTCATACTTTGATTACCTACCGAATTTTTCGCTTGGACCATTTCTCCCGCACACAGTTGATTCTCATGTCATCGAAAACAAATTAAATCTACTTAATGATGAATTCACTCCTGGACCCGACGCACAGTGCGGCGACAAGTGGAAAAAAATAAAAAAAATAAGTTTTCCAAAAATTAGTTACAAGTATGCCAAATTCATATTAACAAGTCTGAATAAATAAACCGATAGTTTATTTATCATAAAGTCCACTCTCCTGTTGTCAGAGAACCTCAGAGAATCAGCATAATTAAAAAGCTAATGAGAGTAAGATTTGTGCCGTTTGAAAGAGCGTTGCGCTAAAGAATTGAAAGGAACACCGTTTTTTATTTCGCTATGCCCACCTTCTGAAGAGAAAATACAGTTATTCTTATTGCATATTTTTTCTTTACATGCAAGTTTTTAGGTTTTAAGAAAGATTAAAGCCAAGCTTCATTTTACACTGTTAGTGCTGACTGTGTTAAGATATATATTTTGTGTGGTGCTATATGGGAAAATATTTTTTGTTTTAAAATAAGGAACTCGGTCATATCTTTTAAAAAAAGTAAGTTTTTTCTGCGACAACTTGCACTTTTTCTTGCCACAAGTGTTTGTTTACGAACATTTTTTACAGAATGTGTTCAAACAGGGAGCTTTTTGATGTATGGAGTTCCAACTCAACTGCCCGAGTGCCCGGTGTTTTGCAGTTATTGCAGGTAAAATTAAATATACAAGATACTTTGGATCCTGAAGATCAGAAAATCTTGACAAGACATGCTCAGAAATTAATAAACGTTGGCAAAATTGCCACAGAAATCGTGATCGCTTTTTGAGCACGAACAAAGACTGGCTTGACAGTTTCCACTCCTTCCCCGACAACATTAAAGGTCTAATTGGTGCATCGAGAAGCCAAGATTTCACAAGTAAGCGTGGAAGACCGAAAAAGGAGTTTGTAGAGTGTTGCAACAAAACTAAAAAACAAAGAGTTGACGATTTGGTAAGGACAAGATCGCTTGAAGAGCTAAGATATGCTACAGATCTGTCAGTACTGAATTCATCCAGTAATTCAAATTCAGAGCAAGAAAAACAGTTTTTGTCACCGGGAGAAGCGCTTGCATTATACCTTGACCTTGATTTAACCGATCGCAAAACCGTGAATGCTCTGCACAAGGACTGCTTTCCAAGTATTTATGCACTACGGCAAACTAACGCAGGTATTCTTCGAAAATGCGAAGTTACTGAATCATCAACGGAAGTCGACTTTCAGGATATTGTGGGAAAAACTGTTCGAAGCATTTGCAGATCTGTCATATTAAGTAAAGACACAAAAGCTAAATTAATTTGTAAATGGGGATTTGATGCCAGTGGTAACCATAGTGCGTATAAGCTAAGATTTGAAAATACCGAAAACGTCGACGAATATTTATTTGTAATAGCATTTGTACCTTTAAGATTAATTGATATTGATTCTGGCGTTTCTCTTTGGGTAAATTATCGTCCTCGATCTATATTATATTGTAGGCTTGTCAAGTTTTTATTTAAAAAATAATGTTCCGAACTTTTAACAAGAACATTATGAAACATATGAACATCATGAACAAGAAAAAATTATGAGCCTTTATGACCATACTGAAATCATAGCAGGGCAAAGCTGCATTGAGTTTCACATAACCATGGTTGATGGGAGTGTGTGTAATATTTTATCTGAAACAAATTCGTCCTCTAAATGCTATATCTGTGGCACACTCCCTAGTGAAATGAACACAGCCAAATGTTTTGAGAAAAAGCCCAATGAAGAAAACTATCGTTTCGGTCTATCGACTCTCCATCTTTGGATAAGATCATTCGAATGTATATTGCACATTTCTTATAAGCTGCCCTTCAGAAAATGGAGGGTTCAAGGAGAAGAAAACAAAACTCTTTTCCAGATTGAAAAAAAACGCATACAGGCCGAATTCAAATCAAAAATCGGACTAAATGTTGACCAACCGAAGCAAGGCTTTGGGTCATCAAACGATGGTAACACTGCTCGGACGTTCTTTTCTGATCCTCAGAGAAGTTCAGAAATAACAAAAATCGACCAAACTTTGATTAAAAATTTAAGCATCATCTTACGAGTGATGGCAACAGGAGCTGAAATCAATTTCGACAAATCTAATATACTCATCTGTGAAACAAGAAAACTTTATTTGAATTTGCATGGTTGGTATTATATGCCCTGTACATTGCACAAATTATTTTTTCATAGTGTAGATGTAATGAAAAGTTTTGACATACCAATTGGACAATTGTCTGAGGAAGCTCCTGAAGGCTTACACAAAACTTTCCGCCGGACTAGACTCAATCATGCAAGAGCTAACAACTGTAAGGACGTTATGAACCACTTACTGCTTATGTCAGATCCGTACATTTCTTCTCAAAGGAAAATTAAAAGAAAACCCAAAATATATGGCTCTAATATCAAAAAATATATAATTGATTGTGATGACGACTACCAACCATCTTCTTCTGATGAAGAAAATTGAAGAACCCTTTTTTGTTGTTTACTTTTTATCTATTTTAAAATGAACAAATATATAGGGTCCGCCAAATAATTTTTTTTTTTTGAAAATGCTATAAAAAAAACTACTGAATATTTTCTCAAATTTCTTTTTTTATTTGAAAGTACAATCCTTCCGGTTAATAATGGAAAATAATTTCATTCAAATGGCTGCCTCGGCTGGCCATGCAGTAGCCTACACGATCGGTCCAATTTTTAAGCACATTATCGATTGTGTGCAGCTGTATTTCACCAATGGCTTCACGAATATTGTCCTTTAAAGCGTCAATTGTCTCTGGCTTGTCGGCGTAACACTTATCTTTGACGGCACCCCACAAATAATAGTCCAACGGTGTCAAATTGCAGCTCCGAGGTGGCCAAACGACATCAGCTCTGCGGCTGATAATGCGATCTTCAAAAACAGGGCGCAAAACATCGAGTGTAGCTTCGGTTGTGTGGCACGTAGCGCCGTCCTGTTGAAACCAAATGTTGCCAATATCCTCCTCTTCAATTTTTGTGAACAAAAATTCGTTCAACATGGCCCGATAACGATCGCCATTGACTGTAACGGCCACTCCTTGCTCATTTTCGAAGAAAAATGGCCCAATTATGCCTCTGGACCAAAATCCGCACCAAACAGTGGCTCATTTTGGGTGCACCGGCTTTTCAATGTATGCGTGCGGGTTTTCTGTGCCCCAAATGCGACAATTTTGCTTGTTTACATACCCGCCAAGATCAAAATGAGCTTCATCTGAAAAGATGATTTTTTTGGCAAAATCGGCATCATCTGTAAGTCGATCGCAGGCCCACTTAGCGAAGCAAAAACGAAGCGTTGTTCAAGCGTATACACAACCATATTCGTTCAACGGAAGGATAAAACTAATTATCTGTCAAATCAGACATGAGCTAGGTGTTACCATTCACGAAATAAGCACTACTTGAAAAAAAAACGTTAGATGGCGGACCCTTTATAAAAAAAGAATATGCATACTAAAATCTGTTTTTTTTTTTTTTTTTCCTGAATTCCCATACATTCAACGTACTGTGCGACGGTCTCCCTGCCATATTCCTAAAAAAAATGCTCCTCAACCATCTCTCGAACTCTCTCGAAAATCTTCACCCTACCCCTATCCCAAGGTGAATTCCCCCGCTTATGGAAAACCTCATTTTATCACCCCTATAGGTCCGAAGAACGTTGTTAACAACTATCGTCCCATTGCCAAACTATCATATATATCTAAACTCTTCGAGAGTGTTTTGTACGAAACACTAAGTTTTCGCTGCAAGTCATTAATCTCCCCTAGACAACACGGTTTCCTCAAATGCAGATCCACAACCACTAACCTTGTTGAATTTGTGTCCTTTACCCTATCAGCCTTAGAGAACGGCAAAGAAGTCGACGTTATCTCAACCGATTTCAGCAAAGCTTTCGATAAAATCTCCCACAGACTGATACTCTTCAAATTGTCCTCCCTTGGCTTCGACCCCATTTTTTTTAAGTGGATATTTTCTTACCTGGAAAGTCGCTATTACAATGTTCGTTTTAGATCTGCCTTCTCTAACCCCTTTTTAGCTTCCTCCGGCGTCCCCCAAGGCAGCCACTTAGGTCCACTTCTTTTTGTTCTTTCCATAAACGATCTTGAATTGGTGATCAAACACTCCCACATCTCATTATACGCCGACGACACCAAGTTCTTCAAGACCATTTCCTCCAGTCATGACTCTTCCCTTATTCAATTTGATCTCAATAGCTTTTCCGTCTGGTGCTCCAAAAATTGCTTAGAGCTTAATATTTCCAAATGCCAATCAATTACCTTTTCACGTAAACGAATCAAACCTCCACCTCGTCTCTACTTCCTCAATAATCAACCCATCTCCACGGTTCAAGTCATTCGCGATCTGTGACCAGGAGCTAAATTTTCGCGCACACATCGATGAGATAATCCTTAAAGCTAATTCTCACTCGGTTTCGTGAAGCGATGGTCTAAAGAATTCTCGGACCCTTACGTTACCCGATCTCTTTACATATCCTTTTTCCGGCCCCACACTTCTCAAGTGTGGTCTCCCTATCAACAAACCCACATTTCTAGAATCGAGAGCATCCAATGCCGATTCCTACGTTTTGCTCTTCGAGGTCTCCCCTGGGGCAATCCTTTGGTTTTACCACCCTACCAAGACCGCCTTAAACTAATCAACATGAACACGTTGGAAGGAAAAAGAGTTGTATCTGACATTCATTTCATCCATCGTCTCCTTTCAGGTACCATTGACTGCGCGACTCTCTATAACTCTGTCTCTATCAACACTAACCCCCGCAACGTACGAAATCCCCGTCTCTTCTATCTACCCACCCCCCGTACTGCCTATGGCTCAAATGAACCTATTTCTCGTATGCTGGGAATTGTTAATTCGAATCCTAACTTCGATTTCAACCTCAGCACTCGATGCCTAAAAATCCGCCTTCTTAACCACCCTCCCCTTCTCCCTACCTAGTAAGTGAGATTAGGTTAAAATTAGATTAAGCTAGCTTGAATTAAGTCCAATAAATGGGGGCGTTTGTCCCCACGAAAATCGAAAATCAAAATTAAGTTTTTCAGGATTTTCAGGAGAAATTGAGAAATTGAGTACAAAAGGTAATTCTTAAATATGAAAAAACACGGAATTCTCTTGGCAGTAACGTTGAGTTTACTGATGGGACGAAAACAAATAGGGTTTATAAGGGAAAATTGCAAGTTAGTCATAGGAATGCAGGTCATGGGACATATATGTCCCGTTAGGTCTGAAAGGGTTAAATATGTATATTGCTAAGAAAGTTTGTTCCTTGGTCTGTAAGAATAGAGTCTGGAATTCCAAACCGTATGGAGTCGTAAATAGATCCGTTTTTCTCGAATAAGTTTAAGCTAGAGGAAACTTCTATGTTGTCTGGGGAGTTTATGATGTACATATTTCTGTGTCATATCTTTATCTGGAATTTTTCTTTCGAGTTACGGTTTTTGATTTGTAGTGGTAATTAAAACTATCGATTTTCACTCGACTAATTGCGCCTGCGTTAGTGTTTTATTTAACCTTTTTGTGGACAATTGTATATTTTTCCAATAGGATTCTTCAACGCATGAGCCTAGACATGGGATCTTTTCGTCCAATTAGCCCTTGTAGAGAGCTGTGGTCAGTAACAATAGTGTATTTTCTTCCATAGATATAAGGTCGTAATTGTCTAAGCGCGAAAACGATAGCCAGTACTTCCTTTTCGGAACCGTGTCTCAGCAGGATTTAGCGTGCGGATGGCAAAACAAATGGTCTCAAGAACCAATTGGGAAAGACAAACCTATTTTATTTCGACATCATACTCCACGATTTCAATGTTTTATTTCTAACTTTAATATACGTTACGAATGGTACCTACATACATGAAGAAACGTACAATTTATGAAAATATTTTTAGTATTAGTAACTACGAGGGCTATATCGCTCCTTTAGCGAATCGCCACAGTCGGGCAAATAAATAATTTTATAACAAAAAGTATAATGCTAAAAGTTAAATTTTTCTCAGCTTTCTCTTCTTTATAGAAATATCGAATAATGGACCTGTTCAGTATTAAATTTCTATTACGTACATACTATACGCAAACATAACAAATATATTACAATATAAAATAGAAGTGTTTGAGAACACTTTTAACACTGCATGTTATAAAATCAAAATTCATTTTATGTGTCATCACCCTTAGCAACCCACTTAGAATTCGATGTTTTTAAGTAGCTCTTTTTTCTCATTTTGTACACACTTTCAAATAATTAATAAATTGTTCGGGACTTCGTTTTGAACCAGGAAAGGAGTCAGAACAAAAGCACTCATCGCGTTTAATTCAATTTTCGTTGGAATTCATCGTTGGATTCTAGTTTCGAATTCCTCGTTGTGTTATCACACATCATCCCAATACTTCGTTGGAATTCGTTGCTGGATTCTAGTTCCGACTTCCTCGGTGTGTTATCACACATTTTTTGGTCCTTCGATCCAGATTCGTTTGGATTAATAATACATCTGCGTCCTGAGTATGAGTACAAAAGTTAGGTGAACTAAACTACGCGGAACACGTGGCCGTCTAGAGAGTTCTTTGAGCAAATTAGCGTCGTTTATTGGAACGTTGAGTGAGGATGTAACGCTAGAAGCATTAGAGGTACGTAAGGAAAAAATAATTGAAATTTGGAATGATTTTAAGGCCTCTCAAGATGCTATGTATGAGTTATGTATAAGAAGGTTATGTCGATCCTGATCCAGAGTTCGAGGAATTCGAATCAAAATACCTCACGGTCAAGTCACTTTTGCATGCCGCTATAAAAAAACATTCATCTGTTAAAAAATCGAACCAGAATATAGCCCAACTAGCCGAACAGCAAAATGAAATAGTGAATAAGCTCTCCTAACAGAACGTCTTAATAATTCAATCGTAGCGTCGTCATCCAATCAAGATATAACCTTGCCAACAATTCGGATAGAACCATTTTCAGGAAGCTACCGCGAATGGCCCACATTTCGAGATATATACGTAGGATCTGTGCATAATAGGAAGGCTTTATCTCCAACGCAAAAGATTCATCTGCTTATATCACATCTTCGGGGAGACGCCCTGACATTGCTATATGTGATGCTACATATCCTGCGGCGTGAGATCGTTTAGAAAGGCGGTATGACAAACATCGGTATGTTATTAACAATTTTATAATATGTTTTTTGGATTTTTGGATATTTCAAATGTTTCCATATTGCGCAAAATATCTGATGGAGCTGATGAAGTAGTCAGGGGTTTGAATTGTATAAACTCGTTAGATAAAGACCCTTGGTTAATTTATATCTTAATCAATAAAGTGGATGCAGAAACACGACAAGCATAGTCGGAGTATAACGTCGATGAAGAGTATTCAACCATGACAAATTTCTTACTTTCCTAGAACGACGTTGTGAAGCTTTGGAAGCATGCAGAGTTAATTTTCGAGAACCCTGGGCTAAAGCTTCCGTCGTAAGAAGCCATCACGTTTCATCTTTTTACAGTTGCCCTAAATGTTCAGAATCACATAATTTATATCAATGTAGGGAGTTTTCAAACCTTAGCATTTAGGCCAGAAGAGACTTCGTCAAATTAAATAAATTGTACTTCAGCTGTCTGCATAGTGATCATCGATCAGCTCGGTGCCAATCTAAAATACGTTCTAGGATTTGCAACACTCGACATCATTGTTTAGTTAATTTGGATACGACTAACTCTAATGCATATTCGACTATCTTTCTCTCCTAATTCTTCGCAAATGGTTATCGAGCCTCAACATGATATTCGTAAGTCTTCGCAGTTCCAAACCATCGTAACTAATCGTTCGTTAATTAACGCTTATCGCTTACCACAATCACTATTATCTACTGCTGTTGGAAATGTTATAGTTAGTAGGGGCAATTATCAGCAAGTACGGTTTCTACTGTATTTAGGTTCTCAAGTGTCATTTGTTTCTGTTGCAAGTACAAACAAGGGATCCGTTGCACAATAACCGCGGAAACAAAGGAGCAACCGGAATCAAAACACCGCACAAAACCTGTCAACAAAAACCGAACGTCAACAGTCACCCTGGCGGTAGATCAGTTCATTCATACTAACAGCAAGGCGCATACGGCGGAATCTGCACAAAGAAAGGGACAAAATGACTGCACCAACTATCAGCCAATTGATATATAAGAAGGTCGCAAAGGGCAGAAAACAAAAAGGGAAAATAAAAAAAACGAAGTAAAGTTCTGTTTGTTTTATTGTTTCTTAATTTGCTTTCCGAACCTTCGCCGATGGTACCGGAAATATTGGTCCTTCGAGCCGGATCTTGAAGAAAACCCTGGCGCGACCATAAATTTGTAATTTCGCAAGAAATTTCTTTTAAAGGGTGGCAGTGCGCGACTCTATTCACATTCGCAAGAAATTTCTTTTAAAGGGTGGCAGTGCGCGACTCTATTCACATTCACAGTGTGTGAATTTAAAAATATATATATATATGAATAACGTTAAATGCTTTAAATATAAAACAGTGAGCTTAATAAAACTCAGTGCGCGAAACTCAGTGCGTGAACCTAATAAAGAATTTGGTACATAGCAAGGCACTTAGAAATAAAAGAACCTGAAAGCAGCTGATACTTCTGGGAGCAACGCAACTACCAGGTGTGTGGCATTTTATAACACTATTTTATAATTCTATTGACATATTGTCAGTTAATTTAAGTCGTGGGGTTTGTCAGGCATATTTCCTCTGCTTCCCTTTCCTCTACTTGCTTCTCTTTCCTCTGCTGTAGCATTAATTAATTCACTCGGTTGCGATGAGCAAGGCAAAAACATCCAGCATCGTGGAATCGGTGCTAATAATCTCCTCAGAAATCGAAGAGGAATACAAGGCATATTCGATTCTGAAAGAATCGACAAAATCATACCATATGAACGAGGCGCGACTATCCAATTTAGAGAAAATGTTCGCAGAGGCTCGAGAACTACACCAAAAAATAATTGCTGCTCCTAGTGATGATGTGAAAGCCAAATACATGGAATCACTGGCCTTTCACAAACTGAAGGAACTTTTTTATGTGTATTCTTCTGAGCTCAAGGAACGTCTCACTAGTGCGGACACTCACAACCAATCGCTGGGTTTGCTCAACAATACCTCTACGGGCAAGGCTCTAATTGGAGAATTGAAACTTCCAGCCATTAAAATTCCAACCTTTTCCGGGTCATTTCAGATGTGGCCTGAATTCAAGAGCCTGTTTGAAAATCTGATTAACAAAAATGCGACAATACCAGACAGCCATAAGTTGCATTACCTCAAGGCTAATTTGACTGGTGAAGCAGCAAGGCTGCTACGGAACACTTCTGCAGAGGTTACCTTTGAGTCTGCTTGGGCGCTGTTAGTAAAGCGTTATCAAAATATGCGTCTTTTGAAAGATAATCAGTTTAAGTTATTATTCGACCAACCACATATAAAAGGGGAATCATCTGAAGAAATCACACGTCTGCTTGACACTACTAATGAAGCGAAGCTATCGCTTCAAAACTTCGGGGTTCCTGTAGATTCCTGGGAAGATGTAATAATTTTTCACACAGTACAAAAACTCCCACGGACGACTCGAGGCCAATGGGAGGCGCATATAGCATCGTATGCGGATTATCCAACGTATGCGGTTCTTGAAGACTTTCTTTTGATGAGAGCCCGTACGTTGGCAGTAATGGAACAGCCGTCTTTGACCCAAATAGGAAACAGAAAGGCCATTTCGGGAATAGTGCGTTCCCATAATTCACTCATTGCTAAATGTTCAATGTGTCATGGAGCACATTCGATTCGAACTTGTTTTAAATTCAAGGCATTAAACACAAAAAAACGTCAGGAAGTAGTTAAGAGAAACAAGCTATGTTTCAACTGTCTGTCAAATACACACCTAACCAAAAATTGCACTAGCAATTACACTTGCTCTGTCTGTAATCAAAGGCATCATTCATTACTGCACAATGAAGTACCTAAGACAGCAACTGATAGACTTGAAAACACACTTGATGAAAACCAATCATCACCTTCTTCTCTAGCATTGGATCCTAAGGCTACAGAATCACCCACCGTCTCCCCTAGATTTGCTTCAGTACATAGCGCTCAATTCGCTGGAAACAATGCTAACCAAACAGTCCTACTAGCCACTGCACTTGTGAAAGTTCAGTCCAACATGGGTCCACCTATGCTGCTGCGAGCACTCATCGATCCTGGATCAGAGACATCATTTATTTCAGAGTCTGCAGCCCAACTATTGAATCTCAAGCGAGAAAGGAGTCATGTCAACATCCACGGTGTTGGAGAAGGCAAGGCAAGCGTCGCCAAACATAGAGTATTAATAACCGTGCAATCCAATTTGGATACAAACTTCAGCATCCAACTGAGAGCATTGGTACTACCTAAACTGACAGCTCTCCTTCCCCCACACAACATTCCTGTTGAGTCCAACGATTGGGCTCATCTTCAAAATATCAAACTGGCTGATCCAACATTTAATAAGGCAGGTAAAATTGATCTTCTGTTGGGTAGTGACGTGTACCCGTCAATTCTTCTAGAAGGAATAATTAGGGGAAAGGAGGGCTCACCTCTGGCGCAAAAAACGGAATTTGGTTGGGTTCTTTCGGGATGTGTCATGTCAACCTCCAAAACCAACGTTACCTCTCTCCACACCATCATAGGAAACCCTGAGTTAGAAAGGAGTTTGATAAGATTTTGGGAGCTGGAAGAGGTTCCAAAGGAGAGAAAATTAACAGCAGATGAAGAAATTTGTGAACAGCACTTTTGTCGAACTCATCAGCGTCTCCTTGATGGAAGGTACATGGTACAACTCCCATTCAAAGAAGGTGATCGTCCCCTCCTAGGGCACTCGTACAAATCAGCCCTGATGCGCTACCTTCAATTAGAGAAAAGGTTCCAGTTGAATCCAGAATTTCATAAAGAATATAATCGAGCGTTTGCTGAGTACAAAGAGTTGGGACACATGTCCGAAGTAAACCAAGCGTCAAGGCTAACTGGACACTACTACCTTCCCCATCACGCAGTAATTAAAGAAGCGAGCTCCACAACCAAGCTACGTGTGGTCTTTGATGCTTCTTGTAAGACGTCAGACGGGACGTCACTGAATGATCATTTGTTTATTGGTCCGAGATTGCAAGACGTTATTCTCAATCACCTCGCGCGCTTCAGAAAGCATCGAGTCGCCTTTGTGGCCGACATTAACAAAATGTATAGACAAATCTGGGTGACGGGTGAGGACTCGAACTATCAGTTAATATTATGGAGAAGCGAAGTTGACGGTGAAATTAAAACATACAGACTAAACACGGTTACATTTGGGACGGCAGCCTTACTTGGCTGTTCGTACCCTTCAACAACTTGCCCTTGAGGAAAGGGACAACTATCCCATAGCATCAAAAATTGCCTCTCAAAATTTCTATGTAGATGATGTCATCCATGGCGCAGATTCTGAGGAGGAGGCAATGGAAATGCAACGACAACTTACAAAAATGTTGAGAGGCGGAGGCTTTCATCTACGAAAATGGGCCAGCAATAGCGAAAGGTTCTTGGCATCAATACCCAAGGAAGATCGGGAAGTTCAACTACCTCTATCGTTCGACGAGACCAACTCAATTAAAACACTGGGAATTCAATGGAATCCCGGTTCCGACACCTTTAAATTCAATGTCCAACTTAAAGATTCAACGGACATTACTAAGAGAATGATTCTCGCAGACATCGCAAGATTATATGACCCAATGGGATGGATCGCGCCTTGCGTCATTCGCGGGAAACTTCTAATGCAAGATATCTGGCGAGAGTGCATAGCCTGGGACGATGCACTCCCTAATTCAATAGTTGCAGCATGGCACAACATAAAATCAGAACTCAAGCATCTCAATCAGATAGAAATTCCCCGATGGATCTCCATTGGTAACAATTCACAGACGGAGATACATGGATTCTGTGATGCATCAGAGAAAGCTTACGCAGCAGTTGTGTACATTCGCGGGCATTATGATGGATCGTGGAGATCGCATCTCTTTCTGTCAAAAACGAGAGTGGCCCCATTAAAGAAGAAATCTTTGGCACGCCTAGAACTTTGTGGCGCACTACTACTGGCCCAACTTATAAGGCATACAATCGAAATCATGAATCTAAACGAGGCAAAGATCTATCCCTGGTGTGATTCGCAAATAACACTCGCATGGATCAAATCTCCACCGTACATAAGAACAACGTTCGTGGCCAATAGAGTTGCTGAAATACAAGAACTCACAGACGCCAACAGATGGAACTACGTTCCTTCAAAGGACAACCCAGCTGACTTAGCATCAAGAGGAATGTCTCCAGTAGACCTCCTCAAACATCATTCGTGGTGGCACGGCCCAGACTTTCTAGCTTCATTCGATGCACAGCAATTTACACCACCGAGAAGTCAAGCCACCAATCTGGAACTCAAGACATCGGAGATCCAAAACGAAAGGGTTTATTACGGATCCCGTAGTGCCACAATCTATGATCGTTACTCACATTTCACGACCTCAGAAACCACCGATTTACTTGTGAGGTGGTCCACCCTTCGACAGTTGTTACGAATAACAGCCTACTGCTTGCGCTTCTACAACAACACTCGAAGGCAAAAGGAGCAAAATCCAATATACGGCCCATTGACGGCAGACGAAGTTATGGCTGCTCGAACACGAATTATCATATTGGTCCAACAAGAAAACTTCAGCAAAGAACGCGCGGCAGCATTATCAAACCTTCCGGCCCCAAAGGGAAGCAAGCTAGCAAGGCTGTCGCCGATAATAGACACCCAAGGAATATTACGAGTTGGGGGACGACTGGAAAATGCCGATATGCCTTACTCACAACGACACCCAATTATACTTCCAACCAGAAACATATTTACAAAGCTACTTATTCGCCAAACTCACATACGAACACTGCACGGAGCACAGCAATTAATGATGGCAACCCTTAAGCAAGAATTTTGGATACCAAGACTCAAGTCACAGGTAAAGAGCTGCATTAATAAATGTTTGATATGTTTTAGATACAGAGCAACACAGATACATGAGAAAATGGCCAATTTACCAGCAACCAGAGTCACTCCAGCTCGCCCATTCACCACTTCCGGGGTAGACTATGCCGGTCCAGTACAATTAAAGGCATGGAAAGGTCGATGTAATAAAACGACAAAGGCTTACATTGCCATCTTTGTCTGCTTCTGCACAAAGGCGGTTCATTTGGAACTAGTTAGCGACTACAGTACATCCGCATTTCTCGCCGCCTTTAAACGCTTTACTGCCCGCCGAGGAATATGTAACACATTGTACAGTGATTGCGGAACCAACTTTAAGGGAGCCGCTAAATACTTAGATGCCGAGAAAGGATACATGACGAAGCAATGGAGTGATGACATCGCCAAGAAATTACAACAAGACGGAACCACTTGGAAATTCAACCCTCCCGCTTCACCACACTTTGGAGGATTATGGAAGCAGGTGTCAAATCCATGAAACATCACCTCAAGAGAATCATCGGACACTACACACTCACATTTGAAGAATATGCGACAATATTGGCTCAGGTAGAAGCCTGCTTGAATAGCCGCCCGCTATCTCCAGTCACCGACGATCCCGATGATTTATCATGTCTTACTCCAGGACACTTCCTCATCGGCTCTCCGTTGAACAGTGTACCAATGTAAAGGTCAGTAGCTTGGAAAGATGGCAACTCATGCAAAAAATCCAACAGGATTTTTGGAAGAGGTGGAAAATTGAATATTTAAGTCGACTTCAACAACGACCCAAATGGCTCTCGTCCAATTATGACATCAAGGTCGGAGATTTGGTATTATTGTTAGATGAACAATCTCCACCAACTCGATGGCAGATAGGAAGAATAAAGGAAGTACACCCAGGAAATGATGGAAAAATCCGAGTGGTCACCGTAAAAACAGCCACAACCACCCTCAAGCGTCCGATCACAAAGCTTTGCCCCCTTCCAATAACAAATGCTAAATAACCCAACACAACCTCCACCTACATGTCCCACCCATAATCAAATAACAACCTAAAACAATACAAAATTAATATCTCAATTATAACAATTATAACCATTATACCTACACTAATAACTCAATATTGCCACACACTACACCATACATTACTTCTTTTCATGTCCGGAGCCGAATACCGATGGAGCAGCAGCAGCACCGACATTGACGTCAGCACCATACCTGATTCCAAGCACGATCGATCCACTTGAAAACCTGCACCCATGCGTCCTACAACATCAGAAATACTTCAGTCTGCAGTACTACCAGAAGCAGCATCATCAACATCACCTTTCCCTGACCCGGCAGGATGTTGCAAGTACAAACAAGGGATCCGTTGCACAATAACCGCGGAAACAAAGGAGCAACCGGAATCAAAACACCGCACAAAACCTGTCAACAAAAACCGAACGTCAACAGTCACCCTGGCGGTAGATCAGTTCATTCATACTAACAGCAAGGCGCATACGGCGGAATCTGCACAAAGAAAGGGACAAAATGACTGCACCAACTATCAGCCAATTGATATATAAGAAGGTCGCAAAGGGCAGAAAACAAAAAGGGAAAATAAAAAAAACGAAGTAAAGTTCTGTTTGTTTTATTGTTTCTTAATTTGCTTTCCGAACCTTCGCCGATGGTACCGGAAATAGTTTCCGAATCCTGTGTTCAACGATTAGATTTACAACGTAGGAAAGCAGTGCTGATGAATGGTATAGGTACTGTGATTGCAGGAAAATCTAAAGGAATAGTTTCGATTCGCATCTTCTCTCGTCTCGATTCAACAGTTATCTTAGTTGATGCGTATGTTACCACAAAGTTACCGCAAATTTGCCAACATTTTCTGTTGATATCAATAATTGGAACCACCTGAGCAAATTAAACTCAGCAGATGCTTCGTTTAATAAATCATCTTCAGTTGATATACTGTGAGGAGCGGATAAGGTATAGGAAATTATACAGGGCGAATTTCAGTATGATAGGGAAGGATATCCGATCGCGCAAAAAACATCATTTGGATTGATCTTAGCAGGACAGTTACCTGCCAAGGAGAATGAATCAATTATTCAATCACACCATAGTATTTTGGATTTCGATTCTATGCTGCAGGCCTTTTGGACTATTGAAACCCAAAATCATTTTACACCTAAGAAGAAAAGAAGATAGAAGAGCATTTTATAAAAAGCCATAAAAGGGACGTCGATGGGAAAAATATCGTAGATCTGCCGTTTAAGGAATCACCTCGATTCCAGGGTGCAGTTCAACGTCTGAAGTCTATGGAGAAACAATTTCAAAGGAACGAGGATCTTCGTTTAGGCTATACTCAACTTCTTGAAGAATATTTATCGCTGGGGCACATGCACAAAATTAGGTAACAGGATATCGAAAAGGAAAACGTTTTTTACTTGCGGCACCACGCGGTTTTTAAACAAGTCAGTCCTCCGACAAAAATTCGTGTTGTTTTCGAAGGATCTTTCAAGGACAACAATGGAAGATCTTTAAATGAAGATTTGATGGTAGGACTAGCTATTCAAAAGAATTTGTTCTCTATGTTTCGACAAATATGGGTGTCGTCAAGGACAGACTTTTTCTCCGCATAGTTTGGCGGAGGTCTCCATCTGAACCTATTGAACACTATGAGCTATGCACTGTGACGTATGGGACATCGTGCGCACCGTTTCAATCGATTCGAGTCTTGGAGCAACTCGCACATGATTATAGGTAGGAGTTTCCTAGTGCAGCAGAAATTATCGACAACGATTTTTACGTGGACGATGTTGCGACAAGAGCTGATACATTGGAAGACGCAGTAAGAAAACGGGAGTCATTAATAAAACTTCTTTCCAGAGGAGGGTTCAGGCTTAGCAAGTGGCAAAGCTATTGCCTGGAGCTGTTACCGAATCATACAGAAGAAAAAGTCGATTTTAAATCAATGTATACAAATGGCGAACCTTGGAGTAAGGTATTAGGGCTCTATTGGAACTCAAGAGAGGATATTTTAAATTTCCGTTTTAAACTTCGTTGTGTGACCGTGCAGTCGAACAGACGTGTGTTCTAAGTTTCCAATAGTTCAAGCATTGTTAATTTAATTGCGTAACTAATACCATATATGGCTTCATTACAGTGCCCAAACTGTCGCCATAGTTTGGTCGACTTTGATCAATTTACATCTAAAGTTGATCATTTGCATAAGGAAATTTCTGATTTGAAAGAATTTCTTTCGCGATTTTTTTCCAACAGTGATTCTAAGTCACAGGTGATGACCCGCTCGCGAACTACCGGTAGGGTCGTTGCACCCACTCGCTCTAATGTGTCTGAGATCCAACATGATACATCTTCTAACAAATCGAAATCAAAGAGCCTGTGCACCCCGCAAGTTGCCGCTGCGGAACTGAACAAAAACTCTAATAAAAGTTCATACACATGTGATAATACTGTGCGCGTTAAACCAGCCTATAATTCGGTTGCAACCGTTTCTACCAATAACGTAACCAACGATCCAGCTGTTAATGTCGTTGATGCCATCATAGAAGACGATCCACAGACTAGCAAAATCATTACTCCAGCCACTGATGCTTTAGACGCTCTTACAAGAACTGCTTCTACTTCTCAACCAACGATGAAATCTAAGCGACCTAATAGGCATGATAAAACAATCGTCGGAAGAAATAGTAATCCTATCATGGGTATTGAACTAGAAGTCGTAAACCAACTCAAATGGTTGCATTTGTCATCATTCAAGCCGTCTACGACTTGTCAATCCATACTTTCATATGTCGCGACTGTATTTGATATAGACATCTCTATTATAAAATGCTACAAATTAATTAAAGAAAACACTAATGAGGTGGATCTTAATCATATCAATTTTAAATTAGGCGTTCCGGAAAATATGATCAATAAGTTTCTTAATTCTGATATGTGGCTTAATGGTATCAGAGTTCGCCCATTCAAATTTCTTCCAAAAAACGGAAAGCGAACTTCAAACCTAAGCGCTCATACATAAAACGTGTTCTCTCTCCTACTACCACCACTCTATACTACCAAAATGTGGGAGGAATGAGAAGCAAAATTACGGATTTTTTTCTCGCCGCTGCTGACTGTTCGTATGCCTTTATTGCATTAACGGAGACGTGGCTGCATAATGGAATTGTGTCTGCTGAATTATTTCCCAACGATTTTGAAGTTTATCGAGCTGATAGATGTCCCATTCAAACTGGTTGTGAAAGAGGAGGTGGCGTATTATTTGCAGTTCGAAAGGCTCTTAAGAGTACAAATGTCGCATTAGATGATACGGGTATGATCGAACAAATCTGTGTGTCCGTCGATTTATATACACTTGAATATACCAACCTAATTCACTTTTTTGTTTCTTATATTCCTCCTAATGCTGATATTATAATTTATAGAAAACATGTAAAAAACATTACAAATATTGTTAGTAGCTTTAGTGACCTATCATATGCCGTAATATTAGGTGATTTTAATTTGCCAGATATTACTTGGGTTTTTTCGCAAGAAGAAAAATATGGTTTTCCTTTTAATGTTTCCAAAGAGAAAGAAATTCTAGTAATTGACAATCTATCGTCTAGAAATCTATGTCAATTAAATACTTTTTGCAATACAACGGGAAATGTGTTAGATTTAGTTTTTGTCAACAAAGAGTTAGAGACAACTTTAGATCGTGCTGATTTGCCAATGCTTCGCAATAGTATTTTTCATGAAGCTATTGTACTTTCTTTTAATTTCTCTAATTTTACTTCATTAACAGAGAATGGTGAGAGTGTCAGACTTGATTTTGCTAAAGCCGATTTCAACGCCATGAACATCTTTCTAGATTCAATAATCTGGCTAAGTGTTCTTAACTCAAAAAGCTTAGAAACCGCTTTTATAAAATTTAAAGACATAATTGACTCTGCGATTTACAAGTATGTACCAACCAAACGAATAAAAAAGTCTCAGAAACCAGTCTGGTTTAAAGAGGTTTATCGAGATTGAAAAATTCTATGAGCAAGATGTGTAAATTAAGTAAAATCTATTCCCCCGCGAAAAATGAATTTGTGCGTATGCGTAAAGACTACAATTTCCTAAAAAAAATTTTGTATAGACAATACGTTTCATCCATGGAAACAAATATTAAACAGAATTCAAAGGCATTTTGGTCTTATATAAATACAAAGCGAAAGTCACTTGGTTTTCCATCCATTATGTATTTTAATAACAACAAATGCAATAATTTAGAGGAAATATGCGACGCCTTTGCAGAGTTCTTCCAATCAAATTTCGTAAATGAAGTGATAGATGCTAATTTAATTTCAAACCATGACAAACAAATTTTGAATCTTGGTTCTTTGTTGTTGACAGAAGATGATGTCTTACAAGAATTATCATCTCTAAAATCGAGCACATGTCTCGCACCTGATAGTTTTCCACCATTATTTTTTAAAATGTGCAAGGGTAGCCTTGTAAAACCTCTAAAAATCATATTTAATATTTCTCTTGAATTGGGTGTTTTCCTCGATTCATGGAAAAGTTCCTTTATCACACCTTACCATAAATCTGGACCTAAAGGAATCGTCGAAAATTATAGACCTATAGCAAAACTACAATTGATTCCCAAAATATTTGAGGCAATTGTAAAAAATAAGCTATATACTTTTGTCGCTAGTTGTATCTCGGAATGTCAACATGGTTTCATAACTGGTAGGTCGACCACCACTAACCTGGTCATTTTAACCGATTATTGTCTTCGAAATTTCGAAAAAAACTTGCAAACTGACTGTGTTTACACTGATTTCTCAAAAGCCTTTGACCGCGTTCAACATAACGTTCTTATAAGAAAACTTAAAATGTATGGATTTCATTCTAATATTTTAAAATGGTTAGATAGTTATTTAACAAATCGGAAACTATTTGTTAAGATTGGTTCCGTACTTTCCAAAGAAATACGAAACTATTCTGGTGTTCCTCAAGGCAGTCATATTGGTCCGCTCCTCTTCTTAATTTTTATAAATGACCTTCCATCGGTTATAAAATCATCTAATTGTCTTTTATTCGCTGATGACTTAAAAATGTATAGATCTATAAACTCGATTTCTGATGCAATTCAACTTCAAAATGACCTAAATTCTGTCAATAACTGGTGCATTTTAAACGGGTTGCTTCTAAATATTCAAAAGTGCTCTGTTATAACTTTTAATAGAAAAAGATCAGTAATTATATTCGATTATAGTATTCAAAATGCAGTATTGAAAAGAGTTACTTCCCAGAAGGATTTAGGAATCATTTTTGATGTTAAATTGAGCTTCACAGAACATATCGATTATACAGGGTGTCCCACGAGCAGTGTGCCAAAAAGCTAGAGCGTGTAGGTCTGGTCAAGACAAGAAAAAAATCGTATGGGAGGGGGGGTCTATTCCCCCCCGTTTAGCCGGGAGGGGCAATTTTCTAAAAAATTGACTTAATTTGGAAAACAAATTATTAAAAATCAACAGTTACATCCACAATGCCGTGATATACTTTTTTGTAAAGGCAGAAACCTCTTCTTTCATCTTGTTTTTAAATGAAGCTGTTTTAAGGAATAGTTTTTGAGAAATTAATTTTCAAACTCAAAATTTTGAAAAAAAAATGAAAAAAAAAAATTTCGAACTATTTTTTTTCAAAATTGTATGTAATTAAGTACTAATTTTTTGTCCAAAATTCAATTCTCTTATTAGTTTTTAGTTAAAAACAGAAAACCGGATGCAAAAATGTTTTGTAGTTTTCGAGAAATTAAAAAAAAACCCGAACCATTTTTTTCTAAGAAAAATCTTTTTTTTGGTTTTAACGCGGCTGGACTTGTAGGCAAATTAATGTATGAAACATTGACATCTTTTTTATTATTTTTAAAAAATTCGGAGTTTTATTATAATCAATTTTCAATATGATCCCCATTTTTTAGAAGGCAAAGATTATATCTCCTTCTAATGGCTGCACATAAGTCAAACAATTTGACTCCAGCGACTTCAATCCGTGCTTTCAGTCGTTCCAAAGATACTATTTCCACTTCGTAAACATAATTCTTCATGAATCCCCACACATAAAAATCTAGAGGAGTTAAATCTGGTGATCTAGGTGGCCATTCCGTGGGGCCCTTTCTTCCGATCCAACGGTCACTAAAATGATCATCCAGCCAGTTTCTAACCCGTAAGCTGTAGTGTGCTGGTGCTCCATCTTGCTGGTAGATTAAATTATCTGCTATGGCCAAAGGAACGTTGTCCATCAAATCGGGCAAAAGGTCTCGTAGGAACTGCAAGTACGATTCTCCATTAATAACGGCATTCAAAAACCGGGGCCCGATTACAGTTTGTCCAACAATACCAAGCCAAACATTACAGCTAAAGCGGTGTTGTGATTTATTTTGTTTTTTGTTGTGTAGATTGGTGCTACTCCAATGATGCAAATTGTGGAAGTTAGTAACCCCATCTCTGGTAAACTGTGCTTCATCCGTCCAGAATATCCTTCCAAAATTGTTTCGTTCAGTTTCATTTCGAAGCAGTAATGATCGACAAAATTCTGCTCTCAAAAACTTGTCGTTTGAGGTGAGTTCCTGAACTGTCCTAAAATGGTACGGGTGTAAGTTTTCGGTATGAAGCACTCTCCGTACTCTAGATTTGGGCACTCCAAGCATAATAGCTCTCCTCCTTGTACTAAGGGAGGGATTACGTCAGACCAAATCCAAATATTGCGGTTTTATTGTCTTAAGGTCCTAGCCGGTTGAACCCATTGGCGGCGGGCGGACCCAGACGAAATTGGCAGGTCATTTTTCAGGCGTTATCAATGAAAAAAAAGGATTAATCCAATACTGTGTCAGTTTATTGAATCCTCATAAAACTCCAAATTTTTTAAAAATAATAAAAAAGATGTCAATGTTTCATACATTAATTTGCCTACAAGTCCAGCCGCGTTAAAACCAAAAAAAAGATTTTTCTTAGAAAAAAATGGTTCGGGTTTTTTTTTAATTTCTCGAAAACTACAAAACATTTTTGCATCCGGTTTTCTGTTTTTAACTAAAAACTAATAAGAGAATTGAATTTTGGACAAAAAATTAGTACTTAATTACATACAATTTTGAAAAAAATAGTTCGAAATTTTTTTTTTAATTTTTTTTTTCAAAATTTTGAGTTTAAAAATTAATTTCTCAAAAACTATTCCTTAAAACAGCTTCGTTTAAAAACAAGATGAAAGAAGAGGTTTCTGCCTTTACAAAAAAGTATATCACGGCATTGTGGATGTAACTGTTGATTTTTAATAATTTGTTTTCCAAATTAAGTCAATTTTTTAGAAAATTGCCCCTCCCGGCTAAACGGGGGGGAATAGACCCCCCCCTCCCGTACGATTTTTTTCTTGTCTTGACCAGACCTACACGCTCTAGCTTTTTGGCACACTGCTCGTGGGACACCCTGTATAATTACCAAAGCAAATTGTTTGCTTGGATTTGTATTTCGAAATTCCAAGGACTTTAATGATCCCTATACCCTAAAGAGCTTATTTAATTCAATAATTCGCTCCATTTTGGAATACGCTTGCATAGTTTGGAACCCTTACTATCGCAACGCTGAATTAAGGATTGAGAAAATTCAAAAAAGGTTTACCAAATTAGCTCTTCGAAAAATTTATTGGAATAACCAAATGCCTTCCTATAAAACCAGATGCGCACTTTTAAATTTAAAACCGCTTGCTCAAAGAAGAATGTACTATTCTGCTCTCTTTGCAAATGACATACTAACAGGTCATATCGATTGTCCGCTTTTGCTATCGATGCTTAATATTTATGCGCCATCTCGCATTCTTCGTCCTAGGATAAATTCTTTTTTTGTTACTGGCAGGCACACAACGAATTATGTAAAAAATAGTCCTATTAATACGGCATGTGATAACTACAATCTAATTACACATGAAATTGATTTCCACATGTCAAGATGGCTTTGTAAAAGTATCATAATGGATTTTTCACAATGTCATTTTAGATTATAGTTAGTATTATAAAAGGTTTATTGTATACTTATCATTGTATTATATTAGTCTATCATAGTTGTTAACTAACAAGACGAATAAATAAATAAATATACCCAAAACTTAATATTAACACATGTATAACAAAACGTCAAATGTTGCAAGATATAGCAAACATTTTTGAGCCACTTGGTTTCCTCACGCCATCAGTAATTTTGTTTAAAATAATTTTTCAGGATCTCTGGCACCGCTAACTAGAATGGGATGATGAAATCCCAGACACAATTTCTAGGAGATGGATTCAATACCGCCAAGAACTGACCATATTCACTCAACTCGCTATCCCAGGGGCAATTGTTTTGTCTGGAGACTCCTTTGAACTTCACGGTTTTTCGGACGCATCGGAAGCGGCATATGCGGCCGTAATTTATTCGCGTTTTATTCAAATTGTTGCTGCTAAGTCTCATGTAGCGCCCCTAAAGAAACTGACTATCCCTCGTCTTGAATTAAGTGCCGTGCACTTGCTAGCCAGACTTCTTCAAACAGTACAAGAATCCCTTCAAATCAAATTCACTAATGTGTAAGCCCGGAGTGATTCGAGCGTTGTTTTATCGTGGTTATCGTCACCTTGCCGCCGCTGTGATGTTTTCGTGGGAAACCGTACTTCAGAAATTCTGGATACGATTCCAAGGAATCGTTGGTTTCACGTAAGATCGGAATATAATCCAGCTGATTGTGTTTCCCGCGGAATAACACCATCAAAACTATTGGAACACCCTCTTCGGTGGCATGGTCCGGATTGGCTCGTAGAGGAATCTGTAAATTGGCCAATAGCAAACGAACTCAAGGAAGATCCCGATTGTGTTAAAGAAGAAAGGAAACACGCAGCGCAAGTTTTACAGGTCGTTACTTCGGATCATCCTTTCGAATACCTCTCGAGTGTCTTCTCATCTTGGGCACAGTTAATCCCTAGCACAGCCTTTATGTTTCGTTTCATTTCTAACTGTTGCAAGCTAACTCATACATTTTCTTCTCATTTACAAGCTCAAGAAATTCGCAACGCAAAGTTCAAGTTGATTAGATGGCTACAAAAAATACATTTCGGCGAATTTCTGCAACATTTCAATAAATTTGGCAAATTTCCCAAAAATTGCAAGCTTTGAAGTCTTAATCCATTTGTAGATGAAAACAAAATACTTCGTGTTGGCGGTCGGATCGAGGAGGCGAATATTAACTACGACGCAAAACATCCCATTATAATCCCCAAGGAGCACCGCATTACAAGGCTTATTTTAATCGACGCACATCGGAAATTCCTACATCCAGGAGTATCAACTTTATTCGCCAGGAATACTGGATTCTAGGCTGTAGAAACTTGCAGTGGAAGATCTCATATGAATGTATATCGTGCTTTAAACAAAGAAATGCTTCCGTTAACCAACAAATGGGGAATCTACCGCCTCAAAAGATTCGGCAGTGTCATCCATGCTCACATTGCGGAGGTGATTATGCCGGTCCAGTTGCACTTAAACTTAGAATTGGAAGGAAGTCACATATCACAAAGGGATATATCTCTCTGTTTATATGTCTTGCGATACATCTCGAACTAGTAAGTGATCTCACTACTGAGGCTTTTTTGCTGCACTTCGTCGATTTGCAGCCCGTCGTGGGAAACCCTCAAACATGTACTCGGACAATGGAACAAACTTTCGTGGAGGAGCACGCGCGTTGTTGGAAATGTATAAGCTCGTCCTTTCGGAGCATCATAACTCATTGGTCGAAGAAACACTCGCTCGCGATGATATAACGTGGCATTTTAACCCCTCCTCAGCACCTCATTTTGGCGGTTTGTGGGTGGCAGGTGTAAAATCTGTCAAACATCACCTACGAAAAGTAACCGGAGAAGATAGGCTATGTTTCGAGGAATTTTATACTCTTCTGACATAAATTGAGGCAATCCTCAATTCGAGACTTTTATATGCTGCGTCAGACAAGGATCTTGATGTATTAACACCGGCACACTTTCTTTTAGGAAGACCATCCTCGGATATTTCAACCAATCGATTCGGATTATGGAAATCAATTCAAGCTAAGGTCCAAGGCTACTGCAGACATTGGAGTATGGAATACTTAACATCATTGAAAAATCGTCCGAAGTGGCAACACGTACAACAAAACATCAAGATAAATGACCTCGTTCTAGTGAAGGAAGGCAATCTACCCCCTAGCAAATGGCTGATGGGACGCGTCCTTGATTTACATCCTGGTAAGGATTTATGTGTAAGAGTAGTCACTTTAAAGACAGCGGCTGGAACCCTTCTTCGTCCGGTACAGAAACTGGCAATTCTACCATCGTGCTGAAACCTTGTTCCAGGGGCGGCGGAATGTTTGAGAACACTTTCAACACTTTGCATGTTATAAAATCAAAATTCATTTTATGCGTCATCACCCTTAGCAACCCACTTAGAATTCGATGTTTTTAAGTTTCTCTTTTTCTCATTTTGTACACACTTCCAAATAATTAATAAATTGTTCGGGACTTCGTTTTGAACCAGCAAATGAGTCGGAACAAAAGCACTCGTCTCGTTTAATTCAATTTTCGTTGACAATTCTTCGTTGGAATTCATCGTTGGATTCTAGTCTCGATTTCCTCATTGTGTTATCACACATCATCCCAATACTTCGTTGGAATTCATTGTTGGATTCTAGTTTCGACTTCCTCGGTGTGTTATTGCACAAGAAGTATGCATAATAGATGTACTAGTACATCATAAATGTGAATTCAGCCTTAGAATGTAATAGAATGAAAACTGAACCCTACTTATGTACTTGTATATTGTACGATTATATCTATACATGTTAAAATAAAGATTACTCTTTAGCCGGCCTTCAAACGTGTTTTACATTCCCGTGCTTATAGCTTAAATTCTAACAGGTGATGGGCCTCTGTCACGAAAGTAACTAAAAAAAAAAAAAAAAAAAATCCTTGATTTCGGTTTTTTTTTTAATTTTCTTTGTGAAAATGGCCACAGGGGTGTACTCTCGTTCCCTTTCGAAAAGTTGCGTGGTCGTGAAAATTTCGACACGTGGAAACGCCACGTGAAGTCGTATTTGGTTCTAAAGAACTCTTGGAGAATCGTTGAACATGGTCCTACGTCGCAAGATATGAAAGAACTGGAATCGGACGAGCGCGCGTTGGCAGAGATAACGTTAATGATTGAACCCAGTAATTTCGCGCATATTGCCACGGCGAAAACGGCTAAAGAGGCGTGGACAGCGTTCGTGTCGGTGTTTGAAGATCGCGGTCTAACAAGAAAAGTTGAATTGTTAAAACAATTAGTGCAACTTAGATTAAACGATTGCGAATCAATGCAGGACTATGTTAACAAGTTAGTTATGACGTCGCTGAAAGTGCAAAGCTCCGGTTTAAATATCGACGATAAGCTGATAGCATCGCTCATGCTAGCGGGTCTGGCTGACGAGTTCCGTTCTCTGGTGATGGCGGTTGAGAATTCAAAGTCCAAGCTAACTGTCGATAGTGTAAAAAACTTACTATTGCAAGACGCTAAATTTGATAAAGACAATGGTGAAAATGTGTTTTACTCGAAATCTAAAATAAAAGACGCCAAGTTTAAATGCCATACAGGAAGTGGGTCACTTCCGTCGTTCCTGTCCACAACGTGTTAAAAAGCCGACAAAAAAAAACCGAATTCAAATAAAACGGTCTCTACATCGCTCATGGCAAATGAAAATCCATACAACGACAATATATAGATTCCGGCGTAACAACACACATGACAAACAGCATCAATCTACTACAAAATTTCAAAAGTGTAAAAAACAAAATGGTAGTTGTCGCGAATGATACGAAATTATTAGTCTGTTCAGTGACGCTGTTCTGGACTGTTCTGGACAGAAAAGTACAACTTTTGCTGTTCAGTGACAAAAATTTCTGTCCGAAAGTGTTCTGATTTGTGTTCAGTGACTGTTCTCCCGACACTTCAGAACACGATTTTCTGCACCTACTCTGGAGTCAGAACAGATTCGTGAAAAGTGTCAAAAGCAGCTGTCAGCTAAAGTTCACGCTAAAACATATGTTCGTACTGAAATACGAAAATGATGGCCGAAATAGTTCATCTATTTATAAAATTCTCAAATTGAAATTCTATAATTCATACATTTAATCCATTCGTAATAAAATATATTTGTTATTGAAAATAGAAACCTTTATTGCTAAAAGCCCATGTACTACTAACATAATACTTGAGAAGCAAGAATGTCAGTTGTTCTAAAAGTCAAAAAGCACATGGTTTTTTGGGCCATTCTTCTCTCGTAGCCCGTAGAGGTTAGACACTTATTCTGTAAAGAAAAATAAAGTATTTTATCCGAAGAAGAATCGAGTTTTATTATATCTTAATCAAAAACGCTTGATTGAGAACTTTCATTGGTGACCCCGACGTGATTCGCATCTCTCTTTAATTAATACGATGACCGACAACGGAAAGGATGAAGAAGGTGGCTCCAGTTCTGCTCTATCCAAAGATGTGAAGAAATTGGAATCCCTCAAAACTCGTCGCCTTGTCTGCACCAAACAAATGGATCGCATCAATGATTTTTTGTCCAACATTTCATCGGAAACACTTGTCGCGGAATTTGAAGTAAGGCTTGATGCGTTGGAATCGGGATTCAAGGCATTCCAGCAGCTTCAAAGCAAAGTGGAAGAAATCGATCCCAAGGAAACTACGGCCAAAATCGATGTTCGAGCCAATTATGAAGAGATGTACTACAAATCGCGATCAAAAATCCTGCATGAAATCCAAATTCGAAAGGGCACGTTGCTAACGGAAAATGTTGTATCTGTCCAAAGCAAATCATCCAATCAGTTAAAACTTCCGAAACTCAATATTCCTATTTTTTCAGGTGAAGTTACCCAGTGGCTATCCTTCCATGAAATCTTTAATTCACTAATCCACAATAATCCCACCTTGAGTAACGTCTCCAAGTTACATTACCTCATCTCATCTCTATCTGGTCAAGCTGCTCGCACCGTACAATCGCTAGAAATTACAGAGGACAATTACGAAGTGGCACTCAAGCTTCTCACCGAAAATTACGACAACGAACGACTGATAGCCACAGAACATATTAAGAAAATTATGCTGTATCCACCTATACGAAAATCTTCATCGACAAACCTTCGTCAATTTTGTGATGAAACCAATGGTCATCTCCGTGCCCTAAAAACTATCGGACGTCCAGTAAGTCAATGGGATGATTTATTCATTCAAATACTTCTGCCCAAACTCGACTTTGTAACTCTAAATAAGTGGAACGAAGAAGGACCAACCGAAAGAATGCCCAGTTACCAGGAACTGCTAAAATTTCTCATCAAACGTAGCCAAATCCTCAATGACGACAATCCACAGGCAAGTACATCACTTCATGTTAAAAACAAACAAACTTCTCACGTAAAAACCTTTTCAATTCAACGATCAAATATTAACAATAATAACCGATCAATTTGTTTATTTTGTAAAAAACATAATCATTGCATCTACAAATGCTATCAATTTCTCAACTTGCCTTTATCTGAAAAACAAAGGTTTGTGAGCAATAATAACTTGTGCTGCAATTGTCTCAAACGCGATCATGATACAAATAATTGCCAATCTTCCAAATGCCGCAAATGCAACAATTCGCATCACACTTTACTCCACGTCGATACTGTTACACATAACTCTACGGATATTACACAACTCCCTTCTCATAAGATCGCATATCATGCTACAAACAATATGGCTCGCCCTGCCAATATTCAACAGGCAGAGATATTTCCGAATGGTTGCCAAAATTACCACCTACATGAGCACCCAGTTTCAGATATCCATAATCTATTGAGTCCGCCCGCACATGCAATTCTTGCCACAGCCATAGTCTTTGTATTAAATAAGCAAAATACTCCAGTCCCTTGTCGAGTTTTGCTGGACTCTGCCTCCCATGTCAGTTTGCTAACTGAGCGATTTGCAAATTTGATAGGGGCAAAGCGAGAAAACACAATGACTTCAATTTGCGGTATAGGAGAAGATGCATTAGTTTGCAAACATCGAGCTAACCTCACTATCAAATCGCGATACAAAAATTACGCTGAAAACATTGACGCATTCATTGTGACTAGGATATCGGGATTCCTTCCAGAATTTCTCATCAATACTCATGATTGGCTAATACCTTCAAATATCAATCTCGCAGATCCATTATTTGGAACACCACGCCGTGTTGATCTTCTGATAGGAGCTGAACACTTTTTTAGTTTGTTATCTGTCGGTCAAATTAAGCTCGGACCATATCTTCCAATTCTTCAAAATACGGTCTTCGGCTGGGTGGTGTCTGGAAGCATCGTCCAAAAAGAGTGCAATAATACAGCTCTATGTGCACATATAGCCCATGATTTCAACAAAAACAATGATATTGCCTTTATACTTAAGTCATTCTGGGAGATTGAAAACCATGAGTCGGTTCAACATCCGCTTACAAGGAGTGAAAAATTATGTGAAGAACATTTCCTTAAGAATGTAAAGCGCCTTGCAAATGGTAGAATCGAGGTGAAATTTCCCTTCAAGCGAGACCCATCATTGCTAGGCAACTCATATGAAATAGCCTTTCGTAGGTTCAATACATTGGAAAGAAAACTAAAAAATAACCGAGATCTTTCAGCGCAATATATAGCGTTTATGAAAGAATATAAACAGCTGGCACACATGGAGGAAGTCCAATGAAAAAGACTTCGGCAAACCGCATTATTTTATTCCACATCATTCCATAACGAAACCGGGAAGCTCTACTACCAAATTGAGAGTAGTGTTTGATGCTAGTGCCAAGTGTCATAATGGTGTGAGCTTGAATGACATCCTATATGTAGGCCCAGTTGTACAACCAGATCTGTTTTCGTTACTCGTTAAGTTTAGATCGCACAATTATGTCTTCACCGCTGACGTAACGAAAATGTACCGCCAGATCACTCTCAATAACAATGATCGTGCTTTTCATCAAATTTTATGGAGAGACAGTCCAGAAGATAAGATAAAGATCTATCGTCTCTGCACTGTGACATATGGTACCGCCTCAGCATCCTTCCTTGCCACCAGAGCACTTTTATATTTAGCAGAGAAAGAGAGTGATTCATTTCCCATCGGAGCGGAGACGCTAAAATCGGATTTCTATGTCGATGACGTTCTCACCGGAGCCAATACATTAGAAGAGCTTAAATGCATCAGAGATGAGCTAACATGCATATTAAAAAGCGGCGGCCTGGAACTAAAAAAATGGTGCTCCAATCATGATACTATATTGCAGAACGTTCCATTGGAAGACAGGGAACCATTTTCTCAACTTAAAGATAATGATGTTGTAAAGGCACTCGGTGTAGTTTGGGATCCAAAAGTCGATGCATTTTTATATAAGGTCGATAGCTCAGAGCATGTGAAAATAACTAAACGAACCGTATTGAGAGATATTGCACGCTTGTATGATCCACTTGGTCTTATAAATCCTTTTAAAGTCTTAGCGAAGATATTTCTTCAGAAGCTTTGGAAAAACGATTTTGAATGGGATGAAGCTCTGCCCCAATCATATTTTCAAATGTGGTGGAATTTTCGAAAGGAATTGATGGATCTGGACAGGATATCGGTTGAAAGACAGGTTATGTGGGGTGATGTACAAAGGGTCCAATTGCATGCGTGTTGTGACAGTTCCGAAAAGGCGTACGGAACTTGTATTTATTTACGTTCCATTTTGTCAGATGGTAACATACAAGTACGACTCTTATGCGCTAAGTCTAAGGTAGCACCCGTGAAGAACATGTGTATTCCAAGGCTTGAGTTATGTGCTGCACACATGATGGCGCAATTAGTAAAAAGAATTCGGCATATCTTTGGAGAAAGATTTAAAGAAATTTATTACTGGACGGATTCCAGTATAGTTATTGCATGGTTATCTTCAGAATCGCATCATTGGCAAACATTCGTTGCAAATCGAGTTGCTTCAATACAAAGCTTATCTTCTATAGAACAATGGCATCACGTGAGCACCAAAAATAACCCTGCAGATATTGTGTCCAGGGGGGCATCTCCTGCCGAATTGAACAAATCCAAATTATGGTTCCATGGACCACCATTTTTATCTCTTTGCGGCAAGGATTGGCCCAATCCGAAAGTTTTCGAAAAGATAGATGAAAATTTGTTGGAGCGCAAGCCTATTAAACATATATTTTCCATACAAAGGGATGACGATCTTTTAAGCCACATGAAGTACAGAAACAATTATCAGAAAACCGTGCGAGTGATTGCTTACCTTATAAGATTTTGCACAAATGCTTTATCGAAATATAAAGGAGAATCGAAAGCGACTGGATCACTGTCAGTAAAAGAAATAGATAGGGCTCTCCATTCCATTATAAAAATGATTCAAAGATCTAATTACGCAAGTGACATCGCAGCGTTGGAACAGAATAAACCAATTTCCTCGCGGTCGCATATTTACTCCTTGAGTCCCTTTCTTGACGAAAAGGGAATACTGAGGGTTAGTGGGCGCATACGCAATGCAAACATTGGATACGAACATAAACATCCAGTACTCCTTCCTAATAATCGCATTTTTACAATTGCTTTAATAAAGGACAAACATGAGAAATATCATCATGTAGGAGTTCAAGGATTGCTCTCAATAATTCGTGAACGTTTCTGGCCTGTTCATGGTAAACAAGTTATTCGCCGAGTTATTAGTCATTGTATTCTTTGCGCTAGGGCAAATCCTCATTTTAAGCATCCCCAGATGGCGAATCTCCCAGAAAATCGAGTACTTCCATCTCGACCTTTCACTATAATAGGAACTGACTTCTGTGGACCCTTTATGGTCCATTCTCGACGTCGTGGAAATGTTGCGGTCAAAGCATATGTAGCGGTATTTATATGCCTCAGCACAAAAGCTATCCATCTTGAATTAGTGGGAGATCTTACTACATCGGCCTTTTTAGGCGCTTTGCGTCGTTTCATAAGTCGAAGGGGGCTTTGTCGTATAATATACAGCGATAATGCTACAAATTATATTGGAGCCCGTAATGAGTTGAGAGCATTATATAACATGTTTCACGACCAGCAATCAACCTCTGAAATCAGCAAGTTTTGCTTAGCTGATGGCATTGAGTGGAAGAACATACCTCCCAGATCCCCACATTTTGGTGGGTTATGGGAAGCTGCCGTGAAATCTGCGAAACATCATATGAAGCGCCTCTTACACCTCGCAGCTTTGACCTATGAAGAATTGAATACACTAATTACCCAGATAGAGTGCATCCTTAATTCCCGTCCTCTCTCCCCTCTCTCTGAAGATCCTAACGATCTCAAACCCTTAACCCCAGACCATTTTTTGACAGGTACTTCACTTCTTGCGCTCCCAGAACCAGACTTACGCGATAGAAATATTTCTTATCTGAACCGTTGGCAGAGAGTTCAATGGCTTATGCAGCAATTTTGGCATCGTTGGAAAAATGAATACTTACACACTTTGCAGATGCGAAGCAAATGGCGAAAGGATGAACCCAGTCTTCAACTAAATGATATTGTCGTAATCAAGGATGACAATACTCCTCCGCTCAAATGGAAGCTTGGTAGAGTTATTGAAATACATCCTGGTGAAGATGAGATCGTGCGAGTGGTTACATTGAAGACAGCAAGTGGAAACATGAGAAGAGCTGTTGCTAATCTTTGCCGGCTGCCAGTGGTTGAATCACCTTTAGTTCTTCAAGAGGGGGAGAACGTTCGTACTGAAATACAAAAATGATGGCCGAAATAGTTCATCTATTTATAAAATTCTCAAATTGAAATTCTATAATTCATATATTTAATCCATTCGTAATAAAATATATTTGTTATTGAAAATAGAAACCTTTATTGCTAAAAGCCCATGTACTACTAACATAATACTTGAGAAGCAAGAATGTCAGTTGTTCTAAAAGTCAAAAAGCACATGGTTTTTTGGGCCATTCTTCTCTCGTAGCCCGTAGAGGTTAGACACTTATTCTGAAAAGAAAAATAAAGTATTTTATCCGAAGAAGAATCGAGTTTTATTATATCTTAATCAAAAACGCTTGATTGAGAACTTTCAACATACATATCATCACTGAAAAATGTTGTTGACGAGTAATACACACACAGTAATTTCACTATTAGTGCCCACCACAACTCTTCCAAAGCATTTTTATGTGAATTCACTTTTGTTTATTATTTAATTCTAACACATGTTTATTACAATATGACATAAGATGTTTTTCGCTTTTTGGCAACTAACATACGGCTGTACTTTTCTGTTCTAACTTGATCCGACAGTTTTCACGAATCTGTGCTGTGCTGTCCTGTTCTGATCTGATCTTTTCGTCACTGAACAGACTATATATGTCAATGGCATCGGCGATGTAAACATGAAGTTAAGAGCAGGACAAACAGATATAAATGCAACTGTCAAAAATGTTGAATATGTTCCAGAATTGTGTGCTAATTAAACTAAATCAGGAAACAAAGTAATATTCAAAGACAATAATTGTAAAATTTTTGATAAAACGGGTCAATTAATAGGTATTGCAAATGCCACTAATGGATTATATCGTTTAAATTCTAACCCACTTTCTAATCAAAATACAAATAACGATCGTAGTGTGTTTGTTGTTGATGACTTTGAATTATGGCATCGAAGACTCGGTCATATTTGTGATCAGAATTTAAACAAGATTAAAAGTGCATCGGTTGAAATTAAACTTTCAAAAAATAAACTATCTGATAAGTGTATCGTGTGCATTAAAGGCAAACAAACACGGCTTCCGTTTAAAGATATCGGAACACGAGCTAAACATAAGCTGGATCTTCTACACTCGGATGTTTTGGGACCATTTAAAATAAAATCGTACTCGAGTAGACGATACATTCTAACGTTTGTCGATGACTGCAGCCGAAAGATTTTTGTGTTTCCAATCAAACACAAGTCAGATGTGTTTGCCGAGTTTAAAAACTTCAAAAATCGTGTTGAGAATCATTGTTCGCGTAAGATTAAAATAAATACTTCGAACTGATAACGGTGGAGAGTACATCAACAACAAATTCAAAACCTTCCTGGAAGCGAATGGGATCTTACACCAAAAAACAACCCCCTTTACTCCGCAGCAAAACGGTGTTGCTGAACGCCTCAATAGAACCATAATGGAGCGTCTACGGTGCTTGCTCTTGGATTCAGGTATGAATCAGCGAATCTGGGCCGAAGCTGCAATTACTGCAGGGTACTTACAAAACCTTATACCTTGCAGAGGACATGAGTGCAGTCCAGAGGAGCTTTGGAGCGGTATCAAGCCCAGTGTGAAACACCTACGTGTTTTCGGAAGCAAAGCATATGTGCATATACCAAAAGAACATCGAAATAAGTTGAGCCCAAAATCGTTCGAATGTATTCTTGTTGGCTACAGTACAGAATCCAAGGCTTACAGACTGTTTGATTCAGAGGATAAAGCGGATGAGAATGTATCGCCAAACGATAGCTTCGACAACAGCAACGATGATGAACGTAATAGGTCATCTGATGACGTGTTCACTGATGCTGCCACCACTGCTGATATTGGAAGCGATGCAGTAGACGACGATGTGTTTGATGATGTCAACTCAAACACGATTGCTGATGATGGTGTTCGCCGTTCTAAGCGGTTGGCTACCCAACCACCAATCAATTACAATTTCTGTGCTTTGGATTTTGTATCAAAAGATCCGAAAACAGTTCAAGAAGCTTTGTCATCTCCTTTTGCTGCAGATTGGAAAGAAGCAATGAAAGAAGAAATGGCATCTCTCCTGCACAGCGGTACATGGATCCTGACTACCTTACCCGAAGGAAAGAAACCGATCAGCTCAAAGTGGGTTTTTCAAAACAAAAACTGATGCAAAGGGTGTTCTAATGCGACGAAAGGCTCGTCTGGTTGTAAGGAAAGCAGAAAGGAATCGATTATGAAGAAACTTTTTCGCTGGTTGTGAGGTACACATCAATATGTTTTCTTTTAGGCCTTGCAACGAAACACAATTTGATGATACATCAACTTGATGCAGTCACTGCATTCCTTAATGGCGAACTTCAAGAGGAAATCTACATGAGTCAACCGGAAGAATTTAACGACGGCTCTGGCAAAGTTTGTGCTTTAAAGAAGTCACTATACGGTCTGAAGCAGTCAAGCCGAGTCTGGAATATAAAGTTAAATTCTGTTTTGCTGAAATTCGGCTTAAAGCGAAGTGAGGTTGATCAATGCGTATATTACCAGGTATGTGAAAAAAGAATGTTATACGTAACTATTTATGTCGATGATGTCTTGGTTTTCGGCAACGACACCGAGATAATTAATAACTTGAAAAGAGAACTGTCGCAGCATTTTCAAATGAAAGATTTGGACGAGGCCAAGTCCATTTAGGGTCTACGCATTCAGCGTAATATCCAGAAAGGCATTACCAGAGTTGATCAAACACAATATATTAAAGATGTTCTTAAACGGTTTTCAATGGACGATTGCAACCCTGTTCTCGTGCCATTGGATCCAAATCAAAAACTTATTTCGGATATGTCACCAACAAATACTGTGAAAGTGAAAGAGATGTCTAATATTCCATATATACAAGCTGTCGGATGTAAGCTATTTGCTGCTCAAATTACACGATCTGATATCTGCTTTGCAGTTAATATGTTGAGTAGATTCAGCTCCAACCCAGGGAAGGTACATTGGGCTGCTGTTAAACGTATCATGAGATATCTGAAAGGGACAATAAACAAGGCTCTGACGTTTCATCGAGATAACATTGATATACGAGGGTTCTGTGATGCAGATTGGGCTGGCGATCTTGACCATCGACGTTCAACGACCGGATATGTGTTGATCTTTCAAGGGGCTCCGATTTCATGGTGCACAAAACGTCAACGCACAGTAGCACTTTCGTCTACAGAAGCGGAGTTTATGTCTTTAGTATCCGCAACTCAGGAGCTCATCTGGCTGAGACGTATGGAGCAAGAATTACTGATCGAAGGGGCAGTATCTACCACGTTGTATTGCGACAACAAAAGTGCAATTCATATAGCAAATAATGGTTCATATTCTCCAAGAACTAAACATGTTGATATCAAGGTGAAATTCATTCGCCAAAAATTAGAAAATGGTGAAATAAAACTTGTCAATTGTTGCTAATAAAATTTCCTTTTTCACAAATGAATTCGGCCTAATGTAATCAACTGTAACTTCTCCTTGTTATTCCATCTGAATATTTGTATCCTTTGAATTTTGTATTTTATTAATTGTATACATTATGAATTTTTAATGTTAAGGGTTTTGGTCAATCTGGCTTAGTTGGATTAAAATGTAAGGTATAATATTATTAATGAATTTGAAATTTAAGTTAATGTGATAATTATTCAGGGAAGGTGTTATAAATGAACAATTAGTACATCATAAATGTGAATTCAGCCTTAGAATGTAATAGAATGAAAACTGAACCCTACTTATGTTCTTGTATATTACACGATTATATCTATACATGTTAAAATAAAGATTACTGTTTAGCCGTCCTTCAAACGAATCAAATGTGTTTTACATTCCCGTGCTTATAGCTTAAATTCTAACACAAATAGGCAGGTACTTACCTTTTCCGGCACTGGCAAACACTGACACCGATTCACTCACACTTTTCGTTTCAAAATTCAAATTTCAAAACAAATGAGCGTTTATCCTTGGCAGCAATAGTATTAATATTGGTGAGGCATCAGACAAGTTCATGCAAGATTGCAAGCAGCGTATTTACATATATTGGTGAGGAATCAATCAGTCGTATTTCGTCCCTTTGCATGTCTAAACAAGCGTTGCGGGCGGGATGGCGGCGCTTTGCAAGTCTCAACACGCGTTACACTGATTATCAAATATCTTCTGATCTTCTTAAAAAAGGGCATTCATGCTAAATAACAGGCTATCCGATCCGTATACCAGCCTAACCGAAAAAAAATTGTTCTTAAGTGTCAAAACCAGATAAATTTTCGTGGACTGCCACTTACAACCGGTGAACCCCCTTTTTTTCATGCCAACGTAGACCCCCGTTGAGTCTCCCGTGTACCCCTGGGGGAATCCCTGGACCACTTTGGGAATCACTGGTTTAGATCGTACCCATAGATGACAATATCATCCATGTAAACAAAGCATTCTTTAACTTGTAATTCCATCGGAACGTTATTCATTAATCGTTGAAATGTGGCTGGTGCACTTTTGAGACCGAAAGGCATACGATTATATTCATAATGCCCACATGGTGTGCTAAACGCGGTTTTATGTAACTTGGTGTAAACCTCCGGAGTACTAAAGTACTTAGCTCTTCCCATTTGGTCCAAGATGTCCGTAATTTTAGGTCGTTCAGCTTCCTGAAATCGACCACCACTTTCCAACGTTTGGTACCATCTTTTTCCGGCTTTTCCGGTACTAATAACAGAGGCGAGTTCCAAGGACTGAAACTAGGTAGTATTGCACCATCTTGCAACATTTCTCCAACCTGTTTATGGATCTCGTTTTTCTGACTCTCAGGAAGACGGTATGGTTTAGTAAATAAAGGGGGCTTATTTTCTTTTGTTACGACATTATGTCTTATTGTTTCGGTATGTGTTAAGATGTCCCCTTTGATATAAAATAAATCATTATATTCGCGGCATATTTTTGGTACCAAACCCTTTTCTTCGGTATTACGGTGATCCAACTCTAATAGTGCTTTTAATTTCCTAAGTCGGTTCTCTACTGGATTCGTTGGAGTGGAACTACTGCCTTCCAATCGTATAGATTGTTCGGTGGCGTATTCTATTGCTGACCTTAAGTGCTGCATACCGTGCGCCTTTACAAGGAGTCTTAAATTGGGGTCTCCTCAAAAGATCGAATGGCTGTCATTTTATTTTCTTGGAGTATGGTTTTAACAATAGCCAGAAAAAGAACGTGGTGGTTTTCGTCTTTGATGTAAGAGAAGAGATTTTCTCCACAAGAGATAAACTTAGATAGTTCGTCGAACACAGGGACTATCATGTGGTGATGTTCTACGTTAATAGTAAACATAAATATATATATATATATTTCTCCACAAGAGATAAACTTAGATAGTTCGTCGAACACAGGGACTATCATGTGGTGGTGTTCTGCGTTAATAATATATAATAATAATATATAACAATATATATATATATTTATATATACATATATATATATAAACTTTGCACTTGATGTCAAATTTCAACGCTGATTTTGTTATAAATACTGATCAAACAGGTATGTCTAATAACTTACAGATTATGAAAAAAAACATAATTAAGCCATGTCCTTAAAAAATTCTTTTTCTTAATGTTTTTTTTTTATTTTTTAGAATGTCAATATAAATCTTCTTTCAACAGAACTTTATCAGAAGTGGGAAGTAAATCTATATTTGTCCACCGGAAGGATATAAACAAAGTTACACATTCATATACTGCACAATACAGTATTACCTTGTCTGGGAGTGTCCTGCCTTAAGTACATATTTGTTTGTTTGCAAGAGCAAACAGGTACATTTCGACCCAGGGTTCAGAAGATGGTTGATGAGTACAAGAAAAAACATGAGAATGTTGTGGTCACATTTTCAAGATCCGGAAAACTCACTTTATCTTTATATGCTACTTTTCTCGAGGAATTTATCAAATCTTACGTGGGCAAAGAAAAATTTCTTCTTCTCATCGATTCTTGGGGAGGACAAACAAAATTCGAAATGTATGATGAAATGTTCCAAGATGATGAGAAAATGTCTACTTGTATTGTTAAAGTAATATCTGTAAAGTGTACTACTTTTACAGACAACTTTAAAATTTGATTAAATAAATTCAGAGTTGTCCACAATTAATTGAACAAAATCGAGAAATTAATTCTCGTGAGGATTGTATTAAAATTCAATCAATCGTTCGTCATCTTCTCCATTTTTTTTCAGAAATGATCAAGTATACCTGGTATGCGTCAAAACTATCTAAACATCGAGAAATATTTATGGACATAGACGAAGTTTGTTATCAAGAAGCAATTCTAAAAGTCCCTTGCTCCTGTAAAAAAGCTGCATTTTTTTGTTGTGCTAAATGTCGAAAAAATTGGTGATTTTCTTGTTTTTATGATAATTATCATTTAGGTTCTTATATTTCTAAAGTGCAATGATTGAAGTAATAATTTATAACGCTATCAACATTACATTTCATGTATACAATGTATTTCATAATATATTTCTTTTCAAAAAATAAATGATAATATTTAACAATTAAAAAGTTTGTATGTGTTTCACTTTCTTCATATTTTATATGTACGTCTTCATTATCAAAAAGTTGTAAATTCTTTCAAGTTCTCCAAAGTTGTAAATTGTTCGATAATATAAATAAATTGAAAAAAGGATTATAACAGATTATCAAATTGTAATAATTAATTCTTTTTTAAGCTTTGTGATTTTTTTCTCGACAATGGCTGAGTAATGGGCCTTATAACTTGACGATATACATACATAATTCCTCTTACTGAGTATGTATAAGTATTACATCCAAAAACTCATCTTGATTTGAATATCCCACACCCTTGCCGTCTCCTTGTGAATATTTTCAGATCTGCTCGATTATCGTCGGTCACACCCAATCCAGCGATGAACTGACGTGTATTTCGTCCAGTACTCATTAAGCAACCTTTTCTTAGCTTCAAAATAACATATTGTTTTCTTTTGCTTGGCAGTTTTAAGTGTGTTCGCAGAAAAAAATGATATAAACTTCGCCACGGTTTCTTCTTTGGCAAGAGCCATTGGTTTTGTAAAAGTATTTTATTGTTTAATCAAATTGCTGAGGAATCAGGTTCCTCGCAACGGATGCCAAAAATATTAAAGGAATGAAAAGAAAACGAGTAATTTCCTTTTGTTCGAAGAAACCATATTTTTATTAATTAAAAACCTAACTGTTCTTGACAAAACGCCAACGAAAGTAGGCGAACTCAAATATCTGATATGAAAGATCGAAATAAATAAAAGTCTGCATATGGGTAACTCGCACTTCTTCACGATGAAGAAATTATTCAAAACAACTCTTGTGTCGCAATGTTAAAACCTACATTTATAAAACCATAATAATGCCAATGATACTTGACGACCTCTGACTAAGAAAGAGGAAAATAGATTTCGAGTTTTTAAAAATAAGATCTTAAGCAGAATCTATGGTAGAAAACATGACGAAGAAACAGGCGTAGGGAAAAAACACAACTAAGAACTCGAGGAACTCTATTTAACCCCAAGCATTGTCCGAGACATTAAATCGCGAAGACTAATGTAGGGTAGGACACGTAGAATGAACGGGCAGGGCAGTCAAACGAATAATGAGTAGAAAACTCTTATCAAAAAACAAATCAGCCACGCTGAAGATAGACAGTGTATGTATTATGGCAGCACTCATCTGGGTAGTAGTTGACAGGGCAGCACTTGAGAGTACTTGAGAGAACTTATAAGTACTCGAGCAGTACTGCAGTACTTCCAAGTACTTGAGCAGTACTGCAGTATTTCCAAGTATTTCGAAAAAAAAAACTTTTAGAATCATAAGATAGCATTAATTTTATTGCTTTCTAATACTTTTATTATTTAAAATAATAAAAGACATAAAAAAATATTTAAAAATAAACGAATTGTACTTTAATTAGAAAATGAATTTGCTTTAATAACACGAGTTTTTCAAAATTCTCATCCAATAAAGAGTTGCGAAGCAGAGAGAACAGTCACTGTAATGGGTTTTATTGGTTTGTTTTTTATTGGTCAAACAATATAATGATAGTAATATTTGCCATTCTTGTAAATATTTAAAATAAAATATATTTATGTTTTTGCAAGTACTTGAATACTGGTAAGTACTTGAAAGTACTTGAGATATTTGAAAGTACCTGAGATACTTGAGAGTACTTGAAAAGTACTTGTAAGTATTTTTTAAATACTTGAGCCATTATTGAATTCAAGTACGTACTTAAGTCTTTTTCAAGTACAAGTACCAGGTACTGAAGTACAAGTACCAGTACTTGGTACTTGTACTTATCAAGTACTTAAGTCCTAAAATACTGAAGTACCTTACAGCCCTGATAATAACCTCTAACAACTTTCACAACCACAACAACAACAGCATCAAAAGTAACTCAAACAGGCAACATTACTAGTCCTGTGTCAATGCATGCATTCGCATTTGCAACTATTAGCACCTCAAATACAAGAACTTCACCAATAACAAGCACTATAAGCATACTTTTGTCCCTGAGTAACCCTTCAACTGACCACCAGAAAATTATCCCAGCTTTACCTAAGAAACTTATCGGTAAACAAAAAAGAGACAGAACCTCCCCGACCAAAACCAATGTTGATCCCCAAATGCAAAAAAAATTCAAACCAAGGTATCAGTCTAAACTGGATTCTTACTGGCTTAGTAAACCCATTGAAAATAACTCTTCCAATCGCTTCGGCCTACTGGCCACAGACAATGAGCCTGAGGCCCCAGAAGACGTTCCACCTCCAAAACCACCAAACCAACAACCCGGTAAAACTAACAAACCTCCACCTATATACATACGTTCTGAGAGTCGAATGCTTTAAGACCTTAACAAATGCAATTAAAGAAGTTGTTTATCAAAACTTCGAACAAAAGTGTGGAAAGTGGCGGAAATAATTGCTATACCCAAGCCAGGAAAAGACGCAACAAAAATATCCTCATACAGACCGATTAGTTATTACATAACCGCTTAGCCATTACATAACCGCTTAGAACCAATTCTGACTAACTCAAAGATTATACCTGACCGTCAGTTCGGATTTAGAAGACAACATTCCACCATTCAACAAGTGCATTGAGTGATAAACGAAATAACAACAGACCTGGATGAAAAGAGGCTGTGCGCAGCAGTTTTCCTTAATGTGGCAAAAGCTTTTGATAAGGTTTGGCAGACCAGCTTCTATACAAACTCGAGAATCTTCTCCCAAAAGCCGATCGACTTTTCTACGTAAGATACAATGACGAATCCTCAGATTTATAAGTAGACAAAGCCAGAGTCCCTCAGAGCAGCGTCTTCGGACCCTTACTATATGTCCTCTTTACAGTTGACATTCCTCCTCCTAACAGACCATCCTCTATGATTGCAACGTTTGCTGACGAGACGATTCTTTTCAATTCGGACAAATGCTTTCATACTGCAACAATTCAATTACAAGAATATCTTGACGAAGTAATAGATTGAAGATGGAACGTAAAAATAAATGATGACAAGTCAGTCCAAGTAATTTTCACAACCAAAACAAAGTATACACCAATACCGCTAAATATTAACAACGAACCCATCCTAATAAGTCCAGTAGCAAAATATCTAGGAGTATACTGGGACTCCAAAATAAATAATCAAAACCAGCATGAGATATTTTTTAAGAAACCTTTCGCATACCAACAATGACATCAACACATTATTTGATGACGAAACTACAAGAAGGCGACTTATAAAAAGACGACCAAGTGACCACATTAGCTAAATTTTAACATGTACAAAGCAGTTACTATTCAATTCAATTGCCAAATCATTAAGCATCAGTAATATATTACAATACTCGTACATTTAAGATAAACATTAACATTATATAAAACTCACATCTAAGCAATAAAATGACTCTGATGACAATGGTCACACAGTTCAATATTTCCTTCAAATTGTTATGAAATGTACTTAGTGTCGTAAGACAGATGTAATATAAGGTACATTTAAGTATAAAGTTACATATACCTAGAATTTATTCGTCTAATACATATAAGGTACATTTAAACATTTTTTTTTTAGGTGTAAATATGTTTACTATCAATGATGTTTTGAGTTTTTAGTATAAATTGCTTAGTATAAATTATTATAATACGAACTCACTTTTAAATTGTCGTTTACAATCTAAACAAATCTAGTAAGTCTGCCATGTTTCTACAAAATGTCAGATCAGGAACCTCGAATATTATGATTAGGCATTTGTTAACAACTTCTCATTAGATGTGTGTTAACAATGTCGGTTAACAAATTCAATCAATGACGCAAAATTGGAAATATTACTGGGTCAAGATACAAGACCAACGCAACAGTAATTTGCGTATTCATTGATCGTAATCCTTCATTCGCCCACCGTGGGAATACTACAGAAGCAACTAAATTTTGTGTAATGCGAGTTTAAATCGACAGGGAAAATACCAGTGATAACGAAATTAATGGTTTTCTGCATCATATTGTCACGGGCAATGAAAACTGGATCCAATACGACTATCTAATGCGAAAGAAATCGTTAAGGCGTTGCAGCAATGCATGGATATCCAGACACAGCAACTTATGCTGTGTATTTGGTAGAGCTAACTCAGCGTGATATATTATGAGTTATTGCAATCAACAAAGGAAGCAAAAACACGACAAGAAGATTGTTGGATTAGTAATCTTAGCACGGTTAATTTGTATGGCAGACAGCAAATATTCTCTGGTCAATAGAAATGAAACCAACTAAATACTTGCGTGAGGACTGGAACAATGTATGAAATATTTATTCAACTATGGTATATTGCTTATTAACCTTAATCAGAAATAAATGGAAACAGTGCAACATGTTCAAATTAATCCGAACCACTTCTAATATGTGCTTTTTAGTATAGCCTTGAGCTATTTATGTCATCAATTCTGCCTTTTCAGTTTTGGGAAGAGAAAAAGTCCCATGGATTCAAGTCAGGCTGAGGAATGATTACGTTATTGTTTTTGGCCAAAAATTGCATACAAACAAAGATAAATGAACAGCCTTTTTTGAATTAGCGACTCAGAATGATAAATATTTCCCTCAAATTGAATCTAGATAAAAAACCAAAAAAAAATTTATGTAAATAGGTGTCGCAGGGAAAGAATACATAATTAGAATGAAGTGTCTCATTTGTCTGTGAAGGTTTGAGCTTTTGAAGTTCTTTCTGGAACTTGACACCAAGCTACTCATGTTCGAAATGTGTTCGAATTTTATAAGAGCTAAAGGGTCCGCCAAATAATTTTTTTTTTTTTGAAAATGCTATAAAAAAAACTACTGAATATTTTCTCAAATTTCTTTTTTTATTTGAAAGTACAATCCTTCCGGTTAATAATGGAAAATAATTTCATTCAAATGGCTGCCTCGGCTGGCCATGCAGTAGCCTACACGATCGGTCCAATTTTTAAGCACATTATCGATTGTGTGCAGCTGTATTTCACCAATGGCTTCACGAATATTGTCCTTTAAAGCGTCAATTGTCTCTGGCTTGTCGGCGTAACACTTATCTTTGACGGCACCCCACAAATAATAGTCCAACGGTGTCAAATCGCAGCTCCGAGGTGGCCAAACGACATCAGCTCTGCGGCTGATAATGCGATCTTCAAAAACAGGGCGCAAAACATCGAGTGTAGCTTCGGCTGTGTGGCACGTAGCGCCGTCCTGTTGAAACCAAATGTTGCCAATATCCTCCTCTTCAATTTTTGTGAGCAAAAATTCGTTCAACATGGCCCGATAACGATCGCCATTGACTGTAACGGCCACTCCTTGCTCATTTTCGAAGAAAAATGGCCCAATTATGCCTCTGGACCAAAATCCGCACCAAACAGTGGCTCGTTTTGGGTGCACCGGCTTTTCAATGTATGCGTGCGGGTTTTCTGTGCCCCAAATGCGACAATTTTGCTTGTTTACATACCCGCCAAGATCAAAATGAGCTTCATCTGAAAAGATGATTTTTTTGGCAAAATCGGCATCTTCTGTAAGTCGATCGCAGGCCCACTTAGCGAAGCGAAAACGCATTGGATGGTCAGTTGGCTTCAACTCCTGAACCAATTGGACTTTGTATGGCGTCATACCAAGGTCTTTATGCAAAATTCGTCTCAATGATGTCTCCGAAATGGTCAATTGTTGAGAACGACGGTGAATTGATGTTGATGGCGCTTCACGCACACTATCTGCCGCAGCAGCAATATTCTCGGGTGTACGCACTGTTTTTGGCTTTTCACGCTTTGGTTTATCGATGAGGATGCCAGTTTCTTTCAGTTTTTTCACAAGATAACGAACATACGGAGCTGACGGTGCTTCTCTTCTTCCAAAATCCGTACGCAATTTTCGCACACATTCTGCAACATTACCATGATTTTCAATGTAATGTCGCAATATTTCCCAGCGTTGTTCAAGCATATACACAACCATATTCGTTCATCGGAAGGATAAAACTAATTATCTGTCAAATCAGACATGAGCTAAGTGTTACCATTCACGAAATAAGTACTACTTGAAAAAAAAAACGTTAGATGGCGGACCCTTTATAATTTAACTTAAAAAAATGTCTACACATCTTCAACTGCATCCAATATGAAAACATTTTTGTAAAACTGTAATACGACTGATTTCATCTAAACACGTTGCGTTATAAAACTTCTCCATTCATAGCTATCGACGCTTCTGATGGGTTATGGACTAACAATAAAGTTGAAAGTCAATTGTGTGCTTGTGACTTGGACATACCAGCAACTTAGAGAACGTCGTCAAGAAAACGATGAAAGTGAAATAACCAGTGGCACCATTAATAATTACTACTAGTTGCTTACTTGTTATTGGAAAGAGATAGCTGAAGTAAATTCTTCTCACTCAAATATCGTTCTTGGAGGAAAATAGATGATACATTTTTGACTAAACGGAAGCATAATCGGGGCAGAGAAACAGATCAATCGACGATAACTTCTCTTGGCTTGCATTGCAAAGAAGGCAGAGAAAGGCTATTGCTTAAAGTCAATTAAAAGCAAACGTGACTTACATTTGTGGTCTTACGTCGAAAAATATACAAACAAAAATACGAGTCTGCACTGATAGTGCTTAGCAGTATTCTGGACTGGAGAATTTGGTTAGCAAAAATACGATATACTTGCAAACACATCACGGCAAAGGAAAATATGTATGTGGAGAAAAACAACCCTATGAACAATATAAATGATTGGAGAGCCAAAACAAACAGTAAAAATGAGGAGCAGTGTGCATTAGAACAACTGAGCTCCTCAATCAGAACATGGTACTACACTTTTACTGTTGTCATACATCACCTTGGTCCTGAAATAATGCAATTTTTGTCCCATATCGTGAAGTGTATCCCGTAGTTATATGTAAATGCTGAAGGCTAAAGGGAATAGGTATGCTCGAAATGGATGCACCAACTCGATTACTTGGGCTAATGAGTATCCAACAGACTTTCTGAAATATTCAGAATGATGACTAGAAGAGAAAATAGATGCTCCTAAGGATGAGAATTATGAATCGGATGAATCCACAATAAAACACACACGTTAACATAACACAGCGTAGTATGTCGACCTCTGATGCGCGATGAGCGAGTTCGGATCCCGATAACACCAACACCATCGAATGTTTATTTCGCGGCTTCTCTTCCCGATGGGGTACTGGTGAAATCCTCGGAAGTACACTTGCTTTGAAAGAGCTTCTCGGCCTTTGCCATTCGAAATCGGCAGTAAACTGTAGGTCCCGTTCACTTATGTGAAAAACAAATCGCACATAACATAAGTGAATGGGAGAAGCTTGACTCTGGCTCTTCATGAGCTAAAACGCCTTCTAATAATAATGATAACACAACAAAAATAGATATGGAATTCTAGACCTCCCAATTTTTAGCCCAAAATTAAATTTCCTGCGCGGGACAAACATTTTCCCGCTTTCAAAACATTTGTTCATTCTTTTTTCTTAAATATTTGTCAGCGTTCATACAGCATTCATTCATAACATCACCCTCAGAATATATTGAAAAATGCAAAAAAACCCTCTTTTAGTAAGAGCAGGCCAGCTTCGACTCTTTACCGTTATCGACAATACCATAAAAATACACAGGTCCTGTTTCCAGCACCAACATATTTACTTTCCGTAAATAAATTGCATAAACTCGGTTTTCCCAATATCCATAGACCATAATCATAACGGCGTAACTTTAATTACATTAAACAAACAAAAGTTTACCTCTCTTACGTATGTTTTCTTAAGACCCTGGAGTTCATTAAACTATGCATATTAGAACAATTCAAAGATTAATTAAGAAGCCCATAGTGTTGTTTCGGATTGCTCGGAGCTGGAAACAAGTAAAACATCGCGTAGCGAAATACAATACAAATTGGGAGAATGATTATAATTGGCTGTGTATTGCGAATTCTATCAAGTATCGATCTTACTTTAGACTATGTATGTATGTAAAAAAGGGTTTGGCATTTCTCATGGTGGAATAAATGATATAGTGAAGCAGTCAAAAACAAGTACCCATTCGAAGATCGCGAGTTCTCGCGCTGCAAGAAATATAGGTAAAACCAGCTATTTCCAGACATCAAGTACTTCCACTTCTAATCGTGATCTCGATGGTGTTATGTATAAAACATCAGCCGTAAAAAATACTTCAATATATCATACGGCTAAACATTCATTAAGCTACAATAGTTTGGTTTTTTTCTAAAAATTATTGCCCGTCGTGTACTTCGATTCCAAGGAATATTAAATGTGGTAGGACGACGGGTGAAACTATAGTTTGTGAGGTATTGGCAAAAGAAGCTTTGAAGGATACCATACAAAATTTAAAAGAAGATTTTTTTTCGATTTCTACGGATGCCAGCAATAAGAAAAACCGGAAAATGTTCCCAATATGTGTGCAATATCTCAAAACTGAAATATCACACACATATTGGGAACAGGCATACAAAATAAGTTATTGGATTTTGTGGAGAATGATGATTAAATGGCCAACCAAATAACATATGTAGTTACTTTTGAAACATTGGATAAACATAACTTAAGCATAAACATAACTTAAGCATAAACATAACTTAAGCATAAACATAAATTAAAACTATCGCAAGTAATCATAAAGAGGTGACAATGCAAATGAAAACTTCGGTTTAAATCATTCCGTTTACAAAAATCTCGTTGACAAGAACGAAAAAAATTTAAAAGCGAACTGTTCAGTTCACATCATGCATAACATGAACAAATTTGCATGTAATAATTTAAAGATTGATATAAAAGCTATTATCTTAAATTATACGACCATTTCCACGTTCAGCTAAACGTCATGCGGAATTAATGGAAATATTTGAAACCAGAGAAATGGATTTGGTCGAATTATTGCGCCACGTTAATACAAGATTTCTGTCTCCCGGTCCTACCATTAAAAGAGTTATCAAGGTTTGGCCTGCTTTGAAAGGTTACTTTAATAAGCCAGGATGATGTGGGAAAGAAATGGAAAAAGTTTCTCATTCGGATGAAGAGGAGACATAAACTCTAGCCTACTTGTATATCGTTTATAATGTTATGAGTAGTTCTGATACTTTAATGAAAGAGACTCAAGGAAATTATATTGCCATTACAGAAATGCATGAGTAACTATGTCTCTTCCGCCCAAGGTTGAATAAAAGGAAGGTTGTCAGCTACCAGACAAAACAGACATTAAATAAATTGGTTGAACCTGAAAAAACCCAAGTCATTGAAGACTTCAATAATTTTCACACAAATTGTCAAACGTAGATAGCCAAACCTTATAATTTTTCAGATGAAAATATTTTCGCTAAGCTTGAATTCATAAATCTGAATAAAGAAATTAGTTTTGTAATGGTTGAGAATGCTGTATCTATGCCAAACTTGTTAGGCGATGTTTCAGTAAGTAACTTATGTGAAGATTTTAACTTGTTGTATTCATCCTTGGACGTAATAGTGGAAAATTGCAAAGATACCACTGCACAGAAATGGAGCTATCTTGTGCGCAGTTCTTTAACTATATTAAAGAAGAAAGGAAATATTAACAGAAGTTAAGAAATATAAATAAGTAAATCGCCAACAAATTTTTCTAGGTATGCGAGTATCATAATTTCCAACTTAATTTGAATCTCAAATTATAAGATAAGATAAGAAAAAAAAACTACTGACTACTTATGTTTTTTTATGTCCCGCTTTCAGAGTCTGTCAATACTGTATTCAACTGTACCTCCACGTGTTGCAGTAAGTAAGGCTAAAACAGTTGAAGTGGCAACAGTGCTTGATTCAAGCTTTTCTTCAAGTCTCAAAATGTCAGGCACCCATCCTTCTCTAAGTAAAAAAATAATAAAATTTTCTTTCGGCCACTCTTTTGACGAAATGATTTCAAGTGAGGATAAAGCAATTTCTTCGCCGCGGAAATTGGCTTAATTCTTTCACGACAAACAGCAGAACCTACATATATGTTGCTCGTGGAAGAATTTTCCCAGAAATGGGTATGGAGATATTCTTCCAGAGGATCCAAGGAAAATGTTCTATTTAGCGAAATTTCAAATTCAGCTTCAGGAAAGTTCTTCGAAGGGGTTGCTTGTCGTATTGAAGTGCGTGACGCTCTCGCAATTATTATTTGTTTCGTTGTCGAGATGCAGGTCACTGTTGCTTAAAAACACTTTTTGGCTTCGCGTTAGTGATTCTGAACTTAGTCGCAGCACAATAGCAAATTACTACAGTTATTGTAGAGAAATAGCTGAAGTAAAAGCAACGCACAGGTCCTCCGCGGCGAAGGTAAGACGGTCTAGATTGTTGAAACTTTTCTGACAAAGCGGAAGCATAATCGGGGTCTTATTACCGAGCAAATGACAATAACAGTTTTGGGGTTATATTATAAGGATATCTTTCTTTTAAAGTTAACTCCAAGAGCAAGAGGGAACTATGACCATATATTATGTACTCGTATTATAGATTTCAATACATCCCGACTTCGTACGGACAGCATGAAACATATGCTGTCATGGAGTAGAATAAATGGACTAACAAATGTACCATAGCATAGGTGAATATGTGGATGAAACTAATCCAGCCAACACCACCAACGATGTAAAATAAGCATATCACAAATTGAAGAAAGGCCTCAGTATTAAGGAACTACATCCGCCTGCTTTTCGTTCTGATGAAGAAAATAAATTTCGTCCTATTCTGAAAAGTTGAAGTTGTGATTGGATTTTTTTTTTTTTTTAATTCATTTTTAAATTTTTAATTCATTTTTATTAAGTTCTACTTAGAGCTACCTTACGCTAGACGAAAATGTTTGAAAATAATTTAATTACGTTAAATATCTTAAAATAACTTACTGGCCCCATGCGGACACTCTAAGATAAAAATCACATCTGTTGGCCGTTCGACTATTAATATCTATACTTATGGCTAACTTAACTTAATTTAGGCTAAGAAAATATTTGTCAAAAAAACTTAACATACGATCTTTTTTTTTTGTTTAAATAAAGCTTAAAATTACCTTAAGCTAACTATACTTACCTTAATCTATCTTAGATAATATATATATATCAAAATATATACTTAAGATATATTTATTCTTTTTTTTATTTTTTATTTATTTTTTTTCTTTAATCCTATTTATTTTAAATTAATCCTAACCTAGCGTACCCTAACCTACCCTGAACCATCCTAATATACCTTAGGCTATGTAGGCCTGTCATTGGCGTTTGGCAGGCCTTGCCTTGAAGAGGCTATATGAACTGAAGGTACCACTGCCGAAGTCCGCTCCAACCACCAAAACGTTGATGTTGTCGAACGACGTCTCCCCGATCTCTGCGCGACACCGATCTGCTAAACTTGAGGCGTTCGGACTCACGGAGCGCGATATCATGTTCGTAGAGGAATCGCCGCTCCACGGAATTGCGAGCCACGTGGAGCCACATGGAGCCATATGGATCAAGCCATGGAATGCCTCTGGTGGGACAAAGCCATTAAGACGCACCCTCTCGTGATACAAGTAGTTGGGGTAATAAGCCCATAGATCAGGTTGTTGACCGAAGTCATTGCTCTTGCAACGTGGCTTCGAATCAGTTTTATCCGAAAGTAAACCACCCATACACTCCTGGCCCTATTGTTTATGACCTCGTTCAGGTAAAATTTCGTGTTTTTTTTTACGTTTTTATTACATTTTTTTTCCAATACTACTCACATTGAGTGAGCGTGTAATTCAGATCTTATAGCCGGTGAAATATTGAAGCAGTTACTCTCATTGAGTGAGCGTGTAATTCAGATCTCATAGCCGGTGAAATATTGAAGCAGTTACCAAGAACAGCTGTGGTTCTACTAACACATTTAATCAATGCTGCTTTTAGAATGAGATATGTTCCTGATTTATGGAAAGTGGCCGAAGTAATAATGATGTCTAAGCCTGGAAACCCACCCAACGAAGAGACATCGTATAGGCCAATTTCAATACTACCGGTTATATCTAAACTATTTGAAAAAATAAAATAGTAAAAACGACTTAATAGTATTATTGAACGGAAAAATCTGATGCCAAAATACCAGTTCGGATTTAGGAGACATCACTCAACAAATGATCAAGTTCACAGAAAAAAAAGTATATTCTGCAGTGTTTCTAGATGTAGCGCAGGCCTTTGATAAAGTTTGGCATGAAGGACTTAACCACAAACTAAGATGTGGCCTACCAAAACAATGCGCTGCAATCTTAGAATCATACCTAAGCGGGAGATTTTTCAGAATAAAACAGGAAGACTCGTATTCAGAATTAACGAAAATTAAGGCAGGAGTCCCACAAGACAGTGTGCTGGGTCCAATTCTGTATCTTCTATATACATGTGATCCCCTAGAACTAAAATATTGCACATTGGCTACGTTTGCGATGACACTGCAATCCCTGCCGTGGGAAAGATTAATGTGGAATCAACACAGAAGATACAATCAGCTATAGACCAATTTTTAATTGGACAATAAAATGGCGAATCAAGCTTAATGAGAGCAAATCAGTTCACATAAATTTCACTAATAAAGCAATAACACAAATCCCGGTTACTATCAACCCGAAAATAGTATCGTATGCGAACACAGCGAAATATCTTGGCATGACGCTAGGTGCTAAACTAAGATGGAAAGAGCACGTTAAAAAGAAAAAAGAGGAATTAGAAATAAAATACAGAAAAATGTATTGGCTGATAGGAAAGAACTCCTCATTATCAGTCTATAATAAGCTAATATGGACATGGGGTTGTACCAAAAAGAGCAATGTAGACATCGTACAGAGATTCCAAAACAAAGTACTAGGAAAATCGTAAATGCACCATGGTACCTACCAGTGGCGTGGCGTGGATAATTTCAAAAGGGAAGTCGAAGAAAAATTAGTCAGCCGCAAACGTTAAGTACGAATGTCTCCTGAAATTATGTCGTGTATTGCGGATCTGCCTTCCACGCCATGTGGGTAGAATAATTCAAGCCAATTTTTTATACGTCAACTCATTAAAGTTTAAGTTTACAATGGGCTTAACGCATAATAAAATTGGCTTCGAAAGAAACCGTTTTTGGCAGATGCAAATGCAATACCTTAAGGAAAATTTAAAGTGATGATGTAAATAAAAAAAGTAAGGAACTTCACAAATGTTTCGTAGTTGAATAAATATGTATGTAACATATACAAAAAATATCAATTAATAAAGGGTTTTGTAAAAAAGTTAAAAATAAATATGTATTTCAATTAAAATAATAAATTTTTTTATTTAAATTAAAAACAGTAGAAGTTAACGTTAGAAAAAGAACTGTGAAAAGTTTTGCTAAACTGCTCTCTTCTTACTTATATTCTAGTGCTATTCTACGATCTTTTTTCACATATTCTACAAGAACTCTTTCATAAAAGTCAGGTCTACTTTTAATTTTTAGAAGGAGTCGCTTTTCTATCGATAAAAGTGCTAAATCTGAGAGTCTGTTTTCTGCTTGAGAATTCCTTAAATACGTGTGTATTCTTTTTAGAGCTGAAAAAGATCGCTCCACGGAGGCAACAGTTATTGGAAGTGTAAGAAATAGACCACTTAAGTTCAAAATTTGGGGATAGGTGTCACGCAATATTTCTTTTTTCAAATGGTTATGGAGTTCTAGAACGCCAAGTTGTCGAAGTGAAGAAGTTGTATATAAAACTTTCAGTTCGTTTTTCAAAGCTGTAAATTCAAAAATTCCAGGAAAAAAATTCATCAAAGAAGAATTAAATTAAATTAAATGGAAAAAATTAAATTTTTGGAAACTCAGAGCAAAGCCAAGACTCAAAACATTCGATTTCTTGCTTAGCCACTTCAACATCCGTTTGTTTATTCTGTATTAAATTAAACAAGACATCAGTCTTACAAAATATTTCGGACAGCGTATTTAATAAAAAACAAAAATCTTTGCCCTCTAATTTAAGTAACAGACTCTCGGCCATAGAAAGCGCGTCATTATCCCATTCATCGGGGTTATCTATTATTTGATTAAAAGTATCAATAATATCTAATCTACAGTTAAAAATAACGTTAATTATTCGCGAATGGTAGTGCCAGCGAGTCTCCGATACTCCCGGCATGCGCCGGTTGGCCACTTCTTTTAAAAGATTTGAACGCTTTGTTGATTTATTGAAAAAACCTACTAAAGTGTTTATATTGCCGAAAATACTTTCAACTCCGATATATTTTCTAGTGATCGGGATAACACTAAATTTAAAACGTGGGCATAACAAGGAATAAAGTAAGCCATTGGACAAACATCGAGGACTCTTTTTTTAACACCGCCCCCTTCCCCGGACATTACTGCGGCACCATCATAAGATTGGCCAATTAACTTGTCTTTGCAGACATATATATCAAGTATATTAAGAATATGTTTTGAGAGCTTATCGGCATTACGACTCTCACTCACGTCAAAAAAACCAAGAAATCTTTCCTCTATCCCATCATCCGACAAGTACCTCAATACGGCACTTAGTTGTCCCTATGGCTCACGTCTGGTGTCTCATCGATCATAATGGACACAAATCGCGTTTTACTAATTTCTGTTTTGATTTCAGATTTTATGACTGCAGCGATACTATCTATCAAATCGTTCTGAATATCATTTGAGAGACCGGAAAAAATTGGATTGGGTGCACTTGAACATTGCTCTAAATGGGAGTCCATTAATATATCATACTTAGATAAGTATAATACCGTTTCGACATAATTACCACGATTACGAAATGCTTGCTCCTGTTTGCCTAAGAGAACTACTGTATCTATGAAACGCTCCATTAATTTACGGTTTCTATCGACTTTTTTGTTGTGAGCTGCAAATTAATTACCTAAGGACGTTTCAATACGGTGTGTACCGAATTCGTGCAAAGATAAACAGCTACGAATATGTTTTTCTGTTTTGACATGTTTGTTTGCAGAATTTATTAAATTATTTAAGTCAGTGAAGCCCGTACGGCTCCAAACACTAGGAGAATTTGAAAAAAGAAGACAAGGAAAACAAAACATTTTATTTAGTCTACAACTACCAGTCAACCAAGTATATTTTTGTTACAGAAATTCATGAAAATGAGAAACAAAACCATCCTTGCGTTTATAATCTATTTTCATAAAAGGAGTAGAGCGTCCCGTCTCTATAACTTTTTGTTTTTTGAGAAAACTCAGTTTACTAAAGTCATTTATTTCCTCCAAAAGAAAATCTGTTAAGCAACAGTCTACACTTAATAATGCCATTTTTAGGTAACAATATTTAATTTGAAATTTAATGAATTCCTTAACCTTAAGATAAGCAAACTTTTCACACTTTTCACGCTTTTCACTGTTCCTAATTTGGTCCTTTTCTATTTAGTTTTATAACACCACACAAATTCACATTAAGCTACGCATCACAATCTGCGCAAACTGAATTTTTCAAACAGTAACGGACCTGACCTACAGATGAATACAGAAAGCAACGAAATACATACAAAATTCAACAAATATGTAACTCGGAGAAAACCGTATTATTCTTACGATTTTTTCGAACAGAAACCTACATACATACAATATACATACATGCAATATACATACATCTAAACCTGCTTAATATACTAGACACAGCAGCGCAACCAGATACATACAAAATTCAAAAAATAACTCGATGAAAAGCGTGTTATTGTTTTGCGTAAGAAAGCGTGTATTGAACAGAGAGAAGTCAAACACCGCCACTGCTTAAGGAAGAAAAAGGAGGGAAAACATATTTGTTCTATCCAGCCAAACATTTTATAACCCGATTTTTTCCGTGTTATTTTTCGTTGCTAGCGCTTTGTGTCTCTTGATCGGGTAAGGTGTTGGAGAATATACAGACAGTGATGTGTGGGTGTGTGCGTAGAGTGGAACGATAGGCAGTGGTTGACTGCTTAGGTTAAATGTTGGTGTGGGGCACGTTAGCCCGTGTAAGGAATACACATATATTTATCTTTATTCATCAGGATTCATGTTGCGCGTTTTTTGATAAACATTGTTGAAAGTTCGAATTTGAAAAGGTAACTCGGTAGGAATCGGGTTATATGGACGCCACGCCACTGGTACCTACATAAGAAATAAGGACCTTCAGTCATGGATGAGGTCCAAAAAAATGCACGAAGGCACGAATCAAGACTTCAAGTACGCACAAACACAGTGGCAGTGGAACTTTTAGAGAATGCAAATATAGTGAGAAGACTCAAAAGGACAAAGCCATTTGAACTGGTCTAAATAAAAGGGACCATTCATATTAAGAAATGTGCATACATATTTATTTCCCCGGACGTATACTTAACATAAAAAAAAAGAATAGAACGCATCTTAAAATCTGTATGGAGACGCTGATGGGCGGAACTCCTGAAATGACAAAATATAAATTAAATCAGCATAAAATTGCTTACTAGTCCAAGTAACTAGATTGCAATCATGTGGGAGGCGGTTTTAGTCGGTAAAAATCCGGCATACTGATTTCTCGGATCATCAGTATCTCTTGAAAAACAAAAATGCTTAAATCTATTGACAGAGCGATTAAAACTAACTTACTGGCCCCACACGGACACTCTAAGCTGTACTACAATACAATTGAATTGCCTTTTGGCCCCATAAAAATTTTAATTGAACAACCAGAATAACTTACGCTTAACTACGGCTTGATTCCCACGAACTGGAGGTCATCGCTATCAAAAACTTTGAGCTCTAAGAGCATCAGGGTCCATGATCGAATACGCGCCTTTGAGGAGGAGCGTCTGCAACCTCTTGGGCTTGGGGGTAAAGGAGAAGAACTCCGTCCTGGATTCCTTTAATAAGCTGTTCGAGTGTATTGGTTTACATAGCGGTTCTGGCCTAAACCTTTAAATACAAAATCACCTACGCCAATGACATACTCACATAAATCTATAGTCTCGCGTAGGGCCGTGGTATGGGTAAAGATGGTTGGCACCTTCTCTTTGCTGCTGTGTTTTTGCTGCTTTCGTTGAGGCTGTTGTTGTTGCTGCTTCTGTTGTTGTTGCTGCTGCTTCTGCGGGTGCGGTTGTTGTTGTTGCTGCTGTTTCTGTTGCTGTGGCTGTTATTGTTGCTGCTGCTTCTGTTTCTGCGGTTGTTGTTGCATATCCTGTTGCTTTTGTTGTTGATGTTGTTGTTGCGTCAGCTTTTGTTTCCGTTGTTTCTTTTTGTTGCTGTTGTTGCCACTTGGTTGCGATTTCTGGCTGTTGCTTTTTCTTTCTCCTTCTTACGCATCTCGTTCAGCCTATCTAATACGGCCTTTAGTTTGGCATGTAAAAGGCGCTATTTCTCTTCGAGCTAAGAAAAATTTGAAAAACAGCCTAGGAATTCATTTTTATTTATATTTAAAACTTACAACTACCCTGAACAACTATCTTACATTATATACTAGCTAACTTAAAGTAACTCAACTAAAATACATATTACTAGGTTCGTGTTTTTTTTTTGTTTTTTGTTAAACCTAAAAGCTACCGTAACCTAAACTAATCTTATTTAGATCGGCTGTTGGCCGACCTAACGCCCTGATGGGGCTTCAGAGCTCGTCAGATGACGCATCCTCAAGCCCACCAGAAGAGACGGTGCTGACGTGCGTGAAACGTCCTTAATGTCTCGGTGCGACACCGCTCTACTAAACCTATGTGGAAGATCAGCGGAACTGCCGATCTGTTTTGCACTAGCCCGAACTTGTTCCAATAGAGGACTGCTTCTGGAGGAAAGATACCATTACGGGGCACTCTCTCGTGAAATAAATCATTAGGGTATCAAGACCCAAAGATCAGACTATTAATCAAAGTCATTACTCTTGCAACATGACCTCGAATCAGCTTGATGATGAAATTATCGACTCGAATTACCCGGTCCTTGTTGTATTAGACCTCGTTGGGATAGTATTTTATGTACTGAGACTCGGGCGTTCTCTGCAGGCCGAGGCATTTCCACAGACACTGTTTTTCAAACACCCGAATCCTTTCCATTAAGCTGGCTCTAACATTGAACCAGACGGGACATCCATAGGCATCCATGGATCTGAATAAAGCCATATAGCAGATAACCTTCACCCTGGAATCAAGTTGGCTGCTATGGAACAGCCATCGTGTCAGAGCGAAAGTGCCCCGGGATCTTGCCAGAGCAGCATATACATGCTTGTCAAAATATAGGTACTGATCTAGCATGATCCTAAGCATGATCCACATTTTGTTTCGCCAATCGACGTCCGTCCGGTCCAAAAATTGAGAACCTGCGCCAATTTTTTCTAGTGTCCCAAGAGCCCCTAGACAAAGGCGTTCTGAATAAACTAGATACTGATTTCTGGAAGTTGATCTTCCATTTATTCCATTGGATATCCGATACGAGTTTCGACGCGGCATGAATAGTGTTATGCCCCGCTCTGAAACCGAATTGGTTATCTGGGATGATTTTATTATCCTCAACCCATTTAGACAGGGCTCTATGAACCAGCTTCTCGAAGACCTTGCTGATGCTCGGACGGAGACTTATTGACCGGAGATTTGCCGGGTTAAAGGATTCTTTCCCCCTCTTGGGGATTGGTTGCACCACCACTGTCTTCCAGTGCATAATATGCATTATTCAGTGCATTGTTGAACAAGATGGTGTACATCTCTACAGCCACTGGTGGGAGGTGCCTGAGCACAACATTAAATATTCCGTCGATTCCCGCGGATTTTTTTCTTTTCAGTGACTCGAAGATCATCCGGAGATCTGCCGTCGAAATGAATAGGGTGTTAGCCCCTTCACTGGCGACGGCATTGTTTGCCGTAAAATCATCATTGAACCTGGCAAAACCAAGGTTCTCCGATCGTCAATGATCAATGTCATTTGTATGTAGAACTCTGTTTTCCAGGTCGCGGTTTGGGCGAATGCTGTTATTCACCGTAATACAGCTCCACTGTCGCGACCTTCTCCTGGGGATCCTCGTTCACGGAGAAATCATCATCCAAGACGGCACTTTCTGAATCGATGCTGACTGTTCATAGTAAGCGTTCGTTGTGTAACATTCTCGGAAGTTTCAGATCCTGAATATCATCCTGATGGTTTCGCCTAAATATTTTATTTATTTGCGAATTCTATTGTTCCAATACAAACTTACAGATGTTCTGTAATTCTTTTGATCAACTGTTAGAGGTTTTTAATCAGTGACTTCAGTGTCCTAACCTCCGAGTTTTGTCTATCGGTAAGCCGCCTGTTCAAGAGTTTTAGTCTTGTCAGGAGTCTACTTTTTGTCTGTGCAGTGCGTCAATTGTCGCGTTTCGGTATACGTTTGTAGTATCGTGCTGTCGTTGGCGTAGTATCGAACTGTTCATTGTCTGTTTAATGATATCGTCCATTTGTCCAATTTTTCCAATTTCGTAGTTTGACAGGTTTCTATTAGATGGTGGGAAGGAGGCGCTCGAAGTGAGGGCTATCGTCAGGGAATTGGCAAAGCGTGGCCAAGGCGGCTTACTGTAATCGTAGGGATGCGTTTGGGTATACTCTGCCATCTCCGCGAGCTCGTCAGGTACTCTGACCACGGCTTAAAGTCCGCAGTGATCCCTGTCGCATACGAAGGTCCATAGACCATTCGTTCGTGTCAGCTGTTTAAGCACAGAGATCGAAAAAGTGTCTCCAGCTCAGCAATGAAAACATTGGGTTGAGGTGCTTCAGGTGTATAGGCTGATACAATGTACATTCTCTTTCCATTTCGGAGAGGAATACACACAATACATGCCTCTAGCACCTGGAACCTCCGCACTTCACCGCTATATATGACCTTATGTTTAAAATTATTTTTAATAAAGGTCGCAACTCCCCAGCCTTGAGTAGCGTTCGGTCGGTCTCTTGTAATTATTCTATAATGTATAATGTATTCTATATTCTATAATATATAATTAACTGTGCCGGATTTTGTGCTTCAGGCTTTCGTCTTGCAACAGGTTAAAAAGTACGGCTTGTTGCTCGGTCCTTATCAGTGAATTCACATTCACCGACAGGATCTTCAAGTACCGCTCTACCAGCGTAGGTGCGCTAGGCCCGGCAGAAGCGAGTAGATGCAGTACACCATGAGTCGCCTGCTCATGGATCTGTTGTTGGAGCTGGCCTATCTATCCCTGGATGGCGAGCAAGATCGAGCGCAGGTCCGCCTCGGCCTCCGGTGCCTTAGTAACAGGCACTGGGGCTTTTGTAACAGCCACGGGCTTTTGTACCGTCTTCCCCGAACCTGCCACCATTTGGGCGTAGGTTATTGAAGATGTTACGGCTGGTGTTTGAGAGCGACCTTCGGAACGTTTCTCCACAACCTTCTGCTTCCGAGCCAGGTTTGATTTTTTAATGTCTTGGAACTTAGGACATCTCCGATAGTTTGCAGCGTGCCCTCGGTTCCTACATAACACGCGCTCAAGCTGCTCTTGTCTTGGGTCAGGTCGCATTCCTCGTTTTTGTGGTTCTTTGCACACTTAACGCATCGAGGCTGCATCTCGCAGTTCGACGCGGCGTGCCCGAACCTTTGGCAGCGGATACATTGTAAAATATTTTCCTTGCCTTCTTAATATACTTTACAGAATGAGATGCTAAGGACTCTTATCCTCTCCAGTTTGCTGTTGGGTGTAAGCTGCACCAGGAAGAATGGTAATACCCGCTTCTCCCGTTTGGCTCGCGAGTTACGTATCAGCCAGCGCCCGACAAGTTCCAGGAACTGATCGACCAAATAACAAAAAACAGCTGAATAAACTCATATCACCCGGATAATCGATTCGCGGAATCGAACATGCAATTGAGCTCAACACATGAAACTGCAATTATGCTGACCCATCAATCATACGCTGAAAAAGTACCTGTGAACGACGACGGACAAGTGTCAATTGGATCCCCCATATTCTGTGGATAAGAAGTATATTACTAGAATTGTTTAAGTAGAGTTTAGTTCTTGAAATTGTGAATAAAGATTTTTTTTCTCTTTCAAAGGGACTTTGTATTTATTTCGCGCCGTGGTGAAGGGCTTCACTCCCACGAACTGGAGGTCATCGCCTTTGAGCAGCATCGTCTGCAACCTCTCGGACTTGGGGGTAAAGGAGAAGAACTCCGTCGTGGATTCCTTTAATAAACTCTTAACCCGCTTATGCTGCTCCAGTGTATTGGATTACATAGCGGTTCTGGCCTAAACCTTTAAATACAAAATTACCTACGCCTTTTACCTTGCTGCTGTGTGGTTGCTGCTTCTGTTGAGGCTGTTGTTGTTCCTGCTTCTGTTGTTGAGGCTGTTGTTGTGCTGCGCTTCTGTGGGTGCTTTTGTTTTGTTGCTGCTGTTTCTGTTGCTGTGGCTGTTGTTGTTGCTGCAGTTCCTGTTGCTTTGTTGTTGATGTTGTTGTTGTGTCAGCTTTTGTTTCCGTTGATTTTTTTTTTGTTGCTGTTGTTGAAGTGGCTGCGATTTGCTGGCTGTTGCTTCTTCTTTCTCCTTCTTACGCAGCTCGTTCAGCCTATCTAATACGGCCTTTAATCTCTTCTAGTTCGTTGCTCTCCTGCTCTGTCTCCGAACTTGAAAGAGCGGCGAACACCGAACTTTCAGTTCCCGGACCGGGCACTCTACCACTACGTTATTCTAGCTATTGGGAGCATTTCGTCTAAACGCGCACTTAAAATGTACAAACTAAATATTATTTTATATACCACTAAGTTGAAACACGACCGTTCACTTTCGCGGTCTTTCATCAACTGTTGTGATTAAAGTATAAAACGGATTATGAACTTGATGATATTGAAAGGGTGGTTGAGGAAAATTCGTCAGATTTCGATTATGAGACAGGGACTGTGAGTCATAAAATACTTCGGAGATGATGAGCCGGCTCCCTTTTGATGTGTGTACGAAATGCTGACAGGTAATACCTTCTCGTTGTGTTTGAACACTTTACATTAAAAAAAATATATATCTTATAGCTAATATTGTCTGATGTCTGATATCCATATTTTCAAAATAATAGGTAGGCCAAAAGGTTAGGTTAGGTTAGGTGGCTTAACACCGTAAAAACGGTGTAGACCAGGAACGGTCCATTTTGAGTGCTGAATAAAACGCGATATTTTGTAACTCTCCGTATCGGATAGATCCGTCAGTTCGTTGAAGAAATATTCTCCCAGAACAAATGAGGCGGCTAGAGGAGGGCAAATGCATAGGAGATTGGATGGAGATTCTTCCTCATCATGACATCTACTGCAGTAGTCGTTGTATAGCAGTCCTAATCTTTAGGCATGTTTTCCCAAAGCGCAATGTCCTGTTAGGACTCCGATTAGGCTGTTTATAATCTGCCTGCGTGTTTTTAGCAGGTTTGTGGTTTTACGTTGACAATACCTAGGCCAGGTTTGTCTCGCATAGTTGCCTGTTGCAGTGCATTTTTCGATATTTAATATTTTTGCCTTTCCATTGGTGGCGGGATTTCTCCTTTAACAGTCGAGAGCTCCAGATGCCAGAAAAAGCAACAATATAACATTAGCTTGTTGTTATGTACATAGCTTTCTGCGAAGAAAAAAAGTTTGCGGATATTCAAGTAGTAATACAGAAAACGTTAATATAGATCCTTTAACTATTTGGACATCGACAGCTGCAAGCAGGGCTGTATGAAATCAAGTACAAGTACTAGTACCAGTGTTATTACAGGTATTTGTACTTGTACTTCAGTACCTTGTACTGGTACTTGATTTTAGGAAAGTACCAGTCTTTTCAGGAAAAATACTTAAGTATTATGTGAAAATACTTAAGCAAAACTTTGAAGTACTTGAGTGTACTTCTAAGTACTTGAGCAGTACTTCGAAATACTTGAGCAGTACTTGAGAGTACTTCTAAGTACTTGAGTGCGTCTAAGTACTTGTAAGTACTTCTAAGTACTTGAAAGTACTTCTATGTACCTGAGCAGAACTTCGAAATACTTGAGCAGTACTTTAGAGTACTTCTAAAGGTACTGAAGAGTATTTCTAAGTACTTCCAAGTACTTCAGAAGGAATATTCAGTACTTAAACATTTTGTTAAAAAAACAAAACTTATAGAATTATAAGATTTCCTAACACCGTTATAATTTAAAATAATAAAAAACATAGAAAAAAATTTCAAATCAAATGAATGGTACTTTAGTTAGAAAATGAATTCGCTTTTATTAACACTAGTTTTTCAAAATTCTCGTCCAACAACAACATCAATAGCAGAGAGCAAATTATGACCTGATGTGTTAACTTAGAACCTGGGCTCTACCAATCCAAATACTTTGTCCCACAAAAACAGAGCAAGTGTATACTTTATATGACATGTAATTTGAAAAGCAGGGAGAACACTGTCACTGTAATGGGCTTATAGGTTGTTTTCTATTGGTCAAAGGATGTAATAATAGTAATATTTGCCATTCTTGTAAATATTTAAAATAAAATGAATTGATATGTTTGCAAGTACTTGAATACGGGTAAGTACTTGAAAGTACTTGTACATAAAAAGTACTTGAGATACTTGAAAGTATTTGTAGGTACTTGAAAAGTACTTACAAGTATTTTCTTAAGTACTTAAGCCATGATTAAATCCAAGTATGTACTTTAGTCTTTTTCAAGTACAAGAACACGTACTGGTACCACGTACTGGTACTTGTACTTATCACGTACTAAAGTCCTTAAGCATTTCTGCCTACATAGCTCCAGGTAAAGACGGTGTCTTTCCTGCTATCCTCCAGAGAGGCCTAGATATCATTCTAGCACCACTGATGACTCTCTTTAGGTCAAGTTTCAACTTGGGATACATTCCTCAAATCTGGAGGAAAGTCAACCTTGTCTTCATCCCTAAGATTGGAAAACCAAGTAAACGACCTAAATCCTTTCGCCCTATCAGCCTAACATCTTTTCTACTATAAATAATGGAAAAACTTATAGAGCTTCATATTAGAGATTTATTAGAAAATCAAACACCACTGCATCCAAATCAGTATGCATACCGCAAAGAACGATCTACTGAGAATGTACTGCATCACTTGGTAGCGCATCTGGAAGATAGTTTCACACGCAAAGAGATCACAATTTGCATATTCCTCGATATTTGATAATAGTGGCTAAAACTCGTCTGAAACGGAGTGTCGACTCTGTCTAGAGGACAAAGAAACTGCAGAGCACATATTATGCGAGTCTGCTTCTCTCTGAATCCCCCCGAAGAGATCAGCTAAGCTCCTCATCGGGCATTCTCAGCTCCATTAAGAAAGTAGAAGAACCCCTCGTCTAATTAGCTAGCAGGCACAATAAAACTACTCTGGTCGCAGTGTTGTATGTTGTCTGTAAGCACTAGGCCCCAACTTCAAAAAAAAAAACAAAAATACTTTGTATAAAGTAAAGAACATAGCTCGTTTTAACTCGTGTGTTCATAAATTCCCCGAAGGAGCATACTTTAAATAAAGCAAATTTTATGATTTATCCGACTTTAACGTTTTTTAGAAAAAATAAACCGTACTTCATACTTTTACGCCAATCGTTTCTACGTAAGTTTTAAAAAAAAAATCTTAAGAAAAATCTCCTTTTTTTTGTAAAAATTTTTTTTTTATTTATTTATTTTTTATTTTCCATGATTTATACATCAGTCTTGCGACACTAAATACATTTTATAACAGTTTGAAGGAAATATTGTTGACTGTGTGACCATTGTCATCAGAGTCATTTTGGTGCTTAGATGTTTAGATGTGAGTTTTATACAGGGTGTCCCACGAGCAGTGTGCCAAAAAGCTAGAGCGTGTAGGTCTGGTCAAGACAAGAAAAAAATCGTAAATCTCCAAATTTTTTAAAAATAATAAAAAAGATGTCAATGTTTCATACATTAATTTGCCTACAAGTCCAGCCGCGTTAAAACCAAAAAAAAGGTTTTTCTTAGAAAAAAATGGTTCGGGTTTTTTTTTAATTTCTCAAAAACTACAAAACATTTTTGCATCCGGTTTTCTGTTTTTAACTAAAAACTAATAAGAGAATTGAATTTTTGACAAAAAATTAGTACCTAATTACATACAATTTTGAAAAAAAATAGTTCGAAATTTTTTTTTTTCATTTTTTTTTTCAAAATTTTGAGTTTGAAAATTAATTTCTCAAAAACTATTCCTTAAAACAGCTTCGTTTAGAAACAAGATGAAAGAAGAGGTTTCTGGCTTTACAAAAAAGTATATCACGTCATTGTGGATGTAACTGTTGATTTTTAATAATTTTTTTTCCAAATGAAGTCAATTTTTTAGAAAATTGCCCCTCCCGGCTAAAGGGGGGGGAATAGACCCCCCCCTCCCATACGATTTTTTTCTTGTCTTGACCAGACCTACACGCTCTAGCTTTTTGGCACACTGCTCGTGGGACACCCTGTATAATGTTAATGTTTATCTTAGATGTATTGTGAAATATACATCGGCGGACCCCACAAGCGGACCAGTAGGAATGCAGTTAAGTGGGAAGGTTATGGTCCTACACTTCTGACCATAACGACGCCGGGATAAAAAGGAAAAGAAGAAGTGAAATATAACTAATGCTTAATGATTTGGCAATTGAATTAAATAGTAACTGCTTTGTACATGTTAAAATTTAGCTATTGAGGTCACTTGGTCGTCTTCTTATAAGCCGCCGTCTTCTTGCAATTTCGTCATCGAATAATGTGTTGGTATGGGAAAGATTTCTTAATAAGTATCTCGTTCTTGTTTTAATTATTTCATCGTTGACTGTTGGTATTTGAAGCTCAGGATGAATATCCTTATTACAGACTACCACTCAGCGTTTATAATCGTCCGTTCAATCTTAGCTGTCTTTGAATTACATTGATATTGGATGTTTTGGAAGTGCCCCATATTTGTAGTCCATTATAGTCTTATATAGTAGAGTAATAGTTTGTTATAGGTTGATAGTTTGAGTCCTTACACAGAAGCCAGAAGTGTTGTCTAAATTTTACCTTTATATGGTTGCGTTTATGTTCAATGTGATGTTTCCACGTCAATTTGGAGTCCAAGTATACTCCTAGGTATTTTGCTACTGGACTTATTAGGATGTTGATTATTAAAGAATTGAACAGGTTACGTAGGTATACGAGTGCTGCATTAGGTATTTCCTTGAGTAGCTTTCCTGAAAGGAGGTCAAAACCCGGGGTTTTCTTTTGGTCCAATTTAATAATGATGTGCTTTATTTCGTTTATATTCACTTCTTTAATTTGAGCAGTGTTATTCTTATGTGGGGGGAGACGCGGTAGTTGAACATTATCTGCGTCATTGGAGAATGTTTTCTGAAAGTAGTTTGCTAACACAGTAGCTTTGTACCATCCCAGGTACCATCTAGTTTTTGTAGGGGTGGGTGATGTTTGGTTTGAGTTTTGAACGATTTAGTAATTTTCCACAGTGAATAATTTGTTTCTGAGCTTGGAGTCAAATTTTGGAGGTACTTAGACAACTTGTTTTTTTAAGATCTTTAACTGCTTTATTTAGCTTAGCTTAGCCTAGAGGTGACCTCGTTCCCTGCCATTTTTTCCTTAGTTTTCTTTTTTCGTTTATCTGTTTTCTTATTTTTGGTGGTGTTAAGATGATTTTAGATTTAGGCGTCAATATTGGTGTTGATTTGAAGACACCTTCAGTTATCGTGTCATTAAAATAAATGATAGATCTTTCGACGTCCTGGTTGGATTTGAGAGGAATGTTAGTCGAAAGGTTTGAGCTGATGAATTGGCGAAATGCATTCCAGTCCGTCATGCTATTATATAAATAGTTTAGGAGCTTTTGGTATATTGACAGGGTGAGTTGTGTATTCGAGCATTATTGGAGAATGGTCAGAAAAAAGATCGAGGCTGAATTTGATTTTGATGAGGGTATGACTGATGTTTCTCGTAATGCAGAAGTCAATGAGGTCAAGAGTCTCCGTAAGGTCAGCTGGCCAGTATGTTGGTTCTCCAGTGCTTATGTATTTGCAGTTGTTGATGTTAATTGCATCCAGTAAATTCTTTCCCTTTTTGTTCGTTAATCTTGAACCCCAGTTTGTATGTTTCGCGTTAAAGTCTCCTGCTGCTATGAATCTGTATCCTGGTGTTTTTATGTAGTGGTCATATTGTTGAGTTGTAATTTTGTGTTTTGGAGGACAGTACAGGGCAGAGATTGTGAATTTTCCATATTTGTCTTCTAGCTGGATTGACGTCGATTGTATGTGGTCAGTGTAATAACTTTGGAGTTCGAGGCATTTAATTTGTTTCCTGATTATTATTACGCTATCCCCGTGTGCTGTTCCGTCAGGGTGATTAGTGTTAAAGATGTTGTAGCCTGAAAATCGCAGGAAATTTTTGTCGGTAAAGTGAGTTTCAGTGATCAGTGCTATGTCTAATTCGTTGTCTTTTTACCTTTGTCAGTTTGAGCATTGGGAAATAGTTCTTTTATGATGAGGAGCTTCGAAGGATATTTTACAGTTCAGAATTTGGGTTATTTCGTAAATGAATTTATTGTTTTCTTTGCTTTCTAGTTCGATGGTAAAGAGTGGTAGGGGCTTATTGGTGCCTCTTTGTTGTATGTTGTGGATGTTTATCACTCTGTGCGTTAGTTCTTGAAGTTCTTATTTGATCTCAGCTTGGTCAGTAGAGTGGTGCATATTGCGTAAAACAACCTTAAAACCTTTCAGTTCTTTAGGTTTGTATGTGTAGTACATATTCAGTTTGCTTTTGTCGTAGCATTTTTATAATAGGGGCGTAGTGAGTAGAGTCTGTTGGTTGAATTCTTATTTCGTTATTTGGTAGGACTTTTAGTTCGAAGTTTTGATTAACAACTTCTTTAATTGCATTTGTTAGGGTCTTAAAGCATTCGACTCCCTTAACTTATATAGGTGGAGGTTTATTAGTTTTACGGGGTTATTGGTTTGGTGGTTTTGGAGGTGGAACGTCTTCTGGGGTCTCAGGTTCATCGTCTGTGGACAGTAGGCCGAAGCGATTGGAAAAGTTATTTTTGATGGGCTTACTAAGCCAGTAAGAATCGGTTTAGACTGAATTGGTTTGAATTTTTTTTTGCATTCAACATTGGGTTCAACATTGGTTTTGGTCGGGGAGGTTCTGTTTCTTTTTTGTTTACCGTTATGTTGCTTAGGTGAAGTTGGGGTAATTTTCTGGTGGTCGGTTGAAGGGTTACTCAAGGACAAATTTATTTTTGGGTTTATAGTGCTTGTTATTGGTGAAGTTCTTGTATTTGACGTGTTAATAGCTACATATGCGAATGCATGTGATAACACAGGGCTACAAAATGTTACCTGTTTGAGTTGCGTTTGATGTTGTTGTAGCTGTTGTAGTTGATGTTGTTAATGTTGTTGTGGTTGTGCATGTTGTTAGAGGTGGTACGCTATTATGTTTTGTAAATTGATCGAATGGTGACAAGGTTTTCCTTAGCCCCACTGGGGGCGATCTGGCAACACTCATCTGGGTAGTAGTTGGCGATTTGGGCTCTTGTTTTGTCTACCTTTAGGCGCAATTTACACACTTTTACTCAAGTTCCACAGTGTTTTGGCGCGAAAAATTGTAGAAGTTTTTATTGTTTGTGGGTATGTGTATGTATGTTTTTGCACTGTTTAGGAGAGTTTCTATTGAATTTAAAATTAACCACCTTTTTAATAACCACTAAAGCTTAGCGTTAGCTTAACTCACTGCGGGGCAGCAAATTTTGCTCTATTCAGCGAGGTATAATGGCAATTAATTGGTTGATTGATTTTAAGTTAATTATTTTTTTTTATTTTGCGGTTGATGTAGATAACAACTTGGCAGGGTTGCCAGGAAAATTTGTAAATATAGGTAGTTTTTTTATTTGCTCTTATTTATTTATCGTTGTTGGCAGGAGTTTTTCATCCGAGACGTTAGAGCCGCCTCTTTTCGCTCGTTGTTGTCGCCACATATATATTTTTATTTTGGTATATCGGCTGTATATAGCACAAAAAGTGGCCCCAATACGCTAACCTGGACAACGCTGTCTTGTACGATATGCAGTGTAGAATATTCGGTCTCGGATTTTACATAAAAATGTTGTTGGTCAAGGTAGCTCTTAAGTAGTAGAAAAAAGTGTAGTCGTAAGGATTGGTTGAGTTTATAAAGGGGTCCCATGTGCCAGACTTGATCAAGAATTTTGGATGCGTTGAAAAATACTGTTGAGCAGTATCTTTAATTAAAATTTTATTTATTATTCTGTGCGTTTGTTCTACGAATATAGTCGAGGATAATTGTCTGAATGCGAATCGGTGTTTCAGTACAATTTTGTTATAATCGACTATTGGTTTTAGCCTTTCGTTTAGGATTTTTTCCAAGAGCTTAGATACGATTGGCAACATGTAAATTGGGCGGTAGTTACATGCTTTTGTTATGCCTTTTCCTGGTTTCCGGATGACGTTGACTTCAGAAACCTTCCATGTTTTTGGGAAGTATTTTGTTCGTTAAACATAATTTTAATATAATTAATTTCATGGTAATGATGATTTTTTAGGATTTTTCGGTCTATCAAATCATATTCTGGACTTTTATTAGGTTTAATATTATGTTTTATGTGGAAACTAATTTGTTCTTTAGTCGTCGGTTTGATTATATTCTGTTCATTTGTATTTTGGAAGAATGTAGATGATATGGATGATGTTTTTAAAGCAATTGGCAAATAAAACCCCTAATTTTGTAATATTTTCTGCGCTGGTCCTAGACCATGTTTTGTTTTCGTTTAGTATTATTTGTTTATGTAAGTGGTCGGTTTTAGGTTTTTGTGGCTTTTAATTTATTTGCAAATTTGGGTTTAAGTATGTCAGATAGTTATCAACGAGTTTGTTTTTTTAATTTTGCAGCAATCCTTAAGTTTTTTTTCTTTTCTATCTAATCTTTTCTTAGTAAGTTGTGGTAAGTTGTAGTGTGGATCTATTGCGTGATGCATCTAATCCTAATGCATGTACTATGGCGTTACTGAAGTGAATTTTTGCATTTCCTAGATTCTCAGGATATTTTATTGGATTATTTAATAATGACGTCTTTAAAAGGTTATTTTGCTGTAGAGCCTTGTATTGTGAGTAAGCTTTGTAGCCTTGGTTACGTAGGTGATAATGGCTGAGGTCGGATGAGACTTCAAGGCAACTTTTTGTGATAAAGACAGTGCTCGGAATACGATCGTGTATGCAGAAGTTTATCAGGTCAGGTTTCTTATTCATGTCTGCGGGCCAATAAGTTTGGCTCCCTGTACTAAAAAAAAGAACGTTTAAGGAATTAAGTGCACCAAGAAGGATATTTCCTTTTCTGTTTGTTATTCTAGGGCCCAGTCTGTGTTCTTTGCACTAAAGTCACAACCTGCAATGAATCTTTTGCCTTGTGTCTCAATGTAGTTTTTGTATTGTTCTATCGATATATTGAATGTGGGCTTACAATAAAGTGTCGAAATTGTGAGTGATCCGTACCTATGCACTTTCAATTTGTATGTTCTGTACAGTCCGGTATTTCAAAATTATTTCTGTCTGTAAAGTGTGTTTCTAAAATCAGAATGTCTATGGAGTTAGTCTTGGCAGTTTTAGTTCGATTGGGTGCTGCTGTACGATGTTAGCGTTGCAAATAATTTTTTTTAGTTGATCCATATTCATTCATCATGTTAGCGATTTGTGTCACAAGTTGTACCATTGTTTTTAGTTCAGTAAGGCCATTTGGGGAATGTGTTTAATGTGATGGGGTTAGTTTTACGGAAATAAGTTGGTTGGATATTGTAGCTGCAGTAAATTCGTTTTCTTTTGTCTGAGTTTACATTTTTAAATTTGACAGAACAGATTTTGCGGCCTTTGCTTATAAAACAATTTTGTTGGCGGCAGTAGTAGCGTTAATATTAATAGTTGTGGAAGTAGGAGGTTGAATAGTTGGGATCCCTTTATTTCTCCTAGAGGACAATCTTTGTTTTGTAAGTGCCTTGTGGTGATTTCCACAATTGTATATCTTTTTTGTTTTTTATTGGACATTCAGTGGTTTTATGGTCTTTAGCGGATTTGGACACATTGGAAGAACGTGCAGTTACTTCGTGTGGCCGTATCTTTGGTAGGTACTACAGTAACATTCGACAAGGGTGCGCTCATATTTGAAAAAAGCATTATTCATTTGCAAGTAGTAAAATGATTGCAGAGAAAATGCAATTATTAGGTATGATTAGTTTACCAAAAAATTCAGTTTATAACTATTTAACAAAGAACAATTTAAACAAAATATAGTGAAAAAAAAAACAATTTAAAGTCTTCGTCCATCTTTAACCATTCCTCCTCCAAACTTTAGTTAACTAGTTTTTGTTAGTAAGACTATGTTGTCGCAACTTTGTTTAAATAGTTCCAAATATGCTCAATCGGATTAAGATCCGGTGATTGTGCCAGAATTTTAAGGACATTAGTACATTTATACAATAGCCAAAGCCTTGTGTTATGCGCAGTATATTTAGGGTCATTATATTGATAGAAGTGATAACGCTCTCCCAAACCCAATTTTTCTGCACTCGGCCGCAAATTTTGCTTAAGTTAATTGATGTATTGCACGTGGTCCATAATTCCATCAATAAACGCAAAATTTCCTGCACCTGATACCACCATACACCCCTGCACCGTGTTTTATTGTGAGTATTAAATTATTTTCCTGCATCTCCTTATTCGGTTTTCTTTTGATTAAAATTTTGCAATTTTGTTCAAAGAGATTGAACTTGCTCTCATCTCTAAAAATTACTTTTAACCAAAACTCTTGAGTCTTGTCTTGTTGTGTCTTGTTCTGCAAAATCTTACATTATCTTGCAAACTCCAATCTTTGTTGCTTGTTTTTCTTTGAGATAAATGACTTTTTCTGGCTGATCTTGCATGAAAATCGTTATTTCTGAGAATGTTTCTGATGATTTTAGGTGTCATTCCAAGACACGATAAACGACATTTATCAAAAAAAATTATAATCGGTATTATGAACGTCAATTGTCAATCTACGATTGATACATTTTAACTAGTTACAAATTTCCATTGTGAGATAACCGAAAAACCCGTTTTTCTATAAATGTCACAATTTTTTTTAACTGTTTTTGTTCACGAAAGAAATTGATAAACTCAAGATGAAAGTATAGGTATCATATTTGGAACAATAAAATAATGCTTTTACTTGTTTTCAGATCTAAAGTAGTAAGCAACAAAAGGCAGTTTTGAAGGCTCGTGGAATTGTTGCAGGAAAATCAGGACATACATATGTATGTAGCTAAAGGAATATGTTCAGAACGAAGCACAGAGAAAATGGGAAGAATTTTCAAGGGAATTAAATAGTTTGGGTCCGCCAGCACGAGAATGACAAAAAATGCAAAGGGTTTGTGAAATGCAGAAGAGTTTACAGTAAGCAATTATTTTCTCTACTAAGGGGTGGGCTAACTTGAAGTGCAAGACCGAAAAAAAAACCGAGAATAAAATGGAAATGTCTGCAACTGGAGGTGGTCCCAACTATCTATACCATTTCAATGACACGGAGGAAGCAGTCATTCAAATGTTTGATATGAGTCCGGGTGCTGATCCACCTGGCGAAGAACTTGGGTTTGAAGAAAATATAAAAAAAATTGAAGATATAAGTCAATTTGTTCCCCCTCGACTCAAAAACATACTGTAAAATCGACTCGAAATTGTTTACTGGAGAAGAGAAAACATTTTTTTGAGGAACAAACCTCAGCAAAAAAGGAGTTTTAGGGGAAGATGTTAGATCTGATGAATGATATAAAAAGAAGCATGAGAAATGTAGAGTATTATATTAAGAGGAGTTAACAGAAAGATGATCTAATATAGTTTAATTAACAGCAACCTATCAAAAAAAGTACTGTAATCAATTTATTCACGATAGGTTTAAATTTATCAATTGAGTTATCGAAAATCAAATGAATTGATAAATTTAGCAAATCTCATTGACAATTGACAATCTCTTAATGGGGATGAATGAGGTTTAAAATTGATTATTTATTTATGTTATGTGTATTTATATTTGAATTTTGATCTAATTTTGCTAAAAGTGTTTATCAGGGGAAGTTGGGTTATGTAGATTCTTTACACCGATACGATAGATGGGCATAAAGAAATAGGTACAGTTCCGTTTAGGGGGCACCCCCGATTGTGCATGTGTTGACCTTGGTGGGACATGGAAATCGCCGAAGGATTTTTAGCGCAAATGCACCATATCACTAGTATGGGTGTTTGAAAATTTTCCCTTTTTGGAGGCTCCGGGTTCAGGGACGAAGGGGTTCTGTCGGAGCCCCCCGTACATGTGCAATTTGTAAAAATGTGTAATTATGTTGTCGAGATCTCTTGTTGTATAGAGTCTAAAGGTAAGGTAAGTGAGTTTATGTCATTGTATAAGATTATGTGACGCCGTCGTTAGCGACTTCTAGAGCGTGATCCTTTCCTCGAACTGTTGTAGGTATATGATTAAGATTTGATATCCAGGATGGATAGCGAACACCAACACGGACAATTGAAGATTTTGACACATCTAATATGTCACGAGTTGTCTAAAATTGTGCCTTCTTCAGAAGTGATTTTTACGAATAAATGGCAAAAAAACATGGCGGAAATCTTTAAACCCCCCTAAAGACCAATAACTAAGCTTACCTTCACGGTCATTTATGTGTACTCACGGCTAACCTAATCACAATATTTGGCATATTTTAGTAGTCAGCACCAAGAATAAATGACTAAAAATCGTTTAAACTTAAAAACTCCATAAAAAAAATAATGATGCATTTGCGCAAAAAATCCTTTTAGGAATGTTCATCACTAATCGAGGTAAACACGTAAGAAGATTTTGGTCCAAATGGGGGTTGCCCCCTAAACGAAACTATATCCCAAAATATGCTCCGCTCTAAATCCCGAAAAAGTTGTATCGACAGAAAATTTTCTAACTGAAAAGCAAATGTGAACTCTTCTGTCCTTATTGAACAGACTAAAACAGAGCATCGGCACATGTCATGATGTCACATGATAGGTGTTTTGTATGCAAGAGCATCACTTACTTTGCATCATTATGTTTGCAGTGTGATGCGTAATTATTTGATGTTTTGGAAAACGCCCACACTTGGAAAGCTGGCGTCACGGATGTCGTAATCGTAATATGCGATTTATTACAATTCCTACAAATCCTCAGAAACTGCTTAGAAAGAATTCTTCAGTGTAAAAGGTCCCTCAGTAATTTTAATGGGCGTTTCATGAATAATTAGAATGTAAGATTTTATTAAACTAAGTGTGAAATATCAAGGTCTGGTACAATAGACACATACTCGTACAGCACAGAAACATGGTTTAACATATTAAACAATTTCCGCATATTTCTCGTCTCAGTTGCTCAAAAGATGTTTAAAAAAATCATTTAACCACATCGATCATTGATTGTTAGCATTATTTGATTAGTTTGCCGGATAAGATGCAACGCACTGATGAAGACAGCATTGGAGCTAATATGAGAGAACAATTTAAAACATTGTTTTTCAATAAATTTAATTTTTCGTACTGGCCTTCTTTAAAGTACTCCTTTAGGGTTGTACTAAATTTCTTGGAAAATTTTACGAACTCCTTTTTCCGCTGCTCTATTGCCTGCTTTTCTGACAAATGTGGCAAGGCGACACATACTTCATTGACGACATCCAACAACTTTTTGATCGCACTTGCAATTTCCCTTTAAATAATATAAAATAAAATATGGAAAAACAACATGTGTTATTACTTTATAGTCTCCAGGAAAATTTTACGGTCTCCTATTTCGTCAGGTATTCGACTCAATATAGTCTTTAAGGCTAGGGATTTCTTATTTAATTCCTGAAATGGTTCCTCACTCCGTACCAGACGAACATTCACTAAAGGAAATCAATCAATGCAATGAGAAAAAAACAACGCAATATTACCATCATGTAGCACGGTACAGTTTTGAAGACGAAGAACAATCTCATTAATATTTATTTTCAATTCTGTTCTTTCCACTATCTGTAGTAAAAATCCATAGAAAAATCCAGGAAAACAAAGTTCTAGGCTCGAATATATAGCACGAAGCGAATGACAGGTGGCTAGATTGCTGTTACTCTCCAACTAAAACATTTGGATTGGTTGTTTATATTTACATTTACATATTGACAATTTAAAACACCTTTTTCAGAATCGGTTGCAGTATTACATCCCCAGCTAAAGCCGACATCACCACCTCAGTCATTTTGCACGTCTCTCTATAAAAGAATCCTCCGCTAATAACTCAGTAACAAACAAGAGACAAGATCAAAGATAAAAAATAAATAAACGATGAAACACATTAGCTCTATGAAGCTTCAAATTTACCAAATATGTCATTTACGTTACAGCAGTAACCAGAACCAGAGGTGGTTTCTCCTTTACAGTAATGAGATAACTTCCCACACATTATTGAGAATATAAACAACACATTTAAACCTAAACGAAAAGTTGAATAGCGTGTCGGGTGATGTTCACATGTACATTTTGAATTTGAAATTAATATTTGTTAGTCGGGTATTACACGTTTCAATAGTTGCTGGCAACTTTTGCTTATTTTCTTTTGTGTTTTCTGTCCGTGTTGCCTTTATCTTTACACGTTTCAACACAGAGCTCGCAACAAAGTGACACTTAACGTGCATTTTCTTTTTGATTCATTTCCCAGAGTTGTTTGAGTTGTTGTTGCACTCGAAATCTGGCGAATGAGAAAAAGGAGAAATGGCAAAAAATGAGAAAATAACAAAGGGAAACGTCAAAGTGTTGCCGGTACAGGCAACACGACCTACCCCGGATGCCTCTCACTTCTCTTACCCACAAGTTCGTGTTGCCGCGGCAACTATTGAAACGTGAAATACCGGACTTACACGCCGTCTCCATTGGCAACAAATCTATCGCAGATAGTCAAGTATTACATGTCTGACATTCCGTGTCGCAGTGGTTATTACATGGTGCATCTCTTTATTTCGCAGTTTCGCGTATCAATTTGACATTTCTCTTTTACTTGATATTCGCCATTCAGTGTCGACGGTTGTTGGCGGAATTTGTTTGGATATACATGCTATAATAAATATGGAATGGGAGGCAAATGAATTAGTAGACCATGCTGGATGCATCTCATAATTATTTATGAGCTCACATGTCAATTCCTTTGTCCACCTAAAATCATTAATTTCACTCATTTTTAAAATAGCACTACGTAACTCTCCGCTTACTTGAAGAGTGCACACAGAAGCGCCAAGCGCATGTGATGCAATAGCGTAAAACAAAGAACAAAGAGATAAGAAAATGTCAAAATAATGCACGGAGAAACCTACCCACACATTACTGTGCCTCTATTTCACTGACTCTCTCTTTCGCAATCTTTTGAGTCTTTGCTACTGTTGCAACGTGTAATACCGGACATAGGAATAGCGATAGCAGACAACAGAACAACCGTCAATTTTTTTGTGGTGGGCATTTCATAGCCTGCTTTTTCATTCAAAGTGAAACCGTTCAAGGGAAAACACCGGAATAGCTGTTAAATACTGTGTGCATTTCATAGGTAGTTTTCTTTTGAAATGGTGGTGTCAGTGAAAAAGTACGTTCGGTGTCTTGTTGCACTAAAAGTACTACAGCGTCTTCACGAAATAAAGGAACAAAAGAGAAAACACCGGCTTTGGGTAAATCCTTATTTTGGAAAAAAGGACTCTGCATGATTTGGAAGTGCACTTTTAAAGGACATTTTGTGGGAGGAAGAAGAAAATTTTATAAATTTTTGCAGAATGACTATGCACCAATTTGAAGCAATTCTTGCAATCTTAAATTTGAAAATTATTTACAATAAAAGATAATTCATATTTATTATACAACTTTCGTAGGTCGACTTCATCATAGGAAAAAAGTTGTAAGTTAAATTAAGTACGTAGCTTGAATTAAGCACAATAAAATGGGGTATAGCAGTTATATCACAAAACACCAAACCCAATATAATATGACACTCACTAAGAAGTTGCGACATCAGTACAATGACCGCCTAAAAGCCTGCATTGCTGCATCGTAAAGAAAACAAAACAAACAAAATAAACAAAACAAGCTAAACGAACAAAGGGAACAAAACAAACTGAAAACTGTTACAACGTCCGCCCAAAAGCTGACATTGTAACAAATATAAACAATAACATAAACAAATGGAGCAATAAACTCCGATGAACGAACAACAGAATACGGAAAGTGACATCTAAGCACTTCATACTAAATAGCACGCAAGCACTTAGTATCGAATGCCGGTCACATACGGAACTTACGACAAAATGACATCGAAGCATAAAATACCAAATATGGGCCGATGTCCAGACAAAGACACTTATGTTAATGACCGACCCTTAAGAACGCATTGCAACATAGTCGCAACGCATAGAGAATCAAGCCCAAGAAATCGTATATAAACCGATGCAGAATTCTAGGATGTATGTAGTGTACTCCCGAACTTTAAACCGCGAACGCGTGTCAATAGTTTAAATACAAAATCTTAGAAAATAAAATTATATAAAAAAGGAATCTCTTTTCTTTTATTTTTGGCGCAGTCGGTAGGATAGTTGTAAAATACCAGAACGAATATCTGATATACATACTTCTATCCGTGATTCGAACTTGCAACCCCATCGTTAAGGGAACTTGCAAACCCACCGAAAGTTACCGCGTTCGCGTTGTGCAAAGTATACTAAAGTACTACGAAAAAGTGCAAATTACATGCTGCCGGAAGAAACGAACATTCCGAAGGGAGCAGAAGTGCCACCACTAGAAGCACACACACCCAAAGCCGAGGACAACACCAACTCTTGGGTCGACGACGAAGCCACTGCCGAATTCCTGGACCATTTCTTCAGAGGACGACAACAACAACTAAGAAGAGAAAACCTGAGGGAAAATCCGGCATTGCCAAACTAAGGAGCATCGAAACTACATCAACCACCATCAACAACTCACCAAAGATCAACACCATCTCTAAACACAGTGAATATTTTTTTCTCTTCCTTCTTGTATCCTTATTTTATATACACATATAATTTTTTGAATATACATATGTTCTGTTTTATATATACATATACCATATTAAATCGAATTTAAGTCAGACATATGATAGGAGACATTGAAGTAGGGCTAGACCGTGTAAGGGCTCAATCAGTCGAAATTTCCAACCTAGTCGAAAGTCTTAGAATAGGATCCGAAATGTTAACCCTAAATATCGACCCCATAAAATACCTTACCCACCTACCCGAATACTCAGGAGATTATCGAGAACTCCAAAACTTCATTGACCTAATCGATAAAATACACCCAATCTTAGCCAAATATGATGACCTCGGTCAAAGCATCTTCTCGGACCTCATCAAATCGAGATGCAAAGGCAAGGCAAGGGAAATATTAGAAATTAATAATCATATTACGACATGGAACGACATGAAAACAATACTGACAAATAATTTCGGTGACAGACTAAGCGTTGACGACCTATTTGACGAAATGCGAAGTCTCCCTGTACGTTCCACCTGCGTCGAATATTACAATTCTATCAAAAACATTCTCAGACGTCTTAATAACAAATTAAAACAGACACATATTCCTACAAATGGAGACCTGAAGCAAAAATTAGAATTAAATAAACGATCCGCCTTACAAATTTTCAAGGCGAAATGCCCAGAACCAATGAAATCGATTCTGTATTGTACGAACCCTGACACTTTAGAAGATGCCATAGACATTCTTCACGAAGCAGGATACGCTTACCACAATATAAATTCTAACAATCAGCCAAAGAGTGAACCAAAATCTAAAAATCTGCCCCACAGACATCAGCCAGCAAACATTAACTCACACACTCACAATTTTAACAGAAACACATACAATGCGAGATCTGAACGTCCGAACTCTTATAATCAAGAATTCCGACCCAGACAAATGCAAACCCAATACTCCACTAACCACCAACAAAACCCATTTAGGAACAACCAATATCCCCGTAACTACACCAACCACAATAGCACTCAACCACCAATTTACAGCGTGTTCACCAACCCATCTCCACGCTACAGAAACCAAACTGTAGAGCCAATAACCAAAACCATGTAGAAGTGGGAAATTTTCGACAGGACCCCACTCCAACCTCCCCTACATAACCATACAAGCGAAACATTTCCTAATAGACTCAGGAGCCTCAAGCTCAGTAGTCAATCCCGGAACCTTCCAACCACACTTAATCAGAAATCTTCAAAAACCAATCGTCCTCCGATCCCTAAACAAAGATACCATAGTTACACAAAAAGCGACCATTCAAGGTCAACAACTAATTCAATCCATACCAGGTAGCATAGACTTTTTGGTTTACCCATTTCATCAAATATATGACGGACTTATAGGAAACGACATTTTAATAAAAAACAATGCAATAATCGATTTCAATGAAAAAATTCTCTTAATAAATGGTAGTAAAATCAACCTAAATTTTTCCCAAACAAAAGAAAACACGATATACCAAATAGACCCAGGCGAGCACATATATAGTATCAAAGTCAACCAAAAAGATGGTACCGTTCTCATACCTGAAACGAAAATAAACGAACACATTCAACTATGTGAAGGCGTTTACAACGTCGTGGATAATAAAACATTAGCTAAGATTATTAATACCAATAAAGAATCCCTGATTTTGAATTTCGCAACTCCGTTTGAGGTAATCGACATCAAGGAAGTACACGACTTCCATAGCTTCGAACCTCAAGACACCCATTACAATGAAGCAATCAACAAAGACGAACTTCTTAAAGATATCCGAATGAATCATTTAAACTCCGAAGAAAAGGAAAGGATAAAACAAGTTATACTTTCGTATAAAGATATTTTTAACAATACAAAATCCCTAACCTTTACCAATGAAATAAAACACAAAATAAACACGACAGATAACAAACCAATTCAGTCAAAAATCTATAGATATCCATACATCCACAAAGCAGAGATTCAGAGGCAAATTGAAGACATGCTAGAAACCGGAATCATAAGACCAAGTCCAGTCCATACAACAGTCCAGTCTGGATCGTTCCAAAAAAGGACGATGCATCGGGAAAAACGAAGTGGCGACTAGTCATAGACTATAGACAACTGAACGAGAAAACAATCGACGATCGCTACCCCATACCTAATATTGAAGAGATACTCGACAAGTTAGGCAGGTGTAATTACTTCTCAACTTTAGACTTGAAAAGTGGATTTCACCAGATTGAGATGGAGGAAGCGGACATCCAAAAGACTGCATTTTCAGTCGATCACGGGCATTATGAATTCTGTAGAATGCCTTTCGGATTAAAAAACGCCCCAAGCACGTTCCAAAGACTAATGGACCAAGTTTTAAGAGAGCATATCGGTAAACAATGCCTTGTCTACATGGACGATATTATAATTTTTTCCAACGGACTGGAAGAACATATACATAATCTGGGTTTGATCTTCAAGAAGTTGAAACAAGCGTGCCTCAAAGTCCAACTGGACAAATGCGAGTTTTTAAGAAAGGAAGTAGAATTCCTGGGCCATGTTGTAAGCGAACAGGGAATCCTCCCAAACTCAAAAAAAATAGACGTCATAAAAAATTACAAAATACCCAGAACCCAAAAACAGATAAAAAGATTTTTGGGAATAGCAGGATATTACAGAAAATTTATTCGAAATTTTGCTGAAACAGCCAAACCCATGATTAAATTTCTGAAAAAAGATGCAAAAATTAACCTAGAAGACAAAGATTATATAAAGAGCTTTGAAGCACTTAAAGACAAACTAATTACCGCACCTATATTACAATATCCCGACTTCAATAAAACGTTTGAAGTAACAACAGACGCAAGCCAATACGCTATTGGAGGCGTTCTGTCCCAGGATAACAAACCCATCAGCTATGTTTCTCGAACATTAGATCAACACGAAAGAAATTACTCAGTCATCGAAAAGGAATTACTTAGTATAGTATGGTGTCTAAATCAATTCCGACCATATGTATTTGGAAGGAAAATCAAACTGTACACCGATCACAAACCTCTTGTTTGGCTCAACAACATGAAAGAACTAAATAGTAAACTTATAAGATGGAAACTGCAACTGGACGAATATAATTATGAAATACTTTACAAAAAGGGACAAGATAATAAGGTTGCAGACTTCTTAAGTCGAATCGACTTTAATAATATAGATACAGCAGAGAACGAACATGGCACTGAAAACCCAACGAATATGAGTAATATAACCCAAACGGTAACGCCCATAAATCTCTATAAATACCAAATTATAATAAACGAAATTACATCAGGATCTTCGTACATAAAAAATAAAACAATTTTTGGAAAAAATAGGAAGATTATAGGTATGAAGAAAGCTGATGAAGACAGCATAAAACAAATAATAAGAAATCACTTCAACCCTAATAAAGTTACAGCAATCCTTGTAAATGATATAATATTCGACAAAATAAAAGAAATGCATCAAAAATACTTTAACGCATATAAAGTAGTAAGATGTACCAAAATGTTGAAAGATATCGAAGATACGGACGAACTTGATAAAATAATCGAAGATAAACACCTTGAAAACAACCATAGAGGAATCGAGGAAGTATATGAAGAATTAAAACAAAACTTTTGCTGCCCAAACATGAAGACAAGCATTTCAAAAATCGTTAATAATTGTGAAACATGTATCTTAGGTAAATACGAACACAATCCTGCGAAAATTCCTTTCAAAATCACCGAAACCCCTACCGAACCCAACCAAATTATACACCTAGATGTATTTTATTCAATCAACAAATCACTCTTCGTCACAATGATAGACAAGTTTAGCAAAGTAGCTCTATTTACCAAGATAGAAAAAAGAAATGAACGAGAGTTTAGGAAAGCAATATTAAGATACATAAGTGTTTACGGACACATAGGGAAAATAATTACCGACAACGAACTAGGTATGAAATCTAAATTAATGCGAGATTTCCTCACAGAAAAGAACATTGAAATCCATTTTACCTCCAATTCAAACCACACTAGTAACGCAGATGTCGAGAGACTACATAACACTATTAACGAACACCTCAGGCTCCTAAAATACAGAAAAAAACATTTACCTATTGAAGAACAACTCATTCTAATAAATGGTTATTATAACAATAGCGTCCACTCAACAACCAAACGTAAACCAATAGATTTCATACAAGGAAAGGTAAAACATGAGGAATACCCACAAATTCATGATTTACTTATTCAAAAGAAGTCCCATACAATTGCTAAACTTAACAAAACTAGAAAAGACGTCACAATCGAACCAGGGATCAATTTCATTAAAGAAATAAGAGGAGGAAAAAACCATCCTCGTTATAGGAAAATAGATTGCGAAACCTTAGACGAAGACCACGTAAAAGATAAAAGAAATAATCTCAAATATTTTAAGACCCATGTCAGAAAGAAAAGAAAGTTTCAAAACAATAACGCCCTTAAGTTTAACGTGCATACCAAATAACAAAAATCATATTACCTTAGGTAACAATGACGCCAACATTGGGGATAATATTACTCCTATCTCTCCTAAGCAACGGACAACATCTGGAAATCCAAGACCTGACAAACAATAATGGATTTATAACTTTCAAACTCAATAACGTCAGACTAATAAATGGATATACAAAGGTACTTCACATCATCAATATCACCGAATATGAAATCACTAGCAAACAGCTTCAACGCAGTGTAGATATTTTCGAACTTAACGCAACCTTGATCACCCCAATGATAAACACAATGAAACACAATTTAAAAATTTTAGAAGATAAAATTAGTTTTTTGAAACCTCACGAAAGACAAAAACGAGGCCTTTTTAATATTGCAGGAAAAGGACTTAAATTCTTAGCAGGAACTCTAGATAGCGATGACGAAATCAAAATAATGACTAAACTTGATACACTCGAGAAAAATAATCATAATATCATACTAGCTAGCAACCAACAAATTAGAATAAACAACCAAATTTCTGACCAAATCAAAAATATAACCACCCACATAACAAATCAACAAAACTTAATAGAAACACACCTCAATGCCTTTAGTAACACCGTAGTCAAAAGACTCGACAACTTCCAAGATGAACTTTTCCTTCTCCAACTAATATACCAAATTAACCATAACATAAACCTCCTAAAAAACCACATTGACGACATTGAAGAAATCATAATGACAAGTAGACTAGGGTTACTTTCGAGAAATATTCTAACACCACAAGAACTAGATACTATCTCCGACTTAGAGGTTTTACAACAAATTAAAACAGTAGTAACATATTACAACAACCACATAGTAATAATTATATTAATTCCTCAATTTTCAAAATTAACTTTTTCGCGTTTACTTATTGAGCCCATACCCACAATCCATAACAGAACCATTCTCATAAAAAATCATATTGTAATTGTTGATCAAAATAATCAAATATACGATAACGATGTCAAAGATAACCTTAAAAATAATTTAATTAAAATAGAAGACACTTGCATAAAAAATATTGTACTACTCAAAGAAGCTGATTGCAACATATTAGAGAACGATACTGAAAAAATAGAAGAGATAAAAGAAGGACTAATTGTAACTAAAAATTTAAATACTGTAGAACTTTACCACAACTGTAATAATCTAAATGTAAACATAAGTGGAACAAAACTTGTTAAATTCACAAACTGTTCCATTAGAATAAAGGATAAAAAGTTTTCCAATTCAAATAAAGAAATTGTTGACCATTTCATATTACCAAATTTCCTCATAAACGTAAATGAAAAACATGTAATTCCCAATATAAAACTAGAGGAAATCCATTTTAAAAGTATTGAAAACAGAGATAAAATTTTAGAAATAGAAAGTAAGAATTACTATAAGAATATTGAAAACCTTTCCCTACACATTGTAATATATACATTATTTGTCATAGTTCTAATCATAGGATGCAGATATTATTTTGTAAGAAAACTTATTGTAAAAAGTTCGTCGGAGCCTCACACTAACGGGGGGGGAGTTATATCACAAAACACCAAACCCAATATAATATGACACTCACTAAGAAGTTGCGACATCAGTACAATGACCGCCTAAAAGCCTGCATTGCTGCATCGTAAAGAAAACAAAACAAACAAAATAAACAAAACAAGCTAAACGAACAAAGGGAACAAAACAAACTGAAAACTGTTACAACGTCCGCCCAAAAGCTGACATTGTAACAAATATAAACAATAACATAAACAAATGGAGCAATAAACTCCGATGAACGAAGAACGAACAACAGAATACGGAAAGTGACATCTAAGCACTTCATACTAAATAGCACGCAAGCACTTAGTATCGAATGCCGGTCACATACGGAACTTACGACAAAATGACATCGAAGCATAAAATACCAAATATGGGCCGATGTCCAGACAAAGACACTTATGTTAATGACCGACCCTTAAGAACGCATTGCAACATAGTCGCAACGCATAGAGAATCAAGCCCAAGAAATCGTATATAAACCGATGCAGAATTCTACGATGTATGTAGTGTACTCCCGAACTTTAAACCGCGAACGCGTGTCAATAGTCTTAGAAAATAAAATTATATAAAAAAGGAATCTCTTTTCTTTTATTTTTTATAGCCCCCACCAAAATCAAAACATGGAGAAGCGAATGGTGGGCCTCTTGTCAGTTATAACAACGGAAGCTGCGACAATGCTCAAAGGTGTGGCTATTTGCTAAATAATTTCGACATATCCCTAGCCTATGTACCTGATTACAGCGACCTGCAACGCTCTGGCCCTTGCTGCAAATTTGGCAGGAGTATATTATTTTATTGGTGGTTGAATACAGAACGTTTCGTCGAGACACAGGCTTTATGGGATTTGATGCGACTCGAACTTGCTGCTGGTTGACTGCCTCCAAAGTACGGAACCTATTTTCCAAAAATTGTGTAAATTCAGCGAATGTTGGCAATGCTTTGCTATCCTCTTTAGATCCTAGCTTCTCCTCCCATAGTTGCTGTGTTTTTGGAGGAAGCTTCTGCAACAATACGAAAACCATTTAACTGCAATCTTTAAGTTAGCCAAGCTATGTACCTCGGTTGACGTGTCCAACAGGTCCTTGATGGATTCGGGGCGCTCTTGGGAGATTGACGTTTGGTTGAACAAGCACTTCAACTGTATGTACACTAGGAAGCGTTGATGGTCATACCTATCAGTTAAGATTGCCCATGCCTTGCAATAATTTCCTATATCCATACCCAGATGAGCTTCACCAGACACGCTTGATTTTAAATAATGCATCTTTTGGGTTTCCGAAAGCACATTGTGGTGGATAAGTGGGACAAACAGATCATCCAAAAAGCAGAAGCTACGAGGGCCAATACAAAAATTAAACAACAATATAAAAAATAAAATTTAAATGCACAATGTGACACCAGGAAAACATGGAGCATAATAAGTGGGCTTCTGGAAAAAAAAAACCTTCAATTGATGAAGTGACGGTGAAAAGAGCATCGTGGAAGAATTTGCGGATTATTTTACAAACCAAGTATCAAACATCTTGCATATTCGCAGTATTAAAACCCAAACACTAAATCACAAAAACTTGCGAATACCTTGCCTTTTAAGTTCTTACAATCGAACAATAGGTGGGTTACTGAGTTGTGGCACCACTGTATTTGTGAACATTGACGTTTGTTATTGCGAAGCCAGTGGCAATTTAGAAATTGACAGAGTAAGTTGTTGATAGTGAACGTTTAAGAGAAGCAAGTGTGTGCAAAAATGGAAATCACCCGTGAAGGCTTACGTTGGATGATTTCTTATGATTTTAAAAAAGGCCTTACTCAACAACAATGCAAGGAATCGCATCGTGCAACTTTTGGTAATGAGGCACCATCAGAGAAGACTGTTTACAATTGGTTTGCAGAATTTGGTTGATGAATTGGTTTGATGAATGTCGAGAAGGTCGGCCAAAATCGGTTGTCATTCCGAGAAACATCGATGCTGTGCGCAACATGATTAAAAAAGATGGGCATGTGACTTACAGACAGATAGAGGCGTCTCTTAAGATATCGCAGACTGCAATACAATCGATTTTGCATGATCATTTAGGTGCGAGAAAGATATGTTCCAGATGGATTCCGCATAATTTGACCGAGGCGCAAAAAAAGGTCGTGGTGATTGGTGTCAGGAAATGTTGAAAAAAATCGACCGAGGACGTTCAAAATCCGTATACAACATTGTTACAGGGGACGAAACTTGGATATATTCGTATGATCCTGAAAGTCAAACAAAAGATGCGCGGACAGCGATTTTCATCACCTCAATAAGCTGTTGAAGACTTTCAAAACCATGTTTCTACGATATCAACTTCAGAGTAGAAAAAATGTTTCCGGAATTTGTTTGAGCGTATGCAAAAATGTATAGACATTTAGGGCGAATATTTCGAAAAGCAATAAAACACTTTGTTTCAAACTTGTTCGTTTCTGTTTCACTTTTTGTAAAAACTTAAAGGCAACCCTTTTACAAGAGAGTATATACGTCGAAGAAGCTAATGATGAAGAAATACTAAAGATTCTGAACAACATTAACAGCAATAAAGGATCGGGAGCAGATAATATACGGCCGATTGATCTTAAAATAAATGCCAGAATTCTCACACCTATTATAAAAATGATAATCAATGGAAGCCTTATACAAAGTTATATACCAAAACCTCTAAAAAACATCAATCATACGCTTTACTTTTAAGGGTGCCAAAAAAAAACAAAGTCGAAAACTAACCTAAACTAAACCTACAAGCAATCCTATCAGTTGCAGAAAAGTATTTGGAAGAAATAATTGTCAAACGTCTAGATACATTTATTAGCAAGCATAAAATCTTACAACCAAATCAGTATGGATTTCAAAAAAATGGAGGTTTGTTACGTTTGCGGGAGAAAGTAATAGATTGACACTTTGAAATGTTAAGGTCGAGGTCTTGTAGCACCAGGTGGAAAAGCTGTTAATGTCCGATTGAATAAGGGAAAAGTCATGTTTTGAGGAAATGATCTTGAAGATCTTAGCGTCGTCGGCGTATAGAGAGATGTTGGAATGTTTGATAAATACTTCAATATCGGTAATGGTAAGGATAAAAAGAAGCGGACTAAATGACTGTCTTGGGAGATACCGGAGGAAGCAAGGAAGGGGCTAGAGAGGGCAGATCTAAAACGAACGCTGTAGTAGCGATTTTTCAGATAAGGGGATATCCACTTTAATGTGATGGGTTCAAAGCCAAGGGATAACAGTTTAAAGCGTATTAATCTATGTGAAATTTTATCAAAGGCCTTACTGAAGTCAGTTGAGATAGCATCGACTTCCTCGCCATTTTCTAAGGCTAAAAGGGCAAAGGATACGGATTTAATAAGGTTTGTGGTTGTAGACCTACTTTGAGGAAGCCGTGTTGTCTTCGTGAATTTAAAGACGCATTGAAAACTTAAATTATCATACAAAATACTTGCGGAGATGTTGGGTATATGTGACAGTTTGGTAATGGGATGGTAGTTGTTAATGTCATTCTTTGGACCCATTTTGTGTATAGGTGTTATAAAAGAAATTTTCCATATCCGGGGAAATTCACCTTGAGAAAGGGCTAGGCTAAAGATTGTTGGGAAAGGTAGAGAAAGGGAAGAGAATCATTTTTTTAAAAATATAGTAGGTAGGCCGTTGGGGCCAGGAGTGAATTCATCATTAAGTTGCCTTAATCTTTTTTCGATGATATCGGGGTCGATACTACGAGGGAGAAATGGTCCAAAAGAGAAGTTCTGTAAATAGTAGAAATAAGTAGGATCGGGTGCAAAGGTGTCATGGATGTCAGATTGACTGAAAAAGGTGGCAAAGTACCCTAACGGTTGGCATCCTAAAGGTTGGCGATGTTATGGGGATCATTGGAAGTTTCATCATTGAAGGATAGAGAGTCTGGGTAACCATCTTTTTTTTTTTTGTAGTTAACACACTGAAAGAAGGACTTGGGATCAATTATAAGGTTGGCTTGTATCTCGACTAAGTAGTGTGGATAAAGAGAGTTATAAAGTTTTATAAAATGCATTTAAGTGCCGGAATAGTTAGAGAAGTCATTTGGGGATTGAGTACTAAGAACCATTGTCCATAGCTCGTTCCGTTTGTTTCTCAAAGAACAGCGCCTACAATTATAGCAAGGCGGGGAGGTGTAGGAAGTTTTGTGTCGAAAAAACGGTACGTAAAGGGAGATAGAATTAAATATTTCTTTGTAGAATATAGATATGGCATCATTTTCGGTAAAGTTGTTGAAATTAAAAGTAGCACGGTTAAGATATTCATTGATTTGACGGAAGTTGGCTTTGTGGAAAATGTGAAACATTTGACCAGTGGGGCAAGATCACTGTATAGGGGAGTTGTGAAAGAAAGAGTGAAGAAGGGGGCAGGGGGGTTGGTAGCTGTCAACCTGTTTGATAGGGACAGCGGACAAGCTGAAACTGAGGAGTTAAAGGGGTCAGTTGTGAAAATGAGGTCTAATTGTCTGCCCATGTAATTTAAAATGCCGCTGAGACATTATTTGGCTGCAGTGGGATTAGGGGCAATGTAAAACGATTGATCGTCTGAAGAGATCCATTTACGATGAGGAAGGTTGAAGTCACCGAAAACTAGGATCTCGCCTTGGGGATCCCGTAAATCAATTAAATGATCGATTGTGTCAATAGCCAATTTATGTGGTTCAATAGGTTATGATGGCAAAATTTAAAGCAGATGACTTTGAGCGATATCCGGGGTAGTACAATACAATCTTAATATAAACAAAGTCAAGGCACGGCGAAGATGAAGCTGCTATGAGGGAGAAGCCAATTGAATTTCGGACAACTTGGAGGACACCGCGGCATGGACAACCATCAGTAGCTCGGTTAACATCATCGTTAATCGTTTCGATTAAGGCAAAGATTTCAAAAGGAAAGACATGTGATTGCTGCAGGACTGCCTGAGTTTTAGAACGCACACCTCTTACGTTCTGATAATAAAAGGTAAGAGGAAGTTTTCCGAGAGCGTTAGAGTGGCAGGGAGGGGGAGACTTTTTAGGGACGAAAAAACCTATCATGGTCAGCTTTGCTACGCTGAAGGTACGATATACGCTTTGAGTGTATATATTGTCTGAAGGTATCAAGATCGTTAGATACTTGCTTGGGTGAGATATTGAAAAACTCGTGATATTTAATGAAAAGGTTCTTGAGGCTAGTGAAATTGGGGGGGGGGGGGGGGGAACCTTCCTGTTGTATTGAGACCATTACGCTGGTGTTTGTTTTACCTTTATAGCAAACCGAGTCTGATTTGTCATGGAGAATAAGCCAAGAAAAGACGGATGTTCTCATATATCTTTTTATCTCTTAACCTGGAGAGATCGTATCGAGATTCGTTGGGGTCAATAGATTACTGGGTAAGTTTGACTGAAGGTGGCAGTAGGGGATCAACGAAGGATTTGGAGGGGACAGATGTTGAAGAAAATTGGTTTGTAGATGGTGGGAGAGATGAGGATCTGCCTGTAGCTGAGGTATTAGATAGGGCGGGTGTTGAGGGATTAAGGATGTGGGAGCTTCGAAAATTAGGATACTTGCTCCGGACTTAAAGTCGAAATTTGGAAATGATTTTGGATCCGGGTGGTGTGCTAGGGTTGGAGGTGATAAGGTTGTATTGGTAGAAGAACTAGTTGGGTTCAGATCAAAGCTGACCCGTTGGCGTTGTGGTTTTGGTGGAACTGAGGCAGAATATTGTATATGGGAAATTGATGGGTGGTTAAAAATTGGAAAGAGTTTGGTTTTGAAGCTCCAGCTATCGTGGGGACTACAGGAGGCTTAAAATGCTTTTCACTTATATACTTATTCTTATTACTAAGTTTGGGTTTGGCTTAGTGGTAGATTTAGGGCGGAAATTAGCTTATTGTCAATTGATAATCTGGAGATTTTTCCAAGCATCCAGTAACATTTTCGGACCCCATCCAACCCCATGGTTGGACTGAGAATGAGTGATGCAACCAACAGAGGCAACACCGACGAACGAGCCACAGAATTGATACGTTGATCAACGTACATTGATAAAAGAAGAAGAAAGTGGCGTGCCCGAAAATCGTGCAAAGAGGCTGCCACAGCCGAAGGCACGAAGGTCGAAGGCGAACCTCTGGGGAAAGCAGTCAAAAGGATTGGATCGGCGAAGGTATCCCCTACCGAAACACATACGACCCTCTCATCTGCAACCCCCGCATTTCTTGGCGGCACGCAGGGCAGAAAGCGTCGGCGGCTACTAAAGGCTGCTGCAGGAGGCATAAGCATGGCAGCACTTTCGGCATGCGCCTCAAACACACCTCCTTGGTGACGGTCAAATCCTCAATAAGGGCGTGCCAGGTTCCAAAACTGACGGAGCTGGAGGTATTCAGGGTCCTGTTATGTCCAGCGCCATCGCCGAAAAAGGCGATGATGCTGACAGACAAAACTCTGATCGCAGAAGGCAAAGCGGTTTTGGATTCCAACAAACCTCAAGCTGGCAGAGCTGTTACAAAGCGGCGTCGGAAGGGAGCAGGAGCTCGAAGCGAAAAAGGTAAGAGCGCTCGCAAACAGAAGACGGCCGCCGGGGACAACCTTGCTGGGAACGTGATGTCTCCTCCTCTGACGTGGCGGCGGATAATCGGAGTCCGAAGGTAGATGTGGCGATCAACAAAGATCAAACAAAAATCTGAAGACGGAGAGTACCGAAGACTGCTCCTCGGAGGCTGGCACTTCACACAACAAAACCCTTTCCTGTGGAAAGGAAATACAAGTTTCCTCCTCTTAAAAGGTGTGGATAGGGAAAGCTGGCATTGACAGCAGAATGACCAGCGCAGATTGCCAACTCTGCGAGGATCATCTACTGGAGCTAGCTTCAGCAACAGGCTTCTGTTCAGGCTGAGAGGTCTGCTTTGATGAATGGTACCTTCGTAGTGAGCTGTTCCAGCAGACATCTGCCTGGATTAGGAGAATGGTGCCGAAAATCCCTCCCCTGGGAACTGTTACCTATCAGGTGGTTTGTTTCCCAAAATTAGAGCGCGCCATCTGCTGGATTCCGGGAAAACCTGGAAATAAGCTGAAAGTGCTGATGCGACTACGTGCGCAAAGCTCGGAACTCGACACGAGGGCCTGGACTGTCTATTCCTACAAAGAGAAAAAGGGCTCTCTGAAAAAGAGGGCTTCACTCTGGTTGTGGGATTGGACAACGGCTCTGTCGAGACCCTGAAATCCGCGTACCTCTCACGTCCCTACTTCAGCCTTGGTAGAATTTTATTCCATTTTGATGTCAAAAATTCAAAGGATGGCACGTGCTTCGCAGTCTAAATCTATGATTTTTACTCGGACTTATCCACAGAGACTAGGCCTAGGTCTCTGACCAACCAAACTTGGTCAATTCTGTGGACAAGATCTGGTAGCTGCGAAAGTTAGCTACGACTCGGTACTGCCCCCGCCACCTAAGGCGGTTTCTGAACTCGTTCTGATCTGTTGCGATGCTAAGGCTTAAAATACTGTTTGGGGCAGCAGTGAATGCAACCGGAGAGGAGACCATCTTTTAAACTTCACTCTTTCATCTGAAATGATCATCAACAATGTTGGCTCTCATCAACCTTTGTGACCGAAACGACAAGAAGTGATTGACTTAAGCCTATCTAATAGGCATGTGAAGGCCGTCACTGACTGGAGAGTCTTACCAGGTGTTACGCTGTCAAACCATAGATATATCGAATTCCAATTGAATTGTGGGATCTCCCCCTCGCAGCCCAAGCGGAATCTGAAAAAATCGGACTGGGTGCGAATCAGAGAGGAGCTTGAGAAACCCACTCAAGCCCTGCCTAAACTCAAAATAAAGCAATTGATGGAGGATGCCGTTCATAACCTGAGCAGCGCCATCACCAACTGTTTGGAATTCGCTGGTCCTCTCAGCAGGAAATTGGTTCCCTGGTGGAACGCTGAGCTCCAATGTCTTCGCAGGGAACCCTTTGGTACCCTTTTTATTCGTTATTCTTGAGACCCTGTCGGTGTTTTTTGTGTTTAAATCTCCTACTGCAAGAAATCTTTTTCTTAGAGTACATACATAGGTATTATTTGTATTGTTCTATTTTTATTATGCGTTTTGGAGGGCAATAAAGTGCGGATATGATAAGTGGTCCGTATAAGTCTTTAAATTGGATAGTGGTCGCTGTATATGATCGGTTTTGCAGTTCTGGAACTCGAGGGATTTAATTTTATATCGTGAGTTGAGCCCCCGTGAGCTTTGTTGTCAGGATGATTTGTCTTGTACGTTTTGAGTTCGGGTATCTGAAAGCAGTTTTGGTCTCTAAAATGTGTTTCTGAGATAAGCAGAATGTCCGCAGAGTTTGCTTTACTGAAGTGTTTTAATTCGCTGGCGTGCTGTGGTAAACCATTTGCGTTTCAGATAACAATTTTAATTTCGTCTATATTGATATCTAGTTGCTAATTTTTGTTATTAGTATTGTAAGTACATTCATCATATTTGCTATTTGTGTTGCTAGTTGTTTTATCATTGTCTTTAATTCGTTTGACGTAGGGCTGTAAGGTACTTCAGTATTTTAGGACTTAAGTAAGGTACTTCAGTAACTGATACTTGTACTTGAAAGAGAATAATGGCTTAAGTATTTAAGAAAATCCTTACAAGTATTTTCCAAGTACCTACAAGTACTTTCAAGTACCTATAAGTACTTTCATGTATCTACAAGTACTTTAAAGTATTCAAGTACTTTCAAGTATCTATAAGTACTTTCAAGTACTTACCAGCATTCTTGCCAATACATCAATTTATTTTATTTGAATTTTTTTCAAGAATTGCAAATATTACTATCATTACATTTTTTGACCAACAAGAAACAACCAATAAAACCCATTACAGTGACTGTTCTCTCTGCTTTACAAATAACATGTCATATGAAATATACTCTTGCCCTGTTTTTATGGGACAAAGTATTCGGAATGGTACAGTCCAGGATCTAAGTTAACACATCAGGTCATAATTTGCTAATAAATTTTGTTGTTGGATGAGAATTTTGAAAAAAACTAGTGTTATCAAAAGCAAATTCATTTTCTAACTAAAGTACAATTCGTTTGATTTGAAATATTTTTTATAGTTTTTATTATTTTAAATTATAACAGTATTATGAAGCAATAATATTAATGCTATTTTATAATTCTAAAAGTTTTTTTGTTTAAGTACTGAATATTCCTTCTGAAGTACTTGGAAGTACTGCTCAATACTTAGAAGTGCTGTCAAGTACTGCTCAAGTATTTCGAAGAAGTGCTCTAAAGTATTGTACTTGGAAGTACTCTCAAGTACTGCTTAAGTATTTTAACATAATTCTTAAGTATTTTAGCAGAAAAGACTGGTATTTGCCTAAGATCAAGTACCAGTACAAGGTATTGAAGTACAAGTGCAAGTACCTGTAATAATACTGGTACTTGTACTTGATTTCATACAGCCCTGTTCTTCGTGGAGAACCTTCTCAATATAGATTACAAATTTGTCCAGAAAATAAAAGAGATAGAAATACGAGTACTTTGATTATATTGATTCAAAAACACATTAAAACTGGAACCATAATTCATACAGATTGTTGGAAGGGATATTTTGCTTTAATATTTTGAGTTTGTGAACTCTGAAACAGTTGCTAATAATCAAAATATTGAGTCGTCATGGCTATGGATGTGGCTTTGTGCATACCAATTGTATGAACAAACATTTCTGTTAGTTTCTGTGACGCCGTCGTTTAAAGAAATTTAACAAAGATTCCTTCAACCAGTTATTAATCGACATTAAGCTTTCTCTCCTGCTCAATAATGTTTTTAATTGAAATGGATTAAAAATAAGTAAATAAAGATTGTTCTAATAGCCCAAGGCCTGTATGTTGCCAGGAAGGGTTTGCAGGGGAGTAGCATGCCTCCCATACATATTTCCCTTTTCATGCATGCTGAACTTACAAATATTATATACAACGTTTGCATCAAATAAATGTCAAGTGTAAGAAAATAAATCGTTCCTTTATGTATTACATTGCAGTAAGTATAACATATTAGAGAGCGTCGTGGCGCAGTGGGTAGTGTGTCGGCCGCTGACGCAAGATGAGCCGGTTCAGATCCCGATAACACCAACGCCATCGAATGATTATTTCGCGGCTTCTCTCCTCGACGGAGTACCCCCCGTTGTACACTTGCCTTGGAGAAGCTTGTCGGCTCTCGCCGTTCGGAATCGGCATTAAGCTTTAGGTTCCGTTCACTTGTGTGGAAAAAAAACAAATCGCAAACAACACAAGTGAATAAAAAGAAGCTTGACTCCAGCTCTTCATGAGCTGGATAGCAGCAGCCTCCAACAAGAAAGAAAAAAAGTATAACATATTGAGTATCGTTGAAAAGGTTAAGATATGAATTTCTATAAAACGTTGAAAATATAGCTCTGTTATTTATTTTGTTTTAGAAATCAATTTATTTATTGAATTTATATACTTTTTTTTAAAAATTTATGATTTATGACTTTAAATATTAACCAATTGTAACGATTTGTATCTCAATTGAAAGTCTTCAATTACGGCTTTAATTTGAGATGAAGTTTATTTACATATGCTTTGTGGCTTAAAGGATATTTCAATTTAAAATTTTAAATGTCCTTTTGATCCTTTCCGGTCGTTTGCGGTGAAAACCGTTTTGAATTTTTAATTTTTATGTGTTAGTCTAAAAATCGGAGGTGAGTACTTTTCGGAGCTTTATCTTAAGTTTTGAAATTGTATATGATTAAAGTACCCTATAAATATTAATTGACAAGTATAATTGACGCCTTTTTATGTCAAGAAACATTGATAAAAAGATAAAAAATCACCTCCACACATATCAGTGAACATTGACAATGTTTTTGCGTAAATTGTATTTGGTCGTTCTATATGTGTCTACAATTTGTATCTGCTTATAGTACTTTATTCAAACAAGAAATAATTAACACAACTAATGAACATAAAAGAAAAACTATTTACAAAAAAAAATTCAATTCATTTTATAATAAGAAACACTTAATCTTATTTCATTGCCATTTAGAAATTGTTGTATCGTTATTTCCTAATTGATGGCTTGCATTTCTTGCTGAATGTTTCTCTCTGGTTCAATTTCCAATATATGTAATTCGAATTTGTTTTGCTCTCCCAACTTTGGCTTAAAAAATCGCGTCATAATATTTCTTGCATTTGTTGTAATATAGTTTGAGCTTGCTCTACACTTTCTTCGGACGCCAAAGCCGGTAAACTGACTCATTCAATTAATATTGAAAAGTAACATTGATCGTGTGTAGGACTGATTATCGAAAAATTTACAAAATTTGACTTTCAGTGCCGAGTATCGATATAATTCGATTTTATGACTAATATTTATAATGATTATAGCTTTTTGTTGGGTACAATAAATGTTCTATTTTTCTAATATCGATATAAAAATCGGAACCAGAATGCCACAACCCGCATTGCCGAAAAGCCAAAAAAAATTCAAAACCTCCACCACTTACCCACGGACATTAAGCAAAAGCTTGTGACATCCTTCATCTTGCCTATATTACTCTATGGATGTGAATTTTTTTCTAAAATGGACTACGAGTCCTTCAGTAAGTTAAATGTGGCGTTCAATAGCTGCGCCCGATATATATACGGCATAAAAAGACATGAACATATTTCCCAATTCGCCAAGAAAATAGTAGGCTGTTCCCTCAAATCGCTGTTTAAATTCCGTACCTTGCTACTATTACAGAAAATAATTAACACCAAAGAACCCGAATAACTCTACAAGAGTATTCGTTTTGCTAAGGCTCAGCGTGGCTCATTATTAATTGTCCCTAGACACAAATATTTAGCAACGTCTCGACAATTTTTTGTGAATGCGGTTCAACTATGGAACATGTTACCCCTCCACATCAAGCAAGCGACAAGCACAAAAGACTTCAAGTCGAGATGCTTTAAATATCTTGCTGAAAATGACTAGTGAAATCCTCTCGTCTTTCTTCTCTGTTTTACTGTTCTATATTGTTTAATTTTTTAGTCTCTCCCCTCTTTTTCTTTATTTTCAATTAGTTTAATTTTTATATTTTAGCAAAGTAAAGGATGTTAATCTTAATTGTTTTAGTTTCTTAAGCTCGGCAAATTTAAAAGATGTTAATCTTAATTGTTTGAGGATTTTACATAATAATAATAAATAAATAAATAAATAAATAAATAAATAAATAAATAAATAAATAAATAAATAAATAAATAAATAAATAAATAAATAAATAAATAAATAAATAAATAAATAAATAAATAAATAAATAAATAAATATAGTATGTCCAAGCAGTCAAGGTGATAGGCATTCTAATAAAAGCGATTAGCGATGTTGCACAGGACAACTATTATTTACAAATTCTTCCAAATGAAGAAGTCAAGATTCAACGAAAAAAATCAACCCACTACACAAGGATCTTGCGAATGTTACAAGGAAAAACACGAGATCAATGATTTAGGGTAATACTTAAAAATATGCATCCTTCAGCTGACAAAAAAAATTAAAAATGAACTAGAGAACACCTCTTCTTCTAAGAATTAGAGAATAATAAAAAGAACAAAGAGATATATAACATCAACACTCTCCTATTTTGTAAAATCACATTCGAACCGCTTCGCTGAAAAAAGGTGATTCCACAGTGTAAAAACTGTCAATATGGACACACACGTAACTACTGCACAGATACACCAAGCAAGTACTAGTGTTTTCTGCTAAAATACTTAAGTATTATGTTAAAAACTCAAGTATTATGTTAAAATACTTAAGCAGTACTTGAGAGTAGTTCCAACTAATTGAGTACTTTTAATTACTTGAGAAGTACTTCCAAATACTTAAGCAGTTCTTAAGAGTACTTCTAAGTACTTGAGAGTACTTCTAAGTACTTGAGAGTACTTCTAAGTATTTGAGAGTACTTTTAAGTATTTCAGAGTACTTCTAAGTACTTCAGAAGAAATATTCAGTACTTAAACATTTTGTTAAAAAAAAAAAAATTAGAATTATAAGATAGCGTTCATTTTATTACTTCCTATTACTGTTATAATTTAAAATAATAAAAAACATAAAAAAATATTTAAAATCAAACGAATTGTATTATAGTTAGAAAATTAATTTGCTTTTAATAACACTGGTTTTTCAAAATTCCCATCCAACAACAACATCAATAGCAGAAAACAAATTATGACCTGATGTGTTTTAGATTCTGGATTCTGGATTTGGAATGCTACCAAATACTTTGTCCCACAAAAACAAAGCAAGAGTATACTTTATATGCCATGTTATCTGTAAACCGGAGAAAACATTCACTGTAATGCGTTTTATTGGTTGTTTTTTATTGGTCAAAGAATGTAATGATAGTAATTTTTGCCATTCTTGTAAATATTTAAAATAAAATAAATTGATGTATTTGCAAGTATTTGAATACTGGTAAGTACTTGAAAATACTTGTAGATACTTGAAAGTACTTGAGATAAAGTACTTGTAGGTATTTGTAAAGAACTTGTAAGTATTTTCTTAAGAACTTAAGCCATTATGGTATTCAAGTACGTACTTAAGTCTTTTTCAAGTACAAGTACCAGTACGTGGTATTTTGGAGTCATTTAAAAAAGAAAAAATCCGCGGGAGTCGACGGTATATCCAATGTTGTGCTAACTGTTCAACAATGGAAGACAGCGGTGGTGCAGCCAATCCCCAAGAGTGGTAAAGACACATGTCCGGTCGATAAGCCTCCTTTCGAGTATCAGCAAGGCCTTCGAGAAGGCGGTTTATAGAGCTATGTCTAAATGGATTGAGGACAATAAAATCATCCCGAATAACAAATTCGATCTCAGAGCGGGGCATGATACTCTTCATCCCGCGTCGAAACTCGTATCGGACATCCAATGGAACAAATGCAAGAACCAATGCATGGGTGCCTGCCTGATTGACTTGGAAAAAACTTTCAACACCTAAGCGATCTGCTAGTTTTTTTTCATCATTCTATAGCGTACGCAGACGACTTAATCGCGTACAGATCAGGCCCAACGATCGACGTCATTGTTCCTCTTCTGCAGCGTGACTTCAAAAAAATTCAGCAGTATTGTGATGACTGGAAGTTGAAAGTCAACCCATGTGAATATTCGTACAATCCTCTTACCAATGTTACCGATGAGAATTTATTATGTTTTCCGACCCATGGTTTAACCCACATTCGTTTTTATCCTTTTTTTCTTGCTCTTATTCTTGAATTGTCGAGTATTTCATTAATAATCATCACTGTAACAAGACCATGCGCAGCCATGTCAACACTTCGAGACAAATGAAGTCTGTCAAGCAAGTTCCGCACGGTCAGGTGCGGAGTTTAGATCGATCCAAATCGGTTAGTGACCATATATTTGGTTTTACCTTCATTTACTTCTAAGCTTACTTCCTTTCCTGCCATTATTATATTTTCTAAATTTCCCTTAACTGTTACTTCATTATCTGCCAGGAGGTACAGACCATCAGCGTAAGCTAGGACGGATGTGATTCCATTAAACGTCATTCCCGTCTCCTTTTCTTGAAGAGATCTCATTACGAATTCCAGCACCAAATTAAAAAGAAGTGGTGACAAGGCATCTACTTGTTTAAATTCTTTACGTAACTCAAATGTTCTCGATAAGACATTTTCTACTTTAACTTGTCCTTTGTTACCCTTTAAGCATATTAGTTTCACCACCTTTTTTGGGATCCTAGCCTCCTAAGCCATACACATTTTCAAAATCTACGAATAGATGATCGACTTTTTAGTGGAGTCCCATTTCTCTCCGGAAAGCTGTCGTATAGTGAAAATCTGGTAACTCGTTGGGTGGATCCCCATGAAGCAATACTCGTAGTTTACGATTGTTTCGTTCGTACCAGTCTCTTTAACATATTTGACACCACCTTGTAACAACTTAATGGCAGCGATATTCCATAATATTTCCTCCATTGGGCTGCAACCCTTTCTTTGTCCAAAAGAAGTTTCCCATTATCGTTCCGAATCTTGGTCTAGCCTAGTATCCATTTCGTACCGTGCATTCCGTGCGTACCTGCATATATTGCTCTCGAATTTTTAGCCGTACATTTTTTCCGGAATGTTTTCAAACTCTTACCTCTGCCATTGTCGTCTTTTATACCGAAGGAGACGGCTGACTTCCTTTCACAGGGGCTGATACCATGGTACTATTTTCCACGGCTTGAAGTCTTAGGACATTACGGGCTTTTACTTACTCTTACATCCTTCGTCGAAACAAGACTATTCTTTTGGGACTTTGCAGTAGTCTAATCTATTTTCCGCTGCATCCTTTATAACACATTTTATTGTTAACCATACTGCCTCCTGTCTTGTTGCGTCGGTATTTTCTACAATATCTACAAGGACAAAACGGAAGGCTTTTAATTTTGGCGATAAATGGGATATAGTTACAATCGCAATCCACTCCTCTGCATGCTTTAACTTCTATTACTTCTTTTTTTTTTTTTAATTCATTTATAATACAAATTTATTAAAAACTATCTTACGCTAGACAAAAATGATTAAACTAGCTTAACTAACTTATAAATACCTTGCTGGCCCCATACGGACACTCTAAAGTAAAAAGAACAGATTAAATTACCTTTCGGCCTAATAAATAAAAAAAATAAAATTGTAATATAATAATTAAAATAATTTAAACTTAAGCTAAGAAAATATTTGTTTTTTTTAAAAAAAACTTAGCATCAGATAACTTTTTTTTTATATATATAAAACTTAAACCTAACTAAAAACTAGCTTAACCTACCTTAACTAAAATATATATACAAAAATATATACATAGTATATATTATATATGTATATATATATTTTTATTTTTATGTATTTTTTCCTTTTTTTTTGTTTTTTTTTGTGTTTTTTTTTCGTTTTTTTGTTTTTCAAACTAAAATTACTGAACCTACCCACCACCCTAGCCTACCTTAGCCTACCCTAACCTACCCTAACCTACCCTAACCTACCCTAACTTACCCTAACCTACCCTAACCTACCCTAACCTACCCTAACCTACCCTAACCTACCCTAAACTACAATAACCTATGCAAGCCTGCCAATGGTGTTTGGCGGGCTTTGCCTTGAAGAGGCTGACCTATAAAAATTTACCACTGACGTAGTCCGTTCCAACCACCAAAAACGTTGACGCTGTCGGACGACGTCTTCTCGATCTCGGCGTGAATTCGACCTACTGAACCTGAGGCGCTCGAGCGCGACATCACATTCGTAGAGGAACCGTCGTTCCACGGAATTGCGGGCCACGTGGAAGATTAGCGGTACCGCCAATCTATATTGGCTTAGCCCACATTGGTCTAAATAGAGGGATGTCTCTGGTGGGACAAAGCCGTTAAGGCGCACCCTCTAGTGGTACAAGTAGTTGGGGTAGTAAGCCCCAGAGATCAAGTTATTGTCCGAAGTCATTGCTCTCGCAACGTGGCTTCGAATCAGTTTTATCAGAAAATTGTCCACCCGTAAAATCCTGGCCCTATCGTATAGAACCTCGTTCGGGTAAAATTTCGTGTACTCAGATTCAGGTGTCCTATGTAACCCGAGACAAGTCCTGAGACATTGTCTCTCAAACACCCGAATCCTTTCCATTAAGCTGGCTCTCACATTGAACCAGACGGGACATCCACAGGCAACCATGGGCCTGATTAAGGCGAAAGCGCCCCGGGCCCTTGCCAGAGCAGCATCTACATGTTTGTCAAAATATAGATACTGATCCAGCATGATCCCAAGGTATCTGACTACACTTTGTCTCGCCAGTGGACGCCCGTCCGGTCCAGAAATTGAGAACCTGCGCCAATTTTTTCTAGTGTCCCGAGAGGCCCTAGACAAAGGCGTTCTGAATAAAATAGATTCTGATTTCTGGAAGTTGATTTTCAACTCCCAGTCATCACAATACTGCTGAATTTTTTCGAAGGCACGCTGCAGAAGAGTAACAATGACGTCGATCGTTGGACCTGATCTGTACGCAATTAAATCGTCCGCGTACGCTATTGAATGGTGAAGAGAGGCTATCAGATCACTGAAGTAAATGCGGAAAAGTATCGGCGAGTTCACCGTACCCTGTTGCAGCCCGTTGTTAATATCAAATGTTTGGGTAGAAGTCACGTTGGCAATTTTCACTACGAACTTTCTACCGGTTAACATGTCAAAAATCATATATAGCAGTGGTTTACTTATGCCCAACCGACTGAGCTTGTAGTAAAGTCCTTCTAGCCATACGGTGTCGAAGGCTTTTTCCAAGTCAATCAAACAGGCACCCGTGCATTGGTTCTTGCATTTATTCCACTGGATATCCGATAAGAGCTTCGACGCGGCATGAATGGTGTCATGCCCCGCTCTGAAACCGAATTGGTTATCCGGAATGATTTTCTTGTCCTCAACCCATTTAGACAGGGCTCTATGGACCACCTTCTCGAAGACCTTGCTGATACTCGGAAGGAGACTTATTGACCGAATATTTGCCGGGTTAGAGGTGTCTTTACCCCTCTTGGGGATTGGTTGCACCACCGCTGTTTTCCAGTGCACTGGATAATATGCATTATTCAGTGCATTGTTGAACAGGATGGTGTACCTCTCTACAGCCACTGGTGGAAAGTGCCTAAGCACAACATTGGATATAACGTCGACTCTCGCGGATTTTTTTTTCTTCAATGAGTCGAAGATCATCTGGAGATCCTTCGTCGAAATGAACAGGGTTAGCCCCTTCACTGGCGACAGCATTGTTTGCCATAAAATCATCATTGAACCTGGTAAAACCAAGGTTATCTGATCGCCAATGATCTATATCATTTTGAAGGTAGAAGTGATGAAGTAGGACTCTGTTTTCCAGGTCGCGGTTTGGGCGAATGCTGTCATTCACCGTATACACTTCCTGGAATACAGCTCCCACTGTCGCCACCTTCTCCTGGGGATCCTCGATCACGAAGAAATCATCATCCAAGACGGCGCTCTCTGGATCGATGCTGACTGTTTGTAGCAAGCGTTCATTGTCTGACGTTCTCGGAAGCTTTAGATCCTGAATGTCATTCTGATTGTTTCTCCGAAATATTTTATTTATTTGCGGGAACACACTCGCGCTGTGCGTCGATTGTCGCGTTTCGGTATACGTTTGTGGTATCGTGCTGTCGTTGGCGTGGTATCGTATTGTTCATTGTCTGTTTAATGATATCGTCCATTTGTTGGAGGTACCTGTCAATCTCGTTGTTTGACAGGTTCCTATTAGACGGTGGGAAGGAGGCGCTCGAAGTGAGCGTTCTCGTCAGAGAATTGGTGAAGCGTGTCCAGCGTGCCCTACTATAATCATAGGGCTACGTTTAGACGTACTCTGTCATTTCCGCGAATTCGTCTGGTAATTTGATTACGGCGCTTAGTCCGCAATGGTCACTGTCGTATACGAAGGTCCGTAGACAGTTAGTAGACCATTCGTTTGTGTCAGCCAGTCTCAGTCGAGAGTCAAGCAGCATGAGATCCAGATAGGAGCCGCTCCTAGGATACGACGGACTATCCGTTGCGAGTATTTTGAGTCTGTACTCTATGCTCTGCAGAACCCACCAATGGCTTAGTAGGCTCCCCCTAGTGTTGGGAATGTTATTTCCCCATCACTATGTTTGGCATTTAAATCACCGGCCAGAATGTAGAAGTTTTCTACCGAGTTTAGGCGCAGAGTCCGAAAAAGTGTCTCGAGCTCTGCCATGAAAACGTTAGGTTGAGGTGCTTCAGGTGCATAAGCTGATATAATGTACATTCTCTTTCCATTTCGGAGAGGAATGCACACAATACAGGCTTCTAGCACCTGGAACCTCCGCACTTCACTGCTATGTATAGTTTTATATTTAAAGTTATTTCTAATAAAGATCGCAACTCCCACGCCTCGTGTGACGTTGGGTCGGTCTCTTCGAATCACTTTATAAGAATTGTGCCGGATTTTGTGCTTTTGGCTTAGCTTTGTTTCGCTAAGCCGATCTGCCCTTGGATGGCGTGGAAGATCGAACGCAGGTCCCCCTCGGCCTCCGGTGCCTTAGTAACAGGCACTGGGGCTTTAGTAACAGCCACAGGCTTTTGTACCGTCTGCCTCAGACCTGCCGCCATTTGGGCGTAGGTCATTTGGGGTGTGACGGCTGATGTTTGTAAGCGACCTGCCGGACGTTTCTCCTCAATCTTCTGCTTACGAGCCAGATTTGATTTGATGTCTTGGAACTTAGGACATCCCCCATAGTTTGCAGGGTGTCCACGGTTCCTACAGAGCACGCACTCGAGCTGCTCCCTGTCCGCGACCTTGTCTTGAGTCAGATCGCATTCCTCGTTCTTGTGGTTCTTTGCACACTTAACGCATCGAGGCTGCATCTCGCAGTTCGACGCGGCGTGCCCGAACCTTTGACAGCGGATACATTGTAAAATGTTTTGTAATGTATATGTATAATGTATAATGTATTGTAAAATGTTTGTGTAAATATTTAATTTGTCGACTACGGCCTTTAGTTTGGCACGTAGGACACGTTCCTCCTCCTCGAGCTCGCTTAGCTCCTCCTCAGTACCCGAACTTGAGAGGGCGGCGAAGGGGTTGTTGTCCCCTGTATAGCGGCCTTCCCTACCATCGGAGAGGTAAGCGATGTCTGCTTCCATGGAGAGACATCTCTCCCTGCTACTTCTTATTTACTTTAGAAGTAGCAGAAAGAACACGGAGAAGAAAACAAAAACAAAAAGCACGAACAAACTTTTTTCCCGACAGCGGACTCGAACCGACGACCTTCCGATTTCAGGTCGGGCGTTTTACCACTGCGCTAACTCGGGTTCCGCGAATACTTCGTCCAAATGCGAACTTATAGTCTTACTTATTTTCTTTCGCACTACACAAGCTGACACTACCTACTCCTTCACTAGTCTGTGATCAACTTATTACTTCTTTTTTGTAATGGACGCGTGCACAAGGGGTTATTACTACCGTTAAATATCAATAAGTCAAGACACGCTCGGGCCGAAGGTATAGGGGGAGAAAGCGAGAAAAACTTTTTTGTGGTATGTTCTGTCTATCCGAAAATAATTAGTTTGGTTGCGTTTGCTGCATTCGGTGATATCCAGGTAGCCTTGTGTATCTTATGTTAAAATGTTGTTTATGTTGCTTATGTTTGAATGTTGTACTACTGCTCTCCACCACTGAATACTTCCCCTCCGCTTAAGTCCTACGACTTCCACAAATCAAATTTCAACCTAATCAATGAATATCTCAATAATGCCCGATTCAATTTTGACAGCCTTAAAATAAACGACGCTATATCTATTTTCTACAGAAGAATATTCAATTCTATTTCTCTTTACGATCCCCTTTCCCGATCCAAACATTTATCTACCTCCCCTCCTTGGTATAATCGCAGGCTCCGTTCACTAAGAAATACAGGAAACAAACTGTGGCCAATCTTCCTTCGTACTCAATCTTCCAATGATTTTTCTAACTACATTGGTATTTATCTGAAATTCACCGAGCTGCAATGATCCCAAAACTATTGCCAACTTTTTCAAACAATCTTTCGCCGATGACTCCTTTGTAATGGATACTACTTACTTCGACTACTTACCAAATTTCTCCCTTGGACCATTTCTCCCACGTACTATTGAGCCCCATATCATTGAAAATAAATCGAATCAACTGCATAATGAATTTACTCCTGGGCCCGATGGTCTCCCTGCCATATTAATAAAAAAATGTTCCTCCATTATTTCTGTCCCTGAGAGAATTTCCCCAGATATCGAGAACTGCTTTTATAACCCAAACTTTTCGAAAGTACGAGGGCGGTCCGATAAGTATTTAGCCTACAAAAGAAAAACAAAAATTTTGGAGAAATGGCGATTTATTTTTCAATATAGTCTCCTTTTAGCTCGATACACTTGACCCAGCGATGCTCCAACTTCTTTAACCCGTCTGAAAAATACATTTTCTCGAGGCCTGCAAAGTAGGCTTCCGTGGCGGCGGTGATCTATTCATTCGACTGAAATTTCTGCCCGGCGAGTGACTTTTTTAAGTTTGGAAACAAGAAGAAGTCGCACGGGGACAAATCTGGAGAAAACGGTGGATGGGGCAACATTCGACCAATTTGGCGTTATCATGGTGGAAGAGCAGTATTTTCTTCGCCAAGTTTTTTCTTCAATTCGGCGTCGAATTTGGCATAGTACAGCCCTGTGACCGTTTTGCCCTTCTCCAGGTAGTCGATGTGGATCACACCTTGTGAATCCCAGAAAACGGTGGCCATCACCTTTTCGGCCGATGGGACAGTCTTCGCCTTCTTCGAAGGACGTTCGCCGGGTGAAGTCCACTGTTTCGACTGTTCCCTGGTCTCTGGTGTGTACCAGTGGATCCATGTTTCGTCGACTGTCACGAAACGACGCAGAAACTCCTTCGGATTGCGCTTAAACAGCGTCAAACACTGCTCTGAAGTGGTCTCATGGTTGCGCTTGTTGTCCGGAGTGAGCAAACAAAATTTTATGCAGGATTTGACCCACGCGATTTTTTGAAATGCCTACTGCCTCAGCTATCTCACGCACCTTCAATCCGCGGTCTGCCAATCGTGGATTTTTGTCACGTTATCCTCCGTGGTAGCCGTTTTCGGGGCACCAGGACGTGGCCCATCAAAAACCGACGTGCGTCCACGTTGAAACTCGTTAAACCAATTTTTGATGGTCGCCATCGAAAGAGAAGAGTCACCGTACACAGCATCCAAACGCTCTTTAATTTCACTGCGGGATTTCCCTTCCAAAAATAAGAATCGAATCACCGACCGATATTGCTCTTTTTCCATTTTCCTAAAATCCGCGGACACTCCCGTTTCCACATGCGGTCAAAACAAAACTATGAGTCCGATCCGGCTGAAAGTAGTAGCCGTCTACTAGAATGTACTACACGATAGTATGTTGCTCTTGCGATACTGCGATCTGGCGGTGAGGCTAAGTACTTATCGGACCACTCTCGTATCTTGTATAACACTCTAAATTTCCACTGCAAATCTCTAATCTCCTCTAAACCACATAGATTCCTCAAATGCAAAATTTATAACCTTGTTGAATTTGTGTCCTTCACACTCTCAGCATTAGAGAATGAAAATGAGGTCGCCGTCATTTCAACTGATTTCAATAAAGCTTTCGACTAAATCTCCCACAAACTAATACTCTTCAAAATGTCTTCCCTTGTCTTTGAACCCACTGCGTTGAAGTGGATATCGTCTTATTTAAAAAACCGTTACTACATTGTTCGTTTTAAATCTGCCTTTCCAACCACTTCTTAGCTTCTTCCGGCGTTCCCCAAGGCAGCCACCTAGGTTCACTTCTCTTATTCTTACCATAAATGACATTAAGTTTGTCATCAAACATTCTCACCTCTCACTGTACGCCGACGACACCAAGTTCTTCAAGACCATTTCCTCGCAACAAGATTCTTCCCTTATTCAATCGGATCTCAACAGCTTTTCCGTTTTGTGCTCCAAAAATAGTTTGGAACTTAACATTTCCGAATGTCAATCAATTATCTTGTCACGTATACGAATCAAACCGCCCTCTTGTCTCTACTTCTTTAATAATCAGCCCATCTCCACCGTTCAGGTTATCCGCGATCTTTGCATACTATGTGACCAAGAACTCAATTTTCGCGCACTTTCGCAAGAACAAGAGTATCTGACATCATTTTCATTCATAGACTTCTTACAGGTACCATTGACTGCGCCACCCGTTATAACTCCATATCTCTTAACACTAGCCCCCGTAATACACGCAATCCTCGTCTCTTCTATCTACCCACCCCTCGCACCTCATAAGGCTCCAACGAACCCATTTCCCGTATGCTGGCAACTGTTAATTCGATTATTAACTTCGACTTCAACATCAGCACTCCATGCCTCAAACTCCGTCTTCTCAATAACCTTCCCTCCCTCCAGTCTTAGTTTTTAAGGGTCACGCCTCGTCACCCGTTCTCATTAGTTATTAAGTTATGTTAAGTTTAGCTTGAATTAAGCTTAATAAATGGGTCGTTTGCCCCCACGAAAATTAAAAAAATTAAATCAAATTAAATTGTAAACGGGAGATAACCTAACCCAAAAATCATTCATGCTGAATGCCAATCATGGTAGCGTAGCGCCGTCCTGTTATGGTTTAATTTGGGCCATAGAAAATTGTTCATAATTGTTCTGAAGTGCTTGCCATTGACGGTGATCGCCTAACTAATGTTGTTTTTGAAAAAGTACAGACCAATGACGCCGCCGTCATGTCAGTCATTCAAATCCACACCAAACGGTAACTTTTTGAAGAAAAAGTGGTAAACCTCGTGTGGAAAGGTGTTCAGATGGTTGGCAGTAACATTTGCAATTTTTCCATTCTTAAAGACGTAATCTTATTGGACTAACGGTACATTAAAAGTATTCTAATCCCTTTTCAAATCTTTATTTCTTTCTTAACTTAATTATTTTACCGATGATTTATTATAGAAATGAGTTCCAAAAAGTACAAGTGTTTGCCTATTTCTGAGAAGAAGAAAATTGTCTGGGCCGTAGAAGAAGAACAAAAAAAAAAGGATGTAGCGGCACGTTACGGAATTCCATCATCTACTCCGTCAACGATTTTAAAGTAAAAAGAATTGTCGCAGACACGTCACATAAGGCAAGAAAAAAAAGTAGGCCAGGTGAGATCCCTCAGTTTGAAGAAAGCTTACTTAAATAGTTTACGCAATGTGGACATAAAAACATTCCTGTCAGAGGATTTAAAAGAAAAAGCAAAATCTTTTTCACTTCGTTTGGGCCTTATGGATTTCAAAGCTAGTGAGGGATGGTTGGAAAAATTTAAAAAACGTCAAGAAGCTGTACCGTAAGGAAGTAATTACAAGAATGTTGGACTGTATAGAAGAAGGAAATAAGTTTAACATATAAATCCTGCTTGTAATGAAAATGGCTGATAAAACTTGGAAGAATGTCACCAAAAGTACAATCCGCAATTGTTTTCGAACTGGTAGCTTTCTCCGGGGAGAATCACATGAAGCTCAAGACGAAGGAGAACAGGAAATTGATATACAGGTCGGATGGAATCTCCTACCTCATTCCGGAGAAATGTCAGTCTCATTCCAAAAGCTTGTAAACTTTGATGACAACTTAGCAGTCACAGGAGTCCTAACCAATATAGACATATTACCATCTGAAGAAGAAAAATCGGATCATGATGGAGTTGAGGACGGACGGACCACTTACAAAACTACGTCAATTTTTAGAGAGGACAGATGTCGACGATAACGTTTCTTCAGCTTTAAACACAATCGAAAACTCCCTGGACCGAGCTTGGTGCATTCGGTAACTCAGAAAAAAATTACAGATTTTTTCGTGTAATTTTTATTAAAACTTTCTTTATTCTACGGGGCATTACTTAAATGTACACATATACATACCACCAGTAATAAATTTTTTTTTTTTTGAAACCTCCGTAATTCAAAAACCTGCATCCGCATTCAGTCCAGGAATCGAGTTAACAATTCTACTGCTTTGTGTAAATTAATTACTCAATGTATGATTACCCAAACGCGTTTGGGTGTTTTCAATATTTCTTTATATCCATTTTTCGTATCCGTGTATACGCCGAAAAAACACTTCTCAACAAAATTCAATCAGAATTCTATGAAAATTCCAGAGAAGAAAAACAAATATTAATCAATTTTAAACCTCATTTTCTAAGCACTAAGCAAAACTACATAAGCAAAATATCAAAAAATTGTAATTTTTTTTTTGTTTACCTCATCGAGTTCTATCGAAAAACATCTTCAAAAGCCGGCGCCACGGATATCGTAATCTCCCCGTATTCAGGTGCGTTGTCTTGGTGAAAGATGATTCGTTTCTCCTTCAGACCAGGGCTCTTCTCGCGAATTTTGACATATAGCTGGTCAAGGAGGCTGGAGTCATATTCGCATATAAGCAAGAACCATAAAAATCAGAGATATTGTTATAGTAAGACAGAGAACCACCCGCCATTATACTTTCTCGCTCGGATACAAGAACATCACGCGCGTATAAGTGGGCTGACGCTCACAGTGCCCCGAAAACAGTCTAAGTAACATTTAAGCCCCAACAACAAAAATATCTCCCTTGCCGACTTCACGTCTTTGTAAATGGCAGCATCATAACTTTCGCAAGGACCTAAAATAATAACAAAAACAAAATAAATCGAACCAACAAATATCCCTTGGCCCCTTGTCTTATAAATTGAAGAAAAAAAACACAAACTCACCCGAAATCTTAAAATACATGAGATGAAGCACTAACAAGACACTAACGCCGTGTAACACACCAGATCAACCATGCATCCACCAACTGTCGGGGCTCAGAGTATGTTACTGCAAAAAAAAAAAAACAATACCAGCATTGCATCTTTCACATTCGATGATAATCTTCTAGGATATAAAATATAAATCGGATACTGCCAATAAGATAACAGGTGTGCAGAGGCATGTGCGCAGGTTATTTTTAAAATTGAATTTAACGACATTTGTAGCCGACGAATAATTCGAACATTTTCGAATATTAATGATTTATTTCAAACCTGATTATAAAATACAAACGCTGAAAGTCGTCTTGCAGTCACATGATTAAATAAAATTCTTTAAAATATCTATATATTTATATTTATAACTCTTCAGGTCAGCTGCTCGTTACAAAGTAAACTTATTCTAGTAATTATTGTGTGTCGAATAGAGTGACGACGCCACAAATAGTCACCCTGAATTCTCACGGTAAAGCAGACAGGTATGTGCCATGTGACAGCCCGACCGACTCGGTTGATACAGCATTCCCAAAGACCAGAATCAGATCTACCACTTTAAATGTCCGCCGACGTTTACCTACAAGCTGTGGCGAGCACGTGGGCACCCAGGCTTTTCTCAAAATTTTGTCAACAGTCACATACATTGTTATAACTCAAAGATTGTGTGTGGCGGGAGTAAACTGCGGTAAAATAAAATGAGCTCACGCGTATTCACGGATAGAGTTCGTAACGGGTTTTATCGCTGCGAACCTGGACTTCATTCAAAATTTCAAGGTGTCGCTGGGAAAAACGAACGAAAGGTCTGGTCTCTGAGCATTCCGGACGACGCTCTTTGGCTTTTCTGCGTTTCCCAGTGGAATAAGGTGGGAATCTATTGATATCGTAACTCCTCCCTCCTTAGATTTTTTATTCTCCCGAATCTTTCTTATTCTTAAAGATTTAAGCAAGAGTATTACAACTATAACTAATGAACTTAATCTTATACTATTTTGGACTATATAATGATATTTTAATTCGCTTGTTTCCTTTATATTTTGTTCATACTTTAATTTAATTTCATCAAAATTTAACAACAATTCATCATGACAAGTTTCGTTATCGTATATGGTATGACAAATCGATCGACGAAATCAAATACATTATTACTAAAGTCTCTGTTTCAGAACCTAAGTGTACAATTTGCAAAGCTTATAATATAGTTTCCACAAAGGTCAAGTTTCCCTTCGCACAAGTGAAGTGAAGTGAAAATTTTCATTTTCAAACTTAATTATTTCCTCTTCGGGACTATCAATTAATTTACAATTCATTTTAAGAATTCAGTTATTACTTGTTGTTAACTCTTGACAATTGTGATTATTTTGGACAGTCAAAGTTCATGCCCATCATATTCAGTAGGTATCTTGATCAATTTGCGTACTGAGCGGAGATCTTTTCGGGTGACTCCAATGGCGATCTTGGATATATTGTATTAATAGAAACAGAACGACGAAATGAAGTTTCATACACGACCGGAATTTTGTTTTTCGACTCAATAAAAAAAAAAATTCAAATTTATGTTAAAAGCGAATATTCAATGAATTTTCGTATAAATAGCGCGCGCTGTTTTCATTTTATTCACAGCAATATGACTGTCCTTTAACTCAATCAATTACACCTGAGTCCCTTTATATGCCTGCTGTTATGGTTAGATCATCAAGTCCCATTAAACACATCACTGATGAATATTTCACCGATGAAAAGACAATAAAAAAAGCTTGAAGAAACACGCAATTTGCAATAAAATAAAGGTGTAATTTATCAAGTGAAAAAAGGGTACAGCTTAGCAGTTCAAAAAAAACAACTCGAGAGAGAAATTTATAGCCCTACAGAAACTTATGAAGTAGTTGAAATGTGGAGAGATTTTAGTTTATTCAAAACAGAAAGAAAAAGACTTAAGAAAGACAACTTCAATTCTTAAGGGCTAACCATAATAGGCAGAAGCAAGCAGAAGCTTATGTCAGAACCGAATGAAATTCTCCCCTCTGTTTCAACGAAAAATCAAGATACCCACAATGAAGCAGAAGGAAAGGAACTGTCAAATCGTTTTCATTCGATTTGTTTATTTTCGGTGTGCTTATGGCTTTTTCCTTTTTATTGAAATAAAAGCCATCTGCTTTATCATAGAGACACTTACTATCCTGCACAAGTGAAATCAACTTGTTAACAAACTCGCATATTTATTTTTATCTTTTTTCTCTTTCCTAACCTCAAATGTCACTTGTCAAAAATTCCGTCCGGAATGTTTTCTTTCAAGAAGACCTTCCGTCTGCTCGCATCAGTTAACGAACATTTAACGAAACGCCGTATATTCCCATAGTGGGCATATCATATGCTTTGCATGTAAGAAGACATTCCCCTCTGCTTGCTCCTGTCTATTATGGTTGGGCCTTTACTTAGCTGAAAAACTTCAAATAAAAATGTTAACAATGAATATGCAAAGAGAAAACTAGCAACAGAAACGAGCGTAAAGTATGTTTTGCAAATGTGTATCTAAAGAAGAACCTACAATTATATTGCAAAGTGTGTCTAAAGAAAAAGATATTTACATTACTATGAATATGATTATGTTGATAATGTGATGGAAGAATGTTATAAGAAAGAGGAATAATCAGTTTGTTGTCAGCTCTTGTGAACTCTGTGAGAATTCTAAGTACAAAAACAATTTTAACAACAATTTCATAATTTATATACCTAGAAAAGCCTAATCTTACGTTGCTCAATTTTTCTAAACCTAGCTTATAATTATGTATTTCCTCATTACTGAAAATATAAGGATGTGTAATTCCTAATCTAACTGAAATAAAATTATCCTGAATTTTGCCTAATTGTTCTCTTAATGCATTAATCCTAATTTGTTGTTAAAGAAAATTTTCTTTCTCGAATAACTGGGATTCCAACATTTGCATATCTTTAAGCTCCTTAATAATAATATTTGTATCTGATTCTAAAATGTCCTTAAGAAAGGTAATAGAATCATCAAAGTTTTTTTTGATCTTAATTTGTTGATTTATTGCTTTTTTTTTGTTGTGATTGTTCTCTTCCCTCACTTTTGGTCTTAGCTCAATTTTAATGCTATCATTTTCGTTAAGAGTCCTGGAAAGCCATTTTAAAACTTTTTTAACAACATTCAAAATACCTCTTTTATTTCTGCGTGGGAACAAGGTCATCACTTGGTTTTTCATAGAAAGGGTTTGTTCTGACAGGGAATTCTCATTAGAAAGATTAAAAGTTTTGATGTTTTGTTCTAATTTTAAAACAATGTTCAAAAGTTCTTGAGGATGAATGATTTGTAAAACGGTGTCGAACATATTGGATATTAAAACTTCGCTACTTTAATTCCAGCAAAGCCCATTCTTGCGTCGACCCTAAGTATTGTTTTTACTGGAAGTAGTATAGTTAGAATCAGGCTGATTAGCAGTAAATTGACATTTTCTAAATTTACGTTCATTTTCATGCCTAAGAGCCTTATCATTTATAATAATAACTTCTACGAGTTTCTACATAATTTTCTTCATACTCGTATGCATTACTCTTACTAATGATCTTCTCTCTTTTTTCTTCTATTCCCTGTTTTATTATTTCTAAATCTACCTTATTATTAATTACGACATCTGGACTATATTTAATTGTTCTATAATTGTAGTAATGTGTTAACTTGTCAAATGTTAAATGTACGTGACTTTTATGAGCTGTGACACATTCTCAGCAGTTGAACATCGACGGGCATAGAATACAAAAGTGGAAAAATAAATGTGTATATTTCTAAACTGTTCAGCCATTGTGTTTAATTACAAGTAACAACCTTTACGTGGTGTCAGAAGCAAAATTATAATATGTAGAAATTAAAGAACATTCAAATTAAAAGGCAGACGCAAAGAAAGAATTAAGAGAATTGGATTGTACAAATCTGTCAGTTGATTGGAAATATTGGAAACGCGATTTTTTTGGTTTATATGATTTTCAATAATAAGTAAATCAACCGGAACTAGCAAAAATAGCGAATTTTCTGTGGTTAATCGGAACGAAAGAAGCAAATATATACATATAATACATTAGCTGTGTTCAATGAAGAAAAATCCAGATCAGAACAGGACTGGACAGCATAGATTCGTGAAAACTGTCAAATCAAGTTAGAACAGAAAAGTACAGCCGTACGTCAGTTGTCAGAAAACGAAAAACACCTTATTTGTCAGATTCTATTAAACATGTTTTATTTATTAAATTATAAACTTAAATGACTTCAAATAAAATTTTGAAAGAGCTTTGGAAGAGTTGTTGTGGGCATTGATAGTGAAATTAGTGTGATTCGTGACTCGTCAACAACAGATTCTAGTGATGATATATGTATATGTTTGGCGAGGAGTTTAGTATTTTTTCAATGACAGCTGCTTTTGACACTGCACGAATCTGTTCTGACTTAAGAGTAGGTGCAAAAACTCTTGTTCTGAAGTGTTCGGAACACCCTCACTGACCATAAAGCAGAACATATTCGGACAGAAATGTTTCTCACTGAAGAGAAAAACGTGTACTTTTCTGTCCGGAACAGTCCAGAACAGCCTCACAGAGCAGACATATTGTTTCCAAACGACGGATCACAAAACTCCTTGCTTGGTACTGTTAACTCACCATGAACTGTACCAGCAGTGGGTCAAGCAGCAGAAACGGTTTGAAAAGAAAAGTGAGCGATGGAATAAGACATACCAAGTAGGAGAAGAAAAAATCAATTTCAAAATCGACACTGGGGCGGATGTTAATTGCATTCCATTAAAAACTGTTAAAAGTTGAAAATCAAAATGAGCAGAGCAAACAATGACCTTCCTATATAGTAATAATAAAAAATAGAATTTTGGTATAGTCAAATTAAAACTTTTTGATCGCAAGAATAAAACAAATAAATTTGCTTATTTTGTTTTTTTTGATGATGCTTTTGGTATTGCAAAAAGATTGGATATTGATTCAATAGAAGTTTATGGAAATGAAAAAAAATTGGTGAGTATCAAATAATAGGTGTTTTTTATTATGCCATCCAGATCCTATCCGGATCATCATTTACATGCATTACAATAACAACACGTGAACCAGCTCTTTATCTGGATCAATTTCAAGATCCGAGTTTGAGTGAAAGTGAGTTTACACTATTTCCCACTGGTTTCGCATTCAAATTAGGAGAATCATTGCCTGATGAACATATAAAATTGTGGCACGGGTTTGGTTAAGCAGTTTTCGCTTCCGTATCGAGTAATTGTACTCATAATGCTATAATATTTGTATTATCTTACATTTCTAAAACTTTTGAGTCTATTGGGGAAATATTACCCCCAATTGGTGTATATCGATAAAAATTATTATCATTAGCATTTAAATCGGTCGTATCAAATTTGTATGAAAAGAAAAATTTTCTTTGATATGGCAATTCCACACTTAAATTTCAAAGATTGTTTTTATTGTGAAGTGGAAATGGAGCAGGTGGACAGAAAAAGGTAAACATGTAAACTTCATTTAAATTTCGACCGAGAAATCTGTTACTTCTTCATGCAGCAATGAATATTCAGGTGTGCTGCTTTCTTCACTGTCCGTGTCACTTTCCAATAACCACTGTAATACAAATATTAATCATTTCAATTCAACAAATAAACGCAATTTACCTCAATAGCAGCTGCTTTCATCTTCAATTTGTTTGTTTATTTTGTTTTCAAATGTCAGATCTTTGACAGGACTGAACGAGGCGAAATGTCAAGCTGGCTATTCGTTGATCTGTAGTGTTTTATTATGTCTCGTGATCCTGAGTGGATCATGTGGCATAATAAAAAACACCTAATGATATCTTTAATGGCATCGAAAAATTCCCGGAAAAAGTAACAATTTACATACTTGAAAGAGGATGCCAAACCGGTTGTGTATTACAAAAAGCGTTTCCCGGCAACAATTATTAAAAAATTAAAATCCAAATTGGATTAAATGGTGGAAAAGGACATTATTTCGCCTGTGTTTCATCCAACTGACTAAATGAATAGTAATCAAGTAGTAGAAAAGTCAGATAGTGAGTTGAGAATTTGCTTGGAACCAGAACCACTCAATGCTTGCATTACAAGGGAACATTTTCTAATTCCAACGATTGACAATTTTGCATCGGAATTAAGTAACACAAATATTTTCACAGTTTTGGAATGTTCTAATGGATTTTGGCATTTAGAATTAGATGAAGCTCAGAATTGACAACATTCATCACACCTTTTGTTAGATACGAATTTAATCGACTTGCTTTCGGCCTAAATATTGCACCGGAATTTTTTCAAAGAACAATGATACTTTGATGATATTGCTATCGTCGCATCTGACGTGAAGGAACATGGAAAAATCTTGACTATTGTACTTGAGCGGGGCACAATTGTACAAGCGTCAAGTTTAAACCAAAAAAAAATTATATCGAAAGTCAGAAGTTGAGTTCATGGATCATATACTTTCTGAAGGCACAATAAAACCGGCAAAATAAACACAAAAATGTCATTTTACAAATGGAAAAACCAAAGGATAAACATGGTGCTATGCGTTTACTGTGATTATGTAAGTATTTAGCCAAATTTACCAGTTTTACCAATTTATCAAAATAATCAAAATTAAACGGTGAATTAAGAAAATTAACGGGCAAAGAGGTTCACTTTGAATGGAATGAAAAATATGAGTCGGAATTTAATAACTTGTAAAAATATTACATCAAAGCCAATATTAATGTCATATGACTTAAATAAATCGGTAATTTTTCAAACTGATGCATCAATCAATTCAATAACAATTCAATAACAATTTTATTCAATAACAATGTATCTTGATTACAATATCTGCAAAGCCAAAAGGGCTTGTCTGCAGAAGACTGAGTACAATATTTGTTATATTATTATTGTTGTTGTTCAAAAGTAAAATAATTTAAGTATATAAAAATAGAGAAAAAAAAAAGATGTTGAATTAAAATTAACACAAGTTGAAAACTCATTTTCATGATTGTATATACATTTGTTTAATCTGTTTCAGCGCTTCAGTTCTCGTGATATTGCGGTATTTTCTTGGGAGGCTGTTTAATACCGTTGGGACTGCTACGTTGAATGTTCTTCGACCATATTCGTTCCAGAACTTCGGTATTTCGTATAGTTGGTGTTGTCGTCTTCTGGTGTTGATAGTTTGCTGCGTCTGGATTCTGTATGCGTTATCGTTGTAAAAGTGTGTCAGCATTTCGAGATTATGTATTTGTGTGATGTTCATCATATTCGTTGTTTGATTCTGCTCTTCACCATTATACCTTGCTTTTTGTACGATTTTTTGTAGTCGTGTTTGTACCTTTTGTAGTTGTTGCATTTGCGAAGATCTACCCCATGCTAGTATGCCGTACCTAATATGCGATTCTACCAATCCAAAATAGCATTGTTTAAGGACATTACGTGTACATTTATCGCTTAGATGGAATAGTGCATACGCTGCTTGATACAACTTGTTCTTAAGCGCCTCTATATGATACCTCCACTTAAAGTTATAATCAACAATCAGGCCAAGATATTTGTATGTTGATACGATATCTATGTATTTACTGCAGTTATCATCTTCTCTCATGTGTTCATTATTACCACTTCTGTGCAAGCAATCTATGTCATGCATTTTTATCTTAAGTTCTGTTTCTGTGATATGCGGCGGACGAATGTGCATTAACTTTGTCTTCAGTGCGTTGATAATTAATCCATGGTCGTGGCACCAAGCTGTTATGCCATTGAAGTCTAATTGCATCATCTTTGCAGCTTCGTCTACGATCCTGTGGCTAACTACTATCGCTGTGTCGTCTGCATACGCGTATCCCGTACTATACTTCAACACTGACAATAGATCGTTGACGTAAATAATGAACAAAAGCGGTCCCAATTTTGATCCCTGTGGGACTCCATATGCTACTTTTTGCTCTTCACTGAAGAAATTACCTATTTTAACTTTGAAGTATCTGTTACATAGATAACTCTCAAACCATGCCAAAATGCCCCCTCTTATTCCTATTTTTTCCAATTGCCTCAGGATTTGTTTGTGACTTAATGTATCGAACGCTTTCTTGAAGTCAATGAATAAAACCAGTGAGTTGTGATTTTTATCCAAGCTTTGATATATTTTGTTCGCAAAGTCTCCTAGCAACCGGTTGATGCTTTTGTTTTTGCGGAACCCAAATTGGTTTTTGTTCAAGATTTGGTATTTTTCTACATACTCGGATAACATTTTTGCCAGTAGTTCTTCCATAACTTTGTCAACAACTGATAATATTGAGATAGGTCTGTAATTTGTAACTTCATTCTTTTTACCACTCTTGTATATTGGTCTAACTATAGATATTTTGAGCAAGTTTGGGAATGATGCTTGGTCTATACTCATGTTTATTAGCTTTGTTATCGTTGGCGCGAGAGTTTCTGCATTGTTCTTCAGGTCTTTCGGTCGAATGTCATCTATTCCGGCAGATTTATTGCATTTCAACGAATTAAGTACATTTTTGACTTCTTGTATGGATACTCCATTTGCATAAATTGAGTTCTGTCTACTGTTCGAGTGACCAACATATGTTTTTTCGTTGCATTCATGTACAATATTGACTACTTCTGATGACAATGTGGTTGCGAATCTGTCTGCAAGGTCTTTGAAGTCTGTCTCGCTTGCAAAGTTTTTTCTCAAGGTTTCGTCCAGATTGCTAGTCACTTTTCCCAGTATTGAGTTTACTAACTTCCACGTCTCTTTTGGGTTATTGCTAAATTCTTGGAACTTCTGTTTATAAAATTGTGCTTTTGTTCTTGCAATTTTCTTATTTAGCTCGTTTCGGTATGCTTTGTATTGCATGTGATAATCTTCGTTATATCTATTGTTTCTGTATCGTCTGTATAATCTATCACGTTCCTTGCAATCACGTTTTAGTTCGGCGGTTATCCAGCTATGCTCGTTGTTTCGTTTTTTTCGCATAACCGTTGATGAGGTAACAATTGTGTTCATCGCCTGTTTAAAATGATTGTAAAATGAATTGACGTCTGTGAAAGCGTTTAGTTCTTCCCAATTATAGTTGTTTATTTTCTCTGCTACTAGTTGTGTTTTAATGTGTCGTTCTTGGTCCGGTTCATTCTTTGTTACTTCATTCTTATTCAGTCCGAGATATAAGGTGTAGTGGTCCGATATACATGTCTCTATCAATGCAGACTTAATTTCTCCACCTTTTATTCTTACCAGGTTATGATCAATTAATGTCCTTGTATTTTTGATTAGGTCAATTCTAGTATGGGAAAAAATAGTACTATAAAGTCCTTTTGATGCTATCATTAGAAGATAGTTACTGACGTCTACATTATTTTTGTCTTTAATGTTGATATTTATATCTCCCGTAACTATCAGGTTTGTTCCCGCTCCAACTGAATCGATATGTTCACCAAGTTCGTGAATGAAACTCTTTACATTTAGCTTTGGTGGTCTATACACTGAGATGACTGACAACATGAAGTTTCCACGTACAACATTGAGAGACACATTTTCATACATACTGCTTCTTCGATCAATTCTTTCATAACAAATATCGTTTTTCATATAGACTGCTATTCCTCCTCCTCCTGAGTTGCTTCTATTGAAGAATTCGTTGTTATATCCTTCAATTTTATACAGATCGTTTTCTTCTTTCGTAATATTTATCTCACACAACATAATTACATCAATACTGGACAAAAAGTCATTTATATATAAGACAAAAGCATTCCAATTAGTTCTCAAAGACCTCACATTTAGAGATAGACACGAAAATTCAGTTTTTTTATCTTTTATGTAACAACATGCATCCTCTTGTGATTTAAGATTTTTAAAGTTAATATTTATTATTTCGTTAATTTCGTCTGGCATTTTTTATTTGATGAATTTCGTTCATTAGTGTACTTATGCAGTTCTGGGGGTACCATATGTTAATGACATTTTATCGATGTCATTGATGGTCTGTATGTCAATAATACGTTCTCCTTCCGACTTTCTGACAAGTACTTTGTTGTTCCTAAACCAGACGAACTTGCAATTTAATTCTCGTGCTTTTGTTTTTGTTAGCCATAAAATCTTTTTGAAGTGTGGTGTTAGTTGTTCATTTATGTATATATTTTGGTTTTTGTATGCTGGATTGATTTCTTTTCCCAGTTTGGTGCATATCTCGTCATACTTCAGTATTCTTTTTTGCTTTGCGCGTTCTAGGAATGCAACTTTTGTTTGCTTACGAGTGAAATTTACCACAATGTTTTTCATCTGATTGTTTTTCTTGTCTTTAAAAGAATACATTTCCTCGATATCGTTTTCAGTGATTTCTGTATTTAGTGTTTCAACTATTGCGCGTATGATGTGAAAATCATTTTCTGTGTTTGAGATGGGGACATTTTTTACTTCTATGTTCTTGTCAATTTGTTTTTGTTCTAGTGAGTTAACTTGTATTTGGAGATTTGAGATTTGAGCATCTTTTATGTCTATTTGTTTTTTGTATTCTTCGATTTCTTTCATTAATGTTTCTAGCAATGTGTTATTTTTTGCAAGTGTAATATTAATTTCATCGTACTTATGTGTTGTGAATTCGACCGATTTGGCATATTCTTTTAAAAGTGTCTTTATTTCTTTCAGCTCTTTGTTTATGGAGCTGTTATTAGACAGGTGGTCAGCCGTAGAGTTGGTCTGTGGGGATTCCGCTAGTCTGGATCTCTTCGCATTTTGCGCTCCATCTTCTGGTGTCGCTTTTTCCTTCGACCTACACCAAGTGCATGCTCATTTTTGTTTCGTTTGTTGGGACATCTTCCGGTATGAACTTTGCGATATTGAGCAGCAGTTAAAATGAAAATTTCCTTTACAGGAAGAACAGTTTATGAAGTCACCGTCAAGTGGTAACGGCTCCTCGCATCGTATACATGTTTTTTCCATTTTATGCTTACCAGTATTATATTAATAATTTTAAAAGAAATAGCTTTTGTAAATGCACTTTACTTTACAATAAATAAGCTTAATGTGTTTACTTTTTTTTTGTTTTATTTTTATTTTTAATTTATTTTACTTTTTGTGAGAGCACTTCGAATTCACGTCTGTCAACTTTGACACAACAACAACAACAACCAAGGGACGGATTTGGATCAGTTCTGATTCAAGATGGTCATCTTATTGCCTTTGCATTAATAATTCCCAATAAAACAGAATAGGAATGGGCACAAATTGAAATGGAATTATTGCCCGTTGTTTTTGCATGCCAGCGTTTTCACTATTATGTTTACGGCCATGAATTCATTGAAGAAAGTGATCACAAACCACGGGAGACACTAATAAAAAGTGATATTAATGAGATAACACCCAGATTGCAAAGAATTATTATGCTACTTTTATTGTAAAATATCCAAAAATGGAAATCACTTATAAGCCCCGAAAAAAATATGTCAGGAGCCGACTGTCTTTCTCGTACACAGTTGCCAGTGGTTTCCGAATTACCACAACTATCGTGGGTTGTTCCTTAAGTCACAAAATTTGTATGTATTTCAGAGGAAAATTATAACCTTTACAGTAAGGTGCTCGAGTCAGATGAAAACTATTATATAAACGCATGTGTAAATATGTTGAAACTGTTGGCCGGGATATCATTATTTGAATAATGTATGTCCGAAATTGAATAAATATAAATCCGAATTACATTTAGAAGCTGGATTATTGTTTGTTAATCACAGATTGGTTTTTTTAACAAACTTATAGTACAAAATTGCCAAGTGGCCTCATGAACCGCACATACATAGGTATAGAGAAAACTCTCGCTCGTGCAAGAATGTTGTGTTATTGGCCTGGGATGAATAGTCAAATAAAAGAAATTGTTGCATCTTGTAACATTTGTGAAAAATTCAAAATGAACAATCAAAAATAACCATTGGTCCAACAACAAAGTCCAAAATATCCATTTCAATTCGTTTCCATGGACATATTCGAATATGCCGGCCATGACTATATTGCAATCTTTGATGCATATTCGAACTATTAGATTGCTGTCAAGTTAAACAGCAAGACTTCTAAAAACAAATTGATTTATTTACAGGGTTTTTGAAAAAATCGGCTTTCCCTCGATAATAAAATGTGATAATGTCCCATTCAATTCAGCTGAATTTGAAAAAATCTCCAGGAATATTGACATTCGTTCCATATATTCGAGTCCATTGTATCCACAAGGCAATGGATTGGCGGAAAAGGGCGTGGCCATTGGCAAAAACCTTCTCAAACGATGTCATGAAGCAAATGAGGTCGATTAGTATCAATACCGAATTCTGGAATGTAACACAACGCCGATTGCAGGCATGGGTCTAACGCCTTTTGAATTATTCTTTGGTCAATTTGCAAAAACAAAATTACCAGATTCGGAACAATTGCTCAACAAAAAAATTCTATCAGAAAAAATTCAAGAAAAAATAAAAAATAAAAAGGAAAAACAGAAATATTATTATGATCGAAGCCTTCATTGCAACTGGGCGAATCGGTTATATTTAAGAAAACAGGAAAAAAATGGCATTACAGTACAATGGTTGGAAGGGGAGCGCCGTGGCACAGTGGGTAGTGTGTCGGCCGCTGACGCAAGGTGAGCGAGTACCGATCCCGATAACACCAACGCCATCGAATGATTATTTCGCGGCGTCCCACCTCGGCGGGGTACTGGCAAAACCCCCCGTTGTACACTTGCCTTGAAAAAGCTTCTCGGCTCTCGCCGTTCGGAATCGGAATAAAAAAAAAACTTGGCTCTGGCTCTTCATGAGCTCTAACGCCATCTAGGGTATCTCTCTGGCAGTACAATAGACCAGTAGTCCATTGATTATTGAGTGCTCCAACAGAGCAGAAGCCTCCACCAAAAGAAAAAAAAAAAAAACCAATGGTTGTAATTGTAAATGAACGCTCGTACATAATAAAAGATAGCTTTCATAAACATTAAAATCGAAGACAAAAACAAAAAATGAAAATAATAAATCTTGGATAATCTACCGGAAATTCAAATTGTTAACCCAAGCACAGAAAGAGCCACGCAAAATAGTGATACTAATCAGAACATAGAAATTACACCGAATGACATTGTAATTGTGGATGAACCACAACCACCAGTGGAACAAGTGAACAATTATTTCTCACCGGAATACGAAGTCGCTGGTGACGGTGATTCAGAAGCAAAACCAGGGACGGATAGTAAGGCAAATACCGAGTCTGCGAATCAAGCTAGTTACAGAACGCGAAGTGGTCGAACTGTGAGACCACCTCAGAGATATGACTTATAAATAAAGTCATTACGGGTTGTCTTATCCATTATTAATTAATACGAGTATTTGTTAATAATAAATGCTTATTAAAAAAAAAAACAAATCATGTAATAACTTGTCAAATATTAAATCTACCGGACATTTGTTTGTACACATTAGAATAATAAGTGGGAATAAATGTATACATTTATAAAATGTTAAGTCATTCTGTTTCATTAAAAGTTACAACCTTTACAATGATATGAATTGTTATATAGAATTATAGCATTTAATATTTGTATTCTAATGGGTTGAAGTCAAGGCTCTTTACCTTTCTTCAAAGGTGTTATATAATCTTTCTACATCTGCATTTCTTGTATGATTATTCGGTTTCGTCAAGTGAAATGCAATGTTTTTTTTGTCACAAAATTCTCTGATATTATTCCAATTAAACTCGTTATTGAAGGTAAGCCACTTAGCGTTTCCTTTAATGGAACTAAATACTTTGAGTTTTTCAACTAACGTACGACTATTCTTATCCTCTAGAATCTAGATGAAAGCAAGTAGCAAATTTTGAAGACTTATCGATAAAGACATTTTGTTTACCGTTCACATAAGTATCGTGAACGATCTCATTTGTCGTTGATGGAGTTTCACTTAAAAAGAATTTATTGACCGTCAATTGTACATTGCAGAAGAACATATGTATATCACAATTGTTAATGATTTGCCAAATGAAGGTTTTTAACTGGGGGTGGTATACCTTTTACTTCATTCCTTCGTATGAAGGAATAATACCTGAGAGACCAGTTTCATGTTTGTGAAATAATGCTATTTGTTTTTTTAACTTCTCCTCATCTTCTATATCAAAGGCGAAAAAGGTAGATTTAATAAAGTTATGACTAGAGCGATTGAGAAACAATTTTCTTAATTCTTGTTGCAGTTTATTATACTCGTGATCCCTCAGATCGGTATAGATTGCTATCTATGCAACATTAAAATGCGTTCTTATTACATCAAAAATACAATTACTTTCGATATCTCTATTATCAATTTATATTCTTTTATGACCAAAAACAACTTCGTGTTCTTTTCCATTTCTTTCTACGAAAATTATTTGATTCTGGGATCTATTAATTATTGTGTCCAAAATGGAAATATGATCGTCAAAATTATCTTCCTGCGAATAAGCAGTTTGGACGGTTACAGATCCATGGGAGGCACTCTGGGTCTCAGATCTGCGGAAATTAAAATTTTCTTTTTCTATAGTATAATATTAGGATTATCTAATGTATTTTTTATTAATTTCTTTATTTTCTTTCATTGATCCCGCTTGAGGGACCTGCGATTCTATTCTCTTTTATTTATATAGCCTATTTTAATATTATATTCGCTTAATTAAATCAACCACCTTTGCAAACTTTAATATCTTTCCCAGAGTATTTTGCATAAAGCCATTTGATAGGCTGATGGTCAGTTTGTAATTCGAACTATCGATCAAAAAGATAAGGACAAAAATATGATACACCCCAAACTATAGCAGTTTATTTTTTATATACTTATTCTAATAATTCTGTGGCCTTTAGCGATAATTGCTTAAATCAACATAAGAAGAAATTGAGTTTTAACTGTTAGCTAAATTAACGGATTAAACTGCAATTGTGATTAAATATTGTGAACCAACCGTCATTCTTATTAAAGTCATCTTTAAAAAACATAATCGCTTATTTCGATTGTCCATCGAGCAGCACTTACATTTAAGTGAATTTACATGTTAAAATAATGACAATATTTTATTGAAATATGAGCTTATTCCCAGTTAAATTACAATATTACTGTTGATTATCAATGATACCATGTATCAGAAACAGACACTTAATTTAACTCTTCATTAAAAGTTAAGCTTTAATTGGAAACTCATCCGTTACATGATGTAAGTTTTTTTTGCAAGTCAACTTTGTAGTATTTGCCAGAGTTACGTAAAGTAAGCGACTTTTGAATGTAAGTGGCGTGACAAGTTGTTTCGCTAAGTACAGTTAGGTTTCTATCTTTTGTGCACAATTGGCCAACAAGTGTCGCTTAAGTTGAAACTATCATAAGGTGAAGTCATGCTTTTACTTAACAGCAATTCAATGTGTGTGAGGTCGCAGGGATTTTCAAAAGAAAATATTACGAATTTAGAAGAGCTGGGTAATTTAATTAATATAATCAATATGTAGATTATGTATACGTTCATGTATGTACATAAGAATTTTAATTGTAACAATTTTTTAATTTACAATAAGGATAGCACCAATATGTCAACACAGACACTTGTTGGCCAATGTGATTCTATGGATGTCGTTTTTGATTGTGATCATTCTCTCCAAGATCCCGTTTTTAGTTTTCCATATATGTATATCTTCTGAAATTGATGTAGATATTGAAAAGGTGACAAGAGAAATTGAAAGGAAACTCTTCACCATGCTAAAGCAGAATTAGCTTATGAATCGAAACAGTTAGAAAAAAGTGGTGCGATTAATGGCCCTGAAATGAAAGTCTAAACTTTTGCTCTACAACAATATTTGGCCACTCCACATTTGAATACTGCATATTCTTTTTATAAAAGGAAACTATGGACTTATAATTTGACGATTGTAACAGCACGTCCGCATTGTGGCATGAAGCAATGTCAGGTCGAGGAGGTAATCAGATAGCATCATGCACTTTTAAACATGTGTCTGATCTTCAAAGTAATCCTGTATTTAAACGACTGATATTTTATAGTGATTCATGTGGAGGACAAAACAAAAATAAATTTTTAAGTATTATGTTTCTAATGACTTTCCAACTGCACTCAAATATGGAATTAATAGACCATAAATTTCTGGAGCCAGGACACACTCATATAGTATATGAATCAGATCACTCTATTATAGAACGAAAACAAAAGCGGACTGAAATAAAAATACATCATACACATGATTGGTATAATTTCATCAGAGCAGTCGGGTTCAAACGAAAGTTCGATGTAATTAAAATGGACAGAAAAATACTTCTTCGCCTTTTCATTATTTTTCAGAACCAACTTTATGTGGAGAAATCGAAATGAGGATACAGAAATATTTGTTTGGAAAGACGTCAACTGGCATCAATACAGGAAAGAAAAAAAAATTTAAACAAACTTGGATGGGCAAGCACCTTTTAAAGTTCTAAATATAAAAAAAAACGCGGCTTTTCCACTTTTGGAATAAGAAAAATTCCTAACATCACCAAAGTGGCTGAAATATCTTCAAAAAAGAAAAAAGACCTTGAAAATTTGTTACCATTTATTGATCCATTCTTTCATGTCTTTTATAAAACTCTTCGAACTGAAAAAACAATAGATATTCATCCTGATTTGGTTGGAGACAATGTGGATGTGGAATAAAATTGTATTATTTTATGGTTTAGTATATACAATAATCTCGAACTTAAATATGTTAAATGAAGTTGATTAATATAGTTTTACGAGTATATAGTAGGTCCTTCGGTGGGTTACTTTCCATTTTGCAATAACAAACTAAGTCAGGTGAAGTTTAAATAAGTGAAACAATTCGTTTTGTTACAAAAACTTTAGTCGACATAGTTAACCATTCTACACTTTCTCAAAATTAGTATAATCGCTTAACCTTTCAATTCATGAATATTTTGTATTATAAATATAACTGTATACCGTAAGTATATTTATTTTCTAATTTTCATATTTCAATCTTTTTTATACGTCATAAGCCTTTGAAACTTTTTAGGAGCTCGGTTTGAAATTTTAAAGCACTTTTTTTCGAAACACGTTTTTTTGACTTAAGCGGTTATTGCTTGAAGCCACAGAATTATTCTAAGATTGTGTATCGGATAGAGTGACGACGCCACAGACAGTCACCCTGAGTTTTTACAGTTACAGACAGGTATGTTCCGACAGTCCTTTTACTTTTGCAGATCAAATTCGGATATCTCGCCCGAGTCTGTAGCTACAGTGATCCGGGTGAAGCTGTTTGGCATATCTACGTTTCCCAGTGGAGTAGCGTGAGAATCTATTGATATCGTAACGTGTTCTTGTTATAATGATAATTATTGATGAAATACTCCAAAATTAAGAAAAATAGCAAGAAAAAAAAGGAAAAAGACGAATGTAGGTTATACAATAAATACAATTACATTTATTCCAATAATACACATTTATTTATTTCCATATTCTATGGTGGTCGCAGGCGAAGAATGAGTCTCCAAATGTTCTATGGAGACTGCCGGAGAATGTCTGACAGCTCACAGCTGCCACGTACATTTGACATTTTCCAAATTATTATAACATTTTCCGACTTAACACGTTATTACATGGGTTAAACCATGAGTCGGAAAACGTAATAAATTCTCATCGGTAAGAATGTCACCAAGATAATTGGACGAAAATTCGCTACGTTTTAATTACGATTTTCGTAATTATTTGCGAATGTTACCGATTTTTCTCATATGAGAAAAGAAAATACAACATTGAGAAATGCAATATCTCCTTATGAACGTTTGTCCGCAACCCTACGGTTTTTGGACACATGAAGTTTTTCGGATCTGAAATTCTTTACTGTACTGCAACTTTATTACTGTGTATTGTATAATACACTTTCAGTTTTTCATACTTGTGGAAATTGCCGGTACACCTCGAAAAAATCAACCCAATAATTCTTTTCTTTGTCGTTCATTCCGCTCAAAATTGGTGTTCACTCTCAGTCACAAGCAAAAGTAAAAAAAAATGCTCTGAAGTTATACGACAACTGATCACATCTTACCACAGCTCGATCAAATATGTCAAAAAATTGAAAAAGTTGAACTTCCATACGACAAATCTGACGACATGTTGTAAGAGTGTTCACCCTCTGCGATTTGGCCCATCAAGCCATTGCAAATTAACATTACTATTTTTTTTTTGTCACAAGCGTGTCTGCACACCTTGTCGCGGTGAGAAGGTTCAGTAAAGGTCAATGACTCTTGAGAATTCTCTCTCCATGACGGGACATGAATTCTCTACGATGAGACATGAGGCTAAGCTGCAGCTATCACATCCTTCTCCCTTCCCCATGTATCCCCTCCATTCCTCTCCCTTCCCCTGGACTGAACTGAGGTGTAAACCGTACCGTTCCGAGAGTCAACCAGGCCGGGAGCCCAGTTTAAATAATAGCCCAATCGCTAACGGTGTATCCAGGTTATCAGGCACCCTCCTGGATCAAGTAGCCTTGCTCGATACTGCGAGGCTCTGTACAAGTCAACCACCCATTCCTGCGCTACTCGTGGGAATACGCATAAAAATTAAAGTGAATAACATAAAAGAAGACGAGAAGAAGGCGTGATCGAAACAGACAGTGTAACCGGGACTCTCCTTCAGGGACTACAAATTGGTACGCTACCGAGAATGAATCCTTGGCTTCATCACAGGTAAGCAATACCATGCAAGTGGACTCTGAAACTGAGGCTCAGCTGCTGGATTAGGACAAGAACATCGGCCCAAAAAGCAAAAAGCGCCTACAAGAGGTCGATGCAATACATCAAGAAGATGAGCGCGGGGGACCCCTCAACGCTCTCCGAGCGCGAACAATTCTTGATTAAGAAGCACAAGAAAGAGGTAGCCAAATTCGAGAAGGAATCGGCCCTCACCTCCACTCACGCTGCTAAAAAGTACACAGAGCGAGAGAAGATGCCATCGAGCACGGCCCCTATCAAACCCAATGTCACAAAATTGACTCGACAACAGCCAACACAACCTGCCACTGTCGAAAAGAGCGCACAGCAACGTAAACAAAGAAAAATCGAAACCTTTTAGAAACCCTCAGAAGATAGACTAGAATCTTTTCTCAAACCTAGTTGCCAACAGGTCTACAGAAGATGCCGATTTTGCCAAAAAAATCGTCTTTTCAGATGAAGCTCATTTTGATCTTGGCGGGTATGTAAACAAGCAAAATTGTCGCATTTGGGGCACAGAAAACCCGCACGCATACATTGAAAAGCCGGTGCACCCAAAACGAGCCACTGTTTGGTGCGGATTTTGGTCCAGAGGCATAATTGGGCCATTTTTCTTCGAAAATGAGCAAGGAGTGGCCGTTACAGTCAATGGCGATCGTTATCGGGCCATGTTGAACGAATTTTTGTTCACAAAAATTGAAGAGGAGGATATTGGCAATATTTGGTTTCAACAGGACGGCGCTACGTGCCACACAGCCGAAGCTACACTCGATGTTTTGCGCCCTGTTTTTGAAGATCGCATTATCAGCCGCAGAGCTGATGTCGTTTGGCCACCTCGGCGATTTGACACCGTTGGACTATTATTTGTGGGGTGCCGTCAAAGATAAGTGTTACGCCGACAAGCCAGAGACAATTGACGCTTTAAAGGACAATATTCGTGAAGCCATTGGTGAAATACAGCTGCACACAATCGATAATGTGCTTAAAAATTGGACCGATCGTGTAGGCTACTGCATGGCCAGCCGAGGCAGCCATTTGAATGAAACTATTTTCCATTATTAACCGGAAGGATTGTACTTTCAAATAAAAAAAGAAATTTGAGAAAATATTCAGTAGTTTTTTTTATAGCATTTTCCAAAAAAAAAAAAGTTATTTGGCGGACCCTATAGATAAAATGCTAAAATGAATTGTTTCTTTGAGAACCTTTATGGTGGCTAACTTATTTATTGCATTTTATGGAACTCCGGACGCGTTAAGAAAATTATAGAATATTAATACTCGTATATTGGAAGAGTAGCTTATATAAAAAATTTTTTTTTTCCTTGAAAAGAGAAAGAATAAAATTGAAATTGGTATTAAAATTATCAATACTGGCTACGGAAGTGTTTTGTATTTGGTGGATTATTAGCGCCACAAGATTTTTTTAACCTAGACCTATATCCTATAATATGATTTTTTTTTTAAATGTATACTAGGGTGCATATTTTATCGTGGTTGCGTGTAGGACTGCCATATATCGGCAATTGCAGTAGGTGTCATAATGAGGAAGAGGAAGAATCTCCATCCCATCTCTAATGCAATTGCCCTGTCTTAGCCTCCTCAAGATCCGTTAGATCATTAAAGAAGTATTCTGGGAGATTCTAACGAGATTCTAAACGGAGATCAACAAAATATCGAATTTTATTCAGCACACAAAATGGTTCCAAGAGTAGCGGTAACCAAGCCGACTCGATTGGCAGTACAACGGACAGAACTTAGTCTTAGTGATGCGCATCCCTTCTTAAGGAGGGAAGCCAACTAACCTAATCTAACTGGAGAATATTCAATTCACATACGCATCTGAGACTTGTAAGATGGGGAATGTAAAAAGAAATACTCGATACTGTCATCAAAAGGCACTCCGACAACCGCAATAGTGTATGTTTAGGATCGTTATCAAAACCATCGTCCAAAAATGACACCAATTAAAATAAGTGTATGTGTGACCACAAATTCGACTGCCGTTGCTTTCTTCGGAATAGAGGATGACAGTGTTACAACTGTTGAATTGGGTACTACCAAAATGGTTGGACGAAAACAGCACACTCACCAAGCGAAACCCATGGCGCAACACAACAGAACACCAGCAGTCGATTAATGGATTCATTGGATGCCAAGTTTATTTTCAGGACTAAACGAATAGCAAAAGGAACTTTCTTAAACAGACAGTTCCGCAGCGTGAGACTGATACATATAGATAACAAATTAAAAAAAAAAACAGTAATCAGAATTTTTCACTTAATTATATATATGTATATATTATATATATATGCCTTATATACAATATTTTATAAGGCATAGCCACATTTCAACCTTTCCTAAATCTATTTATGGTATCACCTTAGAAGATCTCTTTAAAATGAAAACTTTGCTTCACAACGAATTACAAATGCGTAAACTAATGTATGTATACAGTAGGATTTGTTTTACCCAATCAGTTAGAACTCTACATCAGATTCAAATTCGATATAACTATCTCTATACTATATTTATAACTAAGTATAACTCCGAACGACAGTTTTTTATCCACTCCATACGTCTATGGAATTCGTTTCCCCGATTCATTACGGTTATAAGTAGCACAGTCCTGTTCAAAGTTAAGCTAAGGCAATGTCTGAAAGCATCCCGATTATGACTGCATATTTATACGTTTGCCTTTTTTCTTTTCCTTCTTTTCAGTTCTTTCCTAAGTCTGTTCAATGACGCTGTTCTGGACTGTTCCGGACAGAAAAGTACACCTTTTGCTGTTCAGTGACAAGAATTTCTGTCCGAAAGTGTTCTGCTTGGTGTTCAGTGACGGTGTTTCGGACACTTCATAACACGATTTTCTGCACCTACTCTGGAGTCAGAACAGATTCGTGAAAAGTGTCAAAAGCAGCTGTCATAGAAAAAACACTAAAGTATACATAAAACATACATATCATCACTGAAAAATGTTGTTGACGAGTCACTAATCACACTAATTTCACTATCAGGGCCCACCACAACTCTTCCAAAGCATTTTTATGTGAATTCACTTTTGTTTATTATTTAATTCTAAAACATGTTTATTACAATCTGACATATAAGAAGTTTTCCGCTTTTTGACAACTAAAATACGGCCGTACTTTTCTGTTCTAACTTGATCTGACAGTTTTGACGAATCTGTGCTGTCCTGTCCTGTTCTCATCTTTTCGTCATTGAAGACAGCTAATATAGCCCTTCTTTATATAAGTAATGCAATAATACGAGTACATGGATAATTTATTTCCTAATTCTTATTTTTTTTCCTTTCTTGTAATTGTAAATTTGAATATTTTAATTATCACAATACTCATAATCTAGGTTTTGTTAAGGAATCTTTATAATTCTCTACGAATTTATAGTAATACACTCCACTTAAATATACAATAGAACTTTTGTTGAAGTTTGCACTTTTTAATAAAATATTGTATTTTACTGTGTAAGTTATAAAATAAATGATTTGATTCGATTTGGGGTATAAATATTGCTGCATCTTAACAGAAATATAAAGGTTTTGCGTAGTGAACAGTAATCATATTAATAGCAGCATTAAAGTGCCTTCGAAAATGTTTCAGTAATCCACTAGGACAAAGTTCCGTATTTATTTTAGGTTTTTTACTGTTAAGCTTACGTATATCCAATGAGGACTCGTCAAAATATGAGTTTTATTCTCACAATAACGTTTCTTTTTATTATTATTATTATTTGTAATTCGGAAGTTCCACTCATTATTTTTTTTGAGTGTTCGTCCACCGTCCAGTCTTTTTACGTGTTCTGTTCCTCTGAGTCTACATAATTTCATTACTCGGATAACACATGGGGCTGAATAGAGAGTTGCCCAAATTCTCGATAATTTGGATGTCTTTATTCGCCCGTTTCTTAATTTTCCAACTCAGCTTAAGGAGATCTTTTTTTCCGAAATATATTTCCCATTTTTTTATTTCATTTTTATTGTTCTTATTTTAATCTCAAAGATAAAAAAAACATGTTTAAATCTAATTTAATTTTTTTTAGTATTTAATTTCCTTACTGGCCCTATGCTCTCGTTATTCATAGCCCTTGTGATGTGTTTTTAAATCATTTAAACAAAAACTTTGTCATTTCTATTTCGACCTGCTTCATCATACCCGAACTTATTAGGGTAATAATCAATGAACCGGTATTCTAGCGTTCACTACATTCTAAAACTATGGTCACTGTCTCCGATGGTGGGCATTATTAGAAGCATATGATTTTTATCCTGCGATCGAGTTAACTGTTGTGAAATTGACCCCTTATCATGCCGAAAGTTTTTTAGCTCCAGCAAGACAAGCGTCTACTTGTCTACCTATATTGAAACATAAATATCAAAGATATCTAACCGCGTTTCTGACCGCTAATTGTTGCGAATGTTGACTAATGATCACGAACGACTTTTGGATGTTCATTTTTAATTTTCAATCATCCCAACATCTCTTAATATGATCGAAGTCGCAATGCGGCGTTGAATTTATGTTCTTAATTTTTGGACCTGACCTGTACGCTACTAAACAATCTGCATGCGCTATTGAATGACTGAGAGAAGCTTTAAGATGACTGGTGTAGATGTTAGACAGTATCGGAGAATTAACCGCTCCCTGTTGTAAATCGTTTTTAATGTCAAAGATCCTGCTTGAAGTTAAATCCTTCCTATAGTCAGTACGTAAATCATGTACAGAAGATGATTTGACATACCTAGCCTGATGAGTTTGTTGAACAGACCTTTTAGCCAAGCAGTGTCGTAGGCATTTTCAAAGTCAACCAGGCAGGCACCAGTACATTGGTTTTTTACCTTATTCCCCCTCTTTCCGTCTTCTTTTTCTCACTGGTATTCTTAACGTTTTATAAATACGGATTTTGACAATACGGGACAAAACAGTTACTTTTAATAGTTCCTACATCGCAAAGAAACATGCATTGCCCATATGCAGCCTTATATATGTTTCGATCTCCATATCCTTGTTGGCAATCGATACGGTTTCTAGATATTTCAACTCGTCCGTTCTCTCAAACCGTTTATCGAGTAAAGTTAGAAGTGAAGTTTGGATCGATCCACGACGATCGGTAAACATATATTCGATTTACTCTTCATTAACATCTAAACATATTTCCTTTCCTGACATTACTCAATTTTCTATGTTTCTCTTAACTGTTTTCTCACTATCTCAGAAAAGATCCAGCTAGAGCGGATATGGTTTTATTAAGGGATATACCCTTCTCATTTTCTTGAAGATATCTCATTATGTATTCAAGCAAAAAAATAAAAACAAGTGGTAACAAGGAGTTTCCCTGTTTTAATCCTCTACGAATCTCTAATGTTTCGAAATATCTGGCGTTGATAAGCCATTTCTTAATCATCCTTGGTTTCCTTTTAGGCATACTTGTTATCCATCCAAAAGAAAAGTTTGTAATTGATTGGAAAACCATTATCCATCGTATTTGAAATGTTGACTGGGGCATTTGCCATATTTTGATTGGGAGCAAAAAAAAAATTTTTATAAGTGTTACAAGCTCTTCACAGATGGCAAGGAAGGTGTCCGCTCTGAATACCCTAGCAGGTCAACAATGTTTATTTGGATGTTGGCGTATCGGTTGGCTCATGCAATGAAATTCGCTCACATATGTATTTTAGGCATGAACCAAAGGATCGTCGCATGAACATCGCTCCAGAGCTTTTGAATGACGTGTCATCACTGGTGTCAAAACATGAGTATGTGGTTATAACGTCGAAACCAAAGCCCAATCATCCCAATGGAAACGATCAGAAGAGCTAAGATGGAAAAGCACGTCAAGTTTGAACAAATGTAAAAGTTTTGCTCACCATTTTCTTCAATTACAATGGCATGGTTCATCGTGAGTTCTTATGTTCAAGGCATATTATGTTCAAGTTATGCTCCATTTGCCCGAAGTAATACGAAGAAAACGTCCCTATTGTGGGCAAAAAGATGCACGGCTGTTGTATCACGATAACACACCTGCTCATTCATCGTTGCTTGTGTGAAATTAGGCCAAAAACAATATCGTAATCATGCCTCATCACCGTATTCACCGGACTTGGCCCCCTGCGATATTTTTCTCTTTCCAAAACTGAAAAAAACGCATGAAAGGACGGAGGCTTGACACAATTGAGAAAAAGACCACATAGCTGGAGGACAAATGCCTCGAGGATCGGGCCTTTTTTCAGAGATTTGATTTTTAAACTGGCAATACTGTTTCTACAGATTGTCATTTTGACAGTTGAAAGTTGATTTGTAGTAAGTATCTCTTGCCATTTTACAATGAGTAGATGAACGTCAGAACAACGCATGCCATTCGTCCACACTTATTTTCAAAATCATGGTTCTTCCAGCTGAGAAAGTTATTCGGAACACGATGAATCATTTTCGCACCACGTACACTCTAGTGGATAATTCGCATCCTCAAAGATGACAAACAGCGCGAAAAGAGAAGAAGTTATTGCCGTAGTGGGGCGCAATGTTGAGGAGAATCCGAATGAGTCGATTCGCCATTATGCACAGCAATTGGAGCTATGCCCATAAAATTTGTGGAAGATTTTACGGAAAGATCTTGGCATAAAAGCCTAGTGCAAGAGTTAAGATCCCGTGACCATTATACACGACGTACTCAGGTTGACCCTCATTTTCAACCCAAAACTTTGCTCTCCGATGGGGCCCTTTTGGTTAAATGGATATATAAAATAGCAAAATTGTCGAGAATGGAGCGGGTAAAACGCAGATGCCTTTGTCGAGACTCCCTTACCGCCAATAAAAATCATTGTTTGGTGTGTTTTATGGGCTGGTGGAATCATCGGCCCATATTTCTTTTAGGACTGATTTCTGACTTTTTCATTACTAAGCTGAATGGCATTGACGTGACAGAGCTTTGGTTTCAACAAGAAAACGACTTTACTTTTCGGTTGCTCCACCACTGCTTCTTTATTTTCTCACAACATATTAGTACAAGTAAATCGGGTGGCAGATTCACAGTGCCAACTGATACTTTTGCATTCCATCATGTACGCCAACGATCAACACGTCAACATGATTCCCTCACCAAAAGGTGCTTTGTTGCTCTTTTTTTTCGGTGTCATGCCGATCGCTAGCATCATGCTCGTGGAAATGGTATGTAACTCTTCCCCTCTTAAGATCAGGAGCCTCCGGCTTAATTTTATTTACAATTTCAATTTTGTTTTTCTTCAACAATTTTGGCACAAATAATAAGATACTTACTACAATTATTAATACTACTATAATTAAGTTTATATTAGTCCCATATATAATTTTTTTCATTTACGAATATTGAACAGTTATTGAAATTTATCAAGTAATTTCCATTTAGTGTCAGTTTTCTGTTATCACAATTTTGCCATAATGATTCATTGTACATATTAATGAGCAATATTGTTTCATCATCAATTTCATGAATTCTTGTGATATTGTAACATTTTAATAAGCAAGTTTTCTTAAAGATACAATTTGTGCTTTCTTTTAAATTCTTTAGCGAAACTAATTCATCATATTTAAAGATTTTTTTATTTATTTCAAGTACAAATTCTTCTCGTTCATAGATTTCCAAGTGTTTGTCATTAGGCATTGGTTTTATCATTTGAACTTCGGCAGTAACATAATTAATAGGAATTTTGATGGCAAATATCAATAAATTGTTACTATACTTCATCATACCAGATTTTAACAATTTTAATTTATGAAGGCCTATATCATATTTATCGATTTCCTCCAACGTTAATATACTAGGATGTATAATGTTATTTTTTGTTGATATAATATTATCTAAAATTTTATTGACTCTATTTTCTGGGTATCTTAATTTGTTAATAATATTTATTATTTTGATTCAATAAAAATAGTTTGTAATTCAGTTCTCTTAAATTTTTATCTACCACATCGTTTGCTTTTACAATATTTAATCGATCATTTTCAATTAACAGTTTAAAGTAATCATTTATTTTAATCTGCTGATTTAAGTTTTTAATAGCTCTGTGATTATTTTCTTCATATGCTCTAATATATCGCCACGATCTCTATCGTCACCTACCAAACAACCAATTTTCAATTCTACCTACCGCATTCAATAAACTCGTTTAGCTCTGTTATGTGGGTGACACACTGCTAGTATTGATACCATGGTATAGCAATACCACGTTCTATACCACATGTCTGTCACCCCAATACCACGTTTAAAGCTAGTATACCACCGAACATAGCTGGTATTGAGCTGGTATTGAAATCCTTACATTTTTGCTGGTATACTATCAACTTACTGATTGCAGCGCCACTTTCTCTCTATTGGCGAATCTTTGAAGTTTGCTTGACAATTCAAAGCAAGTAATCTTTGTTTACAAACAAAGTACAAACTGTGATTTATTACAATGGAGGGAAGAAGAATAATATTATCACAAATGGAAACGATGAAAGTAATCGAAGTGTGGAAACATTTCATTAATGACCACAAAAGTAAATCTTTTTTATTCATTTTCTCCTCTATTTTTACTTTTTTTTTTTGTTTTGACAACACAAGCGTCTTTTGTTTTGACAGCACAAACGTCAAAGCATACTACATAATGCGTATACCACAAAATGCTGTCTGTCAGGGTATGTGGTATTCACTATACCATGGTATTCATACCATGGTATCAATACTAGCAGTGTGTCACCCACATTAGGCTTCATTATTGTTTCTAGCTTACTCCTGACTAAATTTATTTTAGAACTAAGTGTTTGCTTATCTTTCTGTCTTAAGTTTTTTATATTCTGTTGCTCCAGTTGATTAAAAATTTCTGTAATCTCAGTTATGTTTATAATATGTAAAATCGTATTAGTCTCGTTAGCTATTTCGATTTGTTTAATTTTAATTTTGATGAATCCGTTTCCGTCCGGTTTTGGGTGAACCTGCAGTAGCCCTTGTACTGCTGTCGTAAACGTCACTAGAAAGACTATTATGATCTGCAAATTTATAAGGTCTTTTAATATTGGATGGGTGAACATTTTTTAAGCAATATTTTCTAAAATATGGCTCGTCTGTATGTCTAACTCTTAGGTAGTTCTTAATAAAACCTTCGTTTCTATGTTCTTTATATTGCTCCCTTCTTCTGTTTAACTTATCTATGTATAATTTTTTCTTGGTTTCTAGCTTTTTGGCTAGTAGGTAAGTATTATTTAGATTAAAAGCTTCTTTTGGAGTCATTTCTATTGCTGAATGGTATCTATTATTATAGTTTCTTACAGCTTTATGTATTTTTTGTTACATTTTCCTCAACTGCCTGAACTTTTTCAATGAGTGTGGAATGTAATCGCTCTATATCGGCATTCCCAGTGTGACTGTTGGGCGTTGTCCAATGAATTTGGACACCTTTTTCTTGCAAAAGCTTAATAACTGGTTGTGATTTAAACTCACTGTCCATGACCACTTTTTTTGGCATATCGAATGATGCAAAGTAGGCTTCTAAAACTGCTATTTTCTTAACCCAATTTCTGTCGTTACTTAAGTACATTACTGCAAATTTTGTTAATTTATCTATAGTGGTTACGAAACTTTGTTTTTTATAGTGGAAAATGTCAATGTGTATTATTTCGTTTTTTTTACTTGGAGTTTCTGTTACGTTGAATATAGGTTTAGCGGAATTTCTATCGTATTTAATAGCTTTGCATTTCTCACAGTTATTTATTACTAAAATAATATGTTCTTTCAAATTTGGAAAGTAAATTTTATTCCTGAGCGTTCGAAAGGTTTCATTTATTCCACTATGCAGTGATTCCTGAGTATGGTATAATGCAATTTGCTTGTGACATTCTTCTTCTGTTGCTACTTCTTGTGCTCTTTTTGTTACTTCTAAGAACTTATTTTTTTGGCTCCTTAAAACAATTCAATAATAATTTTCTGCACTTTGTTATACGCACCACTATCTTCTAACTCTGAGTGATATATCCTGAACTGACGTTTTCTTTTAAAATATTTTTGATTTCTGCGTTCTCAATTTGGGGATTTATATATATGATTCTTCTTCCATATGATAATTCTACTTGTTTCATTGGACTGTAAGTCAATATTATCTGGGTTTTGAGCTTATTAATTATATCTTCTTTTATTCCTATATAATCCTGAAGCTGTTCCTCTACTGAGTGTATTGTGTCAGACAGGTCCATTTTGGATTCACTGCTGTTACATTTATTTTTCCTTGCAGATATTCAATGTCAAAATTGTACTCCTGCAACTTCAATATCCATCGTTGATTCCTTGGTGAGAATTCCTTGCCAGTAAAATATTTGATTGGAGCATGGTCGGTTATTATTTTAAATCTTCGTCCATACAAATATGGTCTGAAGTAATTAACAGAAAACACTATAGCTAAAAATTCCTTATCGGTTGTGCTATATTTCTTTTCATGATCGTTTAACGTTCGCGAAACATAGCACACTGGCTGACCCTCTTGCGCCAGAACTGCTCCGATCGCATAATCGCTAGCGTCTGTTGTAACCATAGAGTCTTTTTCATAGTCAGGAAATCTCAAAATTGGATGTGAGGAAACTAATAGCTTAAGTTTTTGAAATGCTTCGATGTATTGCGGGTCGTTAACATTGATTTTACCATATTTTTTCAAATATTTTATTAAATGGTGGGCTGTAATTTTTTTTAAAAATTTTCGGTAGAAACCTGTCATCCCTAGAAAGCTTTTGAGCTGCTTTTCTGTTGTAGGCAGATTTACTCTCATAATATCTTCTACCTTGGCAGCATTCGGTCTAATACCCTCTGTAGTCAGTGTATGTCCTAAAAATTGTGTTTCTTTTTTCATAAAACTACATTTATTAGCCTCAATTTTTGTGTTCAGATAATTTTTTGAAAATTAGTTCTAGTGACTTAAGATGTTCGTCTAGGGTTGTTGAGAATATCACAATGTCGTCTAGGTAGACGACACAGATTCTATTGATGTAATTTCGAAGTATATCATTCATTAACCTTTGAAATGTTGCCGGTGCATTCTTTAAACTGAATGGCATCCGGACAAATTCATAAAGGCCTGCTGGTGTTACAAATGCAGTTTTCTCAATGTCTTTCTCAGCTACTAGTATCTGATGATAGCCTTTAGCGAGATCAATTGTGCTGAAGTACTGAGATCTACCCAACTTATCCAATATACTTTCAATATTGGGAAGTGGATATTTATCATCTATAGTGACTTGGTTAAGTCTTCTGTAGTCTACTACGATTCTGAATTTTTGAACCCCAGAACTATCCTTTTTCTTAGGGATAACAATAATGGGCGAACTGTACTTACTTCTACTCTTTCTTATATTCCCCTGAGATTCCATTTCTATCATCTGCTCTCTTACTTCCATTTCATGACGAGGAGGATACCTATACAATTTTGAATTTATCTGCTGTTCTGTTCTCGTTTTTATTTCATGTACCACACTGGTAGTATTAGTGAGTTTGTCCCCTTCCTTATAAAATAGCTTTTGGTATTTCTCTAATAACGTGAGTATTCCCTGTTCGTCCTCTTTGTTTAAATGGTCAGTTTTAAAACTAGTACTTATTTTACTCTCTTCTAATGAATTTACTTCTTGTTGAATTCTTTTATTTAGGAATGGAATTCGTTCCCCATTATACAATATTATTTCTTGATTGGCTACATCTATATGTCTAACGTTTTTCTTTACCCAATCCATAACTAACAAGAAGTCATATGTCTTATCTAAATTTATTTTAACCCATTTCATCCTCGCATTTTCGGCTTGTTTAAATTCTATGGGACGAAATGTCTTAACAAACTCTTTGTCTTTTCTACAAACCCCATCTATTGTAGTTATGTTTGCCTTTCCTCCTATGCTATCGTAAATTTTCATTGTAATGCTATTTGCGTTTAATAAACAAATAGTAGACCCTGTATCGACTAAAGCAACATACTGCTTATGGTCTAAAGAAAGAATAATATAAATTTTATTTACCTCCGAGGCTAATTGATAAAAAAACTCGGCTAATTGGCTCAATTCGTTTCTTCTTGTACTCACAGTACCGATTTGCATTGGTTCTTGTGACTGCGAACTATTTGCATTATTTCTATTTTAAGCCGATTGGTTCCTCAACTGGCTACTATTAAAATGGTTATTATTTTATCCAGGGTATCCGAAATTTCTATTATTTTGATTATTCAAAACCTGGTTATTTCTTGAAGGATTCCAATAACGACTATTAGAATGGTTATTATTTTGCCTAGAGTTCCGAAATTTCTATTATTTTGATTATTCAAAACCTGGTTATTCCTTGAATGGAAACTAGTATTACTATTGTTACTTAACATATTCTTAAATTGTGTTTGATCTCTAACATTTAAATTTGGCTTAGGTTCCTTTAAATTAAAACACTCTTGCCCTATGTACTTATCGATAATAGCTCTAATTTCTTGTAACTTAAATTTATTATGTAATTCAGCTGCGAAGACACCAGCTGTTATTTCTTTTATTTAAAACACTAATACACTTAATAATTGATTTAATATCACTAAATAAAGCACATTCCGATATATTGTCAACAAAAACTCTAATCTTTTCGCTTAACTCTAATATTGAACTCACTTTCAAAACGCTGATTTCCGCTGTTATCTGCTGTAGGTCTTTCGTTGGCTTGTAGTGTAACTTCAGCTTACTTTTGCATTCCTCCCATGTTGCTTCCACTTGGAGATAGTTTTTCGCTGGACCTTGTATCTTCCCGTTGTATATAATAGAGTATATATCCTGGGTATAATTCGGGTAATCGTGCAGGGCTTCTTCCACGGCTCCAATGAAGGATGGTAGTGTTCCTGGTGTCCCCGTAAACGGTGAAAGATATCTAAGTTCCTTTTCCAGGTGACTTCTAATTGGAATTTGATGTTGATTTGCAACTATTTGCGTTAGTTGCATCAGACACTGCTCCATTAGATTTTGATTTGCCATTCTTCTCTGGTCGAATATTTTGTTCCTTACAGTACGCCTCTCCAGTTTTATTTGTTTATGTTTTATATACTACTATATATAATACTATATATGTATATGTATGTATATACAGTTTAGTTTCAGTAGAAAACACTTATATTTTCTTGATCACACACTTGATTTCAAGACACCGACTGCGCCACTTATGTTTTCATACTTTTTCCGTTAAAATAAGAAATGACTTTACTTTTCGGCGGTTGCTTCACCACTGCTTCTTTATTTTCTCACATCATATTAGTACAAGCAAATCGGGTGGCAGATTCGCAGTGCCAACTGATACTTTTGCATTCCATCACGTACATGTGCCAACGATCAACACGACAACATGATTCCCTCTCCAAAAGGTGCTTTGTTGCTCTTTTTCTTCGGTGTCATGCCGATCGCTAGCACAATGCTCGTGGGAATGGTATGTAACTCGCGTGACACCATTAATTTATTGCGGGAAATATTTGCTGATAATTTCGCCTGAATTGGCCTCCACGATCCTGTGATTTTTAGATTATTTTCTTTGGGAGTATGTGATGTTCATGCTGATAAACCAGAGACGTCAACATTCGCCGTGTTATTGCTGATATACGGCCCTAATTGCTGAATACAGTTGTCCTCATTCAAGTTACCCGTGGCGCACATATGCCCGAATTCATATTTAAATAATAGCAGCCTTAGTTTCAAGTATTTTATTTCATATTGTATACCTTTAAAATCCTTCCAATCCCACTGAAGCCAAAATCTCTAAATATTCATTTACACTGTGTATTCAAATAATTAACATCTATAATCATATCACCCATTATAACAGTCTCGTCATTTTTACGCATGTTTCGGAGACTTTGCCACAAGAAAAGAAAAAGAAAAACGGTCCGCGCAAAAACAGAGAACTGTTAAAAGGAGACCCGACAAATTTACCGAAAGAAAAACTGTTGGTCTTACCCTAATAGGGAAAATTGTGTATTTTATTGTTCATTATAAATGTTTTTATATGTTAACTTGGATTTGACAATTCTTTTCTAGGGAAATTCTCTAAAATATCCCTATGTCATATTTCTATGGGAATTTTCCGATTGAGTGCATTCCATCGTCCAACGTGAGACGCTCAGTCATCAAAGATAGGGAAACTATTCTGGACCACTTTTTTACTTTGGTTTGTTTTTTTTTTTCTCGTACAGCTGATGCGACTGGAACATCCGGTGAGGGAATGTTATGTTTTGATCGTGATCGTTCCCTCTAGTTTTAACCTGGTGTTGATGGTAGACTGGAACTTCAGGTGAAGGGCAACGGGTTGTTGACTGGCAGATGGTTTATTTACTGAAATTCCGTATGAATGGTGAAGAGCTTTCGCCGGGCTTGACTGGTGAATTGTGTTGGTATTTGTTTTTTTTGATTTGATCGAGTTTGATTGATTCAGTGGTGGGTATATTATGTATGTAAGTGATAATTATATGTAAGTATTTCTGGATGTGGGCGACTTGTAGTAAATTTCGGCTTCTGTTGTGTACATATCTTTTTTTTATTAAGGGTGAAATTTCAAATCTGTTCAGTTTGATTTTGTTTTTGTGTGCATGTATGTGCAATTCTGTGTGTGTGTATGCATATTGTGTGGCTTGTGTGGGTGTGTGTTGTAAGTGGACTGTATATGTAGTATGTACGTGTTCTGTGAATGGGTACGATCGTTGTCCACGGAACACCGAAGTGCAAGGAAACGGAAGTGGAAGTTGAATGAAGTGAAAGCTTTATTGTGGTATCTGGTGAGTTAGGGCGATGTCTTCATTGTGAGTTGTAATGACTGGTAATGGAGAAAGCTTAGTGATGGGTCTTTTGAATTCGCCAGCCTGAGTTTTGTGCTTAACCATCCTAGTTCTATTGTCGACTCCAGGATAAGTGTCCACGATGCGTCCTAGACTCCACTTGGATGGAGGAAGTCTTTGGTCCTTTAGGATGACAAAATCACCGACTTTTAATAACGGTTGTTGTTTCAGCCATTTCGGTTTCTGTTGCAGCCGTATTAAGTACTCCTGTTACCATTGTTCCCAGAATGTTTGCATACGAAGTTGGATCGTCTTCCACCGGTCGTTTAAGCTTGTTTTTCCTGATACTAAATCCGGTTCCGGAATAATCATGACCTCATGAGCAATTAAAAAATGTGGGTGGCATAAAGGTCTTGAATTAAGACAGGCTTCCAATCATGCCTCACGTGGTCCAATAAACGGTGGAGTACCGCAGTCGCTGTATATTTCATGGCACAGTCCTTTACGCGCTGCAAACCGTCGCAAAGCTGCTAGAAAGGTTTGCGTTGTTAAGCCGTTTACAGCCTCCAAATGCCAGATAAACTTTATAGGTTTTGGTAGTTCTGCCTCGCCATGTCTTTATGTCCAGAGGTCCTGCGTAGTCAACTCCAGTGTGTGTGAAGGGCTTCGCTATTTTCGCCCTAGGGCTAGGGATATCTCTCATCAATTGATGAGCCTATGTGTTTTTAACAGCTCTTTTTAATTGAAATATCCAATACTTATTGCGCAAGAGCCCCATCCTCAATTGGATACCGCCATGAAGAGTCCTGCTGTGTGCTGCACGGATTAACAGTTGTGTGTAGTGATGAGATGGTTCCATGATTATTGGGTGTTGTTGATCGAAGGAAAGATCTGCATTTTTTTATTTACCCCTTGTGGAAACATTTCAAGTTGAGATGAGTGGGCCAAAATCTTTGTTACCGCACCAAGTTCGGAGGGATTTAATGGACCCGTTCTTTCCGTGCCTTGCCTTCGAGAATTGGTCTCAAATCTTCTGCAGTACGCGATTATTCTCGTAAGCCGGTTAAGATTTGAGGATCGGTGAATCAACCAGCTCAGCCGATTGTCGATGATGCTGGTATCGACATGATGAGCTCTGATGGGTTTCCTCTATTCGTCAGTGTATAACTCATGTGGTTGTACTGGACATTCAAAATCCCACGTAGATCTAAGAAATGGGAGCCCATTCCACCGCAAAGTAGATTGAACAAGCATACCTCTCGAGATCAAATCGGTGGGATTTTGACGCGTAGGCACATTGTACCAAATATCGGCCTTTGTTAGGCGTTGGATCTATCCGACTCTGTTTCGGACAAAGGTTTCCACTTTGCGGGCTCTGCACGTATCCACCACAGAATGATTATGGAGTCTGTCCATGCGAAACTGGGAATATCTCTCCCCTCAAGAATCTGTGTGATATGGTGAAATAGTTTCGCGAGTGTGACAGCTCGCATAATCTAATCTCGGAAGAGAGACTGAGTTTACTGGTGCGACCTTTGATTTGGCCATGAGCAGATGCATCTCAATATTGTCGCCTTCATCTTCCACCCGAAGGTACACGGCTACTCCGTATGCCTGTTCCGACGAATCGCAGAAACCGTGCAGTTGGATACGAGTAGTTTTACCGGAAGTGCGAAGCCACCGTCGAAACCTTAAGTTATTGATCGCCGGCCAGGTCAGGATCAACCGGGTCATCTCAAGCTTGTCTACGGACCCAGAGAAGCTGCATTTATATTTTTGCCAGTGTTATAGAAGGGGCGATCCAACCCATAGGATCGAAGAGGTGAGATATCGGAGATAATATATTTCCTTTAGTTGGCTGCTGACAGTCCGAGGGTGTATTGCTGAACGAGAATTCGTCATTCAGGGTGAGTAGAGAGAAGGACGTCTCATGATCTTCCCTGGGCACATTGTCATGCAGTGCCTTATGGTTGGCGGTTCATTTTCGTAGGTGAAACCCAGCTCTGGATAGAATCTCACTAACTTCGGCAATTTTTTCTTTTGCTTCTCGTGATGTGGCACATAATAGTGGTGCTACATACGGCCGAGGATCAAGTAATCTTCCAGACAGTTTCTATATTGTTGACGTATATTTCGACCCTTTTCCAGTTTGCTTTCCAAACTTTCAAAGCGAGTAAGAGCTCCTTCTCGTAATCTACCAAGTATGAGATGGACCGCCCCTTTGAACGGGAGAGCCACTTGGAAACGACCATCCGGTAGCCGTCGAACATTTGTGGTGAAATGGGTCTCACACTCGATGTCTTCTGGCTCTTCACATGGTTGATAAGAAGTCTTTTCTAACTCCCAGAATCTACGGAGTTCAGAGTCGAGATTACATCTTTCCAGAAAATTGTTGACCCGAAGAGATACGATGGGAGCTCTACCAAATAGGATTCACCCTAGTTTAGTTTTCTGGGCAAGAGGTAAATTGTTGTCGCTTGGTTTGGCCATTTATGGCATCAAAATAATAGCCAGGACATCCGTACCTAGCAATAAATACACCTTGGCTGACTGAAAAAAATTGGGGTCAGCTAAAGTCAGACCTCTTAGGTGTTCCCAATCTGTTGTGGTCAAGGTGTGGGTCGGAAGAAGCCCAGACAGCGACTTGAGAACGAGGGCTTGCGTGGAGATCCTAAACGTTGAAAGTGAGATGAACCATCTTTGTGCAGATGCCGTTGCTGACAAAACCCAACCCAGAGATCTTGACGAAGGTTGACTTTAGCGGGAGCCAAAGCATCTGAACGGCTGATGTAGGGTCGCAATGAAAATGTTTCCCTCGTCACGGAGTGTACCTTGACTAAGGTCGTTGCTAACAAAACTTGAGTTAGTTGGTAAGTTGTGTAAAAGGCGTTGACATTGGGATTTATCAGTCTCCTATCGATGATTGAAAAGTAGCTGCATTCATCATGGAAGTGTTTGATCCTGTCGGGCGATCCTGAGCAACGAAAGTGTTTGTTTGCCATGTGGTTGAATTGCTATTCCAGTGAAAAAGCGAATGATGCGTCTGTTGGCAATAATAACCTAACTAACCTAGACACTTGTTTACAACGATCAGTTATGCTCATTTTTAAGAATCTAGTGCATTTCATTATGGCATGCTGACCCTTGCTGCAAATTTGGCAGGGATACTTGGTATTGTTCGTTGCTGTATGCAGTACGTTTCGGTGGGATGGAGGCTTGCTGAGATTTGGCGTGACTCATATTTTCTGCTGGTTGACTGCTTCCAGCGAACTAAACGGAGTCTCCAAGAATTTGTTAAATTCAGCAAACGTTGACAACTGTGTACCACTTCTGTCGATGTATCCAATAATTCCTTGATGGAATCGGCCCGTTCTTGAGATATCGATGGCTAGTTAAACAGACACTTTAACTGGGTTGTCACGAGGAAACGCTGATGATCATACCTATCCGTTAGAATTTTCAACGCCTTAGAGTAACTGCCTATGTCCATACCTAGATGAGCCAAAATCTTATCCACTTCACCGGACGCGCTCGACTTAAAATAGTGCATCTTTTGGGTTTCTGACAACGACGTATCTTTATGAATAAGAGACTCAAACAGATCACGAAAAGCGCGCCATGTTTCGTAACTACCTTGGAAGACCGGCAAGTTAATTTTTGGGAGCCTAATCTTCGCCGCCCTGGGGGTTGATTCTGTTGGTTGTTTACTATCTTGCCGGATGTTTTTGGTTGACGGCTTTGACGTTTGTGCCTTGTCGATTTAATCGAGAAGATCGCTACGATATTTGAAATACCTTTCTCGTTTTTTATCGTAGGTGGCCTCCGCTGCGTTTTCTTTTGGTTCATCCTCGTCATTCAACTTGGATAGCTCATTCTGATAATCGATCTCCGTCTTCTCCATTAACTTCTCTAACAGAGATAATCGACTCTTCACATAATTTGCTGTGCGCCTGTTTTCGCGAAATTTGATACATCTTTTTCCAATTGCTTTAAGCAGTCTCCTAACGCACTGTTCTTGATATTGTACACCCTTACTTTAAACACCCTTATTTATATATTATATATACATATATATGTATGTCATCAGTGTTGGACGCGATGCAATCTTGAAATGGCAAATATAAATCGTCTTTCTTGTTATCGACCTCCGGCTGAAGTCCCACGATGAAAGTCGTAATAAAGATGTCTTATAATGGTGGTATAGACGCTAGCATTGTATTTTCCAATCCAATATTGTACATATATATATTTCTTTCTTTTTTTCACAATACAAGTATAGCAGACGCACTATACTAAATGCCGCGTATTTTAATAAATTTATAATAGAAGTTGAAGGACCAATGTTTCGGCGACTTTGCCACAAGAAAAGAAAAAAAATGGTCCGCGCAAAAAAAAGCTCTTAAAAGAGGACCGGACAAATTTACCGAAAAAAGAAAACTGCTGGTCTTAAGGTTATAAGGAAAACTGTGTATTTTATTGTTCATTATAAATGTTTTTATATGTTAACATGATTTTAACATTTCTCTTCCAGGGAAATTCTCTAAAATATCCCTATGTCATATTTCTATGGGAATTTTCCGATTAAGTGCATTTCACCTTCCGAGCGTGTCGTCACGTTGCGTAAAGCTAACAACGCAGTTGCCCCATATTGTGTCTACATTTTTCAATAAACTCTTCTCTACTATAACCTTTTCACTGTGTACTCTTATTCTGCCTAACCAGTATTCTTCCCGTTCGTTCCCACACAAATCTCTTTTCGTGTTTGCTTTTTTCTTCGCCATCTACATTAAGTTTTAATTAGGTCTCTCAGTTGATTGTTTATGTACACCGTAGTATCTTACAGTGCTGCGCTCGAACGAGCAAGTTGACTGAGCTCGTTTACTGAATTGCATTTAAGAAATGCTCAATGCAAACACCGCAATTATTCAGTGCGTATACTTATATCAGTAATATCAGTGTCGTTTATGTTGTAGTTAATTTTTTTTCCTATTCACATTACTATTTCAATTAGATGTTCTTGTATGGCAGGAAGAATAGGTTTTACTTCTGTCATTATCATTTGTTGTTCTAGTGTCATTTCTTTTGTTGTTCAACTCTTTGGTGGCAGTTTCCATAATATTGATGTTTTTCATCATCAGCTTATTATACTTAAACTAAGCCTAATAATAAAACAGAAATCTATTCTGCTCTAAGAAACCTAAAAATAAGCCTAACATTTGTGATAAACGTCCTAAACCTCAAAATAATCCCCACCAAGCTGGAGCTTCAAAACGAAACTTTTCCCATCTTTCAACCACCTCTCCATCTCCCAAATACAGACCTCTTCCTCTGTTCCACCAAAACCGCCACGTCAACGAGTTTCTTCCAATCTGATTCCAACTGCTTGTTCTGCCACCTGCCTCTCGCCACCAACACAAGCACCCCTTCATAATTCCTTCCCAAATTTCGATCTCAAATCTGGAGCAAAGTGTCTTAACCCTCCTGTCAATGGGTGTTTTAAAACCTTCCCATCAATGGAATAGGCCTGGCTGGACCTTCATATATTTTGTATGAAAATTGAAGGCATTCATTGAAATAATTGAAGGTCTTTTTTTTTTTTTTATACATGTTATTATTTTTATTATTAATATAAAGTTGTTTTTTTTTACATAGCATCAATATTATGAAGTATGTGCACATTTATGGCATTTATGTAGCTGAATGCTATGTTGTAAACAAGCAGGCTCTTCGCAGGTAGTGCATGCAAATCTGTTTTTTCTTGTATTTTATCGTTTATTCTACAAATTCTACACGACTTTCTCTGGCCCGTTAATGTCTGACTACCAGTGGGCAGTAGAATCCTATTTTGCAATGGTGCCTCGAGGAAAGGTTCGATGCCATTTCGAACGGAAACACTTCTATTATCCTTAGATCGTTCATCCTTGCTTCGATCTAAGGGGTCACTAGCTGCTTAATCAACGAATGCAAAAATTGTATACGTGCATTGGTTTATATATATAATTTAATTTTTTGTAAATTATAAAAGATGCTAATGCTGCGACATCCAACATGTTGTAGAAAAAAGCCAATGGCCATCACTTCGTCTGTCGTTTACACGTATATTCTCCCAACATTTGATCCATGACGTCGACGCCAACTTTATGTTTGTTGTAAAACAGAACTGCTTGTGACTTTCTTTCTGTTCCAACCAGTTCGGTGTCATAGTGAACTGTTGACAATAAAATAACTGCTTTAGATTTTTTCGGCACGTAAGACACTGCTGCGACATTATCCGTAAATCCAAAGATTGTGGAATGTGTTAAGCGACTACGATCCGGAATTTCATTTGCATTTCTTTAGGAATGCACTTTTTATTCCGTCGAATTGTTCCAATAAAGGCCAGTCCAGATTTTCGAAGTTTTTCCACACCTTCAAAACTTGTAAGGAAGTTGTCAGCAACAACAGTCCTCCCGCTGGTTTAGTACTTAGTCGTTAATTCAATCATCAACTTCTCGCCCAAATTTACAGCTCTCTGATGTCCATCTTGTTTTCCTGTATATAGAATTCCTTTGCAAGTGTATCCGTTGCTAGAATCACAAGCCCACCATACTTTTATTCCGTATTTCGCAGGCTTCGATGGTATGTATTGTGTAGATCGTGTGTTTCCTCTGTATGGGAATAGTTGTTGTGGAAGCGACTACGATCCGGATATAACTTCTGTCGGTGTATACGCAGTTTCCAAATGATGATTTAGCGTTGTCCATATATCCCCGGGAGCCGCTTTATCTGCACTTTGCCGTTCGACACGAGTCCTTTGATCGTCAAATCTTATAAAACGATTTATAGCCCAAAATCGGTTTAGCGACATCGTTGCTCTGAATACGGGATCCATATTGGTTTTCCACAACTCTACTGCATGTTGGCGTGACTTACACCAGCAGCTAGACAAAGACCAAAATAGGCATATAGTTCCTCCTCAGTAACAGATTTCCAAACTATATGCTTCGTCGGGTTATCTTCGTTGTACTCCACAATTTCCTTTAAGATAGCCGCCCAGAGAAGAAGAAATGCTCAGGAGATTCGTTTCCCAAAGTTTATTAACAATGCTGAAGGCCAACTCCTTGTGGAAGACGAAAAAATTCTCCACAGATGGCGACAGTATTGCGAGGAACTTCTGAACGAACAGTTTCCCCGGGTGTACTTTCCAAGAGCCGCCCCCAATCATGCCGAAATATCCTACATCACAGTCGAAGAAGTTCGGTACGCGGTTAAAAACTCCAAGAAAAGAAAAGCTGTTGGGCCGGGATACCCTCTGAGTTCTGGAAAAAGGTGGGAGACATCGGGTCTAGATGGCTCATGGTTCTTATCTCCAAACTTATGAGAGGCGACACTATGCCTAATCAATGGAGGGAAAGCTATCTTCTTCCTTTGCACAAAGGAAAGGGTGATACGCGAAATTGTGATAACTACCGCTCTGTCAAGCTGATGTCGCACACTATGAAGATCGTTGAACGGGTATTAGATAGCCGACTGCGGAAAATAATACGACTATCTGATGACCAGTGCGGGTTTGTCTCGGGTAAATCAACAACAGATGCAATCCATAGTATAAGGGTCATGATGGAAAACCATCGTGATTCGTCAAAGGACTTGCATATGGTGTTGGTTGATTTCGAGAAGGCCTTTGACCGGCAACCAAGAGATCTTTTATGGGTAGCGCTAAGACAAAAAGGAGTTCCAGAAATCTACGTGCGAGTGATCATGGACATGTACAATAGAGCAACGACAAGAGTAAGATGCACCGCAGGAGTCACCGAAGAGTTCGCAATCAAAGTCGGTGTACACCAAGGGAGCGTCCTCAGCCCACTGCTCTTTATAGCAGTCCTTGATTGCTTGCTTGAAGGAAAAGTGACGGACCCCAATGTGCACCAGCTATCTGACGATGGGGCCATTATAAGTGATGATCAGGCGTCCCTACAACGAGCACTTGATGTGTGGGTGGACATTTTTGAGGGACACGGGTATCGTATTAGTTCAAAGAAGACAGAGTATCTGTGCTGCCCGTTCTCTGACCCTCATCAGCCTATTCCAGACATTTACTTGAATGGAAGAGGGCTTCCCAAGTGTGAAAAGTTTAAATATCTGGGATCTATGATTAATAAAGAAGCAACTTGTGATGACGACATCAACCATCGCGTAAGCGTAGGGTGGATGAAGTGGCGGGAAAACTCCGCCATCTTCTGTGATCGAAAAATGCCCCCTAGGCTGAAAGAAGGAAAGGCTCTACACTTCAGTTGTACGTCCGGCGCTCACATACGGTTCACAATGCTGGACAATGCACAAAAAGTATGAGAGCAAATTAACGGCAGCTGAGATGAAGATGCTTCGCATGACAGCGGGAGTAACAAAGCGTGACAGAATTAGAAGTTCAAAGATCCGAGGAAGCCTCCACGTAAAAGAAACCATCACAAGAAAGATAGAGCGCGACCGACTCAGTTGGTATTGCCATGTTCAAAGAAGAGATCCTTTGAACCCCGTCCAAAAGGCAATATCAATCAACGTTCCAATTTCAACACGCAAAAAAGGCAGGCCGAAAAACAATTGGTGCAAACAAATGCAAAAACACCAGCATTTGATTGGCCTCAGCAATGAAGTAATCCCAAACCGGGAAGCCTGCCGCTACTTTCTGAGGTCAAACCGGCGGACCCCACAAGCGGACCAGTAGGAATGCAGTTAAGTGGGAAGGTTATGGTCCTACACTTCTGACCATAACGACGCCGGAAAAAAGGAAAAGAAGAAAGAAGAAGAAGAACTCCACAATTTCCTGTAGAGCCTTTCTGTTAGTTTCTCGCATAATGATAATGATCATATCTTCTGATATCATTGTCTTGAAGATACCAATATGACTACGAGGCATTCCTCGTCTTGAGTAGCCATTGACTTCTCGAATGACATTGTGTGCTCTTAGACGAGCTGGTTGTTGGCACCATTTTGTTCCATCACGGGCCAAATACGAGGGTGGTCCGATAAGTGTGTACTTAGCCTACAAAAGAAAAACAAAAATTTTGGAGAAATAGCGATTTATTTTTCAATATAGTCTCCTTTAAGCTCGATACACTTGACCCAGCGATGCTCCAACTTCTTTAACCCGTCTGAAAAATACATTTTCTCAAGGTCTGCAAAGTAGACTTCCGTGGCGGTGGTGATCTCCTCATTCGACTGAACTTTCTGCCCAGCAAGTGACTTTTTTAAGTTTGGAAACAAAAAGAAGTCGCACGGGGACAAATCTGGAGAAAACGGTGGATGGGGCAGCATTCGACCAATTTGGCCATGGCGAGGGCGGAGGTGTGAGCCGGTGCATTATAATGGTGGAAGAGCACTTTTTCTTCGCCAAGTGGGCCGTTTTTTCTTAAATTCGGCCCAATAATTTGGCATAGTACAGCCCTGTGACCGTTTTGCCCTTCTCCAGGTAGTCAATGTGGATCACACCTTGTGAATCCCAGAAAACGGTGGCCATCACCTTTCCGGAAGATGGGACAGTCTTCGCCTTCTTCGGAACACGTTCGCCGGGTGAAGTCCACTGTTTCGACTATTCCTTAGTCTCTGGTGTGTACCAGTGGATCCATGTTTCGTCGACTGTCACGAAACGACGCAGAAACTCCTCCGGATTGCGCTTAAACAGCGTCAAACACTCATCAAAAACCGACGTGCGACCACACTCGTTAAACCAATTTTTGATGGTCGCCATCGAAGGAGAAGAGTTACCGTACACAGCATCCAAACGCTCTTCGATTTCGCTGCGCGATTTTCCTTCCAAAAACAAGAATCGAATCACCGACCGATATTGCTCTTTTTCCATTTTTCTAAAATCCGCGGACACTCCTGCTTCCACACGATCCGGCTGAAATTTCGACAGTAGCCGTCTACTAGAAATTACTACACGATAGTAAGTATTGCTCTTGCGATACTGGCGCCATCTGACTAACTACTTATCGGACCAGCCTCGTAGTATTCCTCGAAGAATTGTCTTTCTTGCGCTTGGTGAACTGGATCATTTTCTGCCTGCAACTCTTCTAGCATCTCGGCATCATCAGTATCTTCTATATCTGATATTCCCCCTACTACTAAGCCTGTCTCCGCATCAGAATCATCTCTATGGGAAACATAGTCCTCATCGCCATCGCCACTAAAATCTTCAACTTCAGATCCATTTTCCCGTACTTCTTCGGAAAGCCTTAAAATGTATTGCTCCCGTTCTTCTTCACTCATGCGGCTCCAGTTGAATGCAATATTTCGTCACCCATAATAGTTTACCTTCTTATAAGTATGTTTTCCCAATATGCTTCTAATTCGCTCAAGTAATGATTACTGATTGACAACAATGATACTTTCACTCTCTTATATATCCATGAACTGAGCAAAACTAATAACTGTAAAATAAACTAACTGTAAACATAAGAGTAGGTAGTGTGTTGGTCTTAAAATTAAAAAGAAATAGGTTTTTCCGTACAATACGAGTATGTAGCAAGGTCTGGCCGGACCTATTCCATTGACTCTAGGGGTTGTTGTAGAAAAACCGCTTTTTTCACCCCCACTTAGATTTTAAATTTGTTGCCCACACTAAAGCATTGAGAATACATAGGCGGACAAACTCAGGAAATTTGGCAAAGATAGCTACACAAACAATTATGAAGAAATGGTTTCGAAAATGGAAAAGGTCTGGCCAGACCTACTCATAGACAGAAGGGTTAAAGAATATCCTATAAAATCACTTGTCTTCACATCTGTTTCGTTGTTCAATGAGTGGACTATGCACAACAAAAACAAATAATAAAATATTGAAGAAAGCGTAAAGAAAACCGACTGCCAAATAGAAAAAGAAAATGAAGAGTAACACACTAATAAGCACAGCAAACAAACAAACTGTCAAAAAACATGCAAGAAAATCTGCTCGCGACCATCCGGGCTGCTGATCTTCCCTCTCTCTATACCAATAGAAACGTGCAATGGAAAACAACCTATCACTAACAATATTTCAAATTATCATATTTTTTTTAAAACATTTGCATAGCTAAAATTGTCAGTTGATCACAGACAAAATGTAGTATTTCGGCTAAAGTGGAAAAGAAAATAAAAAAAAATAAACAATATAAGTGCGCGTTTGGGCGAAGTACTCGCGGGACCCAAGTTAGCACAGTGGTTCTGTTTTCGACTCCCAATTCGAAAGTCGACGGACCGAGTCCCCAATCGAGACCGCAGTTTTCCGTGTGTTTGCCGTTGTTTTTTTTCTTCAGTGTTCTCTCCGCTGCTTCTGAAGCAAGCTATAAGTAGCAGGAGGAGCAGCAGCACCAACAACAGAAGCAGCAACAACGTCCTAAGCAGGAGAAGGTGCCCCCATCTTCATCTATACCACGGCCCTACGAGAGACCATCGATCTCGTTAAGTATGCTATTGGCAATTTTGAATTTAAATGTTTAGGCCAAAAACACTATGCTGTTCAGTTCAAGAGACTGGAACAGCATAAGCGGATTTAAAGCTTATTGAAATATTGAACGTCCACATCGGAGTTTTTCTTCTTCACACCGAAGGCCGAGAGGTTGCAGACGATGCTCCTCAAAGCCATGGAGTGAATAATATACCCCGGGGAAATGCTCTCCGAGCTCAGGGTGTTCGAGAGTGCTGACCTCAAATTCATAGGGTTTAAGCCATTCTCCACGGTGAGCTCCCGACGGGAGAAGCGAGTTGTTTATTATTATTATGTTTATTATTATTAGTATATGAAAATATCATGTTATAAAAATTGAATCTATACTTGGTTATTATAGTTGATTTAAAAATGGAAATTGTATCAAAAATGTATTAAAAAGGGTAGCATTTATAGTAGCTAATGTAAATGTCTATTAACCAAAACACGTATCCGGAATGCATGGAATTACGTCAACAAGGAGAACATCTTCCCGTGATGCGTTCTTCTTCTCTGGACCATCGTCGAAAGAGCATCGGACTCTATAGTATGTAAAATAAAATAAAGTCAAAAAAATCAAGAAAACCGCGTGTGCTAACTAAACTTAAATTTAGTTTAAATCCACACAAACGCTTGTGGACATTTTTTGGTGCCGAAACCCGGGAGAAAATTAAAAAAGTTCATTCCCAACACGTTTTGAAAAAAGAAAAAGAAAATTAGAAAGTTAATCCCCTACACGTTTCAAGAAAGAAAAAGAAAAGAAGAAACCATCTGATTGCCAATTTCAACCGAGGAAAAGTTATACGTATGTATGGATGCATTTGGACAAATAAAAATTAAAGATATTTTCCAAATATAATATTTTACGTATCGATCGAGCATTTTATGCATGCATTTGTTGTACTTGCTGTATCCATTTCCCGCCTTTTTTAGTAATCGCGATCTACATATGTACTATACATATACAGATACTCACATATTTGATCGAATGTGAGCTACTTTTCTAAAAACCATTTCACAGAAAGTTACTGCAAAGCAATGCAGAACTTTTGCTTTGCTTTGACTATTCAAGCTAAATACTTTACCGATGAAAAATTTCCGTTATCCAAAATCCCGTTACAAAAAAAATAGTTTAGTGAGGTGTGAGTGCATTCGATCAGTTTTGTGAGTTCTTTGCTCCAGTGAAGTTGTACTGTGTAAACTTATAATAATTTCATTAATTTATACATTTTTCGTGAAAAAGATAAAAAATAGTATATGAAGGTAAATTAAGTGTCCTATTGCCGTTCTGCGACTAATGATTTTTCGAACTTTTCTCTTCTTTTTTGGTAATTTTACTATAATCCATGAAAAAGTAAGAAAATGAAGGAAATCAGTTCGACATTCAAAGAAAACATCAAAAAGCTATTGGAGGAACACAATACACATCGAGAAATCTCCATAAAGCTAAACTGTTCCTTAAGTACTATCAGCAAGTACAGAAAAATGTTTGGTATTACAGCAAAAAGCCGACCCTCTGGACGAAAATCCAAGTTGAATCCCGTTATGAAACGGAATATCGTAAGATCGGTTATCACTGGAACATTTGACAATGCTGTACAAATAAAAAAAAACATAGCAGCGTCTCATGGAATTGATGTCAACCCAGAAACTGTAAGGAGAGTTCTTAGACAAGCAGGAATGAAAGGAAGAGCAAAAATAAGAAAGCCTTTACTGACGGATCGCCATAGAAAGCTGCGCTTGCAGTTCGCGAAAAAATACATGTATAATTGTTATCTATATTAATTGCACATTTCGGAGGAGTGAGTGAAAGCTTTTTACGGAGGGAGAGCTTGATATTTAACAATTTAGTTGTTGCTGCAATGGTAGTTCGCCACACTGTCAGAAGAGTAAATTGATCGAGCTGCTTTTTGGATTCGAACCTTGTTCTTGTGAAATTTCGACTATTGAAAAGCTCCCATTGTTGCAATTGTCAAGGTCATGTTAAAGTTAATTACTAGGGGATTTTCTATTGCAATAATTTCTTGACATTTTTCATTCATCGTTGTTGCTGCCACTGCAGTTTTCTTTGCTGATTTGTTTCGAATTTTTAGTTGGAGCTCAGATTCATATTGCTTTGTCGTGGGATAAAGAGCATTTCGATTAGACAGCAATTATAGACAAATTAAGTTGTTGTTGTGCTTAAAAATGAATAATCCAAGTGATGATGGTAATGGACAGGGAGAAGCAGAGCTTTCTAGTGGTGTGTTAGAAAATCAGCAGAAGAGATTGTCAGAATTAAAGACAATACGTTCGTCGACGAAAGCGAGCATTAGTAGAATCAAGAAATTGATAGTTGGAAAAGGTTCATCTATGTCTAGTGCGGAACTAGAATGCCGCTTAGGTATTATTGATTCATATTTCAAACGGGGGCTCAATGTACAAATGTCATTGGAGAAGTTAGATATAGTTGAAGAGGAAAAGGCCAATGTCATTTATAGAACAGAATTGGAAGAGATTTATGTGTCAACAAAAGCCATTATAATGTCGTTGTTATCCGAGCACAAGGGACATTGCTCGTCGAGTGATGGGTTCAGTTCCACGCTTATATCTCAACAGCCGATCTCACGCTCAAAGTTAGAACGTATACAATTGCCTACTTTCTCTGGAACATTCTCTGAATTTCCGAATTTTATTGGACTCTTTACCAGTCTTGTTGATAAGGACGAAACATTAGATGCCCTTCAAAAGTTCAATTATTTGAAGAAGTGTTTGTCCGGTGCTACTTTGAATTCAATCAAAGAGTTTGAGTTGACAGGGTTAAATTATCACAAGGCCTTAGAGCGATTGAAAAAGCGTTTTGATAGTAAAACGATGATATTTCAAGAGCACCTCAACGGACTAATGGAAGTCCGCAAAATTTCCAAGTGCACCGCTTCAAATCTTCGTAACTTAGAAGATAGCTTCAATACACACATCGCAGCGATGCTTTCTATTGGCAGCTACCAAGATATAGCCGATGCTTTGTTCATTTCGTTAGCCTTAGATAAAGTTGATGTGGAAACAAAGACGAAGTGGGATGAATTGGTGGATCACCCAGCACTTCCAAAATGGAAAGATTTTGCAGAGGTGTTAGACCGGAGATCCAAAACACTTGAAGCAAAAGAATCGAAACTTTCTAAGACAGATGCAAATATGGATCCTTACCCAGAGCGAACTCGGTCTCGTGGTGGAGGGTATACAAATAATCATAAACATATGCGCACATCACTCCTTGGTCAGGCAGTTAGTTGTGTTTTCTGTTCTTCAGATGAGCATAATATAGTTGGGTGTCCTCAATTTAACCAATTACCAATCTCAAGATGCTTTCAAGTAGCAAAGCAACCAGTGCTCTGCATTAACTGTTTGGCGAAAGGACATTCAGTCAGAAATTGCCAAGCATCAAAGTGTAGTGTGTGCTCGTTGCCGCACCACAATTTGTTGCACCGCTTCGCACCAAATAATCTCAATGGCAGTGAACTACGGACAACAGTAGAACAAGGAACTAGTTCCGGAAAGAATACACATCTCGCGTCAAGTCTATTTGGGGGAAGTTGTTCTCATGTTGTTTTGGCAACAGCTAGGGTACTTATCAAAGATAAGGCTGGAGGTTATCATCCAATTCGTGTGCTTCTTGACTCGCATCTCAAGTCAACTTTATTACCGAAGATATGACTCAAAGATTGCGGCTGAAAAAGAATAAGATTAATACCTATGTTTCGGGAATAGGAAAATCGAATGCGCAGGTTAAGTTTCAGACGATTGGGCATTGTAAGTCTACCTTGTCAAATTTCGAGGTCGACTTGGATCTTTTAATCTTAAAGAATATAACAAATATATTGCCAGAGAGAGAGCTGAACATAATGGACTGGAATATACCCTCCAACATCGCTCTCGCGGACCCTGAGTTCTACCGCCCAGGTCGAATAGACTTACTTATAGGTGCGGATACTTTTTGTAGGGCAAATAAGACTTATCCCTCAGTTACCAGTACTGCAGGGTTGGTTAATTTCTGGGAGGTACAATAGTTCCAACGTTCCTCAAGCTACATGTACCGTAGTGTCTCATTCCGATTTCGAAGAGTCGTCTTTAGTTGAGGTGGTCAAGAAATTTTGGGAGCTGAAGGAGGTAAAACCAAGAAATAAGTTCTTATCAAAAGAGAAGATGAAGTGTGAAGAGGAATTCTTAAAAACAATACGAAGACAAGAAAATGGAAGGTTTAAAAAAAACCTCAGTCAGTTTACTTTTGAATTCTCAAGCTGGAGAAGTAGGAGATTCTTTCGAACAAGCAAAAAGAAGGTTTCTTTGTTTAGAGAGAAGATGACAAAGAAATAAAGAAATTAGGAAACAGTATCTGGAATTCATGAACGTATATAAAATGTTAGGCCACATGGAAGTTGTGCCCAAGGATAAGTTGTTTCAAATTCAATACTTTGCTCCTCAACAAGTTGTGCTTCGACCTGACTCATTAACTACCAAGCTCAGAGTTGTATTTGATTGTAGTGCCAAATCTAGCTCTAATCTCTCGTTAAATGATCTTCTATTGAAAGGCCCAGTCTTACAGGATGACTTGTATGACATTATTTTACGCTTTCGAACATATAGATATGTGATAACAGCCGACATATTGAAAATGTACCGTCAGATACTAGTGCGTGAGGAAGATAGGAACTACCAATGCATATTATAGAGAGCTTCGGAGCAGGATGAAATTGAGGCCTTTCGCTTAAGAACTGTTACATATGGTACAACATCAGCACCCTTTCTTGCTACGAGATGTTTAAAGTAATATCCAAAGATTTTTATATGGATGATCTTATAACTGGAGACAATTCATTAGAAGAGATCAAAAGGATCTCCAGGGAAGTGACTGATGTTCTCCTTGGGGCAGGTTTCGAGTTGAGGAAGTGGTGTAGTAATAGCCCTAAGATCATGAAATGGATTGCAGAGGAGAAGATGCAAGACACTTCACGAACATGGAGAATAAATGACAAGGACATTATTAAAACATTGGGAATAGTATGGAATCCAACCAACGACGAACTTCAATACATTAAACCTATAGTAGATAGCTCCACGAAAATAACAAAGAGAGCTGTCTCAAATCTTCGATCCACTGGGATTAATCAATCCAATCATTGTAAAGGGAAAGATCATTATGCAAGATTTTTGGATAATAAAAAGCTCGTGGGATGAATCCATTCCGCAGGAGATACAAACTCGTTGGGAAAACTTTCGTAAAGATTTGTTGAACCTAACTAAAATAAGACTCCCGAGGTATGTTGCATCAACACATGTGGGGGAGTCGACGGTGGAACTTCACGGATTCTCAGATGCATCGATTCGCGCATACGGATGTTGTTTATACTTGCGCACTTTTGACTCGTCGGGGAAAATTGAATGTCACTTGCTAAGTGCAAAATCAAAAATAGCACCGATCAAAACTAAATCACTACCAAAGTTAGAGCTTTGTGCGGCCGCCCTGCTAGTTGACTTAGTTTTAAAGGTATTGCCAAATATGAATTATGGCATTAAAGACATTTTTCATTGGAGCGATTCGGAAATCGTTCTTCGTTGGATTTCTGCTCATCCATCATGCTGGGAGATATTCGTTGCCAATTGGGTATCGAAAATTCAATCTGAATTGCCTTCTGCTATTTGGAAGTATATTCCCACAAAATTTAATGCCGCTGACGTAGTATCTCGCGGTGCTTACACTGAAGTTTATGGTTTTCTGGACCACCGTTCTTATATCAACAAATAAACCAATGGCCTAAACAAAAATCCTTCAGTTCATTTAACCAAACTATAGGAAATAATATATCATTGTTGTCTAAGTCGTCAATTACCAATGACTCCGCCCAAAACTATGAACGATTTAGCAATTTTGAAAAGACGAACAGAATATTTGGGTACGTTTTACGTTTCTTCCATTGAATAAAAACCACGAGGTGCAAAGATTCCAATCCCTATGAAAGCTCGACTTACCATCATATAGCACTGACTTCAGAGGAATTAGAAAATAGTTTTCTTCGTATCATTTGGAATATTCAACGAAATCATTTCCTGGAGGAAATTGACGAACTAAAGAATAATGAAAAGATTAGCCCGAAGAGTGTTATCCACAACCTTAATCCCTTTCTTTCTTTTGAACACTCAATTGAACTCTTAAGAGTAGGCGGGCGTCTGCAGAACGCGGACATTCCCTATCATACTAAATGTCCTATCCTTCTCCCCAAAAATTCTCCCTTTGTAAAGTATCTTGTCTTCAATTTACATAAAAAGAACTTTCATGCAGGTCCTCAAGCCTTAGTTGGAATCATTCGGCAGCGGTTCTGGATAGTCAATGCAAGACACCTAGCCAAGAAAGTTGTAGATAGTTGCCTTCATTGCTTTAGATACAAGCCAAAGTTAATGCAGGAGATCTACCATCAAGTAGAGTCAGAGTATCAAGGCCATTTGCGAAATCTGGTGTCGATTTCTGTGGACCCTTTCAAATTTCGCAAAAGAGGCGAGGATATTTCACTCATAAAGCATATGTAGCGGTCTTCATCTGTTTCGCAACAAAGGCATCGCACTTGGAGGTGGTATCAGACCTGTCGTCGCAGGGTTTCATAGCAGCGTTGAAACGCTTTGTAGCTCGAAGAGGGTTGTGTGAGGAAATTCACTGCGATAACGGCACAAACTTCGTTGGCGCTCGGAACGAACTTAAGGAGCTTCACAAATTGTTTATGGCAGAACAAACACAGCGTGATCTGATTAATTGGTGTGCTGCTCAACGCATTCGCTTTATTCATATCCCACCGAGGTTACCTCATTTTGGAGGTCTGTGGGAGGCAGCAGTAAAATCAGCAAAAATTCACCTATACCGCACAGTCAAGTTTGCTTTTCTCACATATGAGGAATTTTCTACAGTGGTAGCTGAAATCGAAGCTATCATGAACTCTCGACCTCTCTGTGTGCTTAGCTCGGACCCCAACGATGAAAAAGTTTTAACTCCCGGTCATTTTTTAATTGGTGAAGCTTTTAACTCTATTCCAGAACCAACCATAGAGAAGGAAGTCCCCATCATTGCCAGGTGGCGAAGAATTACCCAGATAAAACAACATTTCTGGGCAAGGTGGTCAAAGGAGTACTTATTGGATCTTCAGAGACGTACTAAGTGGCAGACTACTTCCGAGAATGCACAAATAGGAACACTAGTGTTAGTTGCAGACGACAATATACCATCACAGCAGTGGCTTCTGGGACGAATAGAGCGGGTTATTCCAGGCGTTGATGACAAGATACGAGTGGCAGATGTAAGAACAAGAGGAACTTTGTTTAGGCGACCTATACACCGTTTAGCGCCCCTACCAATGGGTTGAGGTGTAATTGTTCAATTGCACCCTTCAAGGCGGGCAGTATGTTTATTATTATTATGTTTGTTATTATTAGTATATGAAAATATCATGTTATAAAAATTTAATTTATACTTGGTTATTATAGTTGATTTAAAAATGGAAATTGTATCAAAAATGTATTAAAAAGGTTAGCATTTATAGTAGCTAATATAAATGTCTATTAACCAAAAAACGTATCCGGAATGCATGGAATTACGTCAACGAGGAGAACATCTTCCCGTGATGCGTTCTTCTTTTCTGGACCATCGTCGAAAGAGCATCGGACTCTATAGTATGTAAAATAAAATAAAGTCAAAAAACTCAAGAAAACCGCATGTGCTAACTAAACTTAAATTTAGTTTAAATCCACACAAACGCTTGTGGACACGAGTAATACCCTTTTTCAGCTCACACCCAGCATTAAGCTGGAGATGCTAAGGACTATCATTTCCTTAGCATCCCAGACTTCCAAATGGGAAAAATGAAATAGGTGCGGAAACATTTTGCAATGAATCCACTGCCAAAGGTTCGGGCACGCCGCGTCGAACTGCGGAATGCAGTTTCGATGTGTTAAGTGCGCAAAGAACGAGGAATGCGAACTTGAGAAACACAAGGTGCAAGGTTGCGGGCAGAGAGCAGCTCGAGCGTGTCTTGTGTGGAAACCGAGGACACCCTGTAGACTATCGGAAATGCCCTAAGTTCCAGGGCATCAAGAAAGAAAACCTGGGCCGTAAGCCGAAGGCCGAGGAGAAGCGTCCCTTGGGTCACTTCCAAACACCAGCCGTCACACCTGACCTATGCCCAAATGGCGGCAGGTTGGGGAAAAACGCCACAAAAGCCATTGGCCAGCCCCAAGCACCGGAGGCCGAGTTGCATGTCTATTCGATCTTGCTTGCAATCCAAGGACAGATTGGGCAGCTCCAACAACAGACAGCTTCTGCCGGGCCTAGGACATGGGTCGGTCGGCGAATGTAAATTCACTGATGAGGATCGACTGAGGAGCCGAACGTTTTAACCTGTTCTCGGTACTCAAGGTGGGGTGTTGCGATCTTCATTAAAAATAATCTTAAACGCAGATTTATATAGGGCGGGAGGTTCCAGGTGCTAGAGGCATGTATTGTGTGCATTCCTCTCCTTAAAAGACAGAAAATGCACATTTTAGCGGCATATGCACCTGAAACAACTCAACCCAATATTTTTATCGCAGAGCTCGAGATACTGAATCTCTGCCCTTGAACTCAGTAGAGAACTTCTTTATTCTGGCCGGCGAATGCTAAACATAGTGATTAAGAAAATAATATTCCCAACAGTAGGGGGAGCCTACTAAGTAATTGGTGGGTTCTTCTCAACTTTGAATATAGAGTTAAATTATTTGCAATGGATAGTCCGTCGCATCTTAGGAGCGGCTCCTATCTGGATCTTATGCTGATATACTCTCGATTGAGACTGGCAGACATGAACCATTTTTTTTTTTTTTTGAAGTGAAAACTTCTTTAGCGGCGTTGTACACTTTTTTGTTAAACTCGCGTCAGGACACGTGACCTGATCAAAAATTCGTAAGACGGGTGGAGAGTAGACAGCCGGCGCGGCGTAGGAGAGGAAGTATCCCCCTCTCTTTCTACGGCACGGCGAAAATGTATGCCTGCTGTTTCGTTTAGGCGGCGCAGGGCGCTTGCGCGAAAGTATCGTGTGTGTTTATGGTACAGCGTGCCATGCGCATCCATGGATGGTGACAGCTGATGGCTCGACCGTCTGTGTAGTGGTCACTGCTGCGTATTCGTGCATGTGTATTATATGGATGTGCATGTGAAATACAATAGCATGTTTAATGCTACTGTTTCTGATATCGGTGATATTTGTATAAGTCGTTGCCACTCTGGTGATAATCAGTTTATTGTTATGGTTGCCGTTTACATCTCTCCAGATAAGTCATTGCGTGCTATACGAGACTTCTTGTACGAAAATTTATTCATTTATTCTCATGACGCATCTGCATTGCTTCAAAAAAAAATTGGAAAAAGCTTTGATGAATTGCCAATGATTTTGAGTGGAGATTTCAACATAAACTTTGCAGACAATAAAAATCAACTATTAATTGAATTTTTAAATAATGAATTTGGTTTAACTATGTCAAATGATTGCAATCTTAGCACAACGAAATACAAAACTACTATTGATGCGGTCTTTATTAGACATTTAAATAGGTTCGAATCAAAACTGTTCGTTTCTTACTTCAGCTATCATAAACCTATCGTATCAGTTTTAGAGATTGGCGATGATGGTTCTGGTAATAATGATGGTGAAAAAGTCGTCGAAATTATGGATGGAAGTTGATTTTTCTGAGAGATAAACTTTTGAATATAATATAAATTGTCATGTTTGTGTACGATAGCGCAATAAATAAATATTGTTTTCTACCACATAAATGATAGTACTTTTATACTGATAAATAAAGCAATTTGTGCAAAATTATTCCCTAACCATTCCAAAATATCAAAAATGCACAACGTTAATATTCAAGTTTTCACTTCTGCCGGCACTCCCGGAGTGCAACCCGTCGTTTTTTTTTTTGTTGGAGGCTTCTACTATCTGTTGGAGCACTCAGACACAAATACTCGTCCATTGTACTACCAGACAGACACCTTGTCTTTATTGTATTTTCCCCGTTGTCCGGAGAAAAGTGAGGAGGGGCTTCAGTGATGTGGAGCACCCACCACGTCGGCCCCAAGGGTGCGCCACCGTGCGCGAGCGATGGCGGGACAGTCGCAGAGAAAGTGTTCTGCTGTGTCATCCTCCTCGCAACATGCAGCACAGGTAGGCGTCTCACTGATGCCAAGCACGTAGAGATGCTTGGCAAAAGTGTAATGGCCCGTAATGACGCCCGTTAGCCTTCTGCAATCATTTCTCGTTAAGGATAAGAAATATGTTGCGGACTTTTTGCAGACGTCAGGGCGTACGCGCTTAGTCATCCTGCATCCTGAATATTCCCTCCACCTGCGACTGTGTACGTTAGAGACCCAGTCATTGATGTCAGATTTGACCGTGGAAGCAGGTAGACCTAAGGCGGGTTCAGGTCCTGAGAAACTCTCCTCTGAGCCTCTTCTAGCGAGTTCATCGGAGATCTCGTTTCCTGGGATTCCAGAGTGACATGGAACCCATACAAGCCTAAGTGAATTTAGTCTTCCGACTTTGTTCAAAAAGGTCTTGAGTTCATGCACCAATTTGGAGTTGGATAGAGGATTGGGCACAGCTTTGAGTGCAGCTTGGCTGTCACTGCAGACACATATGCTTTTTCCCCTCCACCTGTATTTCACAACATAGTGCATGGCCATTAGGATTACGTAAATCTCCGCTTGGAAGACAGACGCATATTTTCCTAACGAGAAGTGCAGTCGAATGTTTTCGCGCTCAAAGAAAACTCCAGCGCCGGATCTCTGGCCAGTCCTGGAGCCATCTGTGAAAATGCGAAGAAATTCCATTCCAGGTTCAGTGTCTGGCCAAAGCCAGTCCTGACGCCATGGAAATGTGACTGTGTAGTAACAGCGCAGTAGGATGGCAGGTGTCATTGCGTCAGAAGGCATATCTATGAGACAGGGGTCGTAGGATATTTCTCCCACAAGTACACATTCACTCCAATGTGAGTTGTACCAAAGACCATTTCTCTTTAGGCGAGAAATAGTTTTCAGTGCACACCCTCTGATATGTATGTCAAGGGGTGGAAGATTCATCATACCATCTAGAGCAGCTCCCGGTGTGCTGGGGAAAGCCCCCGTGCAGCTGAGACAGACCGCTCTTTGGAGTTTGGTGAGTGAAGCCACAGCGTGTTTACGTGTTAGCCTGCTCCACTAAACAACCGATGCATATGAGATTATCGGTCTTACCATAGCCGTGTAGATCCGAAGGACCTTTTTCGGCGATAAGCCCCATGTTTTGCCAAAGGCACCTTTGCATTGCCAGAAAGCTGACAGCGCTTTGGTGGTTTTGGACTCAACATGTTTTGACCAAAGAAGTTTGCTATCTAGAATGACTCCCAGATACTTAGCTTCCTTGGATATCGGGACGGGAATGCCTTTTAGCACCAGCTGAGCAATGCCAGTTGTTTTCCTCCTTCTCGTAAAGAGAACGACATCAGTCTTAAAAGGATTAACCGACAGCCCATTTCTCGTGCACCAGTCTCCGATCACGTGTAGCGCCGCCTGCGCTTTGAGACAGACATTCGCTAAACATGAGCCGACAGAGAGAACAGCAACATCATCCGCATAGGCCTGGGCATAGATTCCAGAGGCATTGAGAGCATCTAGCAGAGAGTCGACCACCATGCACCATAACAGCGGAGACAAGACGCCACCTTGCGGGCAGCCCCTATTTACTCCAGACTTGACACATTGTTCGAGGCCTGTATCAGCGATCAATGTCCTGTGCACAAGCATTGATTTGATCCACAAAACCAGTGCTTCATATACGCCATGCCGTCTAGCAGCGTTACACATGCTGTCGAAAGTAGCGTTATCAAAAGCTCCCTCAATGTCGACGAAAATGCCTAGTACGTACTCTTTTCTTTCGAGAGCGCATTCAATCCAACTAGGTTTTGAAGCGCAGTCTCGCAGGATTTTCCGCTCTGATAAGCATGTTGCATGTCTGAAAGAGGATGCATTCGAAGGGCAACTTTGTGCACTTGCAACTCTACTAATCTTTCCATGCTTTTCAGCAAGAATGATGTAAGACTTATTGGTCTAAAACTCTTGGTTAGTGAGTAATCTTCTTTCCCTATTTTGGGAATAAAGAGCACTTTCACTGCGCCAAGGAATAGGTATATAGGCAAGTGCCAGGCTAGCAGTGAAAATTCTTTTCAGAATAGGAAGCAGCTGTCTTATATCTTTTTGCAGCATAACAGGGTATATCCCATCAGTGCCCGGCGTCTTAAAGTCATCGAAGGATGCCACAGCTAATTCAATGGCCTCAGTAGTTGCCACGCGTGACGCAACATACCAGCTACGTCGAGTTGTTTTCATCGTTTCAGTCGCAGTTTCCAATGAGGGAGTGTGCACCGAGCCGATGACAGTCTGATTTCCCGGAAAATGGGTCTGAAACAGTAAACTGAGAGTTTCTGCTTTAGACTCGGTGAAGGTACCATCAGACTTTTTGAGTGCATCCAGCTTTGTCGATTTTGCTCGTTTGAGGACTTTAACCAACTTGCTGGTCGCGCTCAGGGATTTGATCTCTTCGCAGAAGGACTTATAGGAATCATTCTTCGATTTACGAATAAGCTTCTTATATTCCTTCTGCTTCGATCGATAGTTATTCCAGTCATCTTCCGAGTTCGATTTAAGCGATCTTTTCAGGAGACTTCTGGCTTCCCTGGGTAGACATTGGAGCTCAGCGTTCCACCAGGGAACCGGCTTCCTGCTGGGAGGTTTTTTGACAGGACATGCGAGTTCAAAACAGTTGGTGATGGCGCTGTTCAGGTTCAGGCATCCTCCACCAATCGCACCCAGTCTGTTTTTCTCGGTTTCCGCTTGGGCTGCGAGGGGGAGATCCCACACTTCAATTGGAATTCGATGTATCTATGGTCTGACAGCGTAACATCTGGTGAGACTTTCCAATTAGTGATGGCCTTCACATGCCTATTAGACAAGGTTAGGCCAATCACTTCCTGTCGTCTTGCCGTCACAAAGGTTGGTTGAGAGCCAACATTGTTGATGATATGGTTAGACGAAGAATGAAGTTTAAAAGATGGTCTCCTCTCCGGTTGCATTTGCTGCTGCCCCAAACTGTATTTTGAGCGTTAGCATCGTAATAGATGATGAGTCCAATCCTTCTTGCTTCACAGTACTCTACGAGTTCAGAAACCGCCTTAGGTGGCGGGGGTAGTACCGAGTCGTAGGGGAAGTAAGCAGACGCCACGACGAAGTGTTCAATTTCTCCGTGCGCTTTGTAGCTAACTTTCGCAGCCACCAGATCTTGACCACAGAATTGACCAAGTTTGGTTGCCGATAGCGTGTTCGATATGATGAGGCAGACCCTGGCCTTTCGGATCGCTCATCATAAAGGATTTTAGCATCACATATACCACCAAGACCACACAGGCGTTTGTTCCACACCCATGGTTCCTGAATGGATACAATGTGATGATTTGTTCTACTGCATGCAGTTCTGCTACTGAGAAGAGCAGTAGAAGCCTTGCAATGCTGTAGGTTAATCTGAGTAAAAATCATAGATTTATACTGCGAAACACGTTCCATCCTTCAACTACTTGACATCAAAGTGGAATAAAATCCTACCAAGGCCGAAGTAGGGACGTGAGTCGTACACGGATTTCAGGGTCTCGACAGAGCCGTTGTCCAATCCACAACTAGAGTGAAGCCCTCTTTTTCCAGAGAGTTCTTTTTTTCTTTGTAGGAATAGACAGTCCAGGCCCTCGTGTCGAGCCCCGGGTTCTGCGCACGTAGTCGCGTCAGCACTTTCAGCTTGTTTCCGGGTTTTCCCGGAATCTAGCAATTTACGCGCGTCGATTTTGGGAGACTAACTACCTGATAGGTAGTAGTTTCCAGGGTAGGCATTTTCGGCACCATGCTCCTGATCCAGGCAGATGTCTGCTGTGAGGAACAGCTCACCACCAAGGTATCATTCATCAAAGCAGACCTCTCAGCCTTAATACAAAAGCCTGTTGCTGAAGCTAGCTCTAGTAGATGATCCTCGCAGTGTTGGCAATCTGCGCTGGTCATTCTGCTGTCACTGCAAACCTTCCCTATCCTGACCTTTTCAGCGGAGATGGCTGCCTCTTTATAGGAGAGGAGCTTGTCTCGACTCTTTACGGTCACTTGTGTTTCCTCTCCAGAGGAAAGGGTTTTGTTGCGCGAAGTGTCCGCCTCCGATGAGCACTCTTTGGTTCTCTCCGTCTTCAGATTTTTGCTTTGATCTTATCGCCGCATCTACCTTCGGACTCCGATTTCCCGCCGCTACGTCAGAGGAGGAGACATCACGCTCTCTCTCCCCAGCAAGTTTGTCCTTGGCGGCCGTCTTCCGTTTGCGAGCGCACTTACCTTTATCGGTTCGAGCTCCTGTCCCCTTCCGACGCCGCTTTGGAACAGCTCTGCCAACTTGAGGTTTGTTGTGATCCGAGACCACTTCGCCTTCTGCGATTAGAGTCTGTATGTCAGCATCATCGCCTTTTTCGGCGGTGGCGCCGGCCATAACAGGACCCTGAACACCTCCAGCTCCGTCAGTTTTGGAATCTGGCGCGCTCTTATTGGGGATTTGACCGTCACCAATAAGAGGAGGAGTGTTTGAGGCGCATGCCGAAAGTGCTGGCATGAACCATGGTCTATTAACTGTCTATGGACCGTTTGCCGTGATCACGTGGACCTGACGAGTTCGCGGAGATGGCAAAGTATGTCCAAGCGCATCCTTACGATTACAGTATTGCGCGTTGGCCACGCTTTGCCAATTCCTTGACGAGAGCGCTCATTTCGAGGGCTTCCTTCCTCAAAAGTGTACCTCAGACAAATGGACGATATCATCAAACAGACAATGAACAGTGTAATGCCATGCCAACGACATAGCGATACCACGCCAACGACATAACGATAGCACAAACGTGTACCGAAACGAAGACTCAAACTCTTGTACAGGCGGCTTACCAACGGACAAAATTCGGGGGTCAAGACACTGAAGTCACTGATTTGAAATCTCCAACAGTTAATAAAAGAAAATTACAGAATATCTGTAAGTTTGCATTAGAACAACAGAGTTCGTGCCGTAAAATCCAACAGCGCGAGTATGTTCCCGCAAATGAATAAAATATTTCGGAAAAACATTCAGAATGACATTCAGGATCTGTAGCTTACGAGAACGTCAGACAATGAACGCTTGCTACGAACAGTTAGCATCGATTCAGAGAGTGCCATTCCGGATGACGACTTTTTTGTGATCGGGAATCCTCAGGAGAAAGTAGCAGCAATAGGAGCTGTCTTGGCGATCCGAGAATCTTGGTTTTACCAGGTTCAATGAAAATTTCATGGCAAACAATGCCACGGCCAGTGAGGGTCCTGTTCATTACGACGGAAGATCTCCATATGATCTTATATTTATTGAAAAGGTATATCCAATGTTGTGCTTATGCACCTTTCGGCAGTGACTGTAGAGAGGTTCACCATCCTGTTCAACAATGCACTGAATAAGGCATATTATTCAGTTCACCGGAAGACAGCATTGGTGCAACAAGTCCCCAAGAGGTGTAAAGACACATCTAACCCAGCAAATCTCGTGTCAATAAGCCTCCTTCCGAATATCAGCAAGGTCTTCGAGAAGGTGGTCCATAGAGCACTGTCTAAATGGGTTGAGGACAATAAAATCATCCCAGATAACCAATTCGGTTTCAGAGCGGGGCATGACACTACACATGCCGTGTCGAAACTCATATCGGACATCGAATGGAACAAATGCAAGAACCAATGCACGGGTGCCTATCTGAATGACTTGGAAAAAGCTTTCGACACCGTATGGTTAGAAGGATTTTACTACAAGCTCAGTCAGTTGGGCATAAGTAAACCACTGCTATATATAATTTTTGACATGTTAACCGGTAGAAAGTTCGTTGTGAAAATTGCCAACGTTGCTCTTGCAATGTGGCTTCGAATCGGTTTTTATCAGGGAGTTATCCACCCGTACAATCCTAGCCCTATTGTATAGGACCTCGTTCGGGTAAAATTTCGTGTACTCAGATTCAGGTGTCCTATGTAACCCGAGACAAGTCCTGAGACATTGTCTCTCAAACACCAGATACCTTGGGATCTTGCTAGGTCAGTATCTACATTTTGACATGCATGTAGATGCTGCTCTGGCAAGGGCCCGGGGCGCTTTTGCTCTGACAAGATGGCTGTTTCATAGCAGCCAACTTGAGTGAAGGTAATCTGCTACATGGCCTTAATCAGGCCCATAGTTGCCTATGGATGTCCCATCTGGTTCAATGTGAGAACCAGCTTAATGGAAAGGATTCGGGTGTTTGAGAGACAATGTCTCAGAACTTGTCTCGGGTTACGTAGGACACCTGAATCTGAGTACACGAAATTTTACCCGAACGAGGTCCTATACAATAGGGCCAGGATTGTACGGGTGGATAACTCTCTGATAAAAACCGATTCGAAGCCGCATTGCAAGTGCAACGTTGGCAATTTTCACAACGAACTTTCTACCGGTTAACATGTCAAAAATTATATATAGCAGTGGTTTACTTATGCCCAACTAACTGAGCTTGTAGTAAAATCCTTCTAACCATAGGTGTTGAAAGCTTTTTCCAAGTCAATCAGATAGACACCCTTGCATTGGTTCTTGCATTTGTTCAATTGGATATCCGATACGAGCTTCGACGCGGCATGAATAGTGTCATGCCCCGCTTTGAAACCGAATCGGTTATCCGGAATGACTTTATTGTCCTCAACCCATTTAGACAGGGCTATATGAACCATCTTCTCGAAGACCTTATATTGATTGGAGATTTGCCGGGTTAGAGGCGTCTTTCCTCCTCTTTGGTGGTTGCAACACCGCTGTTTTCCAGTGCGCTGGATAATATGCATTGTTGAACAGGACCTCTCTACAGCCACTGGTTGGAGGCGCTTGAGCACAACATTGGATATTCCGCCAGTTCCCTTGGTTTTTTCTTTTCATCTGTAGATCTTCCGTCGAAATGAACAGGGTGTTAGCCTCTTCACTGGCGACGGCATTGTTTGCCATAAAATCATCATTGAACCTGGCAAAACCAAGGTTCTCCGATTGCCAACGATCAATATAATTTTGAAGGTAGAAGTGATGAAGTAGGACTCTGTTTTCCAGGTAGCGGTTTGGGCGAATGCTGTCATTCAGCGTATACACTTCCTGTATAGTTAATACAGCTTCACTGACGAAGAAATCATCATCCAAGACGGCGCTCTCCGGATCAATGCTGACTGTTCGTAAAAGACGTTCGTTGTCTGACGTTGTCGAAAACTTCAGGTCCTGAATGTCATTCTGATTGTTTCTCCGAAATATTTTATTAATTTACGGGATCATACTCGCGCTATTGGATTTTACAACACGAATTCTATTGTTCCAATACAAACTTACAGATATTCTGTAATTTTTCTTGATCAACTGTTGGAGTTTTTTAATCAGTGACATCAGTGTCCTGACCTCCGAGTTTTGTGTGTCGGTAAACCGCCTTTACAAGTGTTTTAGTCTTGTCAGGAGTCTACTTTTTTGTCTGTGCAGTGCGTCAATTGTCGCGTTTCTGTATACGTTTTTGGTATCGTGTTGTCGTTGGCGTGGTATCGTACTGTTCATTGTTTGTTTAATGATATCGTCCATTTGTTTGAGGTACCTGTCAATTTCGTAGTTTGACAGGTTTCTATTTGACGGTGGGAGGAGGCGCTCGAAGTGAGCGCTCTCGTCAGGGAATCGGCAAAGCGGGTCCAACGCGTCCTACTGTAATCGTAGGGATGCGATTGAATATACTTGCCATCTCCGCGATCTCGTGAGGTACTCTGATCACGGCACATAGTCCGCAGTGGTCACAGTCGTATACGAAGGTCCGTGGACAGTTAGTAGACCATCCGTTCGTGCCAGCTAGTCTCAGTCGAGAGTAGTGATGTGAAGTAGCATGAGATCCAGATAGGAGCCGCTCCTAAAATACGACGGACTATATGCAGTACGGCGAATAATTACCCAGTACGTGATGTGGCCGAGTGGATACCTGTGCTGAGCCCCAGGAATCAGTCTGATTTATCCAGCATGGTGTAGAAGAATTCAAGAGGTCCAATCATATCATATATCAGCTTGATGGACGCTTATTTATGATGGCATAAATAGTAAGCGGGAACTGCTAAAATATGGAGTAAAGGGGTCATGCATGCGACTCTGGAGGAATTTCTGGCGGGTTTGTGGGAAAGCTTTCCACCAGAAGATAACGTGGCGGACTGCGAAACAGGAGGCAAAGGCCGCTCGTTAACACGGAAGAATTAATTTATGAAATTAGGTCCATAGCGTCGAGGGGAAATCTGGATGAAAATACAGGAAATAACCGACAGTGAGTGCCAAGAATCCTTTAGGGCGATTAGACTGCAAGAGGTGTTACAGCGAGTTGGGTGGATCACTGGACTAAAATCAAACCGGCGACCACCAGAGGACAACGAATATATGACAGATATGATGGTGTGTGATGGAGCACAAAATAAAAGCCCATCGACGGAAGTGTTTGCGTAACGACTGTTCGATTAGAGGCCGACATTGCAGGGTTAATGTTTCGAGCTGCGTAACCATAGGGATACTCTACGCAGATATTAAAGTAGACAAATTGCGCAGTTGGTGTGAATTTTTGTGAACAAAAATTCGTTCAACATGGCCCGATAACGATCGCCATTGACTGTAACGGCCACTCCTTGCTCATTTTCGAAGAAAAATGGCCCAATTATGCCTCTGGACCAAAATCCGCACCAAACAGTGGCTCGTTATGAGTGCACCGGCTTTTCAATGTATGCGTGCGGGTTTTCTGTGCCCCAAATGCGACAATTTTGCTTGTTTACATACCCGCCAAGATCAAAATGAGCTTCATCTGAAAAGATGATTTTTTGGCAAAATCGGCATCTTCTGTAAGTCGATCGCAGGCCCACTTAGCGAAGCGTTGTTCAAGCGTATACACAACCATATTCGTTCAGCGGAAGGATAGAACTAATTATCTGTCAAATCAGACATGAGCTAAGTGTTACCATTCACGAAATAAGCACTACTTGAAAAAAAAAACGTTAGATGGCGGACCCTTTAATATCATTTGATAAATTTAATACCGATTTTATTTTCATTTTTCAAGGCGCCCATGAAATGTGTTCATGACTTTGAACGCCATAAGTTCACCATAAAGAGAAAGATTTTCGAAGATAGAATTCGTTTTGTTTATTTTTTTTCAAGAATTATATCTAATTTGCAATACTTTTGTCAGAAATTGAAGGCAACAGAAAAAATAACTACCTAAATCAAACTACCTGTCTCAAAAAATGAATAGTTGTCGCCACAATGTAGAAATTTTCAATTCGGACACTTTCGACTATTATTGATTTATTGTATATTTGGTTAGAATGGAGAATTGGAGTCGTCGTGCATTCAAATACCCGCAGGGTGGTTTTCACTCATATATTATCAAATAATTTTAACATTTTTTGATAATTCAAATTGAAAATCTCAGAAAATAGTGTTTTTTTTCACCAAATACAACTTATCTCGGAAAGTTGGTTTTTCTTCTTAGCTGTGAATCCAATTCAAAAAAAATTTAAATACAATATTATGACATAAATTAAATTTAGAAATTAAGATTGTGTTTGCGTATTTAATTCGAATTGGGCATCTATTCACTTGTGCTGCCACATACCTTTTGAACGTGCATGATGGGATCCTCAGAGGATGCCATCCTCTATGGTTGCAATGGAATATGCGAAACCCACCACGAAAGAGAAGCATGAAGAACATATTTTGCCCCCACTGTAAACAGCTGGAGAAATCCACCTCGTTGTTTCTAAAGGATATTCACAGTTAGATGCGTGTATACCAAAAATGACATCTACAACGTTATAAACAAATTGACCTCGTAGGGAGAGACGTACGAGAGTTGAAGGTTTGATTCTGGTTTCTGATGTTCCATGTTTGATTTATTATCGTAGGCCTTCCATATTATTGTTTATCTATCTTCCGGTATTGTCACTGTGCAATTTAAAGTTTAGTTTTGAAAATGAAGACCTCGCCCAGATTCTCTCTAACATTGAGATCAAATTCTGGTTTTAGGGCCAGTGAATACATGGAAACACCTGGGGTAGTTAAAAAAATGTTCGGATTGTATTTAATTAATAATTTGTATATTTAACTATATTCAGAAATTTATATGTACATATAGACCGATTCACTGTGGACAACAGTCGTTTAAATTTGATGGCTTATTTGGAGATATTCGCGTTGCCATGGCATACTCGGTGGATAAAGAATCGGCTGCCAAAATAATAGATGAATGTTTAAAGAATTTTTTACGTGCGTTTTTAGGTGTCCCGAATGAATCAGAGAGTATGGAAAATTTAGAAAAAGAATTTTCGTTTCTTTTTGGAGAAGACTGTGCCAAATTGATACATTCGTTCACAAGTATCGTAGGCAAAAACAGTAAGGAAGAATTGCCAGGGGTAGAAGAAATCATAAAAAATAATATTCAACGATATTGGTACTTGGATATCCAAGTACGGTCACCTATTTCCAACTTTCATTATTTGGTAAATCTTCAAGATATCTCAATTTCGCCATTAAGTGAGAGGAAAATTTCAGTTTTGGATTTCGAAAATAAATATACTAAAAAAAATGTTAATAAGGTAGACGGATCCAAAACCAAAAGAAAGGGAGCACCGATAAAAACAAAACTAGGAAATGAACGTTTTGGCAGTTTAACTGTAAAACCAACAATAGCCACATCCGTGGTAGTGCAAACACAATTGGAAAAGGATATGTTTAAACAAAGTCGCAAAGATGAAAAGAAAATAAACAAATTATTGAAGAATAATACCTCCAGTACTGAACCGTTAAATATAACAATAAGTGCTATACAGTTGCGAATACTGAGGCAAAAAGAGCTTATTAACAATGTGAGAAGACAACCAATCTTCCATTCACGGAACGTTACAGAAAGCAATGTCATTATGCCTCATTATCCCAATGTATTCGACAGTCTGTTAAAAATTACATATTCTGCTTGTTATATTGGGAGCAATAAAATAAGCCTTCCTGAAAATACTCAAAGAATAAATACACAGCTATACGAAGAAGTTAAAATTGCGGCACCTGTTTCAGATATTTCAGCATTCGGCGGCAGTAGGGTACAAATCCAAGATTTGGATGATATTGGAAAACTAGTGTTTTGTAACCTCAAAGAACTCAATTTTGTGCAGTCCACTGTTTTTCCAATGGCTTATCATACAAATAACAATTTATTAATATGCGCCCCAACAGGTGCTGGTAAAACAAACATAGCTATGCTAGCAATTGTAAATACTTTGAGGGTTCACATTGAAAATGGTCAGATAAACCGATCAAGTTTTAAAATTGTTTATATAGCTCCCATGAAGGCTTTGGTCTCTGAAATAGTGGACAATTTTCAATTGCGTCTAAAACCACTTAAAATAATTGTGCGTGAACTAACAGGTGATATGCAACTATCCAGAACTGAAATGCAGAACACGCAAATTTTAGTGACCACGCCGGAAAAGTGGGATGTTGTTACACGTAAAGGTGCTGGTGATGTAGGAACCATAAATCTTGTTAAACTGTTAATTTTAGATGAGGTTCATTTGTTGCATGGTGGACGTGGACCGGTTTTGGAAGCTCTTGTTGCCAGAACTTTAAGGTTAGTGGAATCTTCACAGAAAATGATACGTATAATTGGTTTATCAGCTACGTTACCAAATTATCTGGACATTAGTAATTTTCTTCGAGTTGATCCTTTCAAAGGGCTTTTTTTTTTCGACAGTCGATTTCGACCAGTGCCTTTGGATACAAATTTTATTGGCGTAAAATCTGTAAAATCTGTGCAGCAGCAAATTGATATGGATGACATCTGTTATAATAAGTGTTTAGAAATGGTACAAAGAAATCATCAAGTTATGGTATTCGTACATGCGCGAAATGCTACAGTTCGTACCGCAACATCTTTGCTTAAATTGGCACAGAAGAATGGTCACTGTGCACTTTTTTTACCAAAAAACTCCGTTAATTATAAATTAGCTCTTGAAAACATACATAAGAGTAAAAATAAACTTCTAATTGAACTATTTCAAAGCGGATTATCTATTCATCATGCTGGTATGCTAAGAAGAGACCGACGATTGGTTGAGAAATACTTTTCTGAAGGTTTAATAAGAGTTTTAATATGCACGGCTACACTTGCTTGGGGAGTAAATTTACCAACACATGCCGTAGTAATAAAAGGGACCGACGTTTATGATTCCAAGCATGGGTCGTTTACAGATCTGGGCATTTTAGATGTTCTTCAAATTTTTGGAAGAGCTGGCCGCCCCCAATTTGATACTAGCGGTGTTGGCATTATTATAACTACACATGATAAGCTTAGTTACTACCTTTCTCTGCTTACAAACCAAATTCCAATAGAATCGAATTTTATAGAATGTCTAGCAGATAATCTAAATGCCGAAATTACATTGGGAACTGTGTCCAATATTGATGAAGCTATTGAGTGGCTGAGTTATACATATTTATACGTACGCATGCGTCTTAATCCGGTTTACTATGGTATTGACTATAGCGATATTCAAACCGATCCAACATTACAGAAAAAACGTCGTGCGTTGATTACATCTGCAGCAATTAGTTTGGACAAAGCAAAGATGATACGCTTCAATCACAGAACAGAAGATTTTGGCATAACTGATTTGGGGCGCACAGCCTCACACTATTATATAAAATATGATACCGTAGAGAAATTTAATGAACTTTTAAAGCCTTTTATGACAGAGGCAGAAATATTTGACATGATATCACAAGCTCAAGAATTTCAACAACTTAAAATTCGGGATGAAGAACTGAGTGAACTTGAAGATCTTCAAAAATATTATTGCAAAGTTCCCTGCCGCCGGTACTTTGATAATATATCTGGGAAAGTCAATATTCTAATGCAAACTTACTTATCGCGGGGTTCCATTAAATCGTTTTCACTTACCTCTGATATGTTATATATTGCTCAAAATATTTTGCGGATCTCTAGAGCAATTTTTACCATCGTTTTGCGTCAAAATAATGCGATATTGACAGGCAGATTGCTTCAGATATGTCATATGTTTGAAAAACAAATCTGGAGTACAGAAACACCTCTCCGTCAATTTACTTGTTTAAATTACGAAACCATTGATAAGGTAGAAAAACGTGGAATTAATTTATATGCTCTTAAAGATATGAAACTTTCAGAAATAAAAGGCATTATTTATGGGCAAAAACAAGCTGAATTATTATTACGTTGCTCAAATGAGTTTCCTCTCTTAGAAGCTGATTTTACCTTGTTGCCTATTACGAGAACAGTTTTACGTATAGACGTAAAGTTATGGGCAACTTTCGTATGGAATGATAGAGTACATGGGAAGGTGTGTGAACATTTCTGGATTTGGATAGAAGATCCTGAGACAAATTTTATATATTACTCGGAATCCATAAAATTTATGAAAGCTTCTGTGCTAAACAACTATGAACAAACTTTGTCAATAACAGTACCATTAAAAGAACCATTTCCTCCGCAGTATTTTGTTCGCATTATTAGTGATACGTGGTTAGGAAGCAAGATGTTATATCCATTAAGCCTCGATCAACTAACTTTACCGGCTCATAACGCACATTTAACAGAATTGCTACCTCTACAACCGTTACCTGTGAAAGCTCTTGGAAGTTACCAATACGAATCGCTTTATTCTTTTTCTTTCTTTAATCCTATTCAATCACAAGTTTTTCATAATTTGTACCACACAGACAACAATATACTTCTTGGTGCTCCAACGGGTTCTGGTAAAACTATTATAGCTGAAATAGCTATATGTCGGTCTTTAAAGCTGAACCCTAAGGGTAAGATTGTGTACGTTGCTCCATTAAAAGCCCTGGTCAAAGAGAGGGTAAGGGATTGGAAAATAAGATTCGAACACAATCTCAAAATAAATGTTGTGGAACTAACTGGCGATACCTTACCAGACCTGCAATCTATTCGGAATAGCAATATAATCGTTACAACACCTGAGAAATGGGACAGTATCAGCAGATCTTGGCAAACAAGGGAATATGTTAAAGATGTCAACCTTATAGTAATTGATGAAATGCATATGCTAGGTGAAGATCGTGGACCTGTGATAGAAATAATCGTTTCACGAACAAATTTTATAACAACATATACACGGAAAAATATAAGATTAGTTGGTCTTTCAACAACTTTAGCAAACCCTTGTGATATTGCTGGATGGTTGGGTATAAAACAAAGTGGATTATATAATTTTAAACCTTCAGTTCGTCCAGTGCCTCTCTCAGTCCATATAATGGGTTTTCCTGGGAAACATTATTGTCCCCGAATGTCTTCAATGAATAAACCAATTTATCAAGCAATACGAACATATTCACCAACATCCCCATCTATAATTTTTGTTTCATCCCGAAGGCAAACAAGACTAACAGCTTTGGATTTAATAACTTGCGTCGCTGGAGACAATAATCCGAAACAATTTTTGCATTCATCACCTTCAGAGATTGAGGAAATTTTATATAATATAAAAGATTCAAATTTAAAATTCTGTTTAGCCTTTGGTTTAGGATTACACCACGCTGGGCTTTTAGAATCTGATCGAAAAATCGTCGAATATCTCTTTCTAGAGAGAAAAATACAAATACTCGTTGCTACTGCCACATTGGCTTGGGGAGTTAATTTGCCAGCGTATTTGGTCATAGTGAAAGGTACCGAATACTTTGATGGAAAATCAAAAAAATATGTTGACATGCCTATAACAGATGTTTTACAAATGATAGGTCGTGCAGGCCGCCCACAATTTGGGAATGAAGGTGTAGCGGTCGTTTACGTTCACGATGTTAAGAAAAATTTTTATAAAAAATTTCTTTATGACCCATTTCCGGTAGAGTCAAGTCTTCATAATGTTCTAACCGATCACATTAATGCTGAAATTGTATCAGGCACTATACAAAACAAACAATCAGCTCTAGACTATTTAACTTGGACATACTTTTTAAAACGTCTACTGCAGAATCCTGTCTATTATAATTTGGAAGCTCTTGATGTGGATAATATAAATACATTTTTATCGTCATTGATAGAAACCGTTATCTACGAACTTCAGTCATCCGGCTGTGTAACTGTAAAAGATGGCTTTATTCTGCCAACAATTTTGGGACGAATATCATCTTATTATTATCTATCACATCGAACAATAAAACTTTTTTTGAATGAACTTTATTCTACTATGAGCATTGAGGATCTACTTTGGGTTTTGTCAAATTCATATGAATTTTATCAACTACCAGTGAGACACAACGAAGATGAAACTAATGAGTATATTTTTTAAAAAATTAAACTCTTGTATGTTTTTATATAGTTTACTCTTTTTAGGAAACTTGCAGAATATTGCCGATACAAGCCAAAACTTTCAAATTTCGATTCTCCGCACATGAAAACATATATTTTATTACAAGCTCATATTATGCGTTTATCGTTACCAAATTCCGACTATCTAAGTGATACGAAATCAATTTTAGACCAGGCAGCAAGAGTTTTACAAGTAAGTCAATCGAACAAAATAATATTAAGGAAGTTAGCTAGTAAATCAAAGTCAGTCAGTTTGTGTTTGTAAAAAGACTTTAATTTATAGGTTTCCATATGTCTTCGTTTTCTATTAACTAATTTGCGGAAGTTCCTATTTTTTTTTTTGGAATCTACATATATTTAATTTATTATGACAATATCGAAAGTTCAGAGCCACCCTGTCATTAGTGTGTTCCTTCCATATTTCGCTGTTCTGTCCCATCTCTTCTAGATCCAACCTTCCATTGTCCCCCATCTACGATGCGACGTGATTGATTAGCATTTGGAACTGTTAAGCTCCAAGCAATTTTCGAAGCACCAGACAGAAAAGCGGTTGAGATCCGATTGAATAAGGGAAGAACTTTTTTGCGAGGAAATGGTTTTGAGTAATTTGGTGTCGTCGGCGTACAGTGAGAGGTGGAAATGTTTGAATATCGTTAAGGGTAAAAATAAAAAGAAGTGGACCTAGGTGGCTGCCTTGGGGAACGACGGAAGAAGCTACGTAAGGGTTAGAAAAGGCAGATCTAAAACGAACACTAGTAACGCATAAGAAGATATCCACTTCAACGCAGTGGGTTCAAAGCCTCAATCGTATTAATGGCGAACTCATAGCATTGAATAGGTTGAGCTGGCAAAATATAAAAGCGGATTACATAGAGCGCTTTACGGGGCAGTAAAATCTCGATTGAAACGAAGTCGAGATACAGGGAAGAGGATATTGCAATAAGGGATGAGTGATTTGAGTTTAAGGCGGATATTAAAACGCTACGACAAGGGCAGCTTTCAGCAGGTCGGTTGAGATCGCCGCGATAGACGTTAAAATTGAATGGGAACAATTCTTGGTTATTTATGCTAGGGATCAAGTTAGTTTTAGTCAGAGCGAAGATTTCTAATGGTAAAGCATGAGAGTGTTGAAAGGCTGTTTGGCTTTTTGAACGAAGACCTCTTACATTCTGATAATAAAGGGTCCGCCATCTAACGTTTTTTTTTTCAAGTAGTGCTTATTTCGTGAATGGTAACACTTAGCTCATGTCTGATTTGACAGATAATTAGTTTTATCCTTCCGCTGAACGAATATGGTTGTGTATACGCTTGAACAACGCTTCGCTAAGTGGGCCTGCAATCGACTTACAGAAGATGCCGATTTTGCCAAAAAAATCATCTTTTCAGATGAAGCTCATTTTGATCTTGGCGGGTATGTAAACAAGCAAAATTGTCGCATTTGGGGCACAGAAAACCCGCACGCATACATTGAAAAGCCGGTGCACCCAAAACGAGCCACTGTTTGGTGCGGATTTTGGTCCAGAGGCATAGTTGGGCCATTTTTCTTCGAAAATGAGCAGGGAGTGGCCGTTACAGTCAATGGCGATCGTTATCGGGCCATGTTGAACGAATTTTTGTTCACAAAAAATTGAAGAGGAGGATATTTGCAACATTTGGTTTCAACAGGACGGCGCTACGTGCCACACAGCCGAAGCTACACTCGATGTTTTGCGCCCTGTTTTTGAAGATCGCATTATCAGCCGCAGAGCTGATGTCGTTTGGCCACCTCGGAGCTGCGATTTGACACCGTTGGACTATTATTTGTGGGGTGCCGTCAAAGATAAGTGTTACGCCGACAAGCCAGAGACAATTGACGCTTTAAAGGACAATATTCGTGAAGCCATTGGTGAAATACAGCTGCACACAATCGATAATGTGCTTAAAAATTGGACCGATCGTGTAGGCTACTGCATGGCCAGCCGAGGCAGCCATTTGAATGAAATTATTTTCCATTATTAACCGGAAGGATTGTACTTTCAAATAAAAAAAGAAATTTGAGAAAATATTCAGTAGTTTTTTTTATAGCATTTTCAAAAAAAAAAAAGTTATTTGGCGGACCCTATAGAAGGAGAGAAAGGTTTTCATGGGGGCAGGAAGAGGATGGAAATTTGGGAGCTGTGGAAAATATGATCCCTGGCTCCGGATTTAAGACCGAAAGTTGGAAAAGAATTGGAGGCGAGGGGCTAGTGGTGGCAGAACACGCAGTTGGAGTCAGATTGAAGGAAACTCGTTGACGTGGCGGTTTTTGTGGAGCAAAGAAAGAGGTCCATATATAGAAGATGGAGGGGTGGGTGAAAGATAAACGACAAATGTAACTTGTAGAAGTCGGTATTGCGATAGTCATTATGTTGTCGTTTTGCTTATCGTTAAGTGGAACGTATTTTTCTTATCGACAGATGTCACGCGTCGGTATTGTAAATCTCGTTTAAGTTCCAATAAACGACGAGAGTACTACGACACTTATTGGCGATCACATTTTTTCGTACGACAAGCTGTGTACATCCAAATTATATGTAAGTTTTCGTTTTCCTTTTTCCTCTTCTTAATTAGCTTTTATTTAATTTTTAATTACTAAAGGCCGAAGATAACAAATCGGGAGCAATTTGCGCTATTAGTGCAATTAATGGAAATGAACTCTACATGGCAACCAACTTTCGGACTACCGTCTACACACCTAATTATTCCAGTAATTCTAGATTTCTGATAACAATAAGCCTTCGCTTCATTTTTCCCTCATCTGAGTAGGATGCATTTATCCAACGAGGACAAACAAATGCTTCCATAAGCTCAAGCATCTCTTTTAAAATGATAATCATTGTTGGTTGAGCAATACCCAAATTAAAATAATTGCGTACACAATTCTGATAACTACCATCAGTGAAAAATCGTAATGTAGCTGCAAGCTTTATTATTGGTGTTACTAATAGCACGCTTCGTCTTTTTTCGATTTTATCCTCAGGTTCTTTTAATAAATAAAGAAATGCGTCTTTATTTAACCTAAAGTACATTACGAATCTGTAAATGTATGTAACTAATAAGAATGATTTGTTCTCAAAATAATTCTGGTACTTACTTCGAATCTGGCAGATCAAAGGGATAGGTGTTCGGTCTTAATATTCTCCTTTCTCTTATTAATTTAATTTTTTCCTCTTCTCCCCTCTCATCTTCGTTAATAATATTATTAACAACAAAAAATGCAATACTATTCACTATTTAATATTCTCAATTCACAAATTTTAAATTTGAAAGAACCAACAAATTTCTTTGAAATGTTGAGACGTATTTGTCAGTTGTTTATGTGGACTGCATGTTGATCGAAACGACTGACGTTTAAGTATTGTAATGCTGACACTTGAACGACTAATTAGTGACAAGACAGAAAAAGTGAGAAGTGTCGTTCAATAAAAACGACTATCGCAATAGGGGTGATTATCACAAATGTTAGGCTTATTTTTAGGTTTCTTAGAGCTAGGTACATACATTTCTGTTTTATTATTAGGCTTAGTTTTCCGCTTAGATTTATTGAGCGGCTTGGGATGGATATCGATCTTTTCGTTCTTGGTGAAGGTAGTTTTATCAAGAGTGAAAGGACGGCCGTCGGGGTTTAGGAATAACCATTCGTATTTTGATGATATGGACCGCTTCAGTTTGAACGATCTGCAACGTTGACAAATTACTATTTGGGATTTTAAATTCTTTTCTTAACATTCGTGCCCATTGTTCATGAGTGTTGGAAGCCAAGCCATCAATAATAAAGGCAGAAATTTCTTCGTTGCCTTATTTAAGTTTTTGGAGTCGCTGGTTCTATTCATTTAAACTCAAAACGCTCAATATTGTTTTCAACAGTTGGGTCTTCAGAAATTTGGCTTTCGGTAGTTTGCGTATAGACTGAGAATGTAGTTTTTGGTGGCAACGGACAAACACAAAATTACAGAGCAGACACATTGGCTTTAAGCAATTTATCATTATTAAGTATGGAGGTATTGATAACCGATTGGTTGATATGGAAGTGGCTGGGGATGTGGATGTCGCCAATCTTATGTAAATTGTGAATTCAAAGATGTTCCAAATGTAACTTCTTAGGCGTACCTGCTTCTCTTTATGCACTTCTTTTACGACTGACTACTACTGCCGAAAGCAACGACTGACAATAACTGCCGAAAGCAACGACTGACAACTGCTAAAAAAAATAAATTGACGACTTCATCCTCGTTTACACTTGGTGTAAATGGGATGGAAATGTTCGTTTACACTTATTAGATTCTGTTCTGATTTCATTAATTAGATCGCTTAGCGTAAACCTGGTAGTGGTGAGTTCACTGCTAATGTCATTAGTTTGTTTCCCATAGCTTTGAGCAGAGGGTCGGGTTGAGAAAGGGGTGGAGCACTTTTATTAGATGAGTGGCTAAAATGAACGTCAATGTCAGACCGAAGGGAATTTAGGTTTTCGTTTAATTTTTTCACATTTAACGGATTGAGGTATGTAATGAGGTGGAAATGAGGTCGCGCTTAAGTTCGACATTACGGGTGTTGCATGAACTGCTTTCCGAGATTACATTGGCTAACTTTGCTGGGGGGATCAATTGTTTATCCAGGGAGTTAAGTTTGTTCGCGATCGTTGATTCCATAGCAGAATTGATATCTTCTACACATTTCGTTATGAAGTCAAACTTAGTCACGAGGTTTTTGAAGAACATGTTGCTGTTGACGACCGAATTAATGTTCTCACTATCTCACTATTACACTTAATCGCAAACAGGAGGAGAAAGATTTTGTTGCATTCATCGCAATAGAAGAAGAAGTGCTCGGCATATTCCTTTATGTACGTGATCGACTTTTTGCTTAGGCCGATGCAGGGAAGGTGGAACGATTTGCCGCAGATACCTTTGCAAATAACCCGGTCAGCATTTCTGGTTTCGGCGGCACAGAGGGCAAAAAATCAGTGTTCCATATTAATTAATGAGGAAAGTAAACTAGGGCAAAGTGGGTCACTCACGTTCATACATTTTTTTTATGTTTGTTAGGGTGTTAATTGAGAGGACTCACGTTTTTTTGATTATGTCAGAGAAATTCGATTGGGAAAAGACAGGTCACGCACGTTTTAATATTTTTTGATGAGGTAGAAGTTTTTTATTGATTTTTAAGTTGAAAATTCAAGTCGTTTCAATATTTTTGATTGTTAGTCGGGAAATGAAGAAAAAGAATAATAACAAATAGAACGAGTTAAGAATTCGACTGAACAGCCTAAGGTTCGGAAAAGGACGTAAATATTATTAATTCATTTAGGTTTTATTTCTAACAGTAAAATGAAATTCATGAGAAACAAAACAAGCTAAATTAAAAACTGGTCAATCAATTAGAAATAAAAAGAAAAAACTTTAAAAAAATCATACTAAAAAACATTAAAAAGGTGAATATTTTGTTCGGAAAACCTTTGTTTGCTATAACAGCACAAAGTCTGTCTTTGGGGCATGCTTTCAACCAGAACCTGGCGTCATACCTTCTGGCAAGGAGGTGTGCTTTCCTATATGTTCTTTATTTGTCGGAAAAGGTCTATCGCTGTTTGTTTTTTTTTTTTTTACATGCTTTTAATAATTTTTTCATGTCTGCCCATACATTTTCGATGGAGTTTAAGTCGGGATTTTGCGCTGACCAATCTAAAACGTTATTTTTTTCCTCGACAAGCCATTCCCTTACTACTCGTGTAGTGTGTTTAGGGTCGTTATCATGCCGGAAAATATACGAAACGGGCATTTATCCGAAGCAGTAGGGTTACATTGTTTCTTATAGCGTCCTTGTCCATACTACCTGGGATCTACACCATTCTAAGATAATGCACCCCAAACTTTGACGTTTCCTCCTCCATGCTTAACCATGTTTTAATGGTGTACCTGGGGTCAAATTCCTTATTGGGAGGGCGTCTTACGTACACTTTCCTATCTGATCCCATCAAATTAAATTTTGATTCGTTACTCCACAGAATTTTTTCCCAAAATCAATCGGTTTGTTAGCATGCAACTTGACGAATTATAACCGTTTCTTGAGGTTGGCTACCGACACATGCGCTTGTCTACGTGCAATACACCCAAGAAGTCCACTTTCGAGTCGTCGTCGTTTGGTTCTGGCTGATTTGAGGCCCAACGACTTCTTTAATTTCTACAGACGTGAAGAAGGGATCAGCTTGCGAAATTCGCGTAATCAGCCTATCTTCCTTTGTTGTTGTTTTTCTCCTTTTTTTTCGATCGGAATTTTGATAACTGCCTGTCCTCTTAACCTATTTTGTGCCGCGTTGCAAAAAGTTTTTAACTTTTAAATGAAGGTGGTGGTTCTTGGGCAATTAGGGACTGATAAACTCAAATCCATCATCAGATTTTCGCTATCTCTTATAGTATCGTCAGAAAAAGCTGTTCGAGTAGTCGAACAATGGCCGTTTTTCGAATTTTTGCTTTAATTATTTTTTTAAAAATATTTGTCTCCTTTATTTTTTTTTCCTCAAACAAATTTTTATAAAAGTAATTTTTGTCTTTTTTTACAATATGCTTATATATGTATATATTATTTTGTCTCATAATATACGTGTATATGAACAATATGTTAAAACTGTTACCATTTGTGATACGTGGGAAAGCACTTTTTGAGGTGCAAATGTACTTGGCACTTGTTGCACATTCTTTGTGTGGGCTTATGACAAACTTTGCATCGCCTGGCCTTTTTTGAGGATGTACGACAACTTCATGTTGTCCGGAGGCACGAGGACATGGGCGAACCTCATAGGAAATGTCCTCACTGATGTTGACGTCAGCGTCAGATTCATTTAAAATATTGTTGTCTTCAACTTCGTCAGCAGTTAACAATAAGTCCATTGCCAATTGTGTTCGAAATGTCAATTGTGAAATGTTAGGCTTCCCTAGTCTCTTGTTGACTAAGGCGTTAATTTTCCAAGCATTTAGAACAGAAGATTCCAAAACAGCCAGCCAAAGCGGCCAATACCACTTCTTTGCTCGCATAGAAACACGATAATTGGAAACGGCATTGTCGTGAAGATCGACGACCCCCATGTATAAATTATATTTATGAATTAAATTCGGCTGTTCCAAAAGGATTTGACTTGGCTGCCCTTCTTTCTGTCTGTGTCTGCGTGTGATCATTTTGGTCGGGTAAACTCCAGTGAAGTTTGACAGCAAAGTGACTTCTCGTTTGTCCTGCCAACGACAACGGACAATCTTGCTGGCTCCATCAAACTTTGCATCGTTTTTGCCTGAAAATAAAATAAAGTTGTAAAAATTGCACTAAGTAAATAAAAATACCTTAATACCTTTTGGCAATTGTTTGCATGTCTTCAAACAGGGCAAGATGACCCAAACGATTATTACGTACAGTTCCTTAGCACATAAAGGTGCTAATAAACACAACAAATAGTGCGAGGTGAAAAAATTATCAAAATAAACTTGATGGTGAGCTGGAAATTCAAGGTGGCTAACCATGTCCATGACGACGGAAGCACCGAGTCCGAGATTTTTGTCGCAATTGTCATTGGCTCCTGCATATGGTAGCATACGAAATACATAACCAGAGGATGAGGCCATGCACCAAGTCTTGTAACCAAATTTGATGGGTTTACTTTTCATGTACATTTTGCATCTATGTCGTCCAAAATAGGGGAGCATTTGTTCGTCTATGCTCCTCAAACATGCCAAACTGCATAAATTTGCGATTTATTATTTCAAACAGTGAGCGCACTTTGGTGTACTTGTCGTTTCGGTTAAGATTGGTAATGTCTTGAAAATGAAGATTTTGTTTAATAGATCGAATGGTTTGCTGAACTATTGGAAGGCATAGCGTTGGGTTGGTGGACAAGTAATGGCTTATTTGTGGCAACTTATAATAGCTTAAAAATATCAGAATATCAATGAATTTTTTTCATCAGGACTCTATTCAATGATTTAGAAAAATGTTCATCATTATGTTGCATGGCATATCGCTTTGTTTCAGTAACAATGAGTTCATCTACTTGCTTATCAAATAAATTCGAAAAAATTTCCGAGGGCAACTTGTCTTTAAACTTATGTTGAAGCTGGAGTTGTAGGCTTTCTAATGGCTCGAACGTATTTAGATTTGCAAAAAGTAGACTGGATGTTTTAGTCACTTTTTTCTATTTTGGTGCTAGGAAAGCTGACGGTAACTTATATTTACATACTTCCTTGTTTATCTCCACATCTTCGTTTTCAGCAACTCGTTTTGCGCCGACTTTTTTCAGTGAGAACTTTCTGTTTTGTATGTATGTGACAGCCTGCTGAAGTTGATGGTTGGTCGTCCTCATCATCATTGTGAGTATTGTCTAAATTGACAGTTACCAAACGAAATGTGCGCCGAACAATTGGTTTGATGACAGGTGCATCGTCAATGATGTAGGACAAGCCATTGCGATCCTTTTTTGTCACAACTTTGAATGTACCGGCCAAATCCTTCTCCAACGGCTTATCTGTTTTTAAAATTTCTTCGTCCATATCCTCCTCGTCTGTGATTCCATCGTAGGTCTCCGGTGGAATAGCGACAACAGTTTCTATTTCATCATCTGTTTCGTTTTGTAGCATATAATTGAGTATTTCAGCTACGGAAAGATTTTTACCACGAATTCAGGAGTTATCGGTCGAATTTGAAACATTCACACTTTTCTCCATGACTAACTTATTTTCACTTATTTATATAAAACCAATTGTTTATTTTCGATAAAAACACTTTTACCACAGCAGACGTCACTAAACGCGTAACTTCACAATGATGCAAAACACATTCAAATTGTAAACAGAAACATGTTGAAACATGCTTCCATATACGCAGCTGATAACATCAGGAATGGCCAAGGTTATGCACACCATGGACACGCCACAGGCATATACGCTACAAGAATACATATTTAGAGTTGTGCACAACGGCCATTGTTCGACTTTTCGAACAGTTATTTTTAAACGCCCCCAAATTTATTTTTTGTTGCCCGGAGTCCATATTACAGTAACAACATAACAATTTGGACTTTTTTCTAGAAAATAAATATATTTTTAACATGGAAATTTTCTTTAATATGTCTTATTTGAACAATAGAAAAAAGGTCTAAATTTAATGTTTTTTTTTAACACCCCCTATGAGAGCACTGAGGGAAAAGGGGATGTGTAATGTTATTATTTTCTGAAAGCTAACAAAATATCCTATAATACTGCCTACTTTCATTTAGCTTCAGGTCATCGTGGTCAGAAAAAAAATTAGATGAAAATAGACAACATTTGATGTTCGAGAACTCGAACAGTGGCACAAAATGGGTTAAAAGCATGTACGGCTCCGAAAACCATCTTCTTGGAGCAGCCAAATCGTCTTCCGATCGCTGCCAAGTACTTAAAAAGTAAATTTATAATACACTATTGTACGCAGGGAGAAATATTATCAACATAGTTTCTAATTCTTTATCCACACAAAATTCATCACGATAATTAATGATGTGATAACTGCATAACCCATTATGCACTTCTATGCATATAGAGCTGCTAAGCGGTAAACGAAAAAATAATACTTGACGGTTACAGTGATCTTCAAAAAAGCATAACACTTGCCGATCGTGTATTTTTCCCATCCACGATATTTGGTTTTCTATTCATTTACTCCTAAGCCTACTTCCTCTTTTAACATTACTAGATTTTCTACATTTCTCTTAACTGGTTTCTCACTATTTCCCAGAAGATCCAGATCGTCAACGTAAGGTAGAACGGTGTAACTCCATTGAGGGTTATTCCCCTCTCAAATTAAAAAGAAGTGGTGGCAAGACCACTCCCCAAGATCTCCTGGTTTTAATCATTCATATCTCCAATGTTTCCGACAATACGTATGTTTCCCTTTAGGCGTATGTATTGCATCAGTTTTACCAACTTTCTCGAGATTCCCTGTCTTACGAGGGCGTGATACATTTTCAATCGATTTATAGTCATATGTCTTTTTAAAATCTACGAATAATTGGTGTACCATTCCCATTTGTTTTTTAAAAACTGCCGTACATTGAATTTCTGGTCACTCGACGACCGATTCCTCCTGAAGCCACAATGACAGTCTCTGATTATTCCCTTTGCGTATAAAGTCAGTCTCTTTGAAAGAATATTTAACTACACCTTGTAATAACTTGGTAGCAAAGATATTCCTTGAAAATTGTTGCATTGTGTTCGTTCATCCTTTTTAAATATGGGAAAGATGACCGAGCTTCATTTCTCGGGATTAGCTTCAATGTTCCATATAGTTGTGATGAACCTGTGTACCATAATTTCCTATTGATTCCGATGGTATTAGAACGATCCCTGCGGCCTTTTTATTCTTAAGCCAATGCATTGCTTCTTTTATTTTCTAAAGAGTGAACCTCTGTTCTACGGATATCGCCGTTTCCCATTGCTGCTGGCTCTTCGTGTGCATTCAACAGTTTATCGAAATATCACCTCCATTTTGCTGCAACTCTTTCGTTGTCTGAAACGAGATCCCCATTATTGTTATGGATAAATCCTGATCTAACCTGGCATCCTTTTCGTACAAGATTAATCCCTACATACATTGCTTAGTCACACATTCTTCCTGAAATTTAGCAAACTTTTTCTTTTGCCATTGCTCCTCTTTATGTTTTAACTTCTAGTACGTTGGTATGGTGTCTTCTGTCTATCAGAAAATTATAAATTTGGCTGCGCGTTACTCCATCGGGAATGTAGCCTTTTGTTTTCTCTTATGTTTGACTTATTGTCCTTAAATCTTTATCATTTGATAAGACATGGAGAGTTTATTCGCCTATTTTTGGCCTATATACTGCTTCTTTTCCTATTTTCGCGTTGAAGTCCGAGTACATTTTTTTAGTACACGTGTCAACGGGTAAACAGACGGACGTATTGCCCTAGCTCTGTATTTCTTAACTTGCCTGATATATTTTTTTTCAACTTGTGAAGTGTTTGAAAAAATAAGAATTTCTTCTTCATATTTTTATTTATAAACAGTTTAAATTTAAGCCTAAATTCCAAGTCTTTGATATTTACATAACTTATTGAGTGGTTCTCTTTAACCCGTTTATGCTCTGTTTCACACCAGCCGTTAAATTTGTTCTTACTCATTTTCTCCGGTGAGTTCCCTCTTAGTGTATGTTCTGCCTATCTTGAAGCATTTGAGAATATATTGTAAATACAATATTGTGTGATCTTTTCTTCTTATTCCTACTACAGCATCGTTTGATATAATACAGGTGAATACTCGATCTCTTGTCAACGGCAATACTAACTTCGCTGAAGAAATACTGGCATTGTACAATATTTAGCACATGTTCTGCGGTTTTGGCAAAGTTGATATTACTCTTGCATCTTGTTGTTTCTTTTTCCTTATTGCATGTCTGAATAATCATCAAATACTGGGACCACGCTCACCCAATACTACAACCACCATACTAATATCTAATATTACAACCAAAGTATTCGGGAAATTGGAGAAATAATTCAATACTTTCAAAACTACTCCCTTTTTAATCATGAGTAATTCTGGATGTTACGTATGCAAAAAAGTTTCGAATGATATTGAACTCTCATACGCTATTTGCCTTGAGAATGTTCATGCTAAATGCATAAACATCAAAGGGAAAGACACTGATAAAATTATATCCACACCTGGATCGTAACATTTCGACTGACGTCCTGCACTGGAAGATAATTAAGTTGCAAAAGACCTTCAATAATTTGTCAACAATTTTTGCAGTAATCCAAATAGTTTTTGTTTTTGACGCTTCTAACAAACAAAAAATTATGGATGGCTTTAATAATATCGACCGACTGCTACAACAACCCATCGTCCGTCTTATCGTCCGTCTACAAGCAGCAATAGTTCTAATGGCAGTTCCAGCACCAATATTTCTACCTTGAGGGTTGTACCACCCCCCTTCACCATTTTCTTTTCTCGTTTGGAATACGGCACTAAGCCATCTGACATTATCAAATATATTAATGAAGATACAGTCTTGTGCAAATTAATTTGAACATATTATTTTTTCCTTGAGTTCAATGGTAAATAGATTAATTTGTTGTCACAACGGTCTTATATTTTCTCAAATTGCCCATATTCTTAAACTAGATTATTATAACCCTGAAAAAATATTGTTTGCCCAGTTTCCCAAAAATTGTTTGAATTTAAATTTTTGAAAATGCTAACTAGGTTTTGCAATTTATGTAAACAAGAATTAAATTGCTGTCAAGTTTGTTGCTGTTTGGAAGTGCTTGACAATGGATACCTCCGTAGAAATCCGTAGTAAAATAATTACTTTGTTTGAGCATACATCTAAGACACAGAGGCAGATAGCATAAGAGTGCAACATGTCGTTAGGGTCAGTTAACAACATTATTAAACGCCATAAGGAAACCGGGTCGATTTTACCACATCGAGCAGGGAAATGCGGTCGAAAACTCAAAACCACCAAGAAAGAAGATGCTCTTCTTATAAGAAACAGTCGAATTAATCCAAGTAAAAGAAGTAACGACTTACAAAAAGATCTTGCGGGTGCGGGAACAATCGTGGATGCCTCAACAGTTCGACGATGTCTTCTAGAGGTTGGACGAAAAGCACGGAAACCTCTGAAGAAACAATTCCTGACTCCTGCCATGAAAAAGAAGAGAATGACTTGGGCTCGAAAATATAAAGATTGGACAGTGAATGAATGGAAAAGCGTGCTTTTTTCGGACGAGAGTCATTTTTTCGTGCAGGGTACGAGACATCAATACGTTCGAAGGACCGGTGATGAGCCAATTTCAACAGCCCATATTCAGCAGACAGTGAAACCTCCTGTAAAGCAAATGTTTTGGGGTTGTTTCTCTTATTTTGGGACAGGATCGCTAGTTCCAATAACAGGGATGATGAACAGTGACAAATATATTGAATTACTGGATACACGTCTGATGCCTGAGCTGTCGAAATTGAATACAGAAACCCCGATTTTTCAACAAGATTTGGCCCCGTGTCATACGTCAAAAAAAGTCAAACAATTTTTAGCTGAACTTGGTATTACGACTCTGGATTGGCCTGGCAACTCGCCAGACATTAATCCAATTGAAAATGTATGGGCTATATGCAAGCCAGGCTGAGAAAAATGGATTGTACGACCAAAATCAAGCTGATTGAGTCAGTTATTCAAGTATGGTACCGGGATCCAAAAACCGTTGATAATTGTCAAAAACTCGTGGAATCCATTCCAAAACGAGTTAAAATGTTGCTAAACGCCAAGGGTCGACACATTAAGTATTAATTTTAATAATCTATTACTTATATTTACTTTTTAAATAAATAACACTAGTTTTTGAAAAAAGAAGTGTTTGTTCAGATTAATTTGCACAAGACTGTACATCAAATATCAGATGCGTGTGCTATCAGAAGGACTCATAACAGCATCATTTAAAATCTTTACCCCTCCCTATTATTGGAGGCAAAATTTTATATTGGCAAAATACTTGTCGAGCCTGATTTTTGGCCAAGTAACATGTTGGTAAACGAATTTATCAACAGAAAGTCTCAGCCAAAAAAGGGTTCAAAAAACTTAAAAATGTAACCTCATCGTCTTTCAATCTTTACTACTAAAACACTGGTGGCCTTCGAACTAAACTGCGTGATGTTTTGCTTTTTTCTTCTTCTGGCCAATACGATATCTTTGTATTTACTGAAACTTGGCTTACCAAAGATCACTACAATGAGGAAATGTTTAATAAGGACTCAGTTTTTCGTAAAAACCGTTGCCCGATAATAACCGATTGCGAGAGAGGTGGTGGGGTATTAGCTGCGGTACGTGCCTCATGGCGAAGTAACCCAATACCTTTACCCTCATCAGCTGCAGATGTTGACGTTGACCAATTAGCTGTTAGCATTAAATTTAAATCTGGCACGGAAATTACACTTATTGTAAGTTATATTCCACAATGGAGTTCATTTGCATTATATAAAGCACGTCAATATTGTTGTTCCATCTTAAATAATTTAAAAGATAATCAGCATGTTATTCTTCTTGGGGACTTTAACTTGCCTAAAGTAACATGGTCATATGATTATGATAAAGCTAGACTTTTTCCATTTAACATTAATTATGAATATGAGTTGTTGATACATGATCTGGCTCAGCTAGATCTTAGACAGATTAAATATTTTCACAACGAATTTAGTAGTATACCTAACGTTCCCATATTTGTTTCGCTGAAATACAGAATGAATTGGAAAAAATGTCATTTATCAGAATTAAAAAAGAAGAAGAAAGAAAAAGATACCTGTGCAGGGACGGGTTAAGAATATCCCTGCAGCGATACCTCTCGCTTGTCGTAAAAGGCGACTAAACAAAGGTAAACAAAAATCACATCTAGGCAATTTAGAAAACACCAAGGTGAGTCTAGGGACACATATACCACCATTAAACTGCCCCACAAATGTACATGCAAATCAGTGGGTTGACACGACTGGAGATCACCGGTGTTGTAAGAGTAAGATCAAACAAAAAAAAAATCTGGAGCATGCTCGTGTCACAAGAAAAAAAAAAAAGGCAGGCCGAAAAACAATTGGTGCAAACAAATGCAAAAACACCAGCATTTGATTGGCCTCAGCGATGAAGTAATCCCAAACCGGGAAGCCTGCCGCTACTTTCTGAGGTCAAACCGGCGGACGCCACAAGCGGACCAGTAGGAATGCAGTTAAGTGGGAAGGTTATGGTCCTACGCTTCTGACCATAACAACGCCGGAAAAAGTAAAAGAAGATCAGAATTAAAAAAGAGAACAACAGGATTATTGCAGGATATGCATGTTATATATATATTTCTTTTTTTTTAATATTTTTTTTAATTTTTATTTTTAATTTTATAATTAATTTATAAATCTTTATTAATCTTGAACCTCTTCCAAATACTTTTAACTTGATTTTTACAAATTAAATTCACTTGGAATAGAGACAGTTTATATGAAACACGGTTCACTTATCCATGAATAACCTTGCATTTAGATATTTCTCGGCAAAAATCTTACCAACAGTATTTAAATAACACAAACAAGACACATACAACGAACCGTGTAATTATGAATATGAGTTGTTGATACATGATCTGGCTCAGCTAGATCTTAGACAGATTAAATATTTTCACAACGAATTTAGTAGTATACCTAACGTTCCCATATTTGTTTCGCTGAAAGAATGAATTGGAAAATATGTCATTTATCAGAATTAAAAAAGAAAACAACAGGATTATTGCAGGATATGCGTTTTATATATATATTTTTTTATTTTTAGTTTTTATTTTAATTTTTATTTTTAATTTTATAATTAATTTATAAATCTTTATTAAGCTTGAACCTCTTCCGAATACTTTTAACTTGATTTTTACAAATTAAATTCACTTGGAATAGAGACAGTTTATATGAAACACGGTTCACTTATCTATGAATAACCTTGAATTTAGATATTTCTCGGCAAAAATCTTACCAACAGTATTTAAATAACACAAACAAGACACATACAACGAACCGTGTAACTGTTCAGACTGATAAATACGCAAAAGTACATATGAATGTGTGGAAAGCACAATCGTTCATGGAGACGAAATTAAATTATAATTAGAACACTGTAAACAAATATGTTTCGAGGTGTAAAATAATTAAAGCTTTTGAGTCTTGGTAAGACAGATCTTTAAGGATTTTAAGGTGTAATGGTAAAGTTAAGGAGATGAAGATAAAATAATTTTAAAGTCTGTGAATCTTTAATAGGGAGTTGTGAGTTGAAATAATGCCTGCATTAGATTACAGGATTTTCGTAGGAAAATACAGGAGTGATATATTGGCATGAGAAAACAGGATAATCCTGCGAAATACAGGATAGATGGGAGCGTTAAGTATACCTGATCTTGTTTTCGTTATTCAGAGGTTTGCATCAGTATTAACAACTCCATGATCCCGCTTTTTCCTAATTCTGTTTTTCTTGTAGCATTTCACCTCTTCAAGTTGATTTTTACAATTATATTAAACCGTGTTCCACTATTGCAGGTTTTAAGTATAATTATGCTAAAGCAAATTTTATTAGTATCTCGAATCATCTCAATAATATTGATTGGACAGTTCTATTTAATAATAGTGAGCTATCTAGTTCTTACAACATTTTGGTTGATATCGTCAAAATGGCAATTGACATGTTTACACCTAAAGTGGAGTCTATTTCGATCTCTAGGCGTCCTTGCTTTAATAGAAGGATCATTAACCTTAATAATAGAAAAAATATTTCGAAAAAGTAACAATGGTCCTGAGCTTTTTGTGCAATATCACAAACAATTTGACGTTTTAAATAAGTTCCTTTATAGACAGTTTATTTTCTCTGTTGAGTCGAATCTTAAGACTAACAGTAAATGTTTTTGGAGTATCAATAGCAAAAAACAATCAAATGGGATTCCTACATGCATGCGTCTTAATAATGTATCTTCAACTGTATGTCTATACCAATAGTTCTCCCTCATCCCTAGTCACGAACAATACACCTTCGTCGTCTACTTTGTTAAATATAGGTAACTTAGTTTGCTCATCTCACGAGGTTCAACTAGCCCTATCTTCCTTGAAATTAGATAAAAGTCCTGGTTTTGATGGAATTCTGCCAATCTTAGTAATATACTTGATCTTAAAATTAGATAAAAGTCCCGGTTTTGATGAAATTTCGCCAATCTTACTTAAAAAATGTTCTCATGCTTTTGCCACTCCTCTCTGGTGTTTAACTCATCTCTCAATTGTGGTAGTTTTTTGGGCGTATGGAAAAATTATTTTCTAACACCTGTTTATAAATCAAGTTCTAAACATGTTACCAATTGTCGTCCTATTTGTAAAATCTCAACCATACCCAAACTTTTCGAAAAACTTGTGTATGGTAAACTTTTACTTATAAAGATATTTATCTCTCCATTTCAACATGAATTTGTACCTGGTAGATCGACCTCTACCAATCTCTGCATTTTCTCTCATCAGGTTCTAAGTTGCCTTGAGAAAGGTATACAAACTGATGTCATTTATACTGACTTCTCAAAGCATTATGGCATTCTAGTCAGCAAGTTAGGTAAATTTGGTCTTCACAAACGTCCTAAAGTGGATACTTACTGATCGTATTCAGTATGTCCGCAATGTCCAAGGTAGTCATTTGGGTCCTTTGGTGTTCCTGTTATTTGTTAATGATATCCCCGATATTTTCCATCATTCCCATTGTCTTATGTATGCTGATGATTTGAAGGTTTTCCGAACTATCAAATCAGAACTGGACTGTATTTACTTACAGGATGATCTTGAGAGACTATTTGTTTGGTGTCATGACAATGATCTTCACCTTAATGTTTCTAAGTGGCAAAGCCTTACCTTTTGCCTAATGTTCATGTATTTAATTGATAATGTACCATTGTCCATTATCTCCTCTAAAAAAGATCTTGGCATTATTTTTTACCATAAACTAAGCTTTGGTAAGCATATAGAGTTTCTAGTTATTAAAAGTAACTCAATTACGGGCTTAATATTACGTAATTCTAAAGACTTCCATGATCACCATACCATTAAATGTCTGTTTTTTGCTTTTGTAAGATCTCATTTGGAATATTGTAGTGTAGTCTGAATTCCTATTTATACAACCCATTCAACTAGATTTGAGAAAATTCAAAAACGTATCGATATCGATATATGGAATAGATTCTATTTTTTTTGTAGCGATAACACAAGTATAAGTCTCATTAGCTGTCTCTGGTGTTGCCCCATCGGCGATTCAGTCCAAGATATCACTCCCCCACAAAGTATAACAATCAGTATAACAATGTATACCTCAGAACCAAACACCTTAAGGTACAAATTTCGAACTTGTTTATTGAACCCTAGATCGAACGGCATTTTGGTGATAAGCTGATTCGAACTAATTTTATTTAATATGTAGACGGTTGTATTAAGATTTTTACCATATATCATAAATCTTGTGACTACGACTAATGTATGTATGTATATCGTGCTCTGCCCATTGTTGAAGCACTGTTGGCACTACATACCTACTCTTAGGTAGGACTGCCCATCTTTATTAAAAAAATTGGGCCATCGTCAGTTCGAAGTATTTCAGTCCATATCAGTATTTTGTCCGTATCAGCCTCCACTTTCTTTAAGCAATTTTCCATCAACCGGGTTCTTCTTCTTCTTAGATGGCGTTACAGCTCATAGAGAGCCAGAGCCTAGCTTCTCTCATTCACTTATGTTGTGTGCGATTTGTTTTTCACACAAGTGAACGGGACCTACAATTTAATGCCGATTCCGAACGGCGAGAGTCGAGAAGCTTTTTCGAGGCAAGTGTACTACGGGGTTTGCCAGTTCCCCGCCGAGGAGAGAAGCCGCGTAATGAACATTCGATGGCGTTGGTGTTATCGGGATCCGAATTCGCTCATCGTGCGTCAGAGGCCGACACACTACCCACTGCGCCACGGCTCTCGTCAACCGAGTTACCTCAATTTTTTATTTGATAAGAAAAACCTAACAAAAATGATAGAAGTAATTTTTAAATAGCAAAAAAATGCCTGATGCCACGATAAGAGGTCACTTTCCTAAGACAACACGGATCATAATCCACTAATTTCCCTATTGTCGAGATTATGCTCTGCTGAACTTTTTTACTTTGTTTATATTTTGGTGGCAAAGACCATCATGCCGCAACTGATAATCATTACTTGATCCCCCTTCAGAAGTCTTGATAACATAATTCAAATGGGACTCATTCGTAACCACTTTGACGCATGTTTTTACTATTTTCTTAACCCTTGTCTAGTGCATAACTTGCAGAAAATATATTCAATTTTATGTCGGGCACATAAAGCACGTTTGTTAGGTGTTTCTCTCAGCCAAATAACATCGCCATTATCAACTCAAATTTTTGAACGTTAATGTTTTTGAAATGGCCAAGGCATTCTCTGTGTGATGTCATGTGATCGCTGGCACGCGAATCGAGAAACCAGCTGTCCTGTTCTGATACATTGCAGAGGATAACATGAGTAATAAAAGCTTCACCTCTTTTTTTCCCATAAATATGAACCCAAAAGAAATGGAACAGAACAACGAAGCATGACAGGAGCACACTCATGATAGGAAGGCTTAGCGAAGGGTTGTCGTCGAGGCTCTGAACTTCGGAGTTCCAAATGATCGGTAATTACAATAATATTGTAATAACTTCTCCCTTTGACTCCCGACCCATATTTTGAAATTTGCCCTTCTCTGCGACTTGCGCTTCGCACTCTACTTAATTTTGAGCAATTGTTCTTGACCCTTCCATTAAAGGCTTGATGTAGTTGACTCTCATTCTCGGTCCTGCGGATAAACGAGAAAAACTCTGTTTTGGTCCTCTTACATGGTTGCACAGATCCATTGTCTCACGTAGGGCCGTAGGATGTGCAATATACCAGTTGCCCAAATTACAGGCATTCGCAAACCCAAATATTCAATGTCAGGAATGCGCCTAGATGCTAACCTACATCCAGCAAACTTCGACCACCTTTCCCACGGGACTACCGTTAGGTATTATTTTGCAGGGCTGGTTAGCATTATATACTCTTATTTCTTTGTTTACTGATTTAACATTGGATACAGTATTTGCTGTTCTTTATTGTATGAGAGATACCGTCTGGGTTTAGTTCTCACACTCTCTGACTCTAATACACCATCGAAGTTTCTTCATGATTCTTGTTGTGGCATGTTACTACACTTGATGTTAGCATATGATTTACGAAGTTCTCGGTAGTTGGTATTTCTCCATTTCTTTTCTCTATTTCTCTGCGCTCCATACTGAAACGTGGGAACTGAAAAAAATCGTGCTCCTGCACCTTCTCTGGCCTCTCCGCAGTTTAAACAGAGAGGAGATTCCTTTAGACGAAACCTGTCCAGTTTTCAGTTTCGGTTTTCACTTTCATTGAACCGACAATATTGCAAATAGTCACTCACAGGAGGGGAAACAGTAGACGAACAAATTGGTATGTCGAATTAATTTTAGTTGCAATGTATTAGCATTCATGCTTTGGGTTTTTTTGCAACAAGGAATTATCAGCGATCAGTTGGACAGGATCCTATGGCTTTTATGTCTCAGATATCAGTTCATCACTGTGTCCATGAAGTAGCAGAGATCATTAATGAAATAGCGCTTGAATATGGTACATTTCCAGACGAAGAAGAAGCGAATAATTAAAGCAGAGTTCTACAATGTAGCATTTTTTCCCGGAATTGTTGGACTTATAGATGGAACTAACATCAAGATTACTGCACCAAAGAAAGATATTGTGTACGCCTATTATTGTCGGAAAGGATGTCATTCCATAAATGTACTTTTAGTTTTTTACTTAAAATACTTGATTGATTATGTGGATGAAAAATTTCCGCGGACTTCACGCGATACTTACATTTGGCGCTGTTCAGCTATACAAGAATTTTTAACGACAAAGTATGCAGAAGGAAGAAAGAATTTTTACCTGCTTGGAGTGGATTTCCACAGCAGTCATGCCTTATGACGCAGTGTAAAACAGCTTCTAATAGAGTAATGGAAAAGTGCAATATTGTTCATAAAACCACGAGATGTACGATATAACGCTGTATCAGAATTTTGAAACGCAGATTTCGTTGTCTCTTTACACACAGAATACTCAGCTGTGATCCTGTTAAAACCGGAAAAAAATTATAAACACGTATGCTGTTTTCCATAACATTCTCTCAAAAGCGAATGTACCTATCAACTCAATAAGAACTGAAGAACCGAAAACACCAAGCGACGATGGTCAACTTTCTTATTTGGACGACGCGAATACGTTACGATAAGGCAGAATATCATTGGAACTAACCTTTAATTTTTTTTTTTTATATTTTATATTTGTTAAAAAATGTATTCTTTATTCATATGGAAATTTTTTCTACAATATTTCTTTGAAGCCCAGGAGCTTTTCTTCATACTCATTTGCCCATTTAAAGGATTTCTTCAGTAGTTCGTAACATTGTTTTTATATATATTAATTTTTTCTTATTCTGTTGTTTCTGGGGTTTTCCCCTATGGCGCCCTTCTCCTTTTGCGAGATGTTGATCTCGTTAAAGCCGCAGAAGACGGCCCTGCCGCGGCTATTATATCCATATCACCAATTTCGTTTGGGGCTTCCACAACCCCTGACAAATTATCTTCATCTTCCGAAGTAGCAAAAGATTGTTCCGGCTGACTGGGAATAGTTATCGTTCAGTACAACAGAACACAAAATAAGCAATTGGAAAATGCTATATTGGTTTCAAAGTTTTTGAAATTGGAATTGGGCACTAGGTAACCTTGAACGCAGCCAATGCCGGATAGAAGCTGACCGAAGTAGAAATCCATTTCTCCGTAATTACGTTCAATCCATTTATGGATATCGGGTATAAGACGATTTCCTGTTGTAAACTGGTTCCATCTTTCTTGTCATACTCTCATGCTTTTCTTCTAGTTGGATATCTTTGCCTGAAGCTCTAGGTTCCCGAATTTTGGCATCGTAGGTCTTTTGTACCTCGCTGTCCAGTATGTCTGCTGGTAGCATTCCCGCAATGACGCATATGTATATAGCTTCACTCGACACTGTCCGTTATGCACAGCAAATCCTTAGTGCACATAGTCGGTCGACGCAGTTAATCTTTTTTATGACTTTATTGTCACTGCTTTGATCCATATTGAAGTCGCATATACTCGTATTATGATTGACAGCACCATCCCTGACAGAACTAGTCTCCCTTGTTGTCTGGGTCCCCCAATGTTAGTCACTATTCTGGATAAGGAAGCAGTGCCCTTTACAGCTTTGTCGCACGTTCTTTCAGTAAGAAGAAAAAGTGTTCCTTGTAAACGATCTAGCATCGATCATCGCACCTAGATGTCTGATAGCTCGTTTTGATGTTATATTATGATCACTTACCTTGTGGTTTTTTTCTTTCCTTGCAACTGCTTACTAACACTGCTTCTGTTTTCTGTTATGCGCGCTCTATCCCAGCTGCTGCCATCCACCGCTTCACTTTTCGTATACATTAATTTCCAATGCGCTCTATTTATTCCAGGTGCTTCGCCGCCACAACAATTGTCAAGTCATCGGCAAAGCCTATGATTTTTGCCTCATACGGGATTCGAAACCTTAGAACGCTATCGTACATAATGTTCAGTAAGAGAGGTCCTGCTACCAGTCCTTGTGAAACTCCGCCAGTTATGTAGTTTTGCCTTACTCCATCATCGGTATCGTAGAGAAGGAACAATTTCTCGAAGGAGCTTATCATTATTTTTATTAGGGGCCATGGCTCCATAATTGACCTAAATGAGCGCATTATAAGCCTCCAGTTTGCGGAGTTGAGCGTATTTTTGACGTCCACAGTTACTATGGCACTATATTTTTTTGCTCTTCCTCTCAATTTTCTGTAGAGCTACTACTGTATTTTACCCATTGTGTCAAGCAAGGGATTGTATGATGAGGGCTCATCTGATGGTGTATTCACTTTAGGCAGTAGCACCGGACGTTGCTTTTTCCATTGGTGTGGAAAAACTTCTTATGTTAGACACTTATTATACAACTTCACAAATACTTTCGTGTTTAATTTGATGGCTAGTTTAAGGGAATTATTTGGTATGACATCTATTCCAGGTGATTTATTGTTGTTGATTCCTTTGCATCCATCCAAAAGATCCAATTGCGTGACAGATGGGGTCTCACGGTGGTTTTATATGCTCTGTTGGTGCTTGCGGTGGAAATAATCCCGGCATTATTTTTTACATAAGTGAATGACATGAGGGAGGAGGTGCCCTAGAGCCCCTAAGTTTTGCTATGACTGTCCTGTAGGCGGTACCCCAGGTATTGCCTTCTGCTTCTTGGCACAATTTTTTAAAGCTATTGGGGCATATTTCTATACCCACGGGGAACATCTCGTACGTTCGCATTTCTATACCCGTCGGGGGGAATAAATAACGTCATTGAAATTAACTACCTAATCGACGTGAATCGTTCACGTTCGGTAATGTAAATTGGGATTCCAGTAATCGTTCGAATCGAATTTAACTGTCATATTCTGTCCTCTGCTTTTCAATCGCGCCAAAATTGTTTTTAAACATGTAAGTAATATTTAAATGGTTTGATGGTTTTTTCAGGGTTTCCATTTTTTTACAGGAAAAAAACAAGTAACCGGGAGCAGTTTTCAGTCTCAATTGTACTGTTTTCATGTATTTAATGTACTAACAGACGAATTGTCCCACATTAAGGAGTCATGTACACTTCCCGGGTAACGCGCATCTACAAAACGAATCGCTTGTTTATGGTCGCAAATCTAAAGATCCAAATCTTTCGTAAAATATCCCGCCATTTCCACAACAAACTCAAAATTCCGGTAATTTCAAATTTAATACGAATTAAATGTCAAATAAGGATAGGGAGTTCGAACGATTCGGGAACGATAAAGTAGTGCTCCCGGCGGATATAGGAATGGCAAGGGAGTGCGAAAGTGAATTGAATGTGCGGATCAAACGTTCGATTCGAACGACTATAGAAATATGCCCCATTGTTTTTGTTTCTTCGGATGGCCAGTCTTTATGCCTATTTTTATATTGCACCTGTAAATCCTAGTGGAAGGGCTGGCCTGTGGGCCGCTGGAATAGTCTTTTAGATCGATGATACTTGCTGTGTAGCTATGGTTTCTCTTGGCTCGGCGTTTGGTGGCCGGCGCTTTGTTGACATTTTCCAGAACATTGATGTGTCGTAAATGTTAGTTGTTTTTTTAATAACTTCAGCGGCCAACCTCTTGGCTGTTCCTGCGTTTAAGTTGGATTCTTCAGAAATCAGGGCAAAAGAGCAGTGTGCCCACTTCCATCCTATTCGTTGTGCCTTCTTTGGGAAGCCCTCTTGGGTTGCTCTCCACGCCTCCAAATCAAATAAGATGGCCCTATTGGCCACACTGACTTTTCATTCGAATCTTCTCACTTGAGAATTAGTCACAAAGGTTGTATCAACTATGGAGCCTACGCTATTTCTGTTAAAGGTATGCTTGTTTCCCGTATTAAGCAGTATTTCGTCTAATGACGATACGGCTTCTAGCAGTACCTCCTCTTATCAGTGTGCTACCCCAGTCAGCGGCCCGTGCGATATCTGCTGGACTATGGCCTCTGGCTTCGTCCATGAGCTTATCCAGCATAACCGAATGAGAGTGCCATTTGGAGATGCGTAGCAAGAGACCTCACAGAAACCTATTCCAGGTGTCATAATTTTTTTCTTCAAAGGCGTAGTTTCTGCAGACCCAAATAGCGGCCCTTTTGTTATCATCTCATCGAGGTTCTTTTACTGCTCGCTTATTATCGCAAACATCAATCTTTAACATCACCGCTTCGCAGCGATTTAAGTTGAGTTGATGTTGCTGCTTTCTCTTTTTTTTTGTTTTGTTTTTTTTTTTACAATGACAAAACCAGATCAGAGAGGGTGAAATATTTCTTGCATCATTTGAGGAAACCTAGACGTTTCGCAGCGATCTTGGCGAACTCGAATATGTGGTCATTCCAACTAAGAGTTTTATCAGCACACATACCAAGGTTGGAAAGTCTTTCGGATTCATCGACACAAGCGCCATTCAAGGATAATGGATGATTATTGATGATTAACTTGAGTGACAGCATACACCATTGTGTTTTGGAAGCATTAAATTCCACTCTATTGTTTATGCTTCATATAATTATGCTATCAAGGTCAATACTTAATGTGCTTAACATATGCTGCCGTTCCAATTCTACGGCCAAAGAACAGGACCATGAGTCCTGGAACGAATATGAAAAGCTAAGAGTACTATCATGAACGAAGGCGTGTATTGAATTCGAAGTAGCAGATAAGCGATCTTTTTTTTAAAATGAAGAAGAGTGTCGGTGACAGAACAGAGCCGTGGAAAACACCAGCGTTTATTTGGTGAATATAAGACTTGAAACCGTCCAATCAGTTGGTAGCAGAAGAGATTCATCGATACGATAAGAACGCATTTTCGACATAAGAGCCTGGTGCCAAACTCAGTCGAATGCCTTTGAAATATCAAGCACAATAACCTTGCTTACCTTGCAATAACCAACTTAAGGTTGGTACCACTGCGTGAGATATGCCATCAAATCACCAGTGGACTTGTTGCTGCGGAATCAGTACATTAAGAAGTTTCTGTGATTCAAGATATTTCATAAGCTGATGATTTATCAGCGTTTCCATGACCTTACAAAGAAGGGGCGTTAGTGCTATGGGTCGTTAGGAGGTACGAGACGAAGACTCGCTCTTTTTAGGGACGGGCTGGACAAATGCTGTTTTCCATCTACTCCGACAGAGGATAGAACAGTAGGAAAGATAAAGAAGCTTCTGCAGTGGTTTTGTCAGCGTGGAAGAACAACTCTTCAGTAGTCTTCTTCTTTTCCTTTTTTCCGGCGTCGTTATGGTCAGAAGTGTAGGACCATAAACTTCCCACTTAACTGCATTCCTACTGGCAGGCTTCCCGGTTTGGGATTACTTCATCGCTGAGGCCAATCAAATGCTGGTGTTTTTGCATTTGCCTGCACCAATTGTTTTTCGGCCTGCCTTTTTTTTTTTTTTTTTTTTGTGACACGGGCATGGTCAGGATTTTTTTGTTTGATCTTACTCTTACAACACCGGTGATCTCCAGTCGTTTCAACCCATTGATTTGCATGTACACTTGTGGGGCAGTTTAATGGTGGTATATGTGTCCCTAGGCTCACTTTGGTGTTTTCTACATTGCCTAGATGTGATTTTTGTTTATCTTTGTTTTAGTCGCCTTTTACGACAAGCGAGAGGTATCGCTGCAGGGATATTCTTAACCCGTCCCTGCACGGAAACAACTCTTCAGTAGTATTGGGGGAATACCATCAGGTCCAGCGGATTTGTGCACATTGAAATCCTTAAGTACTCTTGCAACCGTATGAATGCGAAAGTGGATTTATCCCTTGGAAGAACATATGCTTTCAAGTAAAGGCGGAGCAAACTGCAATCGTTGGGCTGGCTGCAAAATGTGCGCCTAGCAGATTGGCTTTGTCTGAAGTGCTGACAGCTGGGATGTTATTGTAAATGAGCATAGGGAATGAGGACAAGCTAGAATTCTTAATGCTTTTCATAAATGATCAAAAGTTTTTGCTGCCTTTGGGACAACTTAACACTTTTTGCCTCAACTTTTGGTCATGGGAGAATTTGACACCCCGAATCAATGCGTTACAGTCATTTCATTGGTTACTGCATTCTTCTTCTTTTCCTTTTTTTTTCCGGCGTCGTTATGGTCAGAAGTGTAGGACCATAGCCTTCCCACTTAACAGCATTCCTACTGGTCCGCCGGTTTGACCTCATAAAGTAGCGGCAGGCTTCCCGGTTTGGGATTACTTCATCGCTGAGGCCAATCAAATGGTGGTGTTTTTGCATTTGTTTGCACCAATTGTTTTTCGGCCTGCCTTTTTTGCGTGTTGAAATTGGAACGTTGATTGATATCGCCTTTTGGACGGGGTTCAAAGAATCTCTCCTTTGAACATGGCAATACCAACTGAGTCGGTCGCGCTCTATCTCTCTTGTGATGGTTTCATTTACGTGGAGGCTTCCTCGGATGTTTGAACTTCTAATTCTGTCACGCTTTGTTACTCCCGCTGTCATGCGAAGCATCTTCATCTCAGCTGCCGTTAATTTGCTCTCATACTTTTTGTGCATTGTCCAGCATTGTGAACCGTATGTGAGCGCCGGACGTACAACTGAAGTGTAGAGCCTTCCTTTCAGCTTAGGGGACATTTTTCGATCACAGAAGATGGCGGAGTTTTCCCGCCACTTCATCCACCTTACGCTTACGCGATGGTTGATGTCGTTATTACAAGTTGCTTCTTTATTAATCATAGATCCCAGATATTTAAACTTTTCACACTTGGGAAGCACTCTTCCATTCAAGTAAATGTCTGGAATAGGCTGATGAGGGTCAGAGAACGGGCAGCACAGATACTCTGTCTTCTTTGAACTAATACGATACCCGTGTCCCTCAAAAATGTCCACCCACACATCAAGTGCTCGTTGTAGAGACGCCTGATCATCACTTATAATGGCATCGTCAACAAAGAATAGCTAGTGCACATTGGGGTCCGTCACTTTTCGTTCAAGCAAGCAATCAAGGACTGCTATAAAGAGCAGTGGGCTGAGGACGCTCCCTTGGTGTACACCGGCTTTGATTGCGAACTCTTCGGTGACTCCTGCGGTGCATCTTACTCTTATCGTTGCTCTCTTGTACATGTCCATGATCAATCGCACGTAGGTTTCTAGAACTCCTTTTTGTCTTAGCGCTACCCATAAAAGATCTCTTGGTTGCCGGTCAAAGGCCTTCTCGAAATCAACCAACACCATATTCAAGTCCTTTGAAGAACCACGATGCTTTTCCATCATGATCCTTATGCTTTGGATTGCATCTGTTGTTGATTTACCCGAGACAAACCCGCACTGGTCATCAGATAGTCGTATTATTTTCCGCATTCGGCTATCTAATACCCGTTCAACGATCTTCATAGTGTGCGACATCAGCTTGACAGAACGGTAGTTATCACAATTTCGCGTATCACCCTTTCCTTTGTGCAAAGGAAGAAGATAGCTTTCCCTCCATTGATTAGGCATAGTGTCGCCTCTCATAAGTTTGGAGATAAGAACCATGAGCCATCTAGACCCGATGTCTCCCACCTTTTTCCAGAACTCAGAGGGTATCCCGGCCCAACAGCTTTTCTTTTCTTGGAGTTTTTAACCGCGTACCGAACTTCTTCGACTGTGATGTCGGATATTTCGGCATGATTCGGGGCGGCTCTTGCAAAGTACACTCGGGGAAACTGTTCGTTCAGAAGTTCCTCGCAATACTGTTGCCATCTGTGGAGAATTTTTTCGTCTTCCACAAGGAGTTGGCCTTCAGCATTGTTAATAAACTTTGGGAAACGAATCTCCTGAGCATTTCTTCTTCTCTGGGCGGCTATCTTAAAGATATTTGCTCCTTTGTTCAAATTGCTTTGTCGAAGCTCCTGGGTAGCCTGGTTCCTGTCAGACGCGGAAGACGATATTTCTTCCAACTCCTGATAGAGACCTTCCATGCTTTTCGCTTTGAATTCGGCGCACTTTTTCTTCGCGATTCCTTTGCAATATCTATATACCTTTTCACCGCGAGCTTTTTCCTCTCTATTAGTAGAAGAGCACTTTGACCAAGCTTGGAAAGCCATTTTCTTTTCGTGTATCACTGCTTTGGCTTCGTCTGTCCACCACCAGATTTCTTTTGCGTGTTGGCAAGGGCCTTTAGATGTTCCGAGCAGTCATTTGGCTTTCTCCAGGCCAGATTGTTGTAGGGAATCCCACATGTCTTGTGCTCTGCACTCCTCATTACCGACCTCATCGATAATGGAAAAGAGGTAGTTTTTCATGTTGGTAATAAAAGCTTCGCCTTTTCCTTTATCCAGCTTATACCACTTGATTCTTTCAGACACCTTCGTTTGCTGCTTTGACTTCTTACTCGCCTCCATAAAAAAATTCGGTCAGGAGGAGACGGTGATGAGGGGCGATCGCGTCTCCCAGGATCACTTGGCAATCTTTAACTCGTGGCTTCATGAAACTGGATACCAAATGATAGTCTATTTGAGTTTCATTTCCGCCGCTGCTATAAGTGATCAGGTGCCGGCTTTGTTTGACGAACATGGTATTTAGCACTATAAGACCGTACGACTTGCACATGTTTAGGATATCTTCACCTGAAAAGTTCCTGGTGCCGTATCCCAACCCTCCGTGGTAGTCTTCATAGTGTTCGCTTGTCTTCCCGACATGTCCGTTTAAATCTCCCCCAACAAACAAAAGCTCTTCCTTTGGGATGATTTTGACAAGGTTGTGGAAATCTAGCCAGAATGCATCTTTTTCTTTTCGTTCGCATCTTACTTGAGGGGCATATGCGCTTACGATGTTCCACACCTCACCATGCATCACCAATTTGAGAGCCATCAAACGGTCACTGGACTTTGAAATGGTTAAGACGTTGCCAAGTAGCTCTGCCGCAAGGATGATGGCGATTCCATTTTTTCCTTGTTCCAATCCATAGTAAAACATCTTGTAGGCTTTTGTTTTAACGTCCAAGAAACGTGCCCGATTACCGGTGTTTCGCCATTTCGTCTCTTGTACGCACAGGATGTCTACTCGCCTTCTAACCATCATTTCTTCAAGCTCATAGCTGCGACCACTCATGCTTCCAACGTTCCAACTCGCGACTCTTAAGTGTGGCTTACGCCGTTGCATTACTTTGCCGAGCATTGCTGCTCGTCCCAGGATCACGACCATTAGTAGTGCCTGGCGGGGTAGTGCTTTTCCTTTTAGCGTTGTTTCCCATAATGCTACGGTTTAACCGTTTTCTTTCTTCTCCCTCCTTTTTTTGACACGGGCATGCATGATTTTTTTTTTTTTGTTTGATCTTACTCTTTCAAGACCGGTGATCTCCAGTCGTGTCAACCCACTGATTTGCATGCACACTTGTGGGGCAGTTTAATGGTGGTATATGTGTCCCTAGGCTCACCTTGGTGTTTTCTAAATTGCCTAGATGTGATTTTTGTTTACCTTTGTTTTAGTCGCCTTTTACGACAAGCGAGAGGTATCGCTGCAGGGATATTCTTAACCCGTCCCCGCACAGGCGTCATTGGTTACTGCATTACATAGGTTATTGCGTTACATTGGTTTGTTTAAACTTATCCCGGTATTTATCAGAGGGGGTGGGTACAAGGCCATCTCCGGAAACTCAGCTCTCTTAATGTGATAGCCTCTTTACAGCTCGAGTCATACCACACATTTGCTTTAGGTTTAATACTCTTCACTCGTGTTGACCGAATGATCTGCAATGTCAGGTATTTGTGTAGCCTCTTTTATTAGCTGGTTAAATTGTTTACCTCAGCAAAAATTTATAGATACCTTCCTACGGGTGTTGTCTAGCCCGAATGTTGAAGCCAATTAAAATCGCCCGCAATAACGATTTTAGTGCGCGGAAACAGGGATACAATTCTTGTAATGGAGCCGTGCAGCGCATCGAACTCTGTAAAAATCGAATTACTGGTCTGGCCAGACCAGGACTTCTGTAAATTAAATGTTTACGAATATGGAATTTTAGCCACATGAAATTAAATTCCGGATTGGAACAATAGCCATATTGCGGTTGAATTTTATAAGATACATCACAACGGACATACCTGTAAATGATAAGACCGCGCTGTAGAAAGAATAATGGCACCAAGTTATATCCAGGAAGGCTCAAATCCGAAAAATCGGTATTTTCGCGTTCGCACACAATCTGTTTCGCTTAGTGCCAAAGCAGCTGGTTTGTAACGAGAAAGGTGTACAGCAAAGAGATTCGCTCTTAACCAACCAACATTACTCACATCAATTCAAAAATTTCCCACCTCAAACACAAACATCAAAATATCTGTTATAAAACAATGATCGTTAATATTAACCTTAGTATTTTTCTTTAAATATTTCGTTAAAGGCTGAACAATACTTGCATAATTTCTTATGAACTTTCTATATTATCCCGCAACGAACAAAAATGATTTAATTTGTTTTAGCGTCTTGGCGAGTTTTAAATTCTGAATGATCTCTATTTTACTTGGATTGGGACGTACACCTTCACACGCAAGAATATGTCCTAAGTATTCCCTTTCTTTAATAAGGATGCTGAACTTGTCTACCTGTATTTTTGATTTCGCTTCCCATAATTTATCCAACATTTTTGTTATACTTAAATACATATGTTCTTCCAGAGAGGTACTGAATATCAATATGTCATCGAGGTAGACTACACATATTTTTTTTTATTTTATATTTCTTTCTTTTAATTCACACAATTTAAAAGTGAAAATAATTAAACAATTCATTTATAATTTTATGATCACAATATAAAAAAAAAAAAAAAAAGAACAACAGTTCAAATATTAGCAGTACACATAGTTAAGTAATTTGAATGATAAAGAGATTTAGGGAAAATAGCCATTACATAACGAATTCAGAATAAATGACTAGTATCGATGCATCATAAACTATAGTTATAGACACAGTTATAACAAAAGGTGTAACAAGGTAAAGGATAATCAATTTCAGTGCACATCAATAAGAAAAAAAGTTAAATAAGACAATACGAATAATTAGGTGGTTAATATCATTTAGATTAATAATTTTTTTAATTGTAGACAAAAAAGTCTCAAGTTTTTGATTCTTCTAATCTCGAGGGGCAGTACATTGTATAATCTGGGAGTAACAGATGAATAGAAATTCAAGAAGTGATGGGTACTGAGTACCCACTTCTTACAAAAAATATGTTTATAGAAGTAAAGGTGCTTAAGAGGAAAAATTTTAGAATCAATAAAAAGCAAATAACTATTCTCAAAGCGCCCTTTTCTCCATAATATTTTTAGCAATTGTTTTTGGGCAAAAAGCAAAGGTTGGATTTTGTCATTATGAATATCACCCCAGCAAGTTAATCATATTGCAACTTAGATTGTACAAGACCATAATAAGCTGTTTCCAAAATAGTGCCCTTGAGCAAAATTCTCTCAAATGGTACATGATTCTTGTTGTTCTTATTAATTAGATTATAAACTTGCAGTATGGTGAAACCAATTCAGTTTGCAATCAATTTCAAGACCAAGGTGTTTAATGAGGTGAACGCATAAATTTTACCTCTTTTGAGGGAATTTTTTTTTATAAGACAACTAGCTGGCCTGGCGAACTTCGTACCGCCTCAGAATCAATTCAGTTTTTTACTAAGAGAACTGAAAATGAAATAAGTTCAATAATAGTTAAAAATTAAAACCATATACCCTTCTAGAGGTTCCCGGCGTGCTAGGCATGAATATTAACATTGAATCAAATTCATTGGTTTCTTTTATTTTAAATTTTTTATTTGGAAAAAAAGAGAAAAAAATAGTTAATCAATTCAATACCATAGTGTACATAGTGTACAACATGTATGGTGCATGAAAAAATTAATTTTTGGGTGCTCCCACTCTGGAACATGCTACGTATAATTGTCCGTGAGAAAAGCTCCAAATTCACTCTACACTTGAAACGTTTGGCCTTGAGCTTTATTAACGGTCATAACAAATGATAAACGTACGGGAAATTGAAGACGTATGAATTGAAATGGCACGTCTTTTTTTTTTATAATTCGTGCGCTATTTCGGTGTTTGTCACACAACCTGGAAGGAGGGTAGATGGTTGGTGTCGAAGATGTTCGTTCACTACTCTCCGGGGGTGGTGGTTCTAGATATGATTTGAGAGATTCGACTGAATTTGCGTTGGTTGTAGTTCACAGTAACTCTTTTGTTTCCATGTCATTAAGGTGTTATATCATAAATGCACACACAGACTATGAATTTTGAAGTACTCTTATGCTGCGAGTGTTATGCCTTCGTCAGCACTTTTTGATCATCTCTCATTCACAGCTGATGTTGTTGCACGGTTTTTTTCGTATACGAATTGTTCTTGACTATGGATGGACTTGAACTACAGACCTTCGGCCCAACAGTCAGTGATGATTACCATTTCACCACGACCACTGTTGGTATCAATGGGATCCGCGGTATCAGTACAACTTCTCCTTTTGCTTTCCCGGTGAGAATTGTTGCTCCGATCAAATTTGGCATTCATTTTTCAACGGAAAGTCTCGCTCTATTGCAAAGTTTTGGTGAATTGAGATTTCGAAAAAGTATGATCGATGAACCAACTTTTAAACTCAAGCAATACGGTGGCATACCGGGTGGTTCCAAATAATCCAAAAGTCAATCGGATTAGCATTTGCATTTTTTGGTGCTAAAATTCCGCGTTCTCTTAACCAAACATGATTTTTATAGTTTTGAACAATGTTTGGAAGAACGCGATCAATTAGTTCTTCTTTTGACGTTAAAATTGTGAGAAGGTTATTTGGGAACGTGGTAAAGCCATTTAAATCACTTGCGATTTGGCCATCGCCAATCTGCAGCAATTGCTTTGCAAACTCACGAGCTGATGGATCATTTTGAAGACGCACACACATATTTATGTTAAGCAATAACTTCTGTATTCCCAAAGAAACGAACTTTTCAAACCTGCATTAATCTCATCAGCTGGGGTTGATCTGGGAATGACGGAGAACGCTTACCGAAAATCACCAGATAGCAATTTTAATGCACCGCCGAACAACTGTTGATTTTCACGTAGATCCTGTAATGTTCGATTCAATGCTTCCAAAGATTTTTTATGGGCCATCGGACATTCGTCCCATAGAATAATTGCTGTTTCTTGCAAAACGTTGGCCATTCCAGAATTTCTTGAAATATTACAGGTTGGAGTTTCAACCGTGAAAAGGTATATAGATGTTGCAAAGGTATCGCGAAGAAAAAATGCGCCGAATTCAAAGCGAAAAGCATGGAAGGCCTCTATCAGGAGTTGGAAGAAATATCGTCTTCCGCGTCTGACAGGAACCAGGCTACCCAGGAGCTTCGACAAAACAATTTGAACAAAGGAGCAAATATCTTTAAGATAGCCGCCCAGAGAAGAAGAAATGCTCAGGAGATTCGTTTCCCAAAGTTTATTAACAATGCTGAAGGCCAACTCCTTGTGGAAGACGAAAAAATTCTCCACAGATGGCGACAGTATTGCGAGGAACTTCTGAACGAACAGTTTCCCCGAGTGTACTTTCCAAGAGCCGCCCCGAATCATGCCGAAATATCCGACATCACAGTCGAAGAAGTTCGGTACGCGGTTAAAAACTCCAAGAAAAGAAAAGCTGTTGGGCCGGACGGGATACCCTCTGAGTTCTGGAAAAAGATGGGAGACATCGGGTCTAGATGGCTCATGGTTCTTATCTCCAAACTTATGAGAGGCGACACTATGCCTAATCAATGGAGGGAAAGCTATCTTCTTCCATTGCACAAAGGAAAGGGTGATACGCGAAATTGTGATAACTACCGTTCTGTCAAGCTGATGTCGCACACCATGAAGATCGTTGAACGGGTATTAGATAGCCGACTGCGGAAAATAATACGACTATCTGATGACCAGTGCGGGTTTGTCTCGGGTAAATCAACAACAGATGCAATCCAAAGTATAAGGATCATGATGGAAAAGCATCGTGATTCTTCAAAGGACTTGCATATGGTGTTGGTTGATTTCGAGAAGGCCTTTGACCGGCAACCAAGAGATCTTTTATGGGTAGCGCTAAGACAAAAAGGAGTTCCAGAAACCTACGTGCGAGTGATTATGGACATGTACGAGAGAGCAACGACAAGAGTGGGATGCACCGCAGGAGTCACCGAAGAGTTCGCAATCAAAGTCGGTGTACACCAAGGGAGCTTCCTCAGCCCACTGCTTTTTATAGCAGTCCTTGATTGCTTGCTTGAAGGAAAAGTGACGGACCCCAATGTGCACCAGCTATCTGACGATGGGGCCATTATAAGTGATGATCAGGCGTCCCTACAACGAGCACTTGATGTGTGGGTGGACATTTTTGAGGGACACGGGTATCGTATTAGTTCAAAGAAGACAGAGTATCTGTGCTGCCCGTTCTCTGACCCTCATCAGCCTATTCCAGACATTTACTTGAATGGAAGAATGCTTCCCAAGTGTGAAAAGTTTAAATATCTGGGATCTATGATCAATAGAGAAGCAACTTGTGATGACGACATCAAACATCGCGTAAGCGTAGGGTGGATGAAGTGGCGGGAAAACTCCGCCATCTTCTGTGATCAAAAAATGCCCCCTAAGCTGAAAGGAAGGCTCTACACTTCAGTTGTACGTCCGGCGCTCACATACGGTTCACAATGCTGGACAATGCACAAAAAGTATGAGAGCAAATTAACGGCAGCTGAGATGAAGATGCTTCGCATGACAGCGGGAGTAACAAAACGTGACAGAATTAGAAGTTCAAAGATCCGAGGAAGCCTCCACGTAAAAGAAACCATCACAAGAAAGATAGAGCGCGACCGACTCAGTTGGTATTGCCATGTTCAAAGGAGAGATCCTTTGAACCCCGTCCAAAAGGCGATATCAATCAACGTTCCAATTTCAACACGCAAAAAAGGCAGGCCGAAAAACAATTGGTGCAAACAAATGCAAAAACACCAGCATTTGATTGGCCTCAGCGATGAAGTAATCCCAAACCGGGAAGCCTGCCGCTACTTTCTGAGGTCAAACCGGCGGACCCCACAAGCGGACCAGTAGGAATGCAGTTAAGTGGGAAGGTTATGGTCCTACACTTCTGACCATAACGACGCCGGGATAAAAAGGAAAAGAAGAAGAAGAAGAAGAAGGAGTTTCAACCGTTTGCATGTTTAAGGGCAATTTTAAAGCGGAATGTGCAATTCGGCCACCATTCAATAATGTAGCTGCAATACCAGAAGAAGCAAGTGCCAATGCAATTTTTCCTCTGGATCGAATGGTTACTAAGATTAATGCAATAAAAAATGTTTTTCCAGTGCCGCCAGGAGTATCCAAAAGAATAGAGTCCACCAGTGTTGTTAATGACAGCTTGCATGATTCTATCATATGCGTTCTTTTGCTGAACATTCAATTGTGGAATGTGTGTTTGCACAAACGCACACAATTCATCACATTCGAATTGCTGTTCACGTTGCAATTCTCGCTCAAATAAATCATTCATTGGACGATTTGGTGCAATCATAAGACAAATATCTTCAGTCAAAGCCTCATTATATATTTCTAATGAAAGTATGTACCAAATCAGGATCCATCGAACGATGGCGAAGTCGAATCAAAATGTCTTCAGCCATGAAATTTTTATATTTATTCCACAATTCAAGTGTGTTTGATGGATAACATGTTGATATTATTATTGAATACTTTTATTATTGTATACATACAGTACACGCTCAAAAAAAAGTTTTTTTTTTAACTAAAATGGTAACATTTCCGATGCATTTTCTATTTTATGGCATTAACAAATATCTGAAGTAGCATACAACTTTTTTTGGTATGGCTAATAGTACTTGAAGTTTTGGTTATATATACAATAAAATTGACAAATGTCCAAAGAAAACCTACGTACTTTTTAAAATTCATAAAAATTGCTATTTTCCAATATTTCAAGGTCAACATTTGTTTTCGTATAATATATATTGGTAGTGGCAATAATTCGGAAAGACAATAAACATATACGTTGGGTAAGTTCCTCTAATCGGCTTGTCTTAGTAATGTTGCGAAAACGCAACATTGGGACAAACAGCGACACTTTAGTAGGCTTTGAAAACATTTCTGTTTGAACATTTTATTTCCCCACTGGTAATTTATTTGCGGTAATTTGTTACTTGTTAGCTCAAGTGCAGTGTCGTTATCATAATATACGGTGCATTACGTCAAGCGATGGGTACTTATACCAGTTCATACCATATGACGAAAAAAATGCTATGAATGACAATAGGGAATAGGGAATAGGTGGGCAAGCTGTCATAGATCTATTTAGAAAATAGAAATGTTCACAAGGACTACCAGCTTTAACCTATTGGTTCATCTAAGAAATGAAAGATATTCTGCTACTGGAACTGTCAGGGAAAATAGAATTCTGAAATGCCCATTGGAGACGAATAAATCAATAGGCAAAAAACAGCGTGGTGGTACGTGGATTCCTGCTATGATCACGAAAATGAAATCAGTGGAATGACAATTCCGTTGTTGCGGTGGCATCTAATTGTCAGTCTGCACAGCCCAATGTCATGGTAAAATGGTATAATCGTTTGGTGGAATTGGTGGAAATAAATGGTGATGGCCATTATTTGTTAATACAATAGACTCCGCAATTGTCAATGCATGGAAGCTGCATAGAATTATTTATAAAGAAAAAACAATCTCTCAGCTGGATCTTAGGTCGGAATTAGTTCGGAGCCTCAATAGTATTAACAAAGGAAAAACACAATGTGTTCGAGGATGCGGTTCAACTGCATCTCTGCCACCCAATTCGAGATTAGATAATGTGGCCAACGTTGATTGAGAAAAATCCTGAAAATTAGAGAAGATGGTGCAGTGTTTGTAAAAGCACAACTGTATTTATATGCAACAAATGTGCAATTCCTTTGCATTCCCATTGTTTTAAGACTAACTACACCTAATTTTTTTTATATGTTTTATCCCAATGTTGCGTTAACGCAACACTCAAAAAGTGGGCGTGGCTGTTAAAAATAAAAAAATAAAAAAAATGTCAAATATTTATAAAAACTAAATAAAATTGTTGTGCATTAAAAAATTGGTGTTTTCCAGGATATTTGTGCTAGTGGTCCTAAAGGGTTAAACTGTATACAATTTTTTTTTTCTTATCTTACATTTTTTATATATTGTTTTTTTAAAATTAAATTTGACACCAAAAAAGGACACTGGTCATGGTAATAGCGGCTGTTCATGTTGTCTGAAATAAAAAAATTGAATGGATTATTGTTCAGTAGGTCTGTCGCTATCGGCCCTACCAAAATTAATCAATTTCATTCAAAAAAATGGCGGACTGTAGAAAAACTGTTTTTTTTTTGTTATAAATCGTTTAAAAAAATAAGAAAATATTTTCGAAAATAAGCAATTTTGGTACGGCCGATAACCATTAATGAGTAGAAGAACATATATAAATCGGTTGAATAGTTTTTTTTTTAGGATCATGAAAATGATGTTTCGACAAAAATGCGTTTAAAGTTTTAAGAGCAGAATTTTCGTGGAAAATGTATACTTACACTAATCTGCTATGCCTGGACCATACAATTACCCTTCGGTGGCTTAATACGCATCATTTTCTGCCAGTTTTGTGACCTGAGGGAAGCCCTTGCCTTTTTGGATGCATCGGACATGGATCGCTCGGGTTATTCGTCGTTCATCGTACTCCTCAGCATACGAGTATGCGTTTCGGCCAATTTGCGTACCAAAAATCTTCATTATTTTAAGGATGGGTGAAAATCCTTCACTAAACATACACTCAGCTGTCCATGAAGCAATTTCCAGGATCTTTTTTCCAACAAAATGATGCTTTGGAGCTAAGTTCCAGATTTCCAGATGCAACTATTAAACGACTCGTTGTTGTTCTGAGTGTTTTTTCCCAAGCACCTTTGTATCAGATCTTCTTTTTCTTTTTCCGGCGTGCTTATGGTCAGAAGTGTAGGACCATAACCTTCCCACTTAACTGCATTCCTACTGGTCCGCTTGTGGGATCCGCCGGTTTGACCTCAGAAAGTAGCGGCAGACTTCCCGGTTTGGGATTACTTTATCGCCGAGGCCAATCAAATGCTGGTGTTTTTTGCATTTTTTTGCACCAATTGTTTTTCGGCCGTTTTTTTTTTTTTTTTTTTTTTTTTGTGACACGGGCATGCTCCAGAATTTTTTTGTTTGATCTTACTCTTACAACACCGGTGATCTCCAGTCGTGTCAACCCACTGATTTGCATGTACATTTGTGGGGCAGTTTAATGGTGGTATATGTGTCCCTAGGCTCACCTTGGTGTTTTCTAAATTGCCTAGATGTGAGTTTTGTTTACCTTTGTTTAGTCGCCTTTTACGACAAGCGATAGGTATCTGCAAGAATATACATTTATATTGTAGTAAAATATGCACTAACGATTGGATGCCAATTTAAAGGAAAATTCATGAATCCGAAAGATAACTTGTCCTATTGCTTCTAATGTGTCACAAAAAATATATGCAAATTCATCGAAATCCTAGCCCTAGTAATGATAGTATGTAACCCACACTGCTTTCTTAATTTTTTCTTGAGAATCTGGATTTCTCATAATAGCCAAACCATAGTATGTACTTAGCTTAACCATCATGGCATTGGTCAATGCAAGAGTCTACTTCTTTGTTGCAACATTGGTGGATGATTTTTTTTCGATGTACATTTTGTGACAGCACTTCATCTGCTTCATTTTTTTGATTATTTTTGGCCTTCTTTTTTCCAGCTTCTTCCAAGCCTTTTTTAGCTTTTAATTACTGGTTATGTGTTTTTTTAGCTTCTTTCACTCGTCTATTCTTTTTTGACGTGCAAGAAGCACTCTTTTTTTTCTACCACAGGGTCGCCGTTGTAACTTTGGCATCCAGTAAATTTTTAAATGCTTTGCTGCCACCATCTCCAACGTGTTTTCTCTATATTACTTTAAAGTATTCGACAGACCACTGAAACATTTCGATCACCCCGTCAACTTCCATTTTACCGGAACTTCCTTCATGATTTGCTTCACAATGCTCAATGTGATTTTCATACCACTCCACAAACTCGTCTGACTCTTCCCTGCCAATCCGTTGCTCGTATGCTCTACACACTTTTGATTTGACAATTAAATCTACAATTTTATTAGAATATTTCCCTATCAAAGAAACAACACCAAGCAGTGAGGTAAAACCACGCTTGGCCCAGGATCTATCACCAGAAACCGTGATTTTATCTTTAGCACAACCGTTTTCAACATTTAATTTTTTTTTTCTGCAACGGCTTTTTTGAAAACAGTATCAACTACTGACGTTACAGCAATATAAATTTGGTTGAGTATACCATAATATCCATTTTTACTAATTCCATCACACAAGTCCATTAGCGAACAAAATAAATTTATTCCAGCCAGATCGACTCCAAGTAGTCACATAATAAACACAAAACGTCTATTGATTTCGTAAGCATTTTTGACCATAGGAGAATAATTTATGTCAAATTCTTGGCGCGATCACTTTACACATAACTTGAATCCTAGTCCTCGCGGTGATTTTTTCAAAAATGTTACTTCACTATCGCACAGCTTGCACTTTAAGATTGATTGCAATGCTATAAACACTAGCGAGAAACACAGAATGCTGTAGCTGAATCCTTCGTCAATCGGTACATCAAAATCACTCTTGTCTTTTAATTTTTCAGCTGATGTGCTCACGGTTTTCACGGCTATCGGTTTCAGCAGTATACTGATTCCCTCAAAAACTCCTTTTTCTTTCTCTTTGCCCTGGTTATCTTGTGAAGCTTCATCATTTTTATTTATTTTTTCCTGTTTGATGTTGACACACAAAGCATCAAAAGTGTACTGCTAAATTTGTTCTAGGATTTTATGTATATTCACAACAAAAATTTATGTACACTATTCCACATATACCCAGGTAGGTAATGTACTAAAGTTGACCGTCAGAAACTCCGTACGCAGGTATAAAAGACCGGTGATAACAATAGAAAGGTAGCAGCTGCAGACCTGGCGCGGGGCAGACAAGTCGTTTACGGCGCGCCGGCGACTATGAGTTGTAACTTATTTAATACTAGTAATTTCGGTCTGAATTTTTCACAGCATACTTTCGATAGGTTTTTTATAAAGATAAAAGAAATATAAATCGTAGTTTATGTCAGCAATTAGATTCAAAACAGAACTGTTAACATAAGAGTAAGCCATACCGATCGGCAAAACCTGTTCTTCTGCTTTTAAAGTTTATATTAAATATGGAATTGATGAAAATTAAAAACCGAATCGGACCGAGAACAAAGTCTTGTGGTACGCCTATATCAACATTAGATATTTTACTGAAACTATTTGCTATCCTGACAATTTGTTTACGTTCAGTGAGGTAGGAAATAAACCACTTGGGAATAAAGTTTCTAAAACCCGTCTTTCTAGCTTAGATATTGATATTAAATGGTCTACAGTGTCAAATGCCTTTGTGATATCAATAAAAAGAACAGCAGTATATTTTTTTACTATTTAATGCAGCATAATTTTCACTTACTTACTTACTTAAATGGCCCAACAGTTCGGGGTGAACCAAGGCTTCCAGCCGGCACGATCTTTGGCCAGCTGCTTCGAGTGCCGCACGCCCAATTGGTTGAGGTCCCTTTCCACCTGTGCGCGCCACCTTAGATGCTGCGTAGTCCCTCGGGATTGGAGTCGAAGACTCTTCGAGCCGGAACAGTGACGTCCATTCGCTCTACATGGCCCAGCCATGTTAGACGTTGGATCCATAGAAAACTAACTAGGCCGATGTCGCTTTACAGCCCGTACAGTTCTTGGTTGAATCTTCTCCTCCACTCTCCGTTTACACAAACGGGACCAAAGATTGCACGCAGAATTTTCTTCTCGAAATGCCCAAGAGCCTCTTCATCCGCTTTTGATAACGTCCAAGTCTTAGCGCCATAGAGGAGTACCGGGATGATTAAGGTTTTGTAGAAGGATACCTTAGTTTTTCGAGAGAGAGCTCTACTACTCAACTGCCTCTTGAGCCCAAAGAAGCAGCAGTTGGCAAGAATTATTCTGCGTTTTATCTCTACGCTGATGTCGTTGCTGCTTGTCACTTTCGAGCCAAGGTCAAAAATATAGCTGCCGAAGATGACGTTCTGACCAAGAAGTCGGTGTTGCGCGTTTTTCTTTGTTGACAGCATAAATTTGGTCTTGTCCCCATTTACCCTTAGGCCCACTTTAGCCGCTTCTCCTTCAATGCTTACAATCGCCTCATTGACGTCTCGCTTTGTCCGTCCAATAACGCCAATGTCATCTGCGGAGGCAAGCAATTGTGTAGAATTGAAGTAGATCGTACCTCTTGTATTGGCCGCATGATCTTTTCAAATAAAACAATCACATGACAATGCGTCACCCTGTCTAAATCATTTTTTAACTTCGAAGGTCTCGGTTAGTTCAAATCCGACCTTAATGGAGCAGCGAGAATTCTCCATAGTCATTCTGCACACTCTGACGAGTTTGGCAGGGATGTTAAAAAATGACATGGCTATGTATAGCTCGTCTCTATGAACACTGTCATATGCGGCCTTTAAGTCAACAAAGAGATGGTGCGTGTCGACCTGAACTTATTGGTCTTCTCCAAGTTCTGCTGTAGCGTAAATATTTGGTCTATCGTGGATTTTCCTGCCTGAAACCACACTGGTATTAACCTACCAGATTGTCCACGAACGGTTTCAGGCGCTTACACAGTACGGCACAGAGGATCTTGTACGCAATGTTCAGGAGACTTATTCCTCTGTAATTGGCTCCTTTCTTATGAACCGGGCAAACGATGCTGAGATTCCATTCATCGGGCATGCTTTCTTTCGACCATATCTTGCAGATGAGTTGGTGCATGTTCCTGACCAGCTCATCGCCAGCTGCTTTAAATAGTTCAGCGGGGAATCTGTCTGCCCCAGCAGCTTTATAAGACTTAAGTTTCGATATAGCTATCTTATAACTATCTTAACATCGTTAAGGTCGGATGGATGGGACTCTCTTTCGTCTTCGTCCATTGTGAATAGCTCGTTCTGCCTGACGGCGGCATTTTGACTATCATCGCCGTTATACAGTCTGAAGAAGTGGTTTTCCACAGTCTCAGCATAGACTGTGACTTCACTATTAGTTGTCCGCGTCCATCCCTGCAGACTTCCGCTGTTGCTTTATAGCCTTGGCATGTTCGTTTTACTTTTCGGTAAAACTTTCGAACGTCGTTCCTGCAATAGCATCTCTCCATCTCCTCGATCTCGCGCTTCTCGTGCTCCTTTTTTTTCTTCTCAGAAGCGCATGCTCCCTCATTTTCTGTTCATAAAACTCACGTGCAGCTCTCGTCCGTCGATGCAGGGTAGCTATGTATGCATTCTGTTTCTCTACATGGGCCTGTCTGCCCATCGTTATCAAACCAGGAGTTTCTAGAAGGTGGTGTCTTGAAACCGAGTATATCTGAGGCGGCATCTCTGATGGCGTTCTGGCAACGTCTCCATTGCTGTTCTATAGTTTGTGCAGATTGCATCGGGTCTTGAGAGAGCTTGAGGGAGACTTGACGGCGAAGATCCTGGCGGTCTCTTGCCATTGCAACTTTCCGACGTTAAATTTTGGTGTTCTTATTCGACTCCGTTGATTCCGAGAAATTCGCATCCGTACCTTGGCTGCAACAAGGTAATGATCCGAGCCAATGTTGGCTCCTCGTAAGTTTCGGACATCTAGTATACTGGAGGAGTGTCTGCCTTCGATCGCAATGTGATCAAATTGATTGGTTGTCGATTGATCAGAAAACCGCCAGGTCCCCTTATGGATGTTGAGGTGTGGGAATCATGTACTTGCTAATACGAGATTACGTCCCATAAAGTCCACTAGCCTTAGTCTGTTTTCTGACATGGTGTTATGTAGGCTGCAGTGGCGTGGCGTCCATATAACCCGATTCCTACCGAGTTACCTTTTCAAATTCGAACTTTCAACAATGTTTATCAAAAAACGCGCAACATGAATCCTGATGAATAAACATAAATATATGTGTATTCCTTACACGGGCTAACGTGCCCCACACCAACATTTAACCTAAGCAGTCAACCACTGCCTATCGTTCCACTCTACGCAAACACCCACACATCACTGTCTGTATATTCTCCAACACCTTACCCGATCAAGAGACACAAAGCGCTAGCAACGAAAAATAACACGGAAAAAATCGGGTTATAAAATGTTTGGCTGGATAGAACAAATTTGTTTTCCCTCCTTTTTCTTCCTTAAGCAGTGGCGGTGTTTGACTTCTCTCTGTTCAGTACACGCTTTCTTACGCAAAACAATAACACGCTTTTCATCGAGTTATTTTTTGAATTTTGTATGTATCTGGTTGCGCTGCTGTGTAGTATATTAAGCAGGTTTAGATGTATGTATATTGTATGTATGTAGGTTTCTGTTCGAAAAAATCGTAAGAATAATACGGTTTTCTCCGAGTTACATATTTGTTGAATTTTGTATGTATTTCGTTGCTTTCTGTATTCATCTGTAGGTCAGGTCCGTTACTGTTTGAAAAATTCAGTTTGCGCAGATTGTTATCCGTAGCTTAATGTGAATTTGTGTGGTGTTATAAAACTAAATAGAAAAGGACCAAATTAGGAACAGTGAAAAGCGTGAAAAGTGTGAAAAGTTTGCTTATCTTAAGGTTAAGGAATTCATTAAATTTCAAATTAAATATTGTTACCTAAAAATGGCATTATTAAGTGTAGACTGTTGCTTAACAGATTTTCTTTTGGAGGAAATAAATGACTTTAGTAAACTGAGTTTTCTCAAAAAACAAAAAGTTATAGAGACGGGACGCTCTACTCCTTTTATGAAAATAGATTATAAACGCAAGGATGGTTTTGTTTCTCATTTTCATGAATTTCTGTAACAAAAATATACTTGGTTGACTGGTAGTTGTAGACTAAATAAAATGTTTTGTTTTCCTTGTCTTCTTTTTTCAAATTCTCCTAGTGTTTGGAGCCGTACGGGCTTCACTGACTTAAATAATTTAATAAATTCTGCAAACAAACATGTCAAAACAGAAAAACATATTCGTAGTTGTTTATCTTTGCACGAATTCGGTACACACCGTATTGAAACGTCCTTAGGTAATTCATTTGCAGCTCACAACAAAAAAGTCGATAGAAACCGTAAATTAATGGAGCGTTTCATAGATACAGTAGTTCTCTTAGGCAAACAGGAGCAAGCATTTCGGGGTCACGATGAAAAGACTGACTCCAATAATCGTGGTAATTATGTCGAAACGGTATTATACTTATCTAAGTATGATATATTAATGGACTCCCATTTAGAGCAATGTTCAAGTGCACCCAATCCAATTTTTTCCGGTCTCTCAAATGATATTCAGAACGATTTGATACATAGTATCGCTGCAGTCATAAAATCTGAAATCAAAACAGAAATTAGTAAAACGCGATTTGTGTCCATTATGATCGATGAGACACCAGACGTGAGCCATAGGGAACAACTAAGTGCCGTATTGAGGTACTTGTCGGATGATGGGATAGAGGAAAGATTTCTTGGTTTTTTTGACGTGAGTGAGAGTCGTAATGCCGATAAGCTCTCAAATTATATTCTTAATATACTTGATATATATGTCTGCAAAGACAAGTTAATTGGCCAATCTTATGATGGTGCCGCAGTAATGTCCGGGGAAGGGGGCGGTGTTAAAAAAAGAGTCCTCGATGTTTGTCCAATGGCTTACTTTATTCCTTGTTATGCCCACGTTTTAAATTTAGTGTTATCCCGATCACTAGAAAATATATCGGAGTTGAAAGTATTTTTCGGCAATATAAACACTTTAGTACGTTTTTTCAATAAATCAACAAAGCGTTCAAATCTTTTAAAAGAAGTGGCCAACCGGCGCATGCCGGGAGTATCGGAGACTCGCTGGCACTACCATTCGCGAATAATTAACGTTATTTTTAACTGTAGATTAGATATTATTGATACTTTTAATCAAATAATACATAGATAACCCCGATGAATGGGATAATGACGCGCTTTCTATGGCCGAGAGTCTGTTACTTAAATTAGAGGGCAAAGATTTTTGTTTTTTATTAAATACGCTGTCCGAAATATTTTGTAAGACTGATGTCTTGTTTAATTTAATACAGAATAAGCAAACGGATGTTGAAGTGGCTAAGCAAGAAATCGAATGTTTTGAGTCTTGGCTTTGCTCTGAGTTTCCAAAAAAGAATGAATCCATTTTTGAAAGCGTAAACGATTGTACCGAACTTTCGCGAAAACGTCGATTACTCGATTTAAAAACACACTATAAGCGTCTTTTTGTAGAAATAAAGGACAATATTATAAGCCAAATCAAGACTAGATATAAATCTTTCACGGAATTAATTTTTTTGGATTTATTGAATAAATCGAAATATGATCGTTTTACGTTATCAAATCCAGATGAAAAAATATCTTCTTTGATGAATTTTTTTCCTGGAATTTTTGAATTTACAGCTTTGAAAAACGAGCTGAAAGTTTTATATACAACTTCTTCACTTCGACAACTTGGCGTTCTAGAACTCCATAACCATTTGAAAAAAGAAATATTGCGTGACACCTTTCCCCAAATTTTGAACTTAAGTGGTCTATTTCTTACACTTCCAATAACTGTTGCCTCCGTGGAGCGATCTTTTTCAGCTCTAAAAAGAATACACACATATTTAAGGAATTCTCAAGCAGAAAACAGACTCTCAGATTTAGCACTTTTATCGATAGAAAAGCGACTCGTTCTAAAAATTAAAAGTAGACCTGACTTTTATGAAAGAGTTCTTGTAGAAAAAAGATCGTAGAATAGCACTAGAATATAAGTAAGAAGAGAGCAGTTTAGCAAAACTTTTCACAGTTCTTTTTCTAACGTTAACTTCTACTGTTTTTAATTTAAATAAAAAAAATTATTACTTTTATTACCAAATTTTTAACTTTGTTACAAAACCCTTTATTAATTGATATTTTTTGTATATGTTACATACATATTTATTCAACTACGAAACATTTATGAAGTTCCTTACTTTTTTTATTTACAACATCACTTTAAATTTTCCTTAAGGTATTGCATTTGCATCTGCCAAAAACGATTTCTTTCGAAGCCAATATTATTATGCGTTAAGCCCATTGTAAACTTAAACTTTAATGAGTTGACGTATAAAAAATTGGCTTGAATTATTCTACCCACATGGCGTGGAAGGCAGATCCGCAATACACGACATAATTTCAGGAGACATTCGTACTTAACGTTTGCGGCTGACTAATTTTTCTTCGACTTCCCTTTTGAAATTATCCACGTAACGCCACTGGTAGGCTGTGCTTTCTACGACTCGTTCAAAGATAGCTTCTTACGCAGCTTCGAATTGAAATCTCCTAGAACGATATTGGTGTCATAGCTGGGACATTGGACATATGTCCTGTCTGGGAAATCATAGAAGCCATCTTTATGTCGGTTGTTTTTCTCCTCTGTGGGGGCTTGGGACATATTAAGCTTATATTGCCGAAATTGGTCTAAATGCGGATAGTTATGAGTCGTTCGCTTACGTGCCGTGCCGGAAGCTTAAGATCTGCCTCGAATAACAAATCTTCATCCGAATAAGCGTTGTTTATTTTCTCTGTAGCAGTTTCCGTAATAGATATCACAGTTTTTCATCCTCATTTTACCTGGCCCATCCTATCGCACTTCTTGGAGTGTGGTAATGTCTGCCTTATAGCAGTCTAGAGATTTGACCAGTTGTCCGGCCGCATCTGGTCTGTTAAGGGACCTAACGTTCCAGGTGCTGATCCGGAATTCGTCTCCTTTTAGACGTTTGCGATGGTCGTCAACAGGTAATCCGTCCGTATCCGAGGCTATTGCTTGTCTGTGAACAAGTGTTTATTTTATGCGATACAGATGTTAACCCTAAGCGCAACCCCCCGTCTGGAGGACCAGGTTCTTACTGACCCTAAGAACAAAGGGCCGGCTGTGCCGTTCGTTATGGGCCTGAGCTCCAGATATGTGTTAGTAGGCAGAAATAAGGAGTTGAGCCCTGGTGACGGCTAAGACTCTCTCTCGTTTGCTGCTCCAAAAACCTTACAAAGGGGTTTTCAAGATAGGCCATTAATCTTGTTTTCACTAATTTCTCAAAAATTTTGGAAAAAGCAGGGAGAAGAGGAATGGGCCTGTAATTATTAATTTTATATATATAAATTTTCTTAATAAAAGTCTTACCGGCTTTAGTCGATGCATGGAAGTTTTTTAGAGACTTGATAACTTGAAACACTTCCAAATATGAAATCGGATAGTAAAAGCAACTACAATTTTGAAACTTATCATATCTGACACATTCTTTCTTACAGTGACTATAATTGTTCGATAAACCCGCAATAGAGAGAGTGTATGAAGCTACATTTGTAAAGTGATCACTGTGTTATTCCTTAGACGATCAGCTAACCACTGACGTTTGTTTATTTATTCATTTGTCACTCAGAGTGTTGCCATACATTTTCATATTATATAGTAAATGGTATTGCCATACATATATGTATAACATCTTCCCCTTTAGGAACTTGTTACAATTTTTCTTGACAAACGTGAATGATTTTGATTTTGGAAATATAGAGATTCATTTTGAATATGTACAATATTTAACATGCACCTTTGTGAAATAATTGGCTATTACAATTGAACAAACTGAAATAAGGTAAGTAACAACTAAGTAATTATGATTTCAATAAATCCATGAATATTATATAATTTATATGTGAATATATATACTCGTATATCATACATATAAGTAAATTAGAATTAGGTTTACAATCGTTTTCTCAACCATTTAGAATTTCTTCGTAAAATCGTTTCATCTTCGAGTTTAATCCAATAGGATCTTGGTCCATCGTGGGTGCTAATGATTGTTGCTTCGATCCACCCTCTCTTATTGTGCTGGTACCATATCTTCTCCCCCTGACAAAATGGTTGCTTATGCTTAGCGTTTCGGTCGTAGTATCGTTTAGAATATGTATTTTTTGCATTTATGTTGTTCCATATGTTTGGTATAATCTTCGGTTGGAATAAACTTGTTTTTGCCGGAAGTAATGTTCTTGTCTTCCTGCTCATTAATAATTCTGCCGGTGAAGCATCAACCTCTTTTAGCGGAGTGTTGCGGTATTCTAATAGTGCTAGCCATATCTCTTCGCCATTTTCATATGACTTTTTTATCAAGTTTTTTGCTATTCCTACTGCTCTTTCGGAAAATCCATTGGCCTGAGCATATCCTGGGCTTGTTGTTGTTAATTTTGTTCCAATGCGTTGACAGAATTTTTTAAACTCATAAGAGTTGAACGGCATATTATCTGAGACGATTTCAATTGGTATTCCATGGTTCGAAAAGCACGTCTTTAGCTTGCTTATACATTCGCCAGCTGTTTTGGAATGCATCGGGATTATATCTAGGTAGCGAGAATAATAATCGGAAATTATTAGATAAGTTTTCGACGAGTATTCACAAATATCCATGCCTATCTTGCTAAATGGCAGTTTGGGTACTTCATGTGATATCATTGGTTCTTTTATGTTTGAGGAACGGTTTTTCTGGCAAACGGTACATTTTGCTATTTTATTTTCTATTGCTTCATCAATTTTGGGCCAATATACTAAACCTCGTGCTCTTTTCTTCGTTTTCTCAATTCCCAGGTGTGATGAGTGTAACTGTGATAATATGGATTCACGCAATTTGACTGGAACTATAACTCGATCATTTAAGAAAATAATGTTGTTTTCAATTGACAAATCATTACGTAGTTTCCAATAAAATTTTACTTCTTCGCTCAACTTTCTTTTATCTTCTGGCCAACCTTTCAATAGGACTGTTTTTAATTCCAATAGACTTTTATCGTTTTCCAGCTCTTTTCGGAAACTTTCCAAACCTTCATCTGTGATATTTAGAGAATGTACGAATTCATTTAAGTCTTCTATTTCTTGCATTTGATCTTCCTTGTCATAGTATCGTGACAACAAGTCTGAAATATGAAGATATTTACCAGGAACATGTACTAAGTTTATTTGATATTTAATAAGACTTAATTTCATGCGCTGTAGTCTCGCTGATGGTATTTTGCAAAAGTCTTTTTTCATAATTTCTACCAAAGGTTTATGGTCACTTTTAACTGTAATCAGACGACCGTATATATAATAATGAAATTTTCGACATGCAAAAACGACAGCTAAAAATTCCTTTTCAATTTGCGCGTAATTAATTTCAGCATCAGTGAGACTCCTTGACGCAAAGGCAATAGGCTTACCCATCTGTGAAATACAACAACCTAATCCATATTTAGATGCATCCGTTTCAATCGTTATTTCCTTTGTCTCGTCGAATGTTTGCAGAGTTGGCGCATTCGCGATCATTTCTTTGATTACCTTCAAACAGTTATCATGCACGGTATTCCATTCATAAATAATGTCTTGTTTTAGTAATTCTCTCAATGGCTGTGAGCTTGACGCTAAATTTGGTATATACTCGCGAATGTAGTTTATCATGCCCAACAATTTCTGTAAGTCCTTTTTGTCTTTTGGTTTTTCAATTTTCAATATCGCTTTTACTCTATCCGGATCGCATCTGATACCATCATGGGATATAATTTTTCCCAAATATTTTACTTCTTTTACTCTAAATTGTATCTTTTCTACGTTAAATTTAATGTTTAATTTTCTTGCCCGGTCAGCAACACGTTGTAGAATGGAATCATGCTCTTCAATTGTGTCAGCTGCGATCAAGATGTCATCTATGAACACTATTACATTTGGTATGTCTTCAAAATTTCGTTCGTTGTATTTTTGAAAAACTTCTGGCCCAATTTTTATACCATAAGGCAAACGCTTAAAACGATAGCACCCAAACGGGGTGTTAAATGTACATAATTCACTCGCTTTAGTACTTAAGCCGATTTGCCAAAATCCCTCCTTTAAATCGAGGACCGTGAAATACCTTTTGTTTGCGATACGAACTGATATTGATTCAAACGACGGGATAGTGTAATTTTCACATAGAATGTCTGCATTTACATCCTGTGGATCAATGCACAAGCGGAGCTGCCCTGTTTTCTTTTCAACTATAACCAAGTTTGAGGCGCGTTCAACCGGTCCATCTACTCGTTCAATTATATTCCGCTGGACCATGTTCTGCAGTTCTTGTTTGACTCGGGTTGTTAGAGATAGCGGTATCCTTCTTGCCGGCTTGACCACTGGAAAGGAATCAGTTTTTACTTTAATTTCCAAATTTTGCACAAAACAGCCCAAACCTTCAAAAATGTCTCGATTTTTCTGAAGAAACGTGTCTTTCGACAGGTGTTCAATTGAATGTATTCTTTTAATTAAATTTAATTGTTTGCACGCTTCTAGACCGAGTAAGGGTTCATATCTGGTATCGATAACCGTAAACGTCAATGGCATCACTTTGTTTCGGTACATGACAACGCATTCTGCAATTCCTTTATAATTCAAATCATTTCCCCCATAGCTTTGTGGGGGTAAGCCACCTTCCTTTAAAGCGACATCTCCCATGTATTTTAAATATCTGTAAGGTAAAACACTCACGTCTGCGCCCGTATCCAACTTGAAATTTATCAAGTAATTGTTGACACGAATTTTTTCATACCATCTTTTCCGCTCAGTGCTGGGTGCCGCTACAGTATGGAGGACAATATCATCATTATCTACGGTATCAATTTCTCTAATTTCACGAACTTTAGCTGCAAAGCAAGCGACACTAAAATGGTTTAAGCGACCACAATTATTGCACCGTTTGCCAAACGCTGGACACTTACGATTATCGTGAGTGCCCTTACAAAATTTACAGTTACGAATATTCACATGCTTTCCACCCTCTACGTTTTTACCGCTTGTTTGAGAATTTCGGAAAAATCTATTCCTTTCTGAACTGCCTGTTTGGGTATGTCGATAACTTCTGTCAATGTCTTCAACGGCATCTACCGTTGTATGTTTGTTTTGTTGTTGTTGCATGTCGTTCGCATGTTTTTCAACCAGTTCAGATGCTCTTGAAATTTCGATTGTTTTATCCAAATCTAGTCTGTCAGTTTCAAGTAACTTTTTTCGCAGTTTATTACTATTCGTGCCGATTACAATATTGTCGCGAATCATTCGGCCGGGATCGGCATACCCACACCCTTTTACTAATTTCCGCAAATCTAATAAATATGCCTCAAATGACTCACCTTCTTCTTGTTTCCTTGTATTAAACTTAAATGCTTCGTACACCTCATTTTTCCTGGGTGAACAGTAACTTTCAACAGCTTTTATAACTGTATCATATTTTTTCTTTTCTTCTTCGTTCAAACCCAATGTATTAAATATTTCAATAGTTTCTGGTCCACATGCATTTAAAAATGTACCAACCTTCTGTGATTCCTTTCTGTCCTCCAAACCAATTGCATTGGAAAATACATCATAATTTTGCTTGAAGACTCTCCAGTTTTCAGATAAGTTTCCTTCTAATTTTAAAGGATCTGGCCTTCGCACATCAAAATTACCGCTTTTCTCCGTCATTTCGGTTTCTTCACTTTGGCTGCTTTCGCTTTCAGAATTTTCCTTAGAAATTATATTTTTTGTTTGCTGACTTCTTGTCTTCACCATTTATCCGTTTCTCGGCTGCGCCATGTGTTATTCCTTAGACGATCAGCTAACCACTGACGTTTGTTTATTTATTCATTTGTCACTCAGAGTGTTGCCATACATTTTCATATTATATAGTAAATGGTATTGCCATACATATATGTATAACAATCACTGGACACATTAACCAATTCATTAGATTCAATAATATTTTCTTTGCAAATGGGAACTTTATTAGCAACCTCCTTACTGAGTTTATTATAGAGACAACGAAGTTTGGTATTATTCGATTTTCTTTTGCATAGAATTTTTAGTGTATCCTTTTTTTAAATCTTTTTTAGTAAAGCTAGCGACATCCATGGCTTAAGTTTTTTGCTTTACGCTTCTTTGTGAAATAACTATAAATAAGCTAATGTGATCTCTTAAGATCGATGCGAACATATTAAAAGCAGCAGAAGAATTTTCCTCAAGATAAACTTCAGTCCAACTTTCGAGAAGCAAAATTTCATTAAGATGTTCATAATTAATCGTATCGATTTTTACAGATAGTGCATACTTTTCTGTACGAATGTACTTTTATGCTTTGAAAAACTAATCCAACCATACAGTGATCTATGTTATTAAAATCTGAAACAGAGCTGGAAATATTCAGTTTAGAACTTCTATCAAGTCTGTCAAATATGTGGTCAATACAATGGTATAATACATGGTTCATCCAAGCACGTATCCAAACCGTTGGCAGATAAAACAAATATAATTTAAAACATTAGGAGAATCAGATAGAATGTCTAAGTTAATATCACCAATAATGATTTAATTCTTTGACTTTTCAACAGACAATAACGAAGTCAACTCCTCAACAAAAATATTAGTCCTTTTAAAATGGAGTCTGTAAAAGCACATAAAAACAAACTCACAAGACTCTATTGAACAGGAAACTTTAACTATATCCGCACTTTCCAAGTTCAGACAGCAGTGATCAAACATCAACTTGTCATTAACAAAAACGGTAACGCCACCTGCTGCATGCATAAGAATTATTACATGTAGGATAAAATTTATAACCGGGAATATCATACAGATCAGTTTCATTGTCGAAAATTCATATTTCAGATAAGAAGATTGGCTTGTTAACAAATGATTCTAAATGAGTAGGTAATAAATCAAAAATTTTGCGAATATATAATACGAATATTTTGATGAATGATGGAAAATGATTTCCTTGATAATTTTGAATGACAGAAACTTTTAAAAATCTCTTTATTTTTCTTTCTTACAGTAACTCTTTATATGATTTTCGCAATTAATTTGAAGATTAAGTATCGGGCTATTACAAGACATTTAATTACAAAAAGACCAAATTTAAATAATATTAGGATTGTCTAAATGTTCAAAAGAATTAATTATAAAAGTTTTATCACCTACTTTGAATAGAATAATTCCCTTTCTTACCCGCAGAAATGAAAAATTATTTTCTTTTTTTAATGTTTTAGCTCTACTATTTCATTTGTTGCTGAATTAAAAGCTAAGGTACTCGCATTGATCTTAGTTTTATTTTTTTTATCCATAAGTTTTTGTTTAAGCTCTAAAATTTTAAATCGAAATTATCCAAATCCAATAAAATTTTAAATTTTATTCGATTTGGCTCGTGTAAAAGTTGAGTTAGAATTTGGCCCACTTGCCATTTTTTTAACATAACAATACTTTATGTAATCCGCATTTATATTTATATCAAGGCGCTTTGACAGTAGATTGATAGAAGCATCCAAAGCATGTTGTCAACATCAGGAGCATCAATGACATGAACACACTTCCGCAATAATTTTTGTTGTTTTGTTTTTTGCAAGTTGTTTATTTTTTGCAATTAAATTTGTTCGAAAGCACTTCGAGTTCAGCAGGTTTAGCGATAGTTTAGTTTAGTGATAGTAAATCTTGCACTGTATGCCTTGGATTTTTGTGCCAATTCTGTATCTTTGTCCACACTTACAAGGCATTTTTATGAAATAAATTACAATTAAGGATTTGTTAGCACTTTTAATAGACACGCGCCCAACTGCCTTCAATTTTAAAATAATCTTATTTTAAATAAATTTTAAACTAAGAGAGTGAAACCCGAACACTTGTTTACCTCACTATACCACAAGAACGATTTAGAATGCTTTAAAAAAATCTCAGATGATACACCTTTTTGTCTCGGTGGTTATGTTATGCCGGTATTACCGTTCGCGAGTCGAACGTTCGTCTGCTGTCGAACTCCCAGGCGAACTAAGCTGATCGAGGTATTACGGTTCGCGAATCTCTTGATTCGCCTGAAATTCACCCAAATTCACTCGCTGTGACTCACTGGTTGTGTCAAACGTCAAAAGCAATTGTGTGTTTGAAAAAGGCAATTCAGATTTTAAAAATAAAAGGCAGGAAAATGATTAGCAAGGTTTTATTTTTTTTAAATGATTGGAATGAAAACAAAACAAGTAATATGTATCGATTGAGAAGGCAGATTCCTTAATAATTCAATTCAATCTTACAAAAAATCAAATAAAAAATCACAAAATAACAAATGACTAACTAAAACACATATTCCATTCTTAATTAATTGAATTCAAAAACACAAAATAAAAATTCACTCATCATGGTAAAACGCTTATGCCCTTGGCAACGTCTGGATTTGGCTCCATCAACTGCACCAGCTTACCAAACTGATGACTGTTGGTTTTCTTTAAACTTGAAAAAGAGAAAATAAAACGCCAATTACTTTAAAATATATTCATTTTATTTCTTATTGCTTACATTTTTCGGTTGTCCGTCATTACTACAAATGTTTTTTTAAATGTAACGAACGTTCTCCTTCCAGTCACCAACTTTTTGCGTTCGACTGAATTTGACATAAGAAACAGAAATTCAGTCGAACATTCGCCAACCCTAATACGGAAAAATCGTAGTTCGCCAAAATTGTGACATTTGAGTCGAATGCCATCTGCGCGATTCGCGAACGGTAATACGAAATTGTGTGGTTCGACTCGCGAACGGTAATACGGGCATTAATAAACAAAATTTTATTGATGGTTCAAAAACCCCCACTTAGTCGTTCAGAGGCTAATTCATTTTGACTCTGACTCTATTTGGTCTGCTCTTTGGAGTGGCGGTATTATTGAATCATTTTTCTTTAAAGGTAAATACGGTTAACGAAATCAATATGAAGACATTGCTATACGATTAAATTTGGCATAGTAAAAAGGTTTTATTATATTGTATTATATATACTGCGTTACTTGATTGTGATGTATTTATTTGTATATTATCTGTATTTAGGGCAAACTACCTACTTTCATTTGTTTATTGTTACTATATTTCGTCCTTATTTTCTTTCTTGACAATAGGCAATGATGGACTATGCAGCAGAAAGAGGTTGGCTGCTCGTAACCTTAAGGTTGCAACTTTTGTCACAAAGCATAATTCAAGCTAGATGGTTCGATACACCTCCACTGCTGACATTATTTCATGGTGAAAATGCTGATTTCGAATACTTCTATAACATATTTAAGAAGAAAAGTTCAGAACAAATGATTTTACCATCTTTAAAAAAAGTTTTGGCTTCTAATCCTACAATTTTTTCTTTGCGGGGAACCCTAAGGGAGTCAGAAGTTGAAAGAATATATAAGGTAAATAACTCTTTTTTTATTTAATAACGGAAAACGTACGTATGCTGTTTTAAAAAAATCGTGAAAAAATGCAATAATTAGACGGAAGTTCGGATTAATTTGAGAAAAGGAAAAACATTAAATAGAACGGCTGCAATCATTTTAGATAAATATTTCAACAAGAATTGTTTAAAATTGGTAAAAAAATACGGGTATGTAAGCAAAATAGCTTATTTTGAAAATAAGGGAATACCGTTTAAATTCGAATAAAAGCTAAGAAAACTGTACTGTTCCAATTGGTCGTGCCATATTTTCGAAGGCGTCTGAATCTAATCTCATAAAAAAGAACCCGTCGGAATCGGCAGCGTCCGTCGTAGACGAAGTGAACGATATGTGATAAGTTGTATTTTTTCCATGCTCAAACAGTCTCCTATGGTGATGGTAAGGAGATGCATTTCCAAATACAAAATGGATTCGATTTTGACGTTAGAAGGTATTGTGAATACAGGAAAATATTATTATATTTTTCGAACTTGAGCCTAGTTTGAAGTCTGCTACAGAAAAGGGAGATAATCCCTTTGATTCCGCAGTTTGTCATCTTTTGAGTATCACATGAAATGTCCGATTTTATAGTAAAAATTAAAGCCAATATTATTTTTCCGTAAATTCTTATTCAATCGAAAGGATCCGTTGCATCTATGACATTCTTCCAACGTGATACAAGATCAAATATTAATTTTTCGTAAAAGGGCTGACTTTTTGAGGCAATGAAATCTTCAAAGTACCAATGGATTCATGTTTCGTCGACTGTCACGAAACGACGCAGAAACTCCTTCGGATTGCGCTTAAACAGCGACAAACACTGCTCTGAAGTGGTCTCACGGTTGCGCTTGTTGTCCGGAGTGAGCAAACGCGGCACCCATCGCGCCGACAGCTTTCTTATGCCCAAAATTTCATTTTTCGCGCACCTTCAATCGGCGGTCTGCCAATACGAGTTCGTGCATTTTGTCACGTTAACCTCCGTGGTAACCGTTTTCGGGACACCTGGACGTGGCTCATTAAAAACCGACGTGCGACCACGTTGAAACTCGTTAAACCAATTTTTGATGGTCGCCATCGAAGGTGAAGAGTTACCGTACACAGCATCCAAACGCTCTTTGATTTCGCTGCGCGATTTCCCTTCCAAAAACAAGAATCGAATCACCGACCGATATTGCTCTTTTTCCATTTTTTTAAAATCCACTTTTTCCATTTCCATTTTTTTTAAAAAGCGGGAGTGTGCTTTCACACGCGGTCAAAACAAAACTACGAGTCCGATCCGGCTGAAATTTTGATAGTAGCCGTCTACCAGAATGTACGATACTGGCGCCATCTGGCTAAGTATTTATCGGACCAACCTCGTAGTATTCCTCGAAGAATTGTCTTTCTTGCGCTTGGTAAACTGGATCATTTTCTGCCCGCAACTCTTCTAGCATCTCGGCATCATCTGACGGTGAGGCTAAGTACTTATGGGACCACCCTGGTACTTGTAGTTTGATTGGAAAATTTTCACTAAAAGGTTACAAGTAGAATAACTATCATAAGAAAACTTACCGTTAAGCTCCATAGAGCTGGGAAAAATTTAACTGTGACGCTTTAAACTAAAAAAAAAAAACAGAAAGATTTTTAATTACATTCCTTTCAACAGTACTAGTGTATTGCGAATGAAATAATCGATTTGAAAAATCAAACTCCCTACGCATTCGTATGAAACGAGTTCTATATTCAGGTCTACCCGATGCTTTACTTTCCTGTAGCCTTAGAGGCGTTAAATGGGACAAGGATTTGGTCATCATCTAGATAACGTCAATCAATGCCGCCAATATTAAAATCACCAAAGATACATGGAATTTGATTGGACAATAAATTTCTCACTAAAGTATTTACGTTCGAGATAAGCTGAACATACGAGAACAGTTTTAAGCTTGTTTTAGGTCGAATATAATTTACAATAAAACAATATTTACACATGTTGTTTGAAATATGCTCTAGCGCACAAGAATGCATAATTCCTCGAAATAAAAGAAGAAATCATTGGTAAATCCACTTGTCGACTATCAAGAACTGATAAAAATTTCGTTTACTTTAGTTCGCAAACCACCACCATTTTGATAATAAATCCGCAACTGTGACGGTTGTAAAGAAGATGATAAAGTACATGTCAATCTGTTTGTACTTCATTAGCGGGACTCCCGTTTTTTGGCTTTAGATGTCGATTCAATTTCTTGATTTGAACACCCAATGACCCAATAGAAGCGTTTAAAGCCTTCTCAAATGCATAATCCGGAATTCCAAGTTTAAAGTTGACGAAATGAAGAGTTGAAACTTCAGTATTGCTTTTTACTAATTTCTTGCAAACAACCACATTTTTTGGAAGATCAAGTTCCTGTGTTGCAAATTAAATAATGTTCTCATCGGTGACGTTAATTTTCAAACGAGAAAGATGAAGAAACCTCAACTTAGGTATTGATGACAATGATACATCGGCTGCGTCATCCGTAGCAGTACCAACCAGTTTGAAAATGCGTTGACTTTGCCTCCTTTTTTTCTGCTGCACTTGCATCCAGTTAATGGAATTATCAAAAACGTTGTTGGATTTATAACCTTGGCATGGTGGTGTCGAATGGGATTGGACAGAAGAAGGGGCCATATGGGATGATGGCGTTGAATGCGTTGATGTAGGCGCAGCGGGAGATTGCAAAAGAGCTGATTTACTGGGCTGACAACTTGTTGTAATTGTTTTGGGAACCTTTTGAGATGATGAAGAAGACGGAGTAGGTGTGGACCGTAAGAGTGGTGGTAAAACAGCTGCTCCCTTGGTGTTGTCTTCCACATCGTTGGAACCAACCTGCATATCAAATGATTTATTAGATTCCATAACTGACACTTTCCGATGGGCTTTGTGGTTTTTTGTTATTTTGTTTGGTTTTAGACTCAATTGCTGGAGTATCACAATTATGAAATTTAGATTTAATTTCTGCAATATAGTAACAGTACCTTTCTGTTTCTACCTTAGCACCTTGCTTCTTCAACTGCTATGCACTTGGCTGTTCCCTGGATGATGAAGCAACTGGCTGCTGTCGATCAGGAACTGCTGCAACCGCAATGTTTGTGTTCGGCACGTATTGCTCTGCACAGAGAACACTGTTGTGTTTTTTGTTGCACCTTCGGCATGCTCCGCTTGGACAGTTTTGCGCAACATGTCCTGTTTTTATACAGTTCGCACACAATTTCCACTTCCGCACTTCTGTGTTCCTGCTCTGTATGGAAAGCGCCAAAAAGTCTACACAGCGATATAGTGGATGTGTTGCTTTGCACAAGGGACACTTTAGTGGTGGCCATGGCCTGCTTGATCCAGCTGCACTTCTGGTACTGCTCTCCTTTGCTCTCTCTGCTACCTTCAATGATTGATCAAAGAAAGCCGAATCTATTGCGCTCACTCGTTTCTCCAAGAATGAAAGAAATTCTTTCAATGTGGCAATCTGACGCACATCGTCTCTGCTCATCTGCCATGCACGGTTTGTCTCGGGATCCAATCTCGCTCTTAACATGTTGACTATGATTGGATCCCAAGTCGTGATGTCTATCCCAAGAGCACGCAGTGAACTAAGGTGAACGTTGGCCTTAATCACCATATGACGGATTCCGCGCGTTCTTGACGTCTCCGCATTAAGCTTTGGGATGGCATGTAGCGCGTTTAAATGTCCGCCTACGATATTTTGCTCATCATCGTACACCTCGTTCAACTTCAATTATTCCCGCGGGCTGTCCTCTCAAGGCCTGCACCAACTCACGCATCTTGGTCACGTTGGCCATTGCTGGGTTAGAATGGACCTCGGTTATGAATTGATCGCGGAATTCACGCCACTTTGTAATATCGCCCTCGAAAGTGATGATTTTGCTGGGTCGGTCATGCAGAACCTGACTGGCGTTCGCCGTCGACGTTGCTGCAGTGTCAACAGCCGCACTTTCGGCGCTTTGGCGTTCCAGTACCTTGATTCGCTCACTTATTTTTGCCGTGGTAGCATGGAACGTTTCTTCTATCGCACTCAAATACTCATCATGGATCTCAAGTTCAGCTTTATCTGCAACACTTGCAACTAATGATAAATGCTCCTCCATTAGCCTCTCATATGCACTTTTGGCAGCCGACAACTTGACGCTCAACAAGGACTCACCTGCCTTGTCAAAACCCGGCTCTTGCGTGAATTTCGCAATACGCACCAATGAGGCGCGAAAAACATCTCTACGCACTGTATCACCCATGCCCGTTTTCAGCACTAGCACTCCAAATTCCCGTAAGACCGTACGCACTTGTAGCAATTCAGGTCGACCCCTCGGAAATCACCACAACTACGTATGGAATTATTGCTCTATTGTTCCTTTATCTTCAAAAGGTCTATGCACTTCGACACTAACGGCACAAATGTCTTTATGTTTTAGCGCACTGCTTGTAAAACTTTATGATGCACAAAATGATTATGATGATGCACTTTATGGTGCTCAAAATGATTATGATGATGCACTTTATGATGCTCAAAATGATTAACACGCGGTTTTCGACTGCACAAAACGAAATAACTGCGCAATGCACTTCACTAATCTTCATCCGATGTGACTCGGTTAGGACCAAATGGTCGATAGCTCAGCACAAAAAGAAGAAAAAAAAAAGAAAAAACTTAATAGTGAAAAGTCGTCGGCACGTTGCTCAGAAGGGAAGTAAATTAGTTGCCCGAGAAGAAATTCGTCCAGCTGCTCGCTCCGTCGCTGTGAGAGGTTTTTCCTCCGTTGCTCTGCTCTGTATGCGGCACGTTCGCAGGTACATACATGTGTGTGTGCACGTATGTGCGTGTTTTGGTGGTTGGCGCCGTTCATCCCCGTCGCCAGTTGTGTTGTTTTCTCCGAATACTGCTCGGTTCCGAGAAATGCTGTTAGAGGCATGCACAAAAGATAACGGCGCTATCGGATCATGTGATGCCGGTTAGGCGATGATTTAAGACAATGTTGGTGCTTGTCTGAGCGCTTATAATCACTCCCAGATTTACACTTGTGGGCGGTAGATGACAAGTAGCAAGGACTTCCTTTAAGCTTGAACCACACCGGGGCGGTAGCGGTACAACGGTACGTAATCCTATTACGGTAAATGTAGCTGCACACATTGGGTAGGGTATACCGCAACCGGTACGGCGGTATTGCAGCGATACAATTTTGTACCGCACCAAGCATAGTGGACCGTCGTGTACCGCGTCCCGCAGATCAAAATGGTTATTGAAAAATTAATTGAGTTGGTGAAAATAAATCCCATTTTATTTGATTTGACTCATCCGGAATATAAAAATACGGGAAAAAAGGACAAAATATGGAAAAATATAGCAGAGGAGTTAAACCAAGATAGTAAGTGACCTTCGTGAATCAAATATTTTGTTTTATATGTTCAAAACAATGTACATAGTAGTAGTTTTTTTTATTAAATCAAAATAAACAATAACTTATGTGGTTACAAGAGAATTCAATTGTTAAAATAATGGACAAATTCTTCTCGGATTGTGAAAGCTGTGTGGACTGCTCTTTTGGAGTCATTTCTCATATCATATAAGGCTCCTATTTGGAGTTCAGTTGCTTCAAGTATGTCTTTATTCTTAAATAGTTATGCAAAACGCATGTTGCCTGTACAACTTTGATGACTGTTTCTACTTTCATTTCCAAAGGTCTGTGGTAAACACGCCACTATTGTGCTAAATTGCCAAAGGCATTTTCCACCACTCGTCGGGCTCGGCATAGCCCTTTGTTGTAATTTTCTTTCCGCATATCTTCTCTGGCTTGCCTGTACGGAAAAGGTTTCATAAGGTAGGGCTTTAGCGCAAATGCTTCGTCCACAATTAAGACATGAGGAGTTAGGGTTCGGTTTTCCGACAAAGGTTTTTTTTGGGGGATATTGAATGTTTCGGATTCAAATTTGTGGCCCATTGCAGATCTTTCAAATATGCCTCCATCACTGTTTTTCCCATAGGCACCTATATCCACACATAGAAATTTATAGTCAGCTCCAACAATTGCCATGAGTACCACAGAAAACTTTTTCAAATAACAGAAATGTTGTGAGCCTGTGTTATCAGGACATTTAATGGTTACATGTTTCCCATCTATGCTTCCTATACAATTTGGAAACTGCCACATATTGTTGAATTTTTCAGCGGATTCTTTCCAGATCTGTTCAGTGGGTTCAGGCATATATATTGGTTGCATATTTAACCAAATTGCTTCGCAAACGTCTGCCACTATAGTGCTAACAGTGCTAAATCCAGTTCGAAAACTGTGTCCAATAGTTTTGTAGCTGTCTCCAGTAGCAAGAAATCTGTAATGAGAGATTAAACAAATTAAACATGATAATAAAAAATTGTTTTGAACATGAACGAGATGTGCATTCAAAGAAATGAACGTATTAAAAAACATACTTCTATTTCAGTTGACACTGTAAAGAAAAAATGGAAAAATCTGAGGGATTCATATGCAAAGAATGTAAGGTGTATAAAAACCACAACTGGACAAAGTGCAAAGCGCTATAAGCACTGGCAATGGGCAACACATATGGAAGGATTTAAGTCATTTCTACCTTTTGCAAATACTATTAGTAACGTAGGCTCTAATGAAATCGAAGTAGTGATATAAGTGATGCCAGAGAAAATCCAGAAACTTTAAATGCACATATTCCGGGGAAAGAGATCAACGTTGCCGATAATCACCCCAATCAAAATGAAATTTGTGCAGATTCCCAAGAGTTTGCAACTCCATCTCCTACACCTAAGCGCAAACGTCGAACCATAAGCTCAAGTCGTCTTGTAGATGCACCATCAGCAGTGGATAAAGTGATTGAACACCTGCAAAACAAGCGCGAACGTTATGACTACGACACAACAGAATCAATATTGTTGGGTTATGCAAAGACAATAAAATCATTTTCACTGGAACGACAGGCACAAACTAAATTCGGAATTGCCCAAATTTTAATGCGGCAAGAAATGGACCATATACGAGAACAAGCACAAATGACTTCAGCTTTTGATTCACAGTCAAATTTCGTATTCGAATTGGAGCACTCTCCTCCTGTCGAAGATTAGCCATCCGAAAAAAATTCGTTGGCCTCTTTTTTTCTCGTTTCAAGAAGGATTTGTAATACTTGTACACTTATTTTATTAATAAAGAAAATATTATTCTTACCTTAAAGCAATTGCTAAACGTTCCTCGGGAGAAATTGGTTCACGATAATTTGTGTATTTTTTTTTAATAGATTCCTTTACGAAATTTAAAACTTCATCAAAACAATCTGGCGTCATACGAAAATACACATAAAACCTTTTTTCATCTTTTAAAAGTTTAGGTATTAGGGTATAGAATTCTCCTTTTCGTTTTCTTTCTAAATTAATTTCGTGGATCCATTTCTTTTGTTTCTCCTTCTATTAAAAAACTTGTTTAACTCTACTGAAATAAATGTATTTATTGAAACAATAAATTTTTACCTTTTTTTATTACTTTCTTCATCTGCCAATAACGCTAACAAAATGAGTTCATCGTCATCTGAAGAATACATTCCGTCCATCCTGAAAAACAAGCAACTTCTAATATGAATACCGCATTCGAAATTACCGCCAGTCTGATGAACGGACAAGCGGTATACCGCTGCCGCGCTTCTACCGGTACCCGTACCGCCCCGGTGTGGTTCAAGCTTAAAGAGAAGTTTTGTACTGCGATTAATTTTTTTTTTTTATACCATATATTTACCATCTGTCTTTTTGACATCTAGTTAATGTTTTAACAAAGTATAAGGTATTATGTATTGTACAATGCAGGGCCAATGTCCTTTACAATTGTTTGGTGTTTAACATGTTATTTTTTTTTGTGTGTCTTGGCATAGGTGGGTCTTAATCCACCCGACGCGTTGGGGGTTGTTTGATTCCGAGCGCCCCTTGTCGCTCGTTGTTGTCGCCTATTTTTGTTTCCCTTTTTCATTAAGCATATTTCTTTTGATTTCCCTCAATTTTAACAAAATCTTTGAACTAAGTCAGTTGGTCGAAATCGCTTGAATCGTCTGGTCCGTGTTTGTTCGTCAATTGGGATTCTTCGTATTTCATCGTTTTTGTGCTGTAGGATTTTTAGTCGGTGTTTTTTGCAACAATTTTTTGCTTCCAGTTGCTAGGTGAAGGTCTTTGTGAATGTCGTCATTTGGAATATACCAAGCATCGTCGACGATAGTCGGTAGTATTTTGTTCTGAGTATGTTGTATTATTTGAATATAAGATATCTTTGCTGTACCCCATAGTTGTGACCCATATGTCCATATTGATTTTATCATTGTCTTGTATATAAGTAGTAGTTTGTTATCCATTGATAGTCTTGAGTTTCTGCTAAGCATTCAGAAACATTTGCAGAGGTTATCTTTTATTTGGTTTCTTTTTTTGTATTATGTGCTGTTTCCTCGTTAATTTACTGATCACCTGTACAGTCTTCTCTTCGTTTACTGGATGCCACTCGATGTCTTTGAAGTTTATAATTTGCGTTTGTTAGGTTTTTACTGGCTTGAAGGATAATAGTATCATCAGCGAATGTAGCTAGCATGGTATGTTGTAAAGACGTATTTGGTATATCTGAAGTGTATAGTAGGTAGAGTAGTGGACTAAGGACGTTTCCCTTGGAAGCTCCTGCTAGGACTGTTAGCAGCTTGGAGCATTCGTCCTTATATCTAAGGACGAGCTAAGAAAAGCTCGAGATAGCTTTTAAGTAATAAGTACAAGTTCAGTGGTAGTGTTTTGTCTAGCTTATAGAGTAGTCCCGTGTACCATACCTGGTCGAAAGCTTTAGATACATCAAGGAAAATGGCAGAACATATCTTTTATTTTCTAAGTCATTCAAAATTTTATTTATAACACTGTGTGTCTGCTGTATTGTTGAGTGTTGGTGTCTAAACCCGAATTGGTGGTTAGGTATAATTCTTTTTTGTCAAGTATTGGTAGTAGTTAGTTAAAAGAATGGAAAGAAGCAGTCATTGTCACAATTCCAAAAAAGGGTGACAAAAATAAATATTCCAATTGGAGGGGTATTTCGCTACTGCCAACAATAAACAAAATATTTACCAAAATTGCATCGCTGCTAAATAATCTTATCCGAAGAAACCAAGCTGGATTTCATCCGGGTCAAACATGTGTCGATCATGTAAGCAGAATAAGATCCGTAGAACTAAATACTAATTTGTATCTAACTTTCGTTGATTTTGAAAAGGCGTTTGATGCGCTAAAACATGGCTTTACATGGAGAGCACTTGAAGCGATAGGTATCCCTTCAAAAATAGTTAATATCATAAAAAGCAGTTATGAAAATACGACTTGTCGCGTTTTGCATAATGGTGTTCTAAGTGATCAATTTCAGTCTACAAGTGGTTTTAGTTTTTAATTCATTTTTATTTATAACTTCTTAGATCTATCTTACCCTAGACAAAAATGCTTAAAAACTAGCTTAACTATCTTAACAAGCTAGATATCTTACTGGCCCTAGGCGGACACTCTAAAATAGACGTAACAACTTAAATCTATGTCTTTCGACTACTACTATATCAACTTAACACTAACATTACTATATCTAGCTTAAGCTAAGAAAAATGTTTTTTTATTAAAAACTTAGCATATGATCATATTTTCTATTGTATTATACAGGGTGTCCCACGAGCAGTGTGCCAAAAAGCTAGAGCGTGTAGGTCTGGTCAAGACAAGAAAAAAATCGTATGGGTCTATTCCCCCCCGTTTAGCCGGGAGGGGCAATTTTCTAAAAAATTGACTTAATTTGGAATAAAAAATTATTAAAAATCAACAGTTACATCCACAATGCCGTGATATACTTTTTTGTAAAGCCAGAAACCTCTTCTTTCATCTTGTTTCTAAACGAAGCTGTTTTAAGGAATAGTTTTTGAGAAATTAATTTTCAAACTCAAAATTTTGAAAAAAAAATGAAAAAAAAAAATTTCGAACTATTTTTTTTCAAAATTGTATGTAATTAAGTACTAATTTTTTGTCCAAAATTCAATTCTCTTATTAGTTTTTAGTTAAAAACAGAAAACCGGATGCAAAAATGTTTTGTAGTTTTCGAGAAATTTAAAAAAAACCCGAACCATTTTTTTCTAAGAAAAACCTTTTTTTGGTTTTAACGCGGCTGGACTTGTAGGCAAATTAATGTATGAAACATTGACATCTCTTTTATTATTTTTAAAAAAAATTGGAGTTTTATTATAATCAATTTTCAATATGATCCCCATTTTTTAGAAGGCAAAGATTATATCTCCTTCTAATGGCTGCACATAAGTCAAACAATTTGACTCCAGCGACTTCAATCCGTGCTTTCAGTCGTTCCAAAGATACTATTTCCACTTCGTAAACATAATTCTTCATGAATCCCCACACATAAAAATCTAGAGGAGTTAAATCTGGTGATCTAGGTGGCCATTCCGTGGGGCCCTTTCTTCCAATCCAACGGTCACTAAAATGATCATCCAGCCAGTTTCTAACCCGTAAGCTGTAGTGTGCTGGTGCTCCATCTTGCTGGTAGATTAAATTATCTGCTATGGCCAAAAGTTGTCCATCAAATCGGGCAAAAGGTCTCGTAGGAACTGCAAGTATGATTCTCCATTAATAACGGCATTCAAAAACCGGGGCCCGATTACAGTTTGTCCAACAATACCAAGCCAAACATTACAGCTAAAGCGGTGTTGTGATTTATTTTGTTTTTTGTTGTGTAGATTGGTGCTACTCCAATGATGCAAATTGTGGAAGTTAGTAACCCCATCTCTGGTAAACTGTGTGACCCAGACGAAATTGGCAGGTCAGTTTTCAGGCGTTATCAATGAAAAAAAAGGATTAATCCAGGGTTATTCCAATACTGTGTCAGTTTATTGAATCCTCATAAAACTACAATTTTTTTAAAAATAATAAAAAAGATGTCAATGTTTCATACATTAATTTGCCTACAAGTCCAGCCGCGTTAAAACCAAAAAAAGGTTTTTCTTAGAAAAAAATGGTTCGGGTTTTTTTTTTAATTTCTCGAAAACTACAAAACATTTTTGCATCCGGTTTTCTGTTTTTAACTAAAAACTAATAAGAGAATTGAATTTTGGACAAAAAATTAGTACTTAATTACATACAATTTTGAAAAAAAATAGTTCGAATTTTTTTTTTCATTTTTTTTTCAAAAATTTGAGTTTGAAAATTAATTTCTCAAAAACTATTCCTTAAAACAGCTTCGTTTAGAAACAAGATGAAAGAAGAGGTTTCTGGCTTTACAAAAAAGTATATCACGGCATTGTGGATGTAACTGTTGATTTTTAATAATTTTTTTTCCAAATTAAGTCAATTTTTTAGAAAATTGCCCCTCCCGGCTAAACGAGGGGGAATAGACCCCCCCCTCCCATACGATTTTTTTCTTGTCTTGACCAGACCTACACGCTCTAGCTTTTTGGCACACTGCTCGTGGGACACCCTGTATATAAAACTTAAGCCTACCTTAATGTAACTAAACCTAACTTATTCTACCTTAACTAAAATATATATGTATATATAAATTATATACATAATATATATTTAATATATATATCTTTTTTTTTTTTTTTTACGTATATACATATACCCTACTACTACCTACCCTACCCTACCTTATCCTACCCTACCTTACCCTACCCTACCTTACCCTACCCTAGCCTATGTAAGCCTGCCATTGGTGTTAGGCAGGCGATGCCTTGAAGAGGCTGAAGCTCTCAAAGTGTCCACTGACGTAGCTCTCTCCAGCCACCAAAAGCGTTGATGCTGTCGGACTACGTCTCCTCGATCCCGGCGTGAGACCGATCTACAGAACCTGATTCGCTCGGGCTCACGGAGCGCGACATCGGGTTCGTAGAGGAATCGCCGTTCCACGGAATTGCGACCCACGTGGAAGATTAGCGGTACCGCCAATCTATCCTGGATCAGCCCACATCTATCTAAATAGAGGAATGCTTCTGGCGGCACAAAGCCATTAAGGCGCACTCTCTCGTGATATAAATCCTTGGGGTAGTAAGCCCCGAAGATCAGGCTATTGACCGAAGTCATTGCTCTCGCAACGTGGCTTCGAATCAGTTTGATCAAAAAATTATCTATCCGTACAATCCTGGCCCTATTGTATAGGACCTCGTTCGGGTAAAATTTCGTGTACTCAGATTCGGGTGTCCTATGTAGACACGTCCTGAGACATTGTCTCTCAAACACCAGAATCCTTTCCATTAAGCTGGCTCTCACATTGAACCAGGCAACCATGGGCCTGATTAAGGCCATGTAGCAGATTACCTTCACCCTAGAATCAAGTTGGCTGCTATGAAACAGCCATCTTGTCAGAGCGAAAGCGCCCCGGGCCCTTGCCAGAGCAGCATCTACATGTTTGTCAAAATATAGATACTGATCCAGCACGATCCCAAGATATCTGACCACACTTTGTTTCGCCAGTGGACGCGTCCGGTCCTAAAATTAAGAACCTGCGCCAGTTTTTTCTAGTGTCCCGAGAGGCCCTAGACAAAGGCGTTCTGAACAATATAGATTCTGATTTCTGGAAGTGGATTTTCAACTTCCAGTCATCACAATACTGCTAAATTTTTTCGAAGTCACGCTGCAGAAGAATAACAATAACGTCGATCGTTGGACCTGATCTGTACGCGATTAGGTCGTCTGCGTACGCTATTGAATGGTGAAGAGAAACTAGCAGATCGCTTAGGTAAATGCTGAAAAGGATCGGCGAATTTACCGTACCCTGTTGCAGTCCATTTTTGATTTCAAATGTTTGGGTAGAAGTCACGTTGGCAATTTTCATTACGAACTTTCTACCTGTTAACATGTCAAAAATCATATATAAGTGGTTTACTTATGCCCAGCCGACTGAACTTGTAATAAAGACCTTCTAACCATACGGTAGCGAAGGCTTTTTCCAAGTCAATCAGACAGGCACCCGTGCATTGGTTCTTGCATTTATTCCATTGGACATCCGACACAAGCTTCGACGCGGCATGAATAGTGTCATGCCCCGCTCTGAAACCGAATTGGTTATCCGGGATGATTTTGTTGTCCTCAACCCATTTAGACAGGGCCCTATGGATCACCTTCTCGAAAACCTTGCTGATACTCGGAAGGAGACTTATTGACCGGAGATTTTCCGGGTTAGACGTGTCTTTACCCCTCTTGGGAATTGGTTGCACCACCGCTGTCTTCCAGTGTACTGGATAATATGCATTATTCAGTGCATTGTTGAACAGGATGGTGTACCTCTCTACAGCCACTGGCGGAAGGTGCCTAAGCACAACATTGGATATACCGTCGACTCTCGCGGATTTTTTCTTCCTCAATGACTCGAAGATCATCTGAAGATCTTCCGTCGATATGAACAGGGTATTAACCCCCTCATTGGCGATGACATTGTTTGCCATGAAATCTTCATTGAATCCTGTAAAACCAAGGTTCTCTGATCGCCAATGATCGATATCATTTCGAAGATAGAAGTGATGAAGCAGGGCTCTATCTTCCAGGTCGTGGTTCGGGCGAATACTATCATTCACCTTGTACACTTCCTGGAAGACAGCTCCCACTGTCGCCACCTTCTCCTGAGGATCCTCGATCACGAAGAAGTCGTCATCCAGGATGGCGCTCTCCGGATCGATGCTAACTGTTCGTAGCAAGCGTTCATTGTCTGACGTTCTCGGAAGCTTTAGATCCTGAATGTCATTCTGATTATTTCTCCGAAATATTTTATTTATTTGCGGGAACATACTCGCGCTGTTGGATTTTACAGCACGAATTCTGTTGTTCCAATGCAAACTTACAGATATTCTGTAATTTTCCTTGATTAACTGTTGGATATTTTTAATCAGTGATTTCAGTGTCCTGACCTCCGAGTTTTGTCTGTCGGTAAACCGCCTGTACAAGAGTTTGAGTCTTGTCAGGAATCTACTTTTTTGTCTGTGCAGTGCGTCGATTGTCGCGTTTCGGTATACGTTTGCGGTATCGTGCTGTCTTTGGCGTGGTATCGTACTGTTCATTGTCTGTTTAATGACATCGTCCATTTGTTTGAGATACCTGTCAATCTCGCAGTTTGACATGTTCCTATAAGGCGGTGGAAAGGAGGCGCTCGAAGTGAGCGCTCTCGTCAGGGAATTGGCAAAGCGCGGCCAGCACACCCTACTGTAATCGTAGGGGTGCGTTTGGACACACTCTGCCATCTCCGCGAACTCGTCAGGTACTGTGATCACGGCACATAGTCCGCAATGGTCACTGTCGTATACAATGGTCCGTAGACAGTTAATAGACCATTCGTTCGTGTCTGCCAGTCTCAGTCGAGAGTCTATTAGCATGAGATCCAGATAGGAGCCGCTCCTAGGATACGACGGACTATCCGTTGCGAGCAACTTGACTCTATATTCAATGCTGCGAAGAACCCACCAATGGCTTAGTAGGCTCCCCCTAGTGTTGGGAATGTTATTTCCCTAATCACCATGTTTGGCATTTAAATCGCCGCCCAGAATGTAGAAGTTTTCTACCGAGTTTAAGCGCAGAGATCGTAAAAGTGTCCCGAGCTCTACGATAAAAATATTGGGTTGAGGTGCTTCAGGTGCATAGGCTGATACAATGTACATTCTCTTTCCGTTTCGGAGAGGAATGCACACAATACAGGCCTCTAACACCTGGAACCTCCGCACTTCACCGCTATATATGACTTTATGTTTAAAATTGTTTTTAATAAAGATCGCAACTCCCCCGCCTTGAATAGCGTTGGGTCGGTCCCTTCTAATTATTCTATAAGAACTGTGCCGGATTTTGTGCTTCTGGTTTAGCTTTGTTTCGCTAACCAAGAGTACATCGGGGCTTTCGTCCTGCAACAGGTTAAAACGTACGGCTCGTCGCTCGATCCTTATCAGTGAATTTACATTCACCGACAGGATCTTCAAGGGCCTCTCTACCAGCGTACCCATCACGACCTTAGGTGCGCTAGGCCCGGCAGAAGCGAGTAGTCAATTGGGATGTGACGGCTGGTGTTTGGAAGCGACCCGAGGGACGCTTCTCCTCGACCTTCTGCTTACGGGCCAAGTTTTCTTTCTTGATGTCCTGGAACTTAGGACATCCCCGATAGTTTGCAGGGATCCCTCGGTTCCTACACAAGACACACTCGAGCTGCTCTCTATCCGCCACCTTGTCTTTCCCAAGGTCGCATTCCTCGTTCTTGTGGTTCTTTGCACACTTAACGCATCGAGGCTGCATTTCGCAGTTCGACGCGGCGTGCCCGAACCTTTGGCAGCGGATACATTGCAAAATGTTTCCGCTCCTCTTTAATGTTTCCCATGTGACAGTCTGGGACGCTAAGGTGGTGATAGTCCTTAACCTCTCCAGCTTGCTGCTGGGTGTGAGCTGTACCAAGAAGAAGGGAATAACTCGCTTCTCCCGTCGTGAGCTCACCGTAGTGAATGGCTTAACCCCCACGAATTTGAGGTCGTCACTCTCGAACTCTTTGAGCTCTGAGAGCATTTCCTCGGGGTCTGCAATCGACTCCACGCCTTTAAGGAGCATTGTCCGCAACCTCTCGGCCTTCGGCGTGAAGGAGAAAAACTCCGTTGTGGACTCCTTTAATAAGCTTTTTATACGCTTATGCTGCTCCAGTGTCTTGCACCGAACAGCATAGCGTTTTTGGTCTAAACATTTGATTTCAAAATTGCCTACACCAATAGCATACTTACAGAGATCGATGGTCTCTCGTAGGGCCGTGGTATAGGTGAAGATGGGTGGCACTTTGTCCTTTTTAGGACGTTGCTGCTGCTTCTGCTGCTGCGGCTGTTGTTGCGGCTGCTGTTTCTGCTGCTGCTGTTGCGGCTGTCGTTGTTGCTGCTGTTTCTGCTGCTGTGGCTGTTGTTGTTGCTGCTGCTTTTTCTGCGGCTGCTGTTGTCGTTGCTGCTTTTGCTGTGGGGCGGCTGTTGCCTGCTCTAAGTCCCTCTTCTTTATCTCCTTCAGCTTATCAACTACGGCCTGCAGCTGGGCACGTAGGGTACGCTCTTTCTGTTCCAGTTCGCTACGCTCTTCCTCCGTAGCCGAATATAAAAGGGGGGCAAAGGGGTTATTGTCCCCCGTGTAGCGGCCTTCCCTACCATAGGAAAGGTAGGGAGTATCCGCTTCCACGGGGATCGCTGGTTTTGGTTGTTCTTGTCCAGCTGCTTTCGACGTTGATGGTGTTGGTGATGGCGCCCCTTTCCTTGCTTCGACCTGCAGCTTTTCAGTCGAAGTAGTGAGAGAGGGGCGCTTAGTTAGATTGGGCTTCTTGTTGGCCCTTCTGCGCCTCTTGATGACGACGGTCGGTGTTGCGAAATCGGATGATAAATCACCCTATTCCGACTCCGTACGACGTACGGCTTTTCCCCCGTCGTCTCCCGACATCTCCTCCTGCTACTTCCAACTAATTGAGAAGCAGCAGAAAGAAACAGAGAAAACACAAAAAAAAACTTTCCTCCCGACTTGGGATCCGAACCGGAGACCTTCCGACTGCGGATCGGGCACTTAATCACTAGGCTAATTGGGGTTCCGCGAATACTTCGCCTAAACGCGCACTTATATTTTTTTATTGTTTGTTTATTTCTGTCGTAAACAAGCCGAAACACTACCTTCCACTTCACTGGTCTGTGATCAACTGAATCTACAAGTGGCTTAAGACAAGGATGTGCATTGTCACCTCTTTTGTTTATCACTGCCTTAGATGCTGTTTTAGAAACGGTTGGCACGGAGCGGTGGGGTATATACTGGGGCCTGCGGAACAAGCTAAGTGACCTTGAGTACGCTGATGATCTTGTCTTTATTTCAAATCGGCACTCTAATATGCAAGCCAAAATTACAGCTGTGGAGAAGGAATGTCGTGAGACTGATCTAAAAATTAACATCACCAAAACTAAATCATTGAGGATAAACGCCAATAATAATGGACAGTTAAGTATAAATAGCCAACATATAGAAGACCTGGTTCAGTTCGAATATCTCGGAAGTGTGGTTGCTTCGGATGGGGGTGCTGATGTTGATATTGTTAACCGGCCTCGAAAAGCTTCATGTCTGTTTGCCAACATAAAAAAGGCTTGGAGTCCGAAAGGTTTGCCCCTAAAAACCAAAATAAGAATATTCAATGCTTGTGTTGATACCGTTCTGCTTTATGGCTCAGAAACATGGTTCCTGACAGCTGCAAACACACACAAACTGCAAACCTTTGTTAACAGATGCTACAGATATTAAGAATTTGGTGGCCGTGAAGAATAAGCAATGAACGCTTATGGGCCATCACAAATCAACAGCCAAAAGATAAATAAATAATAAAACGAAAGTACGGTTGGTTGGGTCACACACTCCGTAAACCTGTAAACGAAATTGTTCACGCTGCCCTTGAATGGAATCCACAAGGTAGAAGGAATCGAGGACGTCCAAAATTTACTTGGAGAAGGACAATAATCAGAGAGACGAACAAATCATTCAGCGAATTAAGAGCTTTAGCACGTGATAGAAATAGTTGGAAATCTTTTGTGAATAGACTAAGTTCTTAAATTGTATATTTATAGAACATGTCAATAATAATAATAATTGGTTGTAGTCTGGCTTGAATAACCTTAGTTATTCTAGTTACTAGTAGTTTTGATATAATTGGTAGTAAACAAATAGGTCGATAATTATTACTAGTTTTTGTTGCGTCCTTGCCAGGCTTGGGTATGGCTTTTACTTTAGCTACTTTCAAAATCTTTGGAAAGTACTTGTGTCGGAAGTTGAAAATATTTCCAATGAATACTAATCCATGGTCAGATAGTTCTTTAAGAATTTGTCCTGTTATTAGATCATAACCAGGACTTTTTTTTTTTTGGTTTTGTTTTGTGTTTTATTATGTACTTAATTGTTTCTTTAATGGTCGGTTTTATTTGTGTATTCTCGCTTGTATTTTCAAAGTTCATCTTAGTCATCTTTTTCGTTTGCAAAGCTTTTGGCAAAAAAGTTTGCTGGGGTTGTGGCATTTCTAGATTTGTTCTATACCACGTATTGTTGTCGTTTAGAAACGGGTGATTGATGTAAGATTGTTGTTTTTATAGTCTTTGTAGTTTTCCATAGTGAGTTATTGGTTTTTAAAATTGGGGTTAGTTTTACTAGGACATTTTTAAGGCAGTTATTTTTGTGATCTTGTAGTAGTTGCTTTGATTCTTTTGTAGTCTTGTTTAGTTTGGCTTTTAATTTTGGACATCTGTTAGTTTGCCACAGTTTTCTCAATTTTCGCTTTTTAATTTTCTTTAAAATATATTGGGGTTTCTTTGGGTTTTAATTTGGGTAAGGATAGTATCGTTTAGGTGCATTATTGCACTTTCTATGTTGTCAGGTGATTTGAGTTGGAGATCTGGAGATCTATCTTTGAAGGTTTTTTTTTTTTTGTTGGAGGCTTCTGCTATCTGTTGGAGCACTCAGACACAAATACTAGCCCATTGTTCTGCCAGACAGACACCTTAGATGGCGTTAGAGCTCATGTGGAGCCAAATCCAAGCTTCTTTTTATTCACTTATGCTGTGTGCGATTTGTTTTTCACACAAGTGAACGGAACCTAAAGCTTAAATGCCGATTCCGAACGGCGAGAACCGAGAAGCTTTTTAATGGCAAGTATACAACGGGGGGTTTTGCCAGTACCCCGCCGAGGAGGGAAGCCGCGAAATAATCATTCGATGGCGTTGGTGTTATCGGGATCCGAACTCGCTCATCTTGCGTCAGCGGCCGACACACTACCCACTGCGCCACGGCGCTTTGGAGGTTAACCAATCAGTTTGTTTATTGCAAAATCTAGTATTGTTGGCAGTAAGAGTTGTTTTGCTTTCAAAAGTAATGAGAATGTGCGAATGGTCAGATGAAAGAATGAGGCATGTTTTTGCTATTAAGTTTTTTGGTATATTTTTATAAATACAGAAGTCTTTTAGGTCAGATCTTTTGTTTATGTCTGTGGGCCAGTATGTTGGTTCTCCAGTGTTTAGAAAATTCACATTAAGCGATTGTTACCGGGATGGTTTGTATGATACACATTATATTCAGGCATCGTGAAGTGGTTTTTGTCGGTAAAGTGTGTTTCTGAAATCAGTAAAATGTAATATTGAGTTAGCCTTAGTAAAGTGTCTTAGTTCGTTAGATTGCTTTTTTAGGCCGTTTGCGTTCCATATAACAATTTTCATTACGTCTATGTTCTGTTTACTTGCTAATTTTTGTTATGAGTATTGTGAGCACATTCATCATATTTGCATTTTGTGTCATAAGTTGTTGCATAATGGATTTTAGTTCCAAAAAGTCATTTGGGGATTGTGTTTGCTGGGGTTCTTGAGGTGTCGCTGTGATTATCGGAGGATGAGGAATGGTTGCTGGGATAATGATAGGGGGCTTGGTTGTTGGAGCAATTGTACGTTTCTTGTGTTTTTTGTTATCTGAGGTGCATCCCAGGTTGTAAAACCGCTGAAAACACAGTCCCCTTCGAGACGACGGATAAAGTATCATGGGCAATAAATTCGGTCAAACCTTTTTAATCTCCGGGGCCGGACGATATTTTGCCGGCGATGCTTCAAAAAACACAAACCCACACTGTACCCCACCTCATAAGCATTTTGAAATAAAGGTAGTTGTCATACCTAAGGCAGGTAAACCAATACATACTGCCGCAAAGGACTATATGCCAATTAGTCTCTCGTCGTTTCTATTAAAAACCTTGGAAAGACTCCTTGACCTATATATCAGAGGACTCATCAACTTATGCAACACTCAACACGCCTACCTTAAAGGCAGATCAGTGGAAAGTGCTCTGCATAGTGTTGTCCGTGAAATTGAGAGCTCGTTGAACTTAAAAGAGTTTACAATGGCAGCCTTCCATTGAGGGGGCCTTTAACAACGTAAACACATAGGCCGTAATAACAGCTCTAGAGGACATAAAAGTAGACAAATCCATTGTAATTTGGATTGAAAATATGTTGAAGAACAGAATTATCAATGCAGACATTGGACACAGCTATATAAGGAAAATGACAACTAGAGGCACACCACAGGGGGGAGTTCTCTCCCTGTGGCTTCTTACAGTTAACAAAATCCTCAAAATCTTCATGGAGAAAGGCACAAAGACACTAGCATACGCGGATGACCTAGTTATCTTGATAAAAGGTAAATTTCTACATACCAATTATCAGTGAATTAATGGAATCTGCGTTGAAGGAACTCTCCTCGTGGGCAAGACATAACGGTCTGAGAATAAACTCCTAGAAAACCGAGCTGGTCTTGTTCACCAGGAAAAGGAAAATCCCGATATTTGCTCCCCCAAAGTTAGAGGGTACCCCACTCAAGCTCAAAGCGGAAGACTCCAAACTCTCCTGGAAAAGGAACCTGGAGGAAAGGATGAAAAAAGGATTGAATGCTTTTTATGCATGCAAAAAGACATCATTCATTGGATGTACACAGCAATCATCAGATCCATTTTAATTTATGGGGCCCTAGTCTGGAGGACTGCTAGCTGCACGAAAAGCTATATGAACATGCTCAACAAAGTACAAAGGTCAGCCGCTGTTTGTACAACGGGAGCCATGAGAAGCACGCCGCAAGCAGGGTTGGACATGATACTTCATCTCCTTCCCATGGATCTATTCATAAAAGGCTGCGCTGTAAGGAGCGCTCTCGATTAAGGGAGTCCTCTCTGTGGAAGCAAGCCAACTATGGACATGCGGCCATACTCAGAATAATAGACGAGCTGGGAAAGAAACATGGTTTTACACAGTCTGTCTCAAAGTAAACAGGACTTTTTCAAAATAAGAACAACAAATGTTTTTTTCAGAGAAATTGTTTTATTTTATTCAAAATAGTCTCCTTTCGCTTCAATACACTGATTTGCACGACTTAACAACTTTTCGAATGACGATTTTAGGTCTGTGGCCAGCATGGCTCGAAGGATGTCGGTACACGCCTTTTAAATGGCCGGAATGTCAGCATAGCGCATGCCTTTCATCGGTAAATTAAGTTTTCCGAAAAGATAAAAATTGCAGGGAGCCAGATCAGCCGAATACGGGGATGATTGACCGATAAAATGCGATTTTTGGTCAAAAAATCGGTGATGAGCGTCGACCGATGAGACGGCGCATTATCGTGCAACAAACGCCAACTCCCGTCCTCACGATATTCTGGCCGAATACGATGCAACAACCACTCCATTACACCAAAATAAAATGGCCCGGTAACCGTTTGGCCCGGTGGAACGAACTCATGATGAACAATACCCTTTGAATCGTAAAAACAAATGAGCATTGTTTTCACTTTTGACTTCTCGAAGCGAGATTTTTTGGTTGCTGGCTCATTTTTTGGCCTCCAGTCAGCACTTTGACGCTTTGTTTCCGGATCGTATTGGAAACACCAGGTTTCGTCACCAGTAACAATGTTGTAAAGGAAGTTTCTGTCCTTTTTCGACTCTTTAACGATGTCGTTGCAATGTTGGATTCTGAGCAATTTTTGGTCGTCGGTGAGCTTATGCGGAACAAAGTGAGCGCAAACCTTCCGATAGCCCAATTGTTCGGTCAAAATGCGATGAATCGAATCTTTGGACATTCCCAATTCCCTTTCCATAAAACGCAATGACGATTTCGGCTGAATGTACCTTCTGAAATTTTGTAAAAAAAAAAAACAAAAAAAAAATATATTAAATAAAGCTGCGCCAGTAGCGCTCTTTAATTAAAGTTTAGTGTTTCTATGGCTATTCCACACGCCACTCGATGTAAAAACACCTCTGTCCGTTTTCGCACTTCACTTGAATTGCGATTCAAATGAGTTTTTTTTTTTTAGTTCATTTTTATTTTATATTTCTTAGAATCTGTCTTACGTTAGGCAAAAGTGCTTAAATCTAACTCACTACCTAACTGTCCCTATACGGATACTCTAAAATAAACAGAACCACTTAAGTTTATGTTTTCGGCCTTATTATTAATATATCTTCTTTTAATTTTTTTTTTTTTTTTATCCCGGCGTCGTTATGGTCAGAAGTGTAGGACCATAACCTTCCCACTTAACTGCATTCCTACTGGTCCGCTTGTGGGGTCCGCCGGTTTGACCTCAGAAAGTAGCGGCAGGCTTCCCGGTTTGGGATTACTTCATCGCTGAGGCCAATCAAATGCTGGTGTTTTTGCATTTGTTTGCACCAATTGTTTTTCGGCCTGCCTTTTTTGCGTGTTGAAATTGGAACGTTGATTGATATCGCCTTTTGGACGGGGTTCAAAGGATCTCTCCTTTGAACATGGCAATACCAACTGAGTCGGTCGCGCTCTATCTTTCTTGTGATGGTTTCTTTTACGTGGAGGCTTCCTCGGATCTTTGAACTTCTAATTCTGTCACGCTTTGTTACTCCCGCTGTCATGCGAAGCATCTTCATCTCAGCTGCCGTTAATTTGCTCTCATACTTTTTGTGCATTGTCCAGCATTGTGAACCGTATGTGAGCGCCGGACGTACAACTGAAGTGTAGAGCCTTCCTTTCAGCTTAGGGGGCATTTTTTGATCACAGAAGATGGCGGAGTTTTCCCGCCACTTCATCCACCCTACGCTTACGCGATGTTTGATGTCGTCATCACAAGTTGCTTCTCTATTAATCATAGATCCCAGATATTTAAACTTTTCACACTTGGGAAGCACTCTTCCATTCAAGTAAATGTCTGGAATAGGCTGATGAGGGTCAGAGAACGGGCAGCACAGATACTCTGTCTTCTTTGAACTAATACGATACCCGTGTCCCTCAAAAATGTCCACCCACACATCAAGTGCTCGTTGTAGGGACGCCTGATCATCACTTATAATGGCCCCATCGTCAGCAAAGAATAGCTGGTGCACATTGGGGTCCGTCACTTTTCCTTCAAGCAAGCAATCAAGGACTGCTATAAAAAGCAGTGGGCTGAGGACGCTCCCTTGGTGTACACCGACTTTGATTGCGAACTCTTCGGTGACTCCTGCGGTGCATCTTACTCTTGTCGTTGCTCTCTCGTACATGTCCATAATCACTCGCACGTAGGTTTCTGGAACTCCTTTTTGTCTTAGCGCTACCCATAAAAGATCTCTTGGTTGCCGGTCAAAGGCCTTCTCGAAATCAACCAACACCATATGCAAGTCCTTTGAAGAATCACGATGCTTTTCCATCATGATCCTTATACTTTGGATTGCATCTGTTGTTGATTTACCCGAGACAAACCCGCACTGGTCATCAGATAGTCGTATTATTTTCCGCAGTCGGCTATCTAATACCCGTTCAACGATCTTCATGGTGTGCGACATCAGCTTGACAGAACGGTAGTTATCACAATTTCGCGTATCACCCTTTCCTTTGTGCAATGGAAGAAGATAGCTTTCCCTCCATTGATTAGGCATAGTGTCGCCTCTCATAAGTTTGGAGATAAGAACCATGAGCCATCTAGACCCGATGTCTCCCATCTTTTTCCAGAACTCAGAGGGTATCCCGTCCGGCCCAACAGCTTTTCTTTTCTTGGAGTTTTTAACCGCGTACCGAACTTCTTCGACTGTGATGTCGGATATTTCGGCATGATTCGGGGCGGCTCTTGGAAAGTACACTCGGGGAAACTGTTCGTTCAGAAGTTCCTCGCAATACTGTCGCCATCTGTGGAGAATTTTTTCGTCTTCCACAAGGAGTTGGCCTTCAGCATTGTTAATAAACTTTGGGAAACGAATCTCCTGAGCAATTCTTCTTCTCTGGGCGGCTATCTTAAAGATATTTGCTCCTTTGTTCAAATTGTTTTGTCGAAGCTCCTGGGTAGCCTGGTTCCTGTCAGACGCGGAAGACTATATTTCTTCCGACTCCTGATAGAGGCCTTCCATGCTTTTCGCTTTGAATTCGGCGCATTTTTTCTTCGCGATACCTTTGCAACATCTATATACCTTTTCACGGCGAGCTTTTTCCTCTCTATTAGTAGAAGAGCACTTTGACCAAGCTTGGAAAGCCATTTTCTTTTCGTGTATCACTGCTTTGGCTTCGTCTGTCCACCACCAGGTTTCTTTTGCGTGTTGGCAGGGGCCTTTAGATGTTCCGAGCAGTGATTTGGCTTTCTCCAGGCCAGATTGTTGTAGGGAATCCCACATGTCTTGTGCTCTGCACTCCTCATTACCGACCTCATCGATAATGGAAGAGAGGTAGTTTTCCATGATGGTAATAAAAGCTTCGCCTTTTCCTTTATCCAGCTTATACCACTTGATTCTCTCAGACACCTTCGTTTGCTGCTTTGACTTCTTTCTCGCATCCATAAAAAATTCAGTCAGGAGGAGACGGTGTTGTGGGGCGATCGCGTCTCCCAGGATCACTTTGCAATCTTTAGCTCGTGGCTTCATGAAACTGAATACCAAATGATAGTCTATTTGAGTTTCATTTCCGCCGCTGCTGTAAGTGATCAGGTGCCGGCTTTGTTTGACGAACATGGTATTTAGCACTATAAGACCGTACGACTTGCACATGTTTAGGATATCTTCACCTGAAGAGTTCCTGGTGCCGTATCCCAGCCCTCCGTGGTAGCCTTCATAGTCTTCGCTTGTCTTCCCGACATGTCCGTTTAAATCTCCCCCAACAAACAAAAGCTCTTCCTTTGGGATGATTTTGACAAGGTTGTGGAAATCTAGCCAGAATGCATCTTTTTCTTTTTGTTCGCATCCTACTTGAGGGGCACATGCGCTTACGATGTTCCACACCTCACCATGCATCACCAATTTGAGAGCCATCAAACGGTCACTGGACTTTGAAATGGTTAAGACGTTGCCAAGTAACTCTGCCGCAAGGATGATGGCGATTCCGTTTTTTCCTTGTTCCAATCCATAGTAAAACATCTTGTAGGCTTTTGTTTTAGTGTCCAAGAAACGTGCCCGATTACCGGTGTTTCGCCATTTCGTCTCTTGTACGCACAGGATGTCTACTCGCCTTCTAACCATCATTTCTTCAAGCTCATAGCTGCGCCCACTCATGCTTCCAACGTTCCAACTCGCGACTCTTAAATGTGGCTTACGCCGTTGCATTACTTTGCTATCCCCCGGAAATCCTATAGCTCTGACCCGAGCATTGCTGCTCGTCCCAGGATCACGACCATTAGTAGTGCCTGGCGGGGTAGTGCTTTTCCTTTTAGCGTTCTTTTCCATAATGCTACGGTTTGACCGTTTTCATTCTTCCCTTCCTTTTTGACACGGGCATGCTCCAGATTTTTATTTTTTTTTTTTTTTGATTGATCTTACTCTTACAACACCGGTGATCTCCAGTCGTGTCAACCCACTGATTTGCATGCACACTTGTGGGGCAGTTTAATGGTGGTATATGTGTCCCTAGGCTCACCTTGGTGTTTTCTAAATTGCCTAGATGTGAGTTTTGTTTACCTTTGTTTAGTCGCCTTTTACGACAAGCGATAGGTATCGCTGCAGGGATATTCTTTACCCGTCCCTGCACGAGTCCTTATTATTAATATATAATGATTAAAACAAATGAAGTATTAACGCTAAGAAAAATTATATTAAAAAAAAACTCAGATAACCCTATCTTAACTAGAAACATATATTCAAAACTATACTAACAATTTTTATATTATTAGTAATTTTTGTAATTTTGTTTTGTTTTTCTAGTTTTTGTATTTTTTATTGGTTTTGTGTTTTATTTTATTTTAATTTGACACTTCTGACGCTCCAGCCAGCAAAAACCATTATACTGTCGGACGACATCTTTCTCGATCGTCGGGAAATCGACCTACTAAGCCGGGTTCATGGAGCGCAACATCATGCTCGTAGAGGAACCGTTGCTCCACGGAGTTGCGACCTACGTCGAAGATTAGCGGAACCGCTAATCGATCCTTATCAGCTCACATTTATCTAAATAGAGGAATGCTTCTGAGGGAAGCCCCGAAGTTCAGGTTATCGTCTGAAGTTGTTGCTCTTGCAACGTGGCTTCGAATCAGATTTATCTGCAAATCCTAGCCTTATTGTACAATATAACACCTTGTTAAGGTGAATATTCAAAGGTGTATATTTAAATTCGGATGTTCTATGAATCCTAGACAGGTCCTGAGACATTGTCTCTCAAAAGCAGAATCCTTTCCAATAAGCTGACACTCACCTTGAAGCAGACGGGATATCCATAGGCAACGATGGGCCTGATTAAGCTCATGTAGTAGATAACCTTCATCTTGGAATCAAGTTGGCTGCTATGAAATAGTCATCTTGTCAGAGCGAAAGCGCCTCGGGCTCTTGCCAGAGCGGTATCTACGTGTTTGTCGAAATATAGATACTGGTCTAGCCAGATCCCAAGGTATCTGACTGCACTTTGGTTCGCCAGTGGACGCCCGACCGGTCCAAAAATCAGGGAGATCGCGGGTGGATTTCCGCTATTGCGGGTGCCACCTGGAGTATTAATATCCATTTGTTTCTCCATTCATCCATCAAAACTCAGTTCTCCGGGTCTTAGTTCGAGCTCATTGACCTCTTAAGCCCCTCCGCCCCGACAAGACGCCCGAAGAGTGAAGGGGACATTATTGAACATACAGTTTGTCAAAAAAGTGTTTACGCAAGTGAAAAAAATAACTTATTTTACTTTTTGCTTTGAAATACGAGGAATTATGTATAATAATTTTATTAAATTTTTCTTTTCCAATATGTTATTATTCGAATCGAAGAAAAGATATAACACAAAATGCAAATCATTTAACTAAAAAACAACAACAAAAAACATAAACTAAAAAGGAGCAAAAACTTCAGTGCCAAGAAAGTGTTTACACATCTGAATGAATGTAACACCCAACGTTGAAGTTCTCCATTAGACTGATTTTTTCTCAGTCTCATTGAACTTCAATTTTCTACGTGTTGTTATGTTACTGGAGAATCTCGCGGTAGTTCTTCAATTTCATCTGCAGCAATACGTATACCAGCTTCCTTTTCCGTTTGCATCCGAATGGGATTATCTACTCCCACAGATAAACCACCTCTACGTAAACGTTAATAAAAGTATAATAATTAGCTTTATACGTACCAGGAATGCGAGAAATAGATGGGTTTTCATCAGCATTTAAGAGATCTAAAAAAAATTATTTCCCATTCTTTGAGCTTTATGGGTTTATTTCCCGTTTTGTTAAGGTCTGCCTTCTTCTTAACCTCTGTCTTACAATTATTTAGCCTCTTTCCAATTTGCTCTTCCGTTATTTGAACATCGGTCATAGCCTTATATTAACTAATAAATAATTCTATAGCTTCGGACTTATCCTTTTTAATGCACGCTTGTTGTGGCTTATTCAAAAGAACAGTATGCTCTTTTAAACTTAACACAAAATTTAGTTGCAATTGAGAAGCTTCGCTTGTCATGGTTATTTTTTTTGAATATGCTTTTCGAACGGAACCTTCCAACGAGATCGTTTACAAAGCAAACATTAAAAAACCAGTCTTCTTCTTCTTCTTTTCCTTTTTTATCCCGGCGTCGTTATGGTCAGAAGTGTAGGACCATAACCTTCCCACTTAACTGCATTCCTACTGGTCCGCTTGTGGGGTCCGCCGGTTTGACCTCAGAAAGTAGCGGCAGGCTTCCCGGTTTGGGATTACTTCATCGCTGAGGCCAATCAAATGCTGGTGTTTTTGCATTTGTTTGCACCAATTGTTTTTCGGCCTGCCTTTTTTGCGTGTTGAAATTGGAATGTTGATTGATAACGCCTTTTGGACGGGGTTCAAAGGATCTCTCCTTTGAACATGGCAATACCAACTGAGTCGGTCGCGCTCTATATTTCTTGTGATGGTTTCTTTTACGTGGAGGCTTCCTCGGATCTTTGAACTTCTAATTCTGTCACGCTTTGTTACTCCCGCTGTCATGCGAAGCATCTTCATCTCAGTTGCCGTTAATTTGCTCTCATACTTTTTGTGCATTGTCCAGCATTGTGAACCGTATGTGAGCGCCGGACGTACAACTGAAGTGTAGAGCCTTCCTTTCAGCTTAGGGGGCATTTTTTGATCACAGAAGATGGCGGAGTTTTCCCGCCACTTCATCCACCCTACGCTTACGCGATGTTTGATGTCGTCATCACAAGTTGCTTCTCTATTAATCATAGATCCCAGATATTTAAACTTTTCACACTTGGGAAGCACTCTTCCATTCAAGTAAATGTCTGGAATAGGCTGATGAGGGTCAGAGAACGGGCAGCACAGATACTCTGTCTTCTTTGAACTAATACGATACCCGTGTCCCTCAAAAATGTCCACCCACACATCAAGTGCTCGTTGTAGGGACGCCTGATCATCACTTATAATGGCCCCATCGTCAGCAAAGAATAGCTGGTGCACATTGGGGTCCGTCACTTTTCCTTCAAGCAAGCAATCAAGGACTGCTATAAAAAGCAGTGGGCTGAGGACGCTCCCTTGGTGTACACCGACTTTGATTGCGAACTCTTCGGTGACTCCTGCGGTGCATCTTACTCTTGTCGTTGCTCTCTCGTACATGTCCATAATCACTCGCACGTAGGTTTATGGAACTCCTTTTTGTCTTAGCGCTACCCATAAAAGATCTCTTGGTTGCCGGTCAAAGGCCTTCTCGAAATCAACCAACACCATATGCAAGTCCTTTGAAGAATCACGATGCTTTTCCATCATGATCCTTATACTTTGGATTGCATCTGTTGTTGATTTACGATCTTCTTCTTTTCCTTTTTTTCCGGCGTTGTTATGGTCAGAAGTGTAGGACAATAACCTTCCCACTTAACTGCATTCCTACTGGTCCGCTTGTGGGGTCCGCCGGTTTGACCTCAGAAAGTAGCGGCAGGCTTCCCTTTTTGGGATTACTTCATCGCTGAGGCCAATCAAATGCTGGTGTTTTTGCATTTGTTTGCACCAATTGTTTTTCGGCCTGCCTTTTTTTTTTTTTTTTTTTTTTTTGTGGCACGGACATGTTCCAGATTTTTTTTGTTTGATCTTACTCTTACAACACCGGTGATCTCCAGTCGTGTTAACTCACTGATTTGCATGTACACTTGTGGGGCAGTTTAATGGTGGTATATGTGTCCCTAGGCTCACCTTGGTGTTTTCTAAATTGCCTAGATTTGATTTTTGTTTACCTTTGTTTTAGTCGCCTTTTACGACAAGCGAGAGGTATCGCTGCAGGGATATTCTTAACCCGTCCCTGCACGGAACTGTTGTTGATTTACGATATATGACGATAAGAACTAACGGTATAATTTTCACAACAAGTTTCTTGCAAAGCAATTGGGAAACATTACAAAATAAATATATACTGGTAGTATTTACATACTTGAATGAATTCAGTATTTACTAGATGTATTTGCTGACAAGTCAAAACTCATGTTTATGCATATCAAATCTAGTAATTACTTAAAATATGAGCTTTTACTAGTAGTATTAATACTTATAGACATTTTACTATAAGTAAATAAAAGTAATTTTTATCCATAGGGCCCATTGTATCGATTATTTTTTTGTTTTTGCAAGTGACTTACTCCCCTATTGGTTCTATTAACATAATCTCCTACGTAATCTGCACATGAATATTCTTGCGAAATAAATTGAATGTGTGTTTATGCGTTTGAAATTTAACATTACCTTATTTCCGCTGCAGAAACCGATATTAACGTATCTATAAGTTCAATGGTTTAATTGTTATCTTCATAATTCGATGCGCTTGTAGTATTGGCTAATTCTGTACTTCCGGAAAGGGCTGCACGTCTTTGGTTGAAGAAAATTAATAACAATATTAACTTATTTATTGAAGTAGATAGCGCATGTAATAGCTTCTTCATTAATCTTCATAATCACCACCATGTAATGTAATTGTGATGTTTTCTCTTTTGTAATACGAACATGTGTCTTCGGCTGGTACAACATTTGTAGCAAATCTAACCATCCGATTTCATTAGCACTTATGGTGAAAAATACAATCGGCTTACCTAATTGCCTAATCTTTGCAAATAGATCCTTTTTTCTGCCCGACCAATACAAGAACGTAAAAAAGCAAGATTACTTTCAATACAATTATGAATATAATCCTCAGATTATATTTCCTCTTTAGTAATGCTACATACATTTTTTTCCAATGTGCTTAAACGCAACTGTAAGAGAGTGCCTTACTCTTATTCTCATTATTTTCAGAGCTATATATAATAAATGATGAGGCGTTACTCCCCGTCTATCCGACCGTCTTAATTCACTAGCTGCCATAATGAAGGGAGTAACAATAACTCCTTCTTGAACCTGCTGAAATTGGCCCAGATAAATTGAAGGACATGACAATTCTTCAGCGTGTTCGTCGAATAATAAACTTATAGATAAACTATTTTCTCCAGTAGCTATTTTTAAATACAGATCGTCTTCCATATTACTTTTTGTTGCTGCGCTAATAAACTCTCTTCAATGGGAATATCTTCAAGGTCATTACCATAATTTTCATTTGAGCCTTCGAGTGGAAGGTCCTCGTCATGTTAATAATCAAAGAACTGCTCATCTATGGTTATATTAAATGTTATATAAAGTGGAGTATTCACCAAGTATTGTCGCCATTTTTTTAATAGTATGTTTATTAATTAGACCGTGTAAAAAGCTCAATTTGTAAACCTTTTTTGTGTGAATTGTATAATACAATTATCATCATTGATATTTCTCGGTAACTTATTGACCATCGCATTGACTTCCATTGGAACATTGATAACTTGTCCATAAATTCCGTATTGGCCATAAACATGATGAAGTCTCCTGATTTGCATAAAAAGAATTTTGGGAGAAATCAATCTTTGAGACACTAAATCCAATGGACAATTCCGCAAATTATCGGGAATTGTAGTACAACCGTTTTATACAGCCCTTTTGGGTATAGAATTTTTCTGGATGCTAGTTCGACAAGTAGAACAAACTGCGATGTAATGCTCGTCAACATTTGAAAGAAATGTTCGTACGAACTCCACAGTATCGTCAATTCAATTCTTCAAGTCGCCTTCAAACAATAATCTAGTTATGCCAAATTTATTCTGAATAAACTGTTTATGAAATTGTACTTGTGTACTGCTGTGTCTTGCATAGGTACTGTAAATTGCCGATGACCTGTTGAATTCTACATTGAGAATCGATGATGCGCATACTTGATATTCTAATGGTAATAAATTATTATCGTCGTCAAGTGGTTGATTTTCTTCGTTTAGTGATGACAAAAAGGTTTTCTCCAATGCGATTTAAATTTTTTGAATCATCACGCATAACGAGCGTTTTGTAGATATTCCCTCAATCTGAGACTCATGTGTCGTAGTTCGTTGTTTTCTTAATACAAGTGGGGGATTTCTATGCAAAGGCTCAGGAATTTGTGAATCATGAACCACATGACGAACAGATTTTAGGATGTTAAGACGTATCTTTCACGAAACATTCTCGAAAGTTCCTTTGTCATTCTCTCCTTGGTTCGGCATTATTTTCTTCAACTTGCTTGTTTTGCATTTCGTCGGTAGGTTCATTCTGCATCAAAGAATTCAGTTGCTGTGATTCAGTATGTTTCTTTTTACGCCATTTCTTCATACGCTCATTAGTCAATTCCCTTTTTTATTTCAATTTGTCATCGATTTGATTTTCTTCATCTTTCTTCTGTAATAATGCAACAACGTGTACTTAATATACATATGTATGCACCCCTTGAACGGGGTTTTAGTCTTCTATATTGCAAAGCTGAGGCAGGAAAGACTTACGCAAAGGCTTACGTGAATTATAAACTGTGAATGAAATATAAATTAAAAAATCAAATAAAATTGACAACACTGTGTCAATAAACTTTATGAATATCTTACATTTGTAGAGTTGGAACGAACCCATTCAACAACAAGTTTTGTAGGCGGTTGGTGAATTGGGTTTATTCGTCACACATATTCACGGATAGAGTTCGTTTGTAACGGGTTTTATCGCAGGGAAAGACGTACGCCTCATTTTGGTGTCTGAAGCAGACAGACGGACACACAGGAAAGCCCTTGCAAAATTCAAGGTAGAAGACCTTGAATTTTAGCTTGTTTCCTGGTGAGCTGATCCCATCTTGTTTGTTATTGCTCTTCCCCTTCTTTTCACGGTGAATATTAATATTATCGCCATATAACTGAGCGCTAAGTATTTAAATACAATAAATTTCACCTCTCTCGCTCTCTTAGTTGACTCGGGCAGACTTCACCTGAACCTGACCCGAACGTGCGCTTATTTGTATTATCGCCATATTTGTAAAATTAAGAAAAATAACCGATTTAACTGAGTGTTTATTCGTTGAATCTTCCGTAGGGACTGACTCATCATCGAGTACATGAACGATGATCCGTCAGCTGAACTATATAACATATGAGTAGCTGAATTACTCTTCACTCTTCCACATTAGCTGAGCTGAATCATATAAATATCATGGAGTAATCCAGCTACTCTTACACGCTTTTTTTTTTTTTTTTTTTTTTTAACATAGTTAGGGTATACATATGTATAATATTATGTATTTAAGCTTAATTAATAATCGTCGTATGATCTTAATTTTATCTTTTACTTCATATGGGCATAAATACTTATTTGACTTATTTAATGCTTAACCGGATTGCCGTAACGCTCCGGTGCTATAACTACTCTAGCTGATCTAGTAATGTTTGGTTGGTTTTTAATATTAGTTTCGCAGCCATGGATAATGCCACCACAATATTCAGACACTTCACATGATTCATCACCACTTGAATGACGATAATTTATTTGACGACTACCAATGCCTGCGAAGTCTTCATCACTTAATATATCTGTTGGTGCGGTATTAAGTGACTTTCTTATATATTGTCTATTTCGTCTAAATTGGTTTCCTTCGTTATCTGTTACAATATAAGATCTATCATTAAAGTTTTTAACAACACTCCCATACAACCAATCTTTTTCTGCTTTCCAAAACATCATTTTATCATTCTCTTTCAAATGGGATACTTTATTATAATATTTAGCTTGAAGATTCATTTTGTCATTTATCCTTTTTAAAATTTCCTGCGCACTGACTTCGTGTGGCCTTAAATTGCTCGTGGTTGTAGGTACTTTTGTTTTAACCTCTCGTCCCATAAAAAGTTGAGCAGGTGACAGCAACATATTTATTAACGGTGTAGCGTTATACTCTAAGATTCGATAGCTAAACTCTCTTTCACGACCCTCGTCATAACATTTTTTTAATATACGCTTGCCTATTGCAACACCTTTTTCGGCCAAACCATTACTCCGTGGATAGCGCGGGCTGGAGAATGTAAGTTTTACGTTAAATTATTCTGCGTACGCTTTGAATTTACGACAATTAAATGGATTGTTATCTGAGTGAATATCTAGAGGAAAACCGAACTTTGTAAAGAATCGGTCCATTAATATGTTAATTATGTGACCTATCGATTTATCTTTCAGCCGTTCAATACCTAACCAATTTGAATATGCATCAAATATTGCTAAATATGGTACCCCAGCATGCCCAAAAATATCTATAGCAATTTTTTTCCCATACAAACTCGGGTGACTCATGCTGTTTTAATGGCTCTTTTGGATTGTTGTACCTGTACTTTTCACATACTCGACATCGTTGAACTCTTTGCTCTACTTCCTTTGACATACCTGGCCAATAAAATATTCTCCTTGCTCGCAATCGAGTCTTTTCAATACCCAAATGAGGTTCATACAACATATCAATGATCTGACTTCTAAGTATTTCAGGCACAATCAACTTGTCACCGAAGAACAGAATTCCGTCACTGACACTAATCTCACTTTTAATTTTGTGGAATTTCTTGCATTCTGAACTTAATGTCTTATATTTTGGCCATTCAGCCGCATGAAACTTCAAAATCTGCCCTAGAGTGGCTTCTTGATAAATTAACTTATTTCTTTCGGACATACAGAGTCGGTTAACAAGACTATGTACAACATAATTCATTTCAGGTTTTGCTTCCTCCGACGCACTTACTTAGGCCCTAGATAAGCAGTCGGCCAACAATAATTCCTTCCCGGGCACATATTTAATTTTGAAACCCGGGTACTTTAAGAGATACATGAACATTCGTTGGAGCCTGACTGTTATCTTATCTAGGTCTCTCTTCATTAATGCTTCGAGGGGTTTGTGGTCAGAATGAACTTCTACCTCACGACCATAAATGTAAAAATGAAATTTCTCACATGCAACCACAATGGAGAGTAACTCCTTTTCAATTTGAGTCCATCTTTGCTCACTTGCCGAAAGGCTTCTTGAAGCGAAAGCTACTGGTTGACCTGCTTGTAGAAGAACGCAACCTACACCGTCCTTAGAAGCATCAGCCTGAATGACTAAAGGTTGCCTGGGATCAAATATTCGTAAAACTGGTGCTTGACTTACTATATTTTTTATATTTTCAAATTCCTTCTGATGTTCCAATTTCCATTCCCAATTCTTTCCTATTCTAGTAAGTTCTCTAAGTCTTGTTGGTATTATCGATAGATTAGGTATGTATTTTGCTAAATATTTACACATACCCAGAAATCTCATTACACCTGTCCTATCTCTGGGTGTTGGTAATTCGACTACTTCTCGCTGATATTGCTTGGCCCATGAATTTCACCTCCGTCTGTCGATATTGTAGCTTATCTCTATTAAATTTGACACTGTTCGCCCTTGCTCTTTCTATGACTTTTGCAAGTGTTCGATCGTGATCCTCGTAGTCCCTGCCTGAAACAAACAAATCATCAAAATAGATCTCAATGCCTGGTATATCCCCAAATAATTGAACCATTTTCCTCATAAATAATTCAGGCGCACTACATATACCAAACGGCACCCTGTGCCACCTGAATCGACCAAAGGGTGTAATGAAGATCATCAACTCTGAGCTTTTATCGTCCAATTCCAACTGCCAGAATCCATTTTTTAGATCCATCACGGTGAAAACTGATTTATTTGCGAGTCGACTAGTAATTGACTCTAGAAGCACAGGCGCAAAGATCCATCCGATTTCTCTACAATCAGTAAATTATTCACCCAATCCGTTGGATGCTCCACCGGACTAATGACACCCTCATTGACCATTACCTTCAACTGAGTCTATCATGCAAACTAAATGGTATTTTCTGTTTATAAGCGAGTACTGATTTGGAACCGTCTTTTAATTGGATATGGCATTTACCAGGGATCCGACCTAGGCCTTCAAAAATATCGTTATACTGATGAATAAAATCTTCTTTAGAATTTGGCACTCTATTGTTTTTTATAGCGTAAATTCGCTTTATAAGATTAAGAGATTGGCAATCAGCAAGACCCAAAATGGGTTGGAATTTACTGTCAACTACTTCAAAGTCAATCGGCACTCATCCTTCTTTTAAATTCACAACGCACGGCAGTGTTATCTTACCAAGAGAATTGATTTTATTATTATTATAAGCAAACAAGGAATTTTTCGAACTTTCTACTGAATCCAAATAGTTAATTTTTTTAATATATGTATTTCCAAGGTATACAACTAATATCTGCACCCGTATCCAATTTGAAATTTACTCTGACATTGTTGAATTTCATTTCTTAATACCAACCACATTGCCCTACATGTCTGTAATCACTAAAGTTTTTTGAAAGAACATTTCTTTTTACTTGATATAAATTACCTTCATCAAAATACCTAAGATTAACTGAGTGAATTCCACCCCTAGCTGCTGATTGAGATGATTCTGGAGTGCTCCTTACCTTTTCTTGCTTATCGTCCGATTCGTATTCAATGACGTTGATTTTATTTTTGCTGCTTGACTTACGACGAAATTTGTTTTTACACACTGCTGCGAAGTGACCAGCTTTACCGCAAACTCTACATTTACGTTCCTCCACTAATGCTGGGCAGTACTTTTCATGTTGTCCCGTTGCCACCATTCCACAGCGTTCACATGTTGAAGCATTCCTAGATCGATTACCGTATGACTGCTTTACTGTTCTTGTTGTCAATGCTTTGATCGCTTCCACCCTCGGTTCGTGCTCTTCTGCAGACAGCAACTTGAAGTTTTGTTCAGACAACTCAGCGATCTTACATTTCTCGATAATTTCATCAAGCGTATCCTGGCTGGATTCAAGTAATTTAGATCGTAATTTCTTGTTATCTAACCCCAGAATTATTTTATCTCGAATCATTCGATCGACGTACGATTGTCCACAACCATTGGTTGTGCATTGAAAATCACAGAATTTAGCTTGATTTCGTATTTCGGTTTCAAATTCAACAAACGGTTGATCTTTTTTCTTGTATTGTTGTATGTTTCCATTACCACGTTGCGACGTTGGATACAATATTCCTCGAATCACGTCATAACTATCGCCAAGGTTCTCTGTTCTTCTCGGAGTGCGAGTGCATTGTAGATTTCAATGCCTCTCTCTTCAATGTGATACAGAAATAGTGTCACCTTTACTGTTTCTTCAGCTCCACCCTTGTCTGCCGCCACCAAAAATATCTCAAATCTGTGCTTCCACATAGGCCAATTTTTTGCTGGTTCGTCAAAGTTAATTTCATTTCGTCCTTTTATTGTTTCGGTCATTTTAATACAGCACTTTATACAACACTTTTTTTTTTATAACACTTCCAGTTAAAGGATCCCCGGAAGGGGAATCCAAAAAAAAATCGCGAACGCCAGCCCGAAGGCTGGCCAACAGTTCGACTTACTAAATTAAACCGCGTTTCTATTTAAAATACAAAATTTATTCCGTCTCGACAATGTCACTGTCCAACTAGAACTAACTTATCAACTAAAACCCCTTCCATAGGAAGCCTCGTCGCTTCGCCCAAATCTGCAACGTAGACTTTTTTCTCCGGTGTACACGCATCCGCTTCCCAGGCTGGTTGCAATGCGCATCCGATTGCACCAGACTGAATATGATCCGAGTGCACTTGAATCAACACGATCGCGTACAGGAACAGGTACGAACATGCGGAGCAATGTGAACCACACAAAATGATGACGCAGCGAGTCCCGTTCGTAGTGCCGTTTCGACCTTTGCCCTTGGCCTCGGTCGACGGTGTTAACTTTCCTTTGCGTTTGTGTTTTTTTTTGTTTTTTTTTTTTTTTTGTTTTACATCTGACACCATGTAAAATTAAGACAAATAACAACCGATTTAATTGAGTGTTTATTCGTTGAATCTTCCGTAGTGACTGACTCATCATCGAGTACATGAACGATGATCCGTCAGCTGAACTAAATAACATATGAGTAGCTGAATTACTTTTCACTTTTCCACGTCAGCTGAGCTGAATCATATAAGTATCATGGAGTAATCCAGCTACTCTTACCGATGGCTCACTATTGAAATACAATACATTTCACCCCTCTCGTTCTCTTATACGAGTTGAGCCTACTTCACACGAACGAGCGTTTATTTATTTTCTCACCATACTATCGACCGCTCACTATTGGAATACAATAAGTTTCACCTCTCTTGCTCTCCTAATCGACTCGAGCCGACTTCACCCGAACCTGACGCGCACGAGCGTTACAGAGCCGAGCGTAACGGCTCAGTCTCATCCACAAAATAAAGTGCTCAGTGCGCCTAGAGAAGTTTTCACTTCAAAAATTTCACTTTGAAGTGAACTTTTTTCACAAAAAAGTTTGGGAAAACTTGGAACAGATAAAATTAAAAAAAAATACTTTTTTGCTAATGATTTTGTGTGGGTTTATTTTATGGTATACTGAAATAGCTCAACAGGTGCTGAAAGTGTCCTCCTTTGTATTGTATGCATGCTAGAGCCCGTTTTTGGATTAGGATGATAGCTGCTGCTTCACTTTTGATGACGCTACGAGAATACAGTTTCTAATTAACAGTAAATAGAAACACTGAATATCTTATAATGGTAGGAACGAAGAAGGTTTAGAAGTAATTAAAGAGGATCAATCCAATCCTCTCACCCGGCTGTTCTCGGAAAAAAGTGGACGAGTTCCATTATCTGGGAACAGTATTGACTGCCAAAAACAGTATCAAGATCAAAATAAATGCATTCGTCTGCATACGTGGTGTGCCAAGTTTTACTTTTTGTGTGGTAGCAGCCGAATTTCAAATGAATCAACATCCTTGAAAGCATTTGTTTGATCCAAAGTACTATATTACCATTAAAGCTCCTTCAATATCGAGGAAGGCAATCATGGTGAATTCTTTGTTGGAAAGTGATTTTTCAGCGGTACCAACTATCGTGTGTAGAGCTGTGTCTACTGAATTCTCCTTACAATAAACATGTTGCGATTTCAAAAGCATACTTTTTTGTAGATTTTCGCGAATGTACAGGTTCACCAGTCTCTCTAGCGTCTTCAGAAGAAAGGAGGAGAGACTGATCTGTAGTTTTTTTGACCACCATGGAAGTTTGGTTTCCTTTGTTGGTTTACTACTTGAGCAAGACTAGAGATTTGTTCATAGCTCCTATAACTTTAATCGCCAGACGTTCAAGTCTGCATACGATTTGGGGCTACTTAATTGAGCGGGGTCAAGGGCGCTTTTAAGGTTAGACTCATATTTATCCCAAATGATCTGTTTAGGATTACTAAAGAATTTTTTTAGTTGGGATCTCTAAGTTTAGATGGGAGCGAATGTAACTGTGATCAGAGAAAGAGTTCTTTTCTGATACCGACCAGTTTGCAACCGAGATATTGGAAGAATTGGATACCAAAGTTATATCTAAGACTTCCTGCCTATTTCTTGCTACGGAGGATGGCCTATTGCCCCTATTACAAATAACAATGTATGTTTCAATAATGTAAGTAAGTGATACTTCACTTCTTTTGTTGATGACGCTACTGCCCCAAATAGTATTGGAGCTATCCCTTAGGCCAGTTGCTTCTATCACAGTAGCATCCAGATCTTATGAATCTTATGAATAGGATATCGGATTCCTACCGAGTTCCGAAGGGGGCTGAGGTGATGGGAATCATGGCCATTACCTGCATCTCGTCCTGTTCGTTACCTTCAATCCGATGATTTTTTTTTTTTTACCTTCCTTCACTTTTAGTGGAGAGAGGGAGTCTCTCTTTAGCAACAGGGTAACTTTTCTGTCCGAGTCCTTTTCAACCTCCGTCTGAATGATCTTCCAGTTCGGTAGTCGGAAGATCCTTCTGGGTCGATAGGTTCCAAGAATATACAGGCGCGGGCCTTTGGCTTGAGCGGGATCTCGTCCTTGCTAATAATCTCCGGTTTGGCACCTTTCCACAAATTGTTCGCCACTCGACACGGTCCTAAAAAGGATGCAATAAGTTTGTAGTACCGATGGAGCCAGCCCCTATCGGTGAAACCAGGAAGTTTCTTTTCCAGGCTATTTTTGCATATGGAGAGAAGGCTGAGGTTAATCTTACCTTCAAGGATTTCCCAATTCACATGAATGATGTGGCCCTCCTCATGACTCCGATCTATGATCGCTACAGCTAGATGATCCCTCACCACCTCATTGAGAGTGAGCGCCTTAGCGGTGCTCCTATGCCTCTTTGAGGTGGATGAGGTTTCATCGTTCGATCAAGGTCTTCATGCTCTTCTAAAGGGTCCGCCAAATAATTTTTTTTTTTTTGAAAATGCTATAAAAAAAACTACTGAATATTTTCTCAAATTTCTTTTTTTATTTGAAAGTACAATCCTTCCGGTTAATAATGGAAAATAATTTCATTCAAATGGCTGCCTCGGCTGGCCATGCAGTAGCCTACACGATCGGTCCTATTTTTAAGCACATTATCGATTGTGTGCAGCTGTATTTCACCAATGGCTTCACGAATATTGTCCTACAAGCGTAACACTTGTCTTTGACGGCACCCCACAAATAATAGTCCAACGGTGTCAAATCGCAGCTCCGAGGTGGCCAAACGACATCAGCTCTGCGGCTGATAATGCGATCTTCAAAAACAGTGCGCAAAACATCGAGTGTAGCTTCGGCTGTGTGGCACGTAGCGCCGTCCTGTTGAAACCAAATGTTGCCAATATCCTCCTCTTCAATTTTTGTAAACAAAAATTCGTTCAACATGGCCCGATAACGATCGCCATTGACTGTAACGGCCACTCCTTGCTCATTTTCGAAGAAAAATGGCCCAATTATGCCTCTGGACCAAAATCCGCACCAAACAGTGGCTCGTTTTGGGTGCACCGGCTTTTCAATGTATGCGTGCGGGTTTTCTGTGCCCCAAATGCGACAATTTTGCTTGCTTACATACCCGCCAAGATCAAAATGAGCTTCATCTGAAAAGATGATTTTTTTGGCACACATTCTGCAACATTACCATGATTTTCAAAGTAATGTCGCAATATTTCCCAGCGTTGTTCAAGCGTATACACAACCATATTCGTTCAGCGGAAGGATAAAACTAATTATCTGTCAAATCAGACATGAGCTAAGTGTTACCATTCACGAAATAAGCACTACTTGAAAAAAAAAACGTTAGATGGCGGACCCTTTATGAAGCCCATTGGTACGAGGCTGCATCTTTCTCATCCCAATTGTCTTTGCTCTTTTTTCTAGTCGTCTAAGAACTTAAAAAGCAACACGTCCCTTCCTATAGGCCGCCGTGCTAGCTCTTATGTGCTTTCTTGGGGCCGATGTCGTTGCCTAGGAAGCGTTTTTATTCTCAGTTTTCTGAATATTTGGGGGAGGGGGGGGTAAGCCCCAAGAGTTTTTGTTCATTTATTTTAATCTCGTTAATTTTTATCCCACGAGTAAGCCAGTGTGGAACCACCAAAACATTGCCGGTTCTACTGTCATAAGGCATGTATACTATGGGCCTTGACAAAGCACCCAAAGGAGCTCATTAGGGCTGGTTTAACCTCCAGCCTTCCATCCCTCGACACGGCTCTTTTGTTCACACCAGCAGGAAGTTAGGTGTCTGTTATTACCTCTTTCTTAATGGTCTACCACTGCGCACGATTGATGCATGCGAGTAAGACCTTAGCTGACACTAAGCGGTGATTAGCCATTTCCTGCGGGCGCCCACGAGGAGGGCTAGAAGAAGGAGATTTTTTTCTATAAATTTTTTCCCCTGTAAGAAGATACAATCAAAAAGTGTAACTTTTTAACTGTACCCTTTTTAACTGAAATCATATTATTTCAGCTTATAATCCACCATCCGAAAGAGATCTATCTATCCCTAAAGTAATCGAAATGTTTAGCGAGGGACAAGAAGAATCTCCTCCGAATGAATAGATAGATCTACAATCGAAGATATTATCTCTTCTTAAAAATCGAAAATCTCCTGGTCTAGATTGTAATACCAGATACATGAGTAGTGTACGACGGATGAGAATCAACTGATTTTATTAGCTGTATATGACATAGTACATAGACTGAATACTGTAGGAGTTACCATTAAAGGTAGATAGTACAATAAAAAGTATTATATTATAATGTTACATAGAGCGAATATTAAAGCAACTTCCCTGGAGTGGCGTACACATGCGTGTTTAAAACTCCAGTATTTCCCATTCAATATAAAGTACATCATCTAAAAACATGGAAGGTTGAGTAGCTTATAAACTTGCTCAGTTCTTGCAGAAACATTATTGAAAAAAATATAATAAACAAGTTTGAAAAGTCATAACACTATGCAACAAGGGCTGCGAAACATACTTTTCAAACCTTTGTAGAAAATGAGTCGAGGGCCACTGTGCTGCTGGATACTGGAAAAGCATTCGACACAGTTTGGTATGGCAGCCTTGTGTACTAAGTTATAAACTTTCAATTCTTTCCCTATTTAATAAAAGTTTTTTGAATGACAATAAGGTCCACTGTTTCTTATAAAAGCTGTTTTTCTCGAATCAAACCAATACCTGTGAGTTCTCTACAGGGTTCAGTATAGTTCATCTTACTGTTTATTCATACCATATTATTCCAATTCCGAACGACTGTAGTATTGCCATGTATACCGATGATACGATATTATACTCTTCTGGTATAAACCCCAGCAACAAGTCTTAGATAAAATATTCGAGTACAACGAACACTGGAAAACTTTGATGTTAAGTTAAGAAAGTTAACGCAACCGAAACTCAAGCAAATTTTTCACAAGAAAAAAAATCTTGTTAACTAATCTGAAGATTCCCGTTGAGCAACATGGTACTACCCATTTTTATCCTGCTGCAGAAACTGCAACAAAAAAAACTCTGCAGCTTGGTGGCAGAAATTGGAGTCAAAGGAAATGAACGAGCAGCGCTGCCGACGAGAAGTTTCAACTATATTAGGAACTGCCCCAATCATCAGCATTTTTAACACCACCAAAAGGCACGTCGTATAGAAAAACATACCAATCTCAGACCAAATTCGCACTCCGCTTTTAGATAATATATTACAAAGTTGTCATAGGTAAAAAAAATTGTTCTGTAATAATATGATCGTTTATTAACTTTCAGGTGCTCAACAATTTGCCAGAAATCACAATAGAACTTGCTCTGAACCGGATCAATGAAAACATACAACACATGATATCACCCAATAATTCACAGAGCTCTGACTGCATTAATGTAAATTCTAATGAAGTAAGTACTACTTTTTATGGATTTAAAAAAAATATATTAATCTTTTCTTCTTTTTGTTGAAGGACTACGATTTATCAATAAATTTATATCGGAAATCAAGTCTTGACGAAAATTTCGATTTTTGTCCATATTATCCGAAAACTAAGAAAGAAGGTTGGTATATAACACTGGGATCGCAGACCAACAGGGACATTTTGGCAACGAAGCGAATTTCGATAAAAAATAAATTTACTAATCGTCGACTATGTTTCCGAGCACCGTCAACCGAAGGAGAAGTTATTTTGTCTTTTTATTTGGTGTCTGATTGTTATATTGGCATTGATCAACAAATTAACTTTGCAATAAATGTTATTTAATTATATTATATGAGTTGTATTATATTTATGCGTAAGCAATATACATAAACTATGGTAAGTACTATCACAGAATAAATAGTATACAGAAGTCGAATCTCGGCCTGCGATGATTTTTCACTTTATGGTGCGGGCGGAACAACTGAAGGGAAGATCATGCAACGAGAGAGCAAGCATGATCAGAGAGTAACAACCAGAGAGCAGCCACGATCAGAGAGAATCAACGAGAGAGCAATCTTAAAATGTTTATGTGTGTGTGTGTATTGTGTTGCTATCCAACGTCGTGAATGCACGTGGTGTTGACAAAATTTTGTTTCAAGTTTTAGATTTCTATATTTAGTTTTCTTCAGTTGAAAGTTGCGCTTGGTATTCGTACGCGTACTTTTTCGATGTAAACTAAAAGGGCCGGGTAACACCAATTAACGTTATTCCATTATTTGGGATTTTTGTGCAAATTTCAATCTGATATATGTAGGGAAGAATAACCCAAAAACTTTAGTGCGACAGGATTTTAAGTTTGCGGGCTTTAGTAAAAATTTTTTTCTCTGAAGCCCACGAGCAATGCTTCCTCAAGAGTACTAAGATCATGAAGTCCAATATTATTTCCTTATGATCAGAACATGTGGAAAACCATTGCGGTGTGGCATTTTTGCATTTGGATTTTATCAATTTTTTTATACCAACAGTTTGTGGTTGTGTGTCAAAAATATTGCTAAACACTGTAATATGTTTCTTGCTAATTTCCAAGAAAACTTGTGAAGGAGCAACGAGGTTACCAAAATCTTTAAGAGAATTGTAATTTTTATGAAATATGAAAAGTTCTCTAGGAACTGTTAATACTTCGTCTTCTTTTCTCAATATAGAAACACAAATATCGCAGTTAATTTTCGGTATCATTTTGTAGACGATATAACCTATGAAGTATCTTAAAGACGCCAAATCGATACTAAATTCCGAACAATTCTGAAAATCATCATTTAATACGAAATCATCAATGATTTCTATGTTAATATCTATTTCAGAGTTTTCGTTTCGACTGAGTTCTTCATTATTTGTATCAGCTAAGTCCATATTTGACAAAATATTTGAAAGCGTTTCAAATGTGGTATCACTCAGCTCTTCACAGTTACTATAAGAACTCAACTGCACTATATTTGCAGACATTAAGCGTGCTAATAAAGTGTTTATATCAGCAACTGAGGGGTTAATATTATTTCCACCCTTTTGTCTTAGAACCGAGAACATATTTTCGAGCTTATCTTGGTTTAATGCTCTTGTCATTAAAAAAAATATTTGGGATTTTTTTTGAAATAGCTCGTCTACTAATTGTAATACAGCGTTTAAGGTAAATTTCATTCCATCTAAAAAAAATACTTTTTTTCTTTTTGTCAACAAATGAGATTTCATTGAGGTATTCAAGGAAGAATTTTATAAATTCGTGTGATGGACTGTTAAGTTGAACTGCAGACTTATAACAATTCTTTGAAGATAGCGAACCACTATTTAGGCAGTCAAATATTTTGTCAATATTTCCTATGAAGCATGCCGTAGATAAACAAACTTCTTTTGAGCAACTTTTAAAGCCTACTGTCTCAATAACAGTTTTAATTGCTGCTTGAACAGTCCTACTAAAAATTTGGGTGGCTAGTTTTACTTTCATTTTTTCGAAAGAGTTCGGAAATATGTGCTGGCTTGTAAGTTTAAGACACATTTTTGTATTAGATTTGCACTCCATTTCCCATAGTTCCTTAACTACTTTAAAACTAGCAACTCCATTTGGTGTTGTAAGGTCACATTGAAGCCAACCATTTCTTAATGATTTGATTAGATGTGGAAAATCATATACACAGAAAGTTTTACTACCATTATACATAAAATAGGGTTTTTCTAAAGTAGCTTCCAATTCCAAGAAACACTTCCTGTTAGAGGACCCTTGGTCACAAATTACAACTTTAACTATGATGCCAAAACTGTTCAAAATTGCTAAATTTCGTAATATGTATTATCTTTTTTAGTAAATCGGCAGAAAGTCCATTTTTTTGAAACAAAGTAATTAAATGTAAACGCCCAGTTGGAAAACATTGATTTAATCATAAAAACGCACAATTGTTTACCAATCTGGTTCGTTCTTTCAACCCCATTTTCCTCAAATCCATCCACTAAATCTAATTTGGAATTGTATCGCAATTCCCTTCTAATCGCCATTTCATCCATCAGCAGAATCATATTATTCTTTTCGTACTGGTTCAAATCTAAGCACTTCTTTTTTATTAACTCTAAACCGTTATTTTTAAAACCTGGTTGTAGGGAATTTACAGGGGCCCATCGATAAACAGTAGAGATATGTGGCAAATTTAGACGCAATTTATTCTTCAAAAATTGGTACGTTGACTGTGAGACATAATAAATGTTTTAAACCAAATCTTTTACATCTTGCTTATATTCTTTAGGTCGTGGACTAAGAAGAAGTTTGCAAAATGTTTTTGACTCCTTGCTTATTTGAAAAGAGTCGATGGTTTGAAATACGCTTGATTTTGTTGCTATTTGTTTGCAGCTTTGGAGATTTTGATATTTTGCTACCATGTCGTAATATTTTTTTCTGTAAAAATTAGCTGATTTCAGATATTTTTCACAGTCATTACAACATCCATCTACGGAGTCACTTGTTCGGCTCTTTTTAGCTGGACAATCAAGCTCCAACGACTTGTAATCTTCCTCAATAACTTCTAAGTTAAATACCGGAACAGTTCCGAATTTCAACTTTTTTTTACCAATGTCAGAACTTGAGAAGTGATTGGCGCAAATCAACAATTTTTTTGTGTAATCTTTTGTTGGAATATTACATTTTTCTCGCCAAATTTGACCCATAGCTGAGTCATAGGGAGGAAACTTAAACATTCTTATCTTTTCACCATATCGCCTAGATTTACCGCATGTTTTTATGCAGCACCGAATGCCGGACTTTTGGAAAATTTTACCAACAGCCGGTACAGAATCCATTTTTCCTATTCAAAATCGTATGACAACCCCTCAACAATCAATATATAATAATAAGTCCAAAGAATAATCCAAAGCGTATGCAAAGTTGTCAACAAATATAAATGCAACAATTCAAAATCAAAAATAGAGTTAAATATCAAAATACAAAGTAAAAATGGAGTCGATATATAAGCGCAGGAAAACACAACCATTCGCATGAAAGTACAATTCCCAAGTGATTTCGAATCCAATCCACACAATCGAAAACAAGAGAAGCAATACAACACCATGCAAGCTTACGATAGAATAAAGCTATCAATGCATACACACGCACACACACTTGCATACACATCGTAAGCCGCTTTGCTCTCGTAAAAACAAAACCACCGAAAACGCACATGCTACTCTCTTTCGCTCGCACCAGCTTCTCAATTTTTTGTATACTCTCTTGCATGTTCTCATGCTTGTACTCTCTGTTCAATAGGGTGCCAATATTGGAACCCTAGAACAAAATTTGCTTTGTATGAGATGAAACTTCTGTATACTATTCTGTGGTACTCTACAGAGTAACCCTTAATTCGTCAATAATATTTTGGGGCATGATTCTTGGGTATACTCTAATAAAAAAATCGCTCTACAGTAAGGGCATATCTCCAATTTTGATATCATTTATCGGAGATTTAAGAAAAGGCTTACTTTGGTGTACCCTGACCCAAGTTAACAGTGATTGCGCTGTTAGAACTAAGGATAGAATCTTCGATAAGGCTTTTTATTCACCCAATTCACCAACCGCATACAAAATTTGTTGTTGAATGTGTTCGTTCAAATTCTACAAATGTACATATAAGATTCATGAAGTTTATTGACACTCTATTGTCAGTGTTGGTGAATTGGGTTTATTCGTCATTACGGTTCATGTATTTGATTTTATAATTTATATTTCATTCACAGGTTTTTGTAATTCACATTCACTTTGTGCAAGTTTGTACATATATATATGAATATATGATATATGCGTACTGACAGACACAAAAACCCTTGCATAAATTTTCCCTGCCTAAGTTTTGCAAGGTAGAAGACTTAAAACAGTGATAAGTTTGGGAAAACCTAGAACAGGTATAATTAAAAAAAAGGTTTTTTTTGTTTTAATCTCCATATGATATGTGTTTGTCGCTCTAATATTTTTCAAAGCTAATTTATGTCGATAAAATAGAAATCAAAATACGGAACAATTTTGGTGTTTATTTTCTATGTTGCTTGCTCGAGTTCTGGTGAACGAATGATCAGAAAGGCTACATGACAATTGCGAAAAGGTATAAAAAAAAATAACAGTGCAATCGGCTGTCTGTATCGAACGATTTTCAAAAAAAATTACATTTTACATTTACGTGGCATATCAAAGTTTGATAACATTTGAGTTGTTATATGTGAGTAGAGTTTATAAGTTTATGTTAAGTTAATAAATTTAATAAATGTTGAAAGAAAACTAAACATCCTCCCCACGTTGAAAGGTTCTACTTTCAAGATCATCGTTGTCATCTGGGTTGATTGGCAAGATGCATAACTTTGTGATAGCACGTTTCACAAATCCATCTTGGGTTTTAATTTTCGCTACCCTGACTAAGCCATCAGCTCCAGGAAATTTCTCTGCTACTCGTCCTAACGGCCACTTCAAAGGGGGCAAATTTTCATCCTTCAGCAAGACTATTGCTCCAACAGATATACATATTTTTAGCAGTAAATTTCCAGTTCGGACGATTTTGAAGAGACAGATAATATTTTATACCAACTGCCAATGTGACAAGCGATTCATCTTTTGAATCGTAAAATCGGGCTCGGTAACGCATGTAAGAGGTCCCCCAATCAGGAAATGCCCTGGTGTTAGTACACTTAAATCATCCGGATCATCTGAAAGTGGATATAAAGGTCGAGAATTTATTATAGATTCTATTTGACATATTAGGGTGTGGAAATCATCGAAGGTTAAAACTGCATATGCCACAACTCATCGTAAATGATATTTAGCTAGTTTGACTGATGCCTCCCACAACCCCCCGAAGTGAGGAGAACGAGCGGGAATAAATTTCCAATTGATTCCTTCATCAGCGCAAGTTCTTTGAATGACAGTAAACGATTTTTGAGAGCGAACAAAGAGATTTTTCAACTCTAGCAATTTTGAGTTGGCTCCGACGATATTGGTAGCATTATCTGAGAATATAGCAGACGGTTTCCCTCTTCTCGAAACGAATCTTCTTAAAACGGATAAGAATGCTGCAGTCGACAAATCCATAGCTGGCTCTAGATGAGCTGCCTTAGTGCTCATGCATATGAAGAGACTGATATAAGTCTTAATTGGTCCTCTTCCACGAATTCCAGATCGTATGAATGGTCTCGATGGTTTTATGCATCTTTCCGGTAAGTCTCCCATGAGCTGCTTTAACACCACTGGACGGGCTCTGAAGCAGCGCACACATTTATTGATTATCCAAGATTATCCTCCTTATGTTATGCCTTCCTCCTAAAGGCCAAAATCGCTCCCTGAGTATAGATGTTAATGCTTGACATCCTGCGTGCATGTTAATCAGATGAAAATGTCGCACTATTGTTTCAGTGAACTGATGATGCTTTGGAAGTATTATCTGATGTTTGAAGTCAAAAGGCAATGGCGAATTCTCTAATCTCCCTCCTACGCGCAGTAGACCGAAATTGTCAATAAATGGATTCAGAGACTTGAAAGTTACTTCTTTTCCTTCCTTGAGCCTTTTATATTCGTACTGAAACGATACTAGTTGGCTCGATCTTATAATTGTTCTTAGAGCTCTGTCAAGTTCTTCTGTAGTAAATGCATCGTATACTCTCTCTTCTACTTTAGATGAAGAGTTGGTTATGAAGCGTTTTATGAAAGCAAATGTTCGAATTAAACGATTGTAATTGTTTATAAATTTGCATCGAGTTATAAGGTATAATGTTTCAGACATCACAAGGCATTACCTTTTATGTATTTTTTCGAGCATATTAGGTTCTGAAACCTTTGTTAACTTGGGCCAGTGAATAGACGATTTCCGCAAAAATTCGGGACCTTGAAATTTTCCTTCCATATAATTTGCATAAAAATCTTTGCTCGAACAATGACTGGTCCTATGAAGCCTAGAGGATCATACATACGCGCGATAGTTGAAAGCACTGAACGTTTGGTAATTCTGGCTGGAGAAGGAAAACCAGGAAAACCAAAATTCATCCCTATTCGGCTCCCAAATGATCCCCAGAGCCTTTGTCACGTTTCCATTGTTTATGTGAAGAAACTCTTCCTTTTGACTTGCGTCAATCGAATTCACAAATTCTTGTGAATTTGAGCACCATTTGCGCAAATGAAAACCCCCTCCAGATAACAACGAAAGAATTTGGGTTTTGATTTCAAGAAGATCCGCTAGAGAATCTGCACCTGTGAGCAAATCATCCACATAAAAATCTGACTGAACTATTTTCGATCCTAGTGGGAACTTGTTATGATCATCCAGGGCAAGTTGTGTAAGGCTACGAATTGCAAGGAAAGAAGCTGGTCCGGTGCCATAAGTCACGGTATTCAACTTATAAATTTGAAGTGGATCAGAGCTATGATCACGCCATAAAATGCACTGCATATTATCATCAGGGCTTTGCACTTGAACATATCGATACATGTTTGCGATATCTGCTGTAACAGGCAGGCGATGGGTGCGAAATTTCAAGAGGATGCTGAACAAATCGGCTTAAATGGTAGGTCCAACCATAAGGATGTCATTTAAAGACAAACCAGTGGTGGTTTTTGCCGAGTCGTCAAATACAACCCTGAGCTTTGTTGTTGTGCTATCTTCCTTCAAAACACAATGGTGAGGGAGAAAATAATGATTCTTCTGAAGCACATCTTCAGGTGCTATGCTCATATGGTTCATTAGCTTGTACTCTGACATGAAATCCAAGTATTGCTGTTTGATGTGCGGATTACGATTGAACTTGTTTCTAGGTTGTAGAATCTTTTCTTGGCAAATTCAAGGGATGAGCCTAGACTTGAAGGTAATTGTTTGAAAGGCAGATTGTCCGGATGGACATCGAATGTGCGTGTGGACGAAGTGATTTTGGCGCTCAATTTCTTCAGGAGAATTTGTTTGACTGGGATGATCCTGTGAATCGATTTCCCAGAAATGTTTTAGGAGGTTATTAAGACATTCGTTGTTGCCATATCCTGTATCCTTATTGGAACTAACTGTAAGGCATACTCTGTGTAAGTTGGCCAAATTATAACTGCCGGAAACTATCCACCTAAGACGGGTCTTCTGCAGAGTTGGTCCGTTGGATCCAAGATGAATTTGCCCAACGCAAAGCAAATCGAAAAATAATGAAGCTCCAATAATCATATCTATTTGACTTGTTTCGTAAAAGGCTGGATCAGCAAGTTCAATATTTTTTGGAATACATATTGAATTAGGTTTCTGTTTTGGATGACAATCTGTGATGGATGGAAGAACATGACACTCAATAGTATCGGTGAAATTATTGACTCGAGAACGAAAAGTTATGTTGGATTTATGTCGAACGGATACTTGTGTATTATCGATTCCACTGATTGACACTGATGTAGAACTCCTAGGAACTGCCATAAGTTGAGCAAAACGACGAGTAATAAAGTGCAATTGAGGAGCAGAGTCAAGAAGTGCTCTACCTGGAACAAAGTTTCCGTATTTATCACGTACCAAAATGATTGCTGTAGCAAGGAAGACAAACTGATTTGATGAAATGCAACTATGGTGAGATGAATTCGATTGTGAGGATAATGTGAGTACATTATTAGTGTTTTTATCTACTGACGAGCTTGCCTGCATTTGATTCGAATTAAATGAAGATGGCGAATTAAAATCGCGTCCTGAACATGCAGGTTGGGTAGGAAGGAAAGTCGGCGTCAAATGAAGTAGGGTATTGTGTCGAGCATGACAATGTTTACAGATCTGAGATTTGCACGCTTTCAGCAAATGTCCTTTCCAAAGACAGTTTAAGCAAAGGCCTAATCGCTTTGATTCAGAGATACGTTTATTGACAGACAATGCAATAAACCGTTGGCAATTGTAAATGCTGTGCTCATTATTATGACAGAATAAGCATGCGGAATTTGAATTAGATGTTAAAAATACCTTACGTGAATTGGTTTTGTTAACCTGTTTATTGTTGCTGTTTCCTCTCGTTGTGGAATGTTGATGAATAGTCCTTTCTACGTTTTCTAAAGTCAAACATCTCTTCTCTAGAAATGATGACATCTCGTCCCACGTTGGTATAATGTTGAGCTGAGCTTCTTCCTCTCACCTGCTTTGTGTCTGCGCGTCCAATTTGTTTGCAACTAAGAATATTAGTAATCCATCGGCAAGTTGTTCTCGACTTCCAAGAGTTTGCAACGAGCGTAAGTGTGAATTGATAGAATCAGTGACATTTCGCAATGACTGAACTGATGCTGATGATATCTTACAAATCTCGAAAAGTTCACGAATGTGCGCCTGGAATATCAAACGATTATTATTGAATCTACCTTTTAGTATACTCAAGGCTTTTGAATAATTTGCTTCTGTGATTTCGAAAGACTCGATGATCCGAAGGGCGGAATCCGTCAAGCTTGAACAAAGGTGTTGAAATTTTTCCACTGCAGAGAGCTCCTCGTCGGAATCCACTAGCGTCATGAACATTGACTGAAAGTTCGGCCATTCAGTGTATTTTCCCGAAAACCTAGTCAATGTAATTTTGGGAAGATTGACATTTTTAACCCGAGGTGGATGATATGAAAATGAATCTTCTTTCGGTAACACACGCGGTTTTTTCGAACTGAGAAGAGCAAGAATGTTTGTTTTAAACATACAATAACTGTCTTCAAAAGCATATCTCTTGTTGCTCTCTATTTCACTTTCATCAAGAACTTCTAGTTCCGTTTGAATTCTATCGAACTTTTCAGAATAAGATTCAAGCATCCCAAGTTTCAAGTTCAGGAATGCTTATCGCTTCGTTAACACTCGCGAAATAACTTTTCAACTTGGTTAACTGTCCAATTACAGAAGCACGTTTCATTTTAGCGACAGAAATTTCTTTATCATTCACTGACATGTCTTCACCCTTTTATGTTTAACGTATAAATCAAAACAACACACTTTCGAAATTGAATGTAATTTGAATCTTATGTCCTGTCACGATCGCCAATGTTTGTCGCTCTAATATTTTTCAAAGCGAATTTATGTCGATAAAATAGAAATCAAAATACGGAACAATTTTGGTGTTCATTTTCTATGTTGCTTGCTCGAGTTCTGGTCAGAAACCACCAATGAGACGTACCACTTAAAATGGCTGCCGACGTTTGCCTACAAGCTGCGACGAGCACGTGGGAACCTGAAGTTCTGTCAAAATTATGTAAACAATCACGCACATTGTTATAATTCCAAGAGTGTGTGTGGCAGGAGTACACTGCGGTAAAATGAAATGAGCTCACACGTATTCACGAATAGAGTTTGTTTGTAACGGGTTTTGTCGCTGCGAATCTGAACTTCTTTCAAAATTTCAGGGTGTCACGGGGGAAGACGTACGAAAGACGCACGTCTCATTCTGGTTTCTGATTCTGGTGAACGAATGATCAAAAAGGCTACATGACAATTGCGAAAAGGCATAAGAAAAACAAAAAAAAAAAATAACAGTGCAATCGGCTGTCTGTATCGAACGATTTTCAAAAAAAAAATACATTTTAGTTTTTACATGTGAGTAGAGTTTATAAGTTTATGTTAAGTTAATAAATTTAATAAATGTTGAAAGAAAACTAAACAATATGAATAATAAATGATTATTTTATGGTGTTCTAAAACGGTTGCTGTTACGGTATATGTTACTTAAAGTGCCCTTAGTTTTTAATGCATGCTAGAACCAGTTTTTGGATTTCACTGTGAATATTTATTAATGACAGCTGCTGCTTCACTTTTGATGACGCTACGAGAAAACGGTCTTCTATTTAACTTGAATTTGCTATTTTGGTTGAATAAACAAGTTATTGTATTCTTCCCCATAAAAAAAATCGAATACTGAAAGGTAAGGAGATCTTGCAAGCCAGTAAACCGGTCCATTTTTTTTAAGGATTCGTGCAGGTTTAAGAGTGTACGCTCTTATGGTGTTTGTCATACAACCTGGACGGGGTGCAGATGGTTTGTGTCGAAGATGTTCGTTCACTACTCTGGGAATGGTTGTCCTAGACAACTGATGTTGCACAGTTTTTCCATATAGGAATTGTTCTTGGCTGTTGACAGACTTAAACCACAGACTTTCCGCTCAACAGTCGGTTATGATTACCATCGCAGCACGACCACCCCCAATCTTCTTCCTATCCAACGATTATCGTACTTTGACCATTCATAACCTCTCGGCCATAGTGGGCTGGAGCGCCTACCTCCTGTTGGAAGTATTATGAAGCTAGTTGAATAATTGAAATTTCCTCCAATAATTCTGGTAAATCATTGTGCAAAAACTCCAGATAGTTTCTAGAATTCAGTCTGGGGGAAAGTTTGAAGGTGCCGAATCATTTGTTTCTAATTACGGCTGCCCACATAATATTGACGCTGAATCTGTGTTGAAATTATGACTGTCTCCTTGTGTGTCGATTTTCCGCCGCCCATGTATGAAGATTGTGAAAATGTTGGATCCCTTTTTTTATAAATTGACATTCCTCGGTCCAAAGAATACTGGTAATAAACTCGTTGTCATCTTAGTTCCGCTCGAAAAATCAGTTAGAGAACTCAAGTCTCTTTTCCAAACCAACAGTTCGTGCACAGTTGTGTGGTCATTTTTTTATATATATATTTATTTATTTATATTTATATTTTATTTATTTGACATACAGTGGTTTCGTACAATTAAGAACCAAGTTCTTTTGCTAGTACATAAGGAACGGAAATACATAATGGCGATAAATATAAAAACATAACAGTACTTAATACATGAAGGAAGAAAGAGAAAGAATAATAAGAATATAATACAGATTTGAAATTTTTAAATAGACTAACAATAAACATAAATAAAGTAAGTGTGTTTATTAATTTTAAGACCAATTATTTGGTTTATAAAAATATTTGTGTGTCCAGTCCGCGTTACAGATTTCTAAAATGATTGTACAGAGAAGCACCGAAATCCCTTGACCCTCCCATACGTTTAATGGTGCATGGCAGAGAATTCCACAACCTGATAGCGTGAACAAAAAACAAACGGCTGCTTTCTAAATAATAATGAATGGGGAGAATTATATTACCAGTTCTAGAAGAACTAGGAAACTGCAACTTTTGGTAAAGGTACTTTGGCTTTCTTTGAGATATTAATTTTCCTAGGAAAAGACAGTTTCGATAATTTAAAAATGTTCGCAGCGGACATCCTAAAATAGACATATTAAACATCGAAATATGGTCAAATTTTTTTAGATGATGAACATATCTAATCATAGCGTTAAAAACGAGTTCTAATTTTCTATACGATATCGAATCGAGGTTGCTATAGATTAAACAGCTATAGGTTAATTGAGGTACCAGCAGAGTTTTTACCAATTTCAACCGAATTTTAATCGGAGTATAGCAAGCAGATGTCCACAACATGCGCAGTCCAGAATATATATTTTTTACTACTATGTTAATGTGTTCGTTTGCTGACAGAGAGGTGTTTAATACTATACCAAGATTTTTTACTTTGTTTGAAAAAATAATCTTTTCTCCAGATAAATATATATGTGGGTATTCGTCAACAGCACCGACGTTCTTGCCAATAGGTAAGCACACTGATTTTTTAGGGTTGAGTATCAGATCATTGGAAATAGCCCAATTATGTACTGCTTTCAAATCCTCATTTAACCTGCTGACACATTCTCCAATTTTTGATCGCGGGGATGCCTTATATATTTGTACGTCATCCGCATATAAATGTACGGAGGTGTGCTTACAAATGGAAGGAAGGTCATTTATAAATAAGGCGAAAAGTAACGGGCCAAGAATTGAGCCTTGTGGAACACCACGTCGAATGTGAAGCATTGTGGAAGTAGCCCCGTTTAAAGAAACCTGTTGATATCTCTCGCTAAGGTAATTCGCTATCAATTCAACTGCTTTTTTATCCAAACCGTACTTGAAAAAGAGTTTATTGCAAAGTTTGCTGTGATTTACCGAATCGAATGCTTTTGAAAAATCCAAAAGGCAAAGCAAGGTAACTTCAGATTTGTCGAAATTTTGACGAATATCGTCAACTATTTTGATCAATGCGGTGGTACAACTGTGGTCTTTTCGATACGCGGATTGATGCGGACTAATCAAGTTGTGGGTGTCAATGTGTGCTTGTAATTGGCCTTTAATGATTACTTCAAACATTTTCGATAACCCAGAGAGAATGCTAATTGGTCGAAAATCGGAGCAATCTGTAGGATTTGATTTTTTTGGAATTGGTGTTACTTTAGCAAACTTCCAATTTGAGGGGAAACAGGATTTGGTAAGGCAGCTGTTATATATATGGGTTAGAGTATCGATCAAAAAAGGGAGTATGAGCTTAAGAAATTTTAACGATATTCCATCCAACCCTATGGCATCGGACTTAACAGATCTGATGGCAAATATAACATCAATGCTATTTACCGTTTTGAATACGAATTTCGGCCCCGAAAACCCTGGACAACAATAGTTGACATTAGATGATAGATTTATATCCGGTACAGTGGATGAAGTAGACGGTTTGGGTAAACCTGCCGAAGCGAAGTAATTGTTTAGTGAATTTGGACTTATATGGATATTTTGGGAACATTTTTTTTTATGTATAATACCGAGTTTACGCAGGTTTTTCCAAAGATCGTGGCTACTTAAGTTGACGTTTAGCTTAGAAGTGTAAAAGAGCTGTTTTCTTCTACGCACTTCAGCAGTTGTTCTATTTCTCAATTTAACAAAGATGGTCCAATTACCGCGTGAAGGAAAAGTTTAAGCTTTGTCGCGAAGTCTCATAAGCTTTTTTACCTCTAACGAAAACCAAGGGCGTCTAGGATTCTTTACAAGAACTTCTTTTACAGGGACATATTTGTCAAAAAGCTCTGTGACCATAGACTCGAATAATGCGACTTTATTGTCGATGTCTGAAAGGTTCCAACACAAGTCCCAAGGGTAATTTGAGGCTTCGCAGTGCAAGGCCTCCAGATTAATATTATTGAAATTTCTGTATCTCAGTTTTCTAGGTGCCTGATGAATATTAAAGTGGATGTCATAGGTTAGAAAAATTAAATCATGGGGAGAGTTTAAACCCGGTACCGATAATTGCTCATAAAACATTACTAAGCTTTCGTTTGTTGTTAAATAATAGTCCAAGAGCGAAGGACGGCAGCCAGCTCTGAAATGCGTAGGCACATCGTTATGTGTGATACTAAGACCACTGTTTACAGCGAAATCCTTCATCGAACTTGATTTAACATCATTTTCCAACAGATTTTTATTAAAATCTCCACATAATAATATATTTTGGTATCGCAGGCTATAGTGGGACAATTCAATCTCTAATTCTGTAAGAACAGTATCTCGGTAACGGATGAAGATTTACTCCATGCAGTATATCAGAAATTTTATTTCTGGAAACATTGAAATGCAAAGTTAAGCGTCTGATGCTGGTTGATGGCTCAAGGCAGGCACCCGTATATTGGTTTTTTGTCTTATTCCAATGTCGAAAACCAGTTTTCACGCAGCGTGAATAGTATCCTTCTTTTTCCTCCTTCTTATTCTCACTGGAATTCTTATAGTTTTATAAATACGGATTTTGACTGTAATTTCTATATCGCAAAGAAGCATGCGTTGCCCATATACAACCTTATATATATTTCGATTTCTGTCTCCTTGTTGGCAATCAATACGGTTTCTAAATATTTGAACTCGTCCGTTCTCTCAAATCGTTTATCGAGCACAGTCAGGCGTGAAGTTTGGATCGATCCACGACGATCGGTAAACATATATTTGATTTACTCCTCATTTACTTTTAAACATAATTCCTTTCCTGACATTATTCAATTTTCTATGTTTTTCTTAATTGCTTTCTCACTATCTCCCAATAGATGCAGGTACTCATTTTCCGGAAGACATATCATTATGTATTCGAGCACTAAATTAAAAAGAAGTGGTAACAAGGCGTCTCTCCTTGTTTTAATACTTTACGAATCTCTAATGTTTCAAAATATTTGGCGTTGATAAGGCGATATGATTAAGAACATTCTTTCTTTTTTTCTTTTAGGCATACTTGTTATCCATCCAAAAGAAAAGTTTGTAATTGATCAAAAAACCATTATTTTCCAAGATATAATATAGTATAACTTTTTAAGATATGTGATTTGTTTTAAAAATATGGCGATGTTTTGAATTCTTGAATTTCGCGCATTATGTACATGACATTGTTAGCAATTTTGTATATTTAGCTAATTTTTCACAGATATGAAGGTTAGACGTGTTTTAGTGCGCAGTGTTAAATTATGTGTGAAAAATAAAAACTTCAACGTATTTAAAATGTTGATTGTGACGTTTGCCAAATTTTGATCAGGAGCAAAAGAAATCTTTATAAGTAGTACAAGCTCTTCATAGTAGGCAACGAAGGTGTTAATGACGATGTCCGCCCTGAATAACCTTGTAGGTCAACAACGTTTGAAAACGTTGAAGCAGTGAAGAAAATTGTTATAGTGAATCACTATTACAAAACTTGCTGAGGATGTTGGCGTATCGGTTGGCTCATGCAATGAAATTTGTTCACATATTTTAAGCATGAACAAAAGTATCGTCGCATGAACATGAGCTGTTGAATGACGTGTCATCAATGGTGACAAAACATGAGTATGTGGTTATAACATCGAATCCAAAGCCCAATCATCCCAATGGAAACGACCAGAAGAGCCAAGATGGAAAAAGCACATCAAGTTCGAACAAATGTAAAAGTTTTGCTCACCATTTTCTTCAATTACAATGGCATGGTTCATCGTGAGCTCTCATGTTCAAGGCATATTATGTTCAAGTTGTGCTCTGTTTGCGCGAAGCAATACAAAGAAAACGTCCGTATACCTCCTCATTCATCGTTGCTTGCGTGCAATTTGTCAAAAAACAATGGCGTAATTATGCCTCATCACTGCATTCACCGGACTTCGCCCCCTGAGATTTTTTCTCTTTCCAAAACTGAAAAGACGCATGAAAGGACGGAGATTTGGCACAATTGAGGAGATAAAGACCACATCGCAGAAGTGCCTAGAGGATTGGAAAAAGCTTTAGCGCACGTAAATTATAACGTGTAATATAATATTTATATATTTAAATATATATATGTAATATATATATTTACATTGGTAGGGGAAATTCCTAATACAATATATTGAGCTACATATGTTGAGGAGGGCATGCATTGCAATTAATTCCCCACACCCTTGGAGTAGGTACGCTGTATGTTCTATGTAGTATGTATGTATCTCGCTCACACACTATTCGGCTGCTGGAATTGTTCAATTTGACATTTGATCATTGTTCGGCCTAGTGTGGTGAGTGGAATTGTTTATATTTTTGTTTATTTATTTTTCATTTATATTGTTTGTTTTATTTTATTATTTTTGTTTTGTGTTTTATTTATTGTTGCTTTAACTCCTCTAGATTTTTATGTGTGGGGATTCATGAAGAATTATGTTTACGAAGTGGAAATAGTATCTTTGGAAAAACTGAAAGAACGGATTGAAGTCGCTGGAGTCAAATTGCAGGAAAATTTGTCAAGCATAGACTTATGTGCAGCCATTAGAAGGAGATATAATCTTTGCCTTCTAAAAAATGGGGATCATATTGAAAATTTATTATAATAAAACTCCGATTTTTTTAAAAATAATAGAAAAGAGGTCAATGTTTCACACATTAATTTGCCTACAAGTCCAGCCGCGTTAAAACCAAAAAAAAAAGTTTTTCTTAGAAAAAAATGGGTCGGGTTTTTTTTTAATTTCTCAAAAACTGCAAGACATTTTTGCATTTGGTTTTCTGTTTTTAACTAAAAACTAATAAGAGAATTGAATTTTTGAAAAAAAAATTACTACTTAATTACATACAATTTTGAAAAAAAATAGTTCGACATTTTTTTTTCAAAATTTTGAGTTTGAAAATTAATTTCTCAAAAACTATTCCTTAAAACAGCTTCGTTTAAAAACAAGATGAAAGAAGAGCTTTCTGGCTTTACAAAAAAATATATCACGGCATTGTGGATGTAACTGTTAATTTTTATTTTTTTTTCCAAATTAAGTCAATTTTTTGCCTCTCCCGGCTAAACGGGGGGGAATAGACCCCTCCCCTCCCATACGATTTTTTTCTTGTCTTGACCAGACCTACACGCCCTAGCTTTTTGGCACACTGCTCGTGGGACACCCTGTATATTGTATAATAAATACAACAGTTTTGAGATCTGGCATAAACATATGGGGCACCTTAACAGTGCATCGTTAAAACAACTACAACGTGAAAATTTGGTCATAGGACTACCTTTTAATACTTATGAGTTAAAGTGTACTACATGCATTCAAGGTAAACAAATGCGATTACCCTTCACAACTAAATTGGAAAAATCAACAAAAGAATGCCTGGAATTAATTTATTCAGATATTTGTGGACCAATGAGAACCGAGTCCTTGGGTAAGTCCTTTTATTTCCTTACCTTTATTGACGATTTCTCGAGAAAAATATTTATGTATTTTATCCAAAGAAAGTCGGAAATGATATCAAAATTTATCGAGTTCAAGAATTATGTTGAAAATCAATTAAAGACAAAAATTTAAAAGAAACGATTAGACAATGGGACAGAATACACAAGTAAAGTTTTTAAAGATTTTTGTTACATGTATGGTATAAAACAAGAATTAAGTTGTCCAAATACACTACAACAAAATGGTGTGGCCAAACGAGCAAACCGAACACTTGTCGAAATGGCTTGGTGTTTAAGTATACAAGGTAATTTACTAGATTTTATGTGGGCAGAATATGTTTATACTTCTGCGTACATTAGAAATCGGTGTACAACAAGCATAAATGCTAAGAAAACTGCAGAGGAAATATGGTCCGGGAAAACTCCAGATGTTTCTCATTTAAGAGAAGTAGGCTCACTCCTTTTTTGTTTTAAATAAAAAGGATGATTTGGATAAATTGGAACCGAGAAGCGAAGAATATGTTTTAGTAGGTTTTTGTGAAGATAGTTGGAAAAGAGGAACGCGTATTATAATTAAAAGCCGAGATGTAATATTTATTGAAAACTTAGACAAAAATAAAGAGAATAATGAAGAAACATTTTACGAGTTTATTTTAAATGAACAGAATGAAAACGAGTTTCTAACAAACAATAAAATAAAACAGCAGCTAAAAGAGTAGACGAAAGACACAGTAGAAAAAGAGGAGGAGTTAGTTGAGGAAAGTTTAGAGGAATAACAGAAAAGTAATGAATAATAAAGAAACATTTTACGAGTTTATTTTAAATGACCAGAATGAAAACGAGTCTCTAACAAACAATAGGATAAAACAGCAGCTAAAAGAGTAGACGAAAGACACAGTAGAAAAAGAGGAGGAGTTAGTTGAGGAGAGTTTAGAGGAAAAACAGAAAAATAATGAGGATTTAAATGAGGGGAGTATTTATAAACAATGTGTCAATAACGAACGTACTGTGAGAAGGCAGCTTCCTATCCGTAAAGCCAGACTTCGAAGTGAGAACGCGAATCTTGCAGAAGTTGGGAATCAAAAAAATTTTAAAGATATTGAAACATCCGAAAATGTAAAAGCTTGGAAAGAAGCAATGCAAGCTGAATTTAAGATTTTACATAAAAATAACACCTGGGCATTAGTAGATCGACCCAAAGGTAAAAATGTAATTGGATGTAAATGGGCATTCAAAACAAAAAGAAATGCTAATGGGACAATTGAATGTAAAAAAGCAAGGTTAGTAGCTAAAGGCCATGCACAGATTTATGGAAAGGACTACTTAGAAACGTTTGCTCCAGTGGCAGAAATTAGCTCGATTAGATTATTATATGCTATGGCTGCTGAGTATGATCTTGAACTTCGCTATATAGATGTGTCCACAGCCTTTTTATATGGTGACTTCAATGAGGAAATAGATTTGAAACAGCATGAATGATTCGTAAAGAACTCTAGTAAAGTTTGCAAACTTAAAAAATCTATTTATGGTTTAAAGCAATCGGGCTATAAATGGAACAAAAAATTAGATAACAAGTTAAAAGAAGTAAGTCTGACAAATGTACATATCTAGCTGTTTACGTTGACGATTTAATCATCGCGACAAACGACCTAGATTTTTATGAAAAACTGAAACTATATCTTGAAAAATATTTTGATATACGCGAGATTGGGGAACCGGAATTAACAGTTGGTTTAGAGATTTCTAGAGATCGTAAAAACGAGAAGAAAACGTATAATCTTAATCATTGCAGACCACGTAGTTCACCTTTACCACCAAAAATCAAGTTTGAAAAGAAACCCAGTTTTGATGGGGAAAGGCAGCGAACCAATCAAAAGACGTACCAAGAACTCATAGGTTGTCTACTTCATCTATCAATTTTTAGTCGGCCGGATATATTTTACAGTGTAAATCTGCTATCACAGTTCAATCAAGATCCTCGCGTTCAACATTGGAATTATGCCTTACATGTTTTAAAATATTTAAAAGGAACACTAAATTTAAAAATTACTTACTGCAGGACACAAAAATTACTACATGCTTTTGCTGATGCGAGTTGGGCTGAGGACATCAATGATCGAAAATCTCAATCAGGGATGATTTTTATATCCGGAGGTCCTATAGACTGGGAGTCCCGCAAGCAGAACTTAGTTACCTTGTCCAGTGCTGAAGCAGAGTATGTCTGCCTTACATCATGTGTCAGACGAGCGGCCTACTTTAAACTCTTGTTATCAGAGTTAGGACTACTTCGTGAGAATCTTCCTATCAAAATCTACACCGACAGCCAAAGTGCGCAATACATAGCTCACTATCAAGGAAAGCGCTCACGTTCAAAACACCTGCACATTCGGTACCACTACATCCGCGAAACCATTACAAATGGGACAGTTTCACTTGAATTCAACAAATTAAATGTTAGCCGATGTCTTAACAAAACTTACATCTGTAACTAAACATAACTTTTGTTTCAAAAATCTTTTAAATTATGAATTTCCGAATTGAAATTTTAAATTTAACTTTATTTATTTTTTGTAATCATGAATTCTCAAACTGGATATTGTAAATTGAATTTTTCATATGCACTCCTTTAACATAATTCTTAATTGAATATTATACGAGTATGTGAATTTGACAAACTTTAAATATTGTTATACTAAATTTGGTAATTGTTTAGAAAAAGGGCAAACCCTCCGATTTTGATGAAATTTCAGTATGTCAGATTAGGATTTTTTCTAAGAATTTTGATATATATATTTTAGGTCGGACTTTCCTAGTTTCGAAGATATAAGCTTTTTAAATTCTCCATACAAAATACACTCCATTTTGCCTGTAAGTATGCAACTATGTCTTAAATAAAAGCATTATTTACATTAAATTTCCTTAACTCCTCAAAATACGCAATGAAAAGAGCTCCTACAAAGTTCGTCAATTATATATGTTAAAACCTTATGAAGGTTTTTTTTAGAAAATATGAATGTTAAATAAAGTAATTGGAAAATGTAATTGTCTATTAAGTTGTACTAAGAATTATATAATAAGTTCTAAAATGAATTGTGCTAAAACGGAAATAAAAACGGACTTGAGCGGGGATAAAAAAGATTAACCGCGACCGAAGAAGGAACGGTGTGTACAGTCCTGCTGAATTGTTCTTTTTTTTTTTTTTTTTTTGTCGTTGGATTGCAAATCAAGATTTAAATTTCGTTGAACGTCCCCAAGACGCTGGTGGACTTTACATTTTTTGGTGCCGACTGCCGAAACCCGGGAAATTGTATTCCCTATTATAAAATTGTTGTAAAAATCCTACTATCGACTTACTATCTTTGGAAGGAGGATTCTACGTGGGATCAAACTCCATAAATAGTTGTGAGTAATTATTATCGATATCGATATTATACGATTCTTCTTAAACTTTTAACGGTTGTGCATGCGCATTTCAGCTGTGCAAGAAACAAAATTAAATATAAAAACAAAATATATATATGTATATGGTCATATATAGACTCCCTTTCGCCAGATCATCTTCCACCCGACTCAGCACACATAAATAGTCCCACGGTCATTGGAATGCGCGGAGGTGACGGATGACACCTTTTCATCGTCACCTTATCCGCTGCATTCCACAACATACATATGTATCTTGATGTCACCACTGGGATGCATGCTGAGTTCGGTGGCGTGTCTGGAGTTAGTCGTTAGTCTCAGTTCAACAAGCGTGCGAGCGTACGAATAAATAATTTGCTCAAAAGAAAAAGGAGAATTGTTTTTTTTATTCAATTCAATTTGGTACATTTTAACTAACAAATAACTGGCGACGAGGATAAACTTATAAAAATAGTTAAAAATAATCCGAACGCAGAAATAATAAGAATAAAAATAGTTAAAGTGCAAAAAAAAAAAAAAAAAAAAAAAAAAAAAAAAAAAAAAAAGAATAAACATATCTATATAAATAATAAAATAAAGAAACGAAAAAGAAACTAGAATAAAACAATCAAGTGAAACGAAAAACAAGTAATTTTCAACAAAAAAAAAAAACAAAAAAGAAGAAGTGCAGAAAAATAAAACAAGAAGCAGCAAAAGGAGAAGAAGCAGTAAAAGGAGAAGGAGCAGCAAAAGGAGAAGAAGCAGCAGTAAGAAATTCATATGTATTTATAGTTATAGTTTTTTTTCAAAAAAAAAAAAAAAAGAGAATTGTATGTTGTGGAATAAGTATATTTGTTATTAGTGTACAGAGTTTATTTAAAATGGATCATGCAACAATTGAGGCATTTAACTTCGTTTTGAATTGTATCAAAAATATTGTACCATTCGAAGGTGATCCAAACCACTTACCTGATTTCATCTGCCAGGTAGAAAATATTATTCCCCATTTAAGCCATTTTGACGAGAGCGGAAAACGCATGTTGTTCGACTACATGCGCAATAAATGTGTTGGGCGAACCAGGGCGATACTACACAGTTACGGGACACTCACGGACTGGACTCAACTCAAAGGCGCTTTAGCAAAAAATTTCGGTGAAAAAGATAGTAGTATAACGTTAATGGACAAATTGAAAATGTGCAGGCTATCGTCGACAATAGAACGCTATTACTTTGACATTAAAAAAATAACTACTAGGCTTCACAACAGAATATTAACAAATAGAGATCTATCTTTCACTGCAAGAGAGGTCAATCGGATAGCTCTGCAGATTTTTAGAGAAAATTTACCCGAACCGACGAAAACGTTGATCTTCAGCAGAAACCCTGACAACTTAGAAGACGCATTTAATATTATTTTGGAAGCTAGACATCAGAATTATACTGCACATGTTTCTAGTCAAAACACAAACTTTAACCATACACAACATACAAATAGAGATAATCAACAAAACTATAACAGATACGACGGTAAAAGTAGGAATTATAATGAACATAATTTTAGACCGAATAGGTTTGCCCAAAGTTATCAGCCGAATTATCAGATAAGCCCAAATCAAAATCAATTTGCATTTAGAAATAATAATGAATATAATCGGAATTTTAATAGGAATCCAAACCAGCCCCAATGGCAAAAACCTCATAGTACTACAAATTATCAAAGATCCGGAAATACTAATAGAAGTCAAGATATGAGTTATCGTACGATATCAACGAACCATACTAGAAATTTCCGAAACCAACAGAATGGTAGTGTAAATAGCTTAGATCCTATGGAAATAGGAAATTTTTCGGAGGTGGCCTCAAACAGCTACCCTATATAAAAATTAAAAGTCAGGTTAGACCCCTTTATTTCATAGTCGATACTGGTGCAGAAATCAGTACCGTCAATCCCAATTTATGTAACCCCAAATGGAAAAGTAGTGTAAGTGTACCAGTCAAATCAATGGGCAATACATGTTTTATTAAAACGCGATGTAGGTTTCCAATTTTTAAAGAATTTAACGAGAATGAGGAAGTTTTCGGAGAGTTCTTAGAATTCGACTTAAAAAACAATTTTGACGGGATCGTAGGCAACAATATTTTAAAAAAGTTAAATGCAGTTATAGATTATCCAAATAAACAATTAATTACGAGAAACGCAGTTCAGAGAATATATTTTAGTAAGGAAGAAGAAGATTACGACAATATTGCCTACACAAACAACGCTATAGAGATATTTAGTAACGAAATAAGTAAAGATAACCTCTTTGATTTTATTGAAACTAATCACCTCAATCATCAAGAAAGGAAATTATTATTTCAGGTAATTAGACAAAATAAAAATGCATTTTATCAAGAAAACGATGATTTGACTTTTACGAACGAAGTTAAACATCGCATAATAACAAAGCATGAACAACCGGTCTATTCTAGATTGTATAGGTACCCGCAAATACATCGCGATGAGGTTAATAAACAAATCGAAGAAATGCTCCAACAAGGGATAATTAAAGAATCTTACAGTCCTTATAACAGTCCAATTTGGGTGGTCCCCAAAAAGGTAGACGCAACAGGCAGGCAAAAATGGCGTATTGTGATCGACTATCGTAAGTTAAATGACATTACGATAGAAGATCGGTTTCCTATTCCAAATATCGAAGAGATATTTGACAAATTAGGACGATGCCAATATTTTACCACCCTAGATCTCGCTAAAGGCTTTCATCAAATTGAAATGCATCCTAGCGATAGACATAAAACTGCGTTTTCCACCGCGAACGGACATTACGAATTTCTTCGTATGCCCTTTGGTCTTCGCAACGCACCTGCCACGTTTCAAAGACTTATTAACAATGTACTCAAAGAGTATATTGGAAAAATATGTCTCGTTTACCTGGATGACATACTCATTTATTCGACTAGTATTGAGGAGCATATGGAATCATTAAATCTTATTCTTAAACGCTTAAATCAGGTAAATTTAAAAATCCAATTAGAAAAATGTAGTTTTTTAAAAAGAGAAACCGAATTTTTAGGGCACATTGTTACCCCAGAAGGGATTAAGACTAATCCGAAGAAAGCGGAAGCAATTGAAAGAATAAAGCTTCCTAGAACTCAAAAAGAGATTAGGTCGTTTTTAGGTATCACTGGATACTATCGCCGGTTTATCAAAGATTACTCCAAAATTGCCCACCATCTAACAAAATTCTTAAAGAAAAATTCTAAAATTAATTTCAAAGACAAAGATTATATAGAAGCGTTTGAAAAACTTAAAATTTTAATAAAAAATGATCCCATTTTAGTACACCCAGATTTTACTAAAAAGTTTACATTAACAACCGATGCAAGTAACTATGCTCTTGGTGCGGTGTTAATGCAAAACAACAGAGCGATTAGCTATGCAAGTCGTTCCCTCAATGGACACGAACAACGATATAGTACTATTGAAAAGGAACTTTTAGCCATAGTGTGGGCCACGAAATATTTTAGGCCGTACCTTTTCGGTAGGAAATTTACGTTAAAAACAGATCACAGACCTTTAACATGGTTAAATTCGTTAAGAGAGCCAAATAGTAAATTACAACGTTGGAAAATTAAGCTGAACGAATTTGACTTTGACATAGAATATATTAAAGGGAAAGAAAACGTAGTAGCCGATGGATTGAGTAGAATAAATTACGAAAATGAAGTGATAATAAACCTTAATGAACTTTTTGATTTCAATACCGTTCACAGTGCGTGTACTGATAGTACAGGTTTCATTCCTATTACCGAAAAACCTTTGAATATCTTTAAAAACCAAATTGTCTTAGAAAAAAACGATAAAGAATTAGTAACAATAAAAATTAAATTTAAAAAAGTTAGGAACATTGTAAAGGTAAGTCCAGAAAGTGATCTTTTGAACATTATGAAAGGTATTATACCAGACAAAGGTTTGCTTGCCGTATACTGCCCAGATTTAGAATTATTTCTCAAATTTCAAGAACTATATAGAAATTTTTTTGCACAAAATTGTAATGTACACATTTTAAAAAGCAATATATTATTGGAAGACATAGTTGATAAAGAAAAGCTACTAAAAATTATTGAAAAAGAACATTTTAGAAACAATCATAGGGGGATAAATGAGGTATTCGAGGAGCTTAAGCGCAGGTATTATTATCCGAATTTTCAAAAAGAAATTCAAAAATTTATTAACAATTGTGAGATATGTAATACAGCTAAGTTTGATAGACATCCCGTTAAACATAAATTCAGTCTAACTGCAACCCCTAAAAAGCATAATGAGATTATCCATGTTGATATTTGGTTTCCTCAAAGAAACGTTATGTATTTGACGACCATAGATAAACTTACAAAATACGCAACTGCACATCAGTTAAAAGACAGGTCATGGGTATCAATTCTACAAGCACTTAAATTCAGATTTCAGTACCTAGGAAAACCAGATTTAATAGTTACCGACAATGAATTAGGTACCACTATAATTAAACAATTCCTAGTTGAAAATGAGATTCAGTTACATTTGACAACCCCATACTTGAAAACGGGTAACTCTGATGTAGAGAGACTGCATTCTACATTAAACGAACATGTCAGATTATTCAACGCTGATAAAACAAATAAAGACGATATAAACGATAAAGTATTTAAAGCCATAGTATATTATAACAACTCAATACATTCAACGACAAAGCGCAGACCGATAGATTTCTTAAATAACTGCTTATCAGAAGTAGATATCCAACAGATTTCAAATCGTTTGCACCTAGAGAAAGTGAATAAAATAAGCCGTACTAATAAAAATAGAAAACATGTAGAGGACTTTCAAAATAATTTTGTTGTTAAAAATAGAAGAGGAAAATCTGATCCCAAGTATGTAAAAATTAAAAATTATACTATCCAACATGATCATATAGTCAATAGTGACAATCCCAAAAATAAATATTATAAAAGTCAAGTAAGGCGAAAAAACAAATATCAAAATTAACAATGAAATAGAATAGCATTTTATAACTTTTAGTATCAGACAAATTACACCCCACTCTTTTTTTTTACAGAGCAAACATGAAATTCACCTTCGCATTCATTTTCTTGTTCATTATACAACTGAACCGAGCTGATTTTAGATTAGAACAAGTAACCTCTCAAGCAGGGTACACGATGATAAAGCAGGGATCATTAAATCTCATAGTAGGATACGATAAAATTCTTCACGTGGTAAAGTTAGATAGTTATCGAAAAATTATAGAACAAGTGCAAGAAGCAATTGAGGACAATTTTCAAAACTTCGGAGACATGAAACTAAAACAAATACTGACTTACGCACTCAACAACACGCGCTCTAAGCTTAACACAATTGTTCCACGTTCTCGACAAAAAAGAGGTTTATTCAATATCGCAGGAAAGGGATTCAATTTTTTGTTTGGAGTAATGGACGATGATGAGAGGACAATGATAGAAGATCATCTTCGAGTAATAGATGAGAATAATCATATTGCTATAACTGAACTAAATAAACAAATAGGGATAAATAACGACATACAAAATAATTTAAATATTTTAAGCCTTAGAATTAACAAACATCAAACGATTTTGGATAATTTTATTAACTATACCAATAGACAACAGATGCACTTGGCAAAAAATTTGCAAACAAGCCAAATAAATACCGATATATTACTACTAAATAACGAAATTGAAAAACTTCAAGATAATATTGTATTTTCTAAGCTAGGTATTTTAGGAAGAAATATTTTAACAGAAGAAGAAAATGTAAGATTCAATGTAAATATTCAGAAATTAGAGAATATTAAGAGTAATTTCATAGTATACGAGAATAAGATCGCCTTTATAATTAAGATTCCAATTTTTTCTTCCGAAAAATACGATAAAATATTATTATTACCTGTACCTAACTCTGAAGGAAATGAAATTGTAATAGTAAGAAATAATTATATTTCAATTAACAGTACAGCCTACGATGATGATAATGAGCTCTATATAAAAAAAATGAAAAAAAGTGTAAACTGTGTTCAAAACCTGTTCAAAAATTCATATCAATATTGTAAAACCACTAGAAATAATGATCCCGAAATTATAGAATTAAGTGAGGACCTAATATTTGCCAAAAACATATATAACACGAATTTAACTAATACATGTAATAATTTGAATTATCAATTATCACAAAATAGTCTAATATATTTTAGTGACTGCAGAATCAAAATAAATGGAACCGTTTATATTAATGAACAAACCACAATCAATCAAAATGTAGTATTTCCAAATTATAATAAACTAACTGTAATGAAAAAGGAAATAGAACTTGAAGACATAAGCCTAAAGCAAATACAAAATCGAAAAAATATCGAAGAGCTCATATATAATAATCATGTAAAACATACTATATCTTATTCGCTTATTATACTTATTTGTATACTTGTTATTTTGTTAATAATAAACGCATACGGAACTAAGAAAACATCAACGAAAGCAGTGGAGCCCGATCGCTCTCAGGAGAGGACCGATCTTGAGGAGGGAGGGGTCATATATAGACTCCCTTTCGCCAGATCATCTTCCACCCGACTCAGCACACATAAATAGTCCCACGGTCATTGGAATGCGCGGAGGTGACGGATGACACCTTTTCATCGTCACCTTATCCGCTGCATTCCACAACATACATATGTATCTTGATGTCACCACTGGGATGCATGCTGAGTTCGGTGGCGTGTCTGGAGTTAGTCGTTAGTCTCAGTTCAACAAGCGTGCGAGCGTACGAATAAATAATTTGCTCAAAAGAAAAAGGAGAATTGTTTTTTTTATTCAATTCAATTTGGTACATTTTAACTAACAAATAACTATATACAAAACAAAAAAAAAGGGATAGAAACTTTTGTTCGAAGTTCGTGTTGCAAAAGCTATTTAATTCGAGTATCGAATTTGGAGACTGGTACATTTAGCCAAGAGATCCCCTGTGCTGGTTGGTTGTTGTCATTGCTAAATTGCCAAAACTGACAGCTTTGCAAATAAACAAATAAGAATTCAATCGGATTGTCATAAAATCAAAATATTGTTGATTTAGAGGCATTATGTCGGTATCCGGGGAGAAATTCGATGAAAATAGTGGTGAGGAGCTGTCGGGAGCAAGAGGATTAGATAGTCAAGTTTCGAAAACCTTATCGGAGTTGAAGACACTTAGATCTTCAACTAAAGGAAGCATTACTAGAATAAAAAAATTAGTGTACAACAAGGTACCTTGATTTCTGCTACTGAATTGGAATGCCGTTTGGGTATTTTAGAATCCTACTTTAAACAAGGTTTAAATGTGCAAATGTCAATTGAAAAATTAAATATTCCGGAGTAGGAAAACACGAATTTGACAAAGAGAGCAGAAATCGAGGTGACTACAAAAACAAAAATAGTTTCGTTGTTGTCGGAGTTGGAGGGCAATACAGTAGTGTCTGATAGTTTTAATATGTCACACTTACCTCAACAACCGGTCTCGCGGTCTAAGTTGGAGCGCATACGATTACCTACGTTTTCCGGTGAATTTTCGGAATTTCCGAATTTCATAGGAATCTATACGAGTCTAGTTGATAAGGATGAGATATTGGACAATTTGCAAAATTTTAATTATTTAAAAGGATGTTTGTCTGGTGCAGCTCTCAATTCTATAAAAGAATTTGAACTAACGACCTTGAATTATACAAAGGCACTAGATCGTTTAAAGAAAAGGTTTGATAGCAAAATCATGATTTTCCAAGAACATCTTAACGGCATTTTAAGTATTCAGAGAATTTCGAAAGGTTCTGCGAGCCAATTGAGCGATTTAGAGGATAAATTTAATACACATATTACCGCTATGTTATCCATTGGTAGTCATAAAAATATTTCGGATTCCTTAAGGGCAAGTCACATAGAATCCGTGCTTGCGTGCTTCCGCTGACAGCAAAGTAAAATACACACATTCTTATGGGAGGTGGTCCATAGCCGACGGAAGCACGCGCTTCGATAGACAAAGTAGAGCTACTTTCTACTTTTTGATGCGCTGACAGTTCATCCATTCACATATCGGAGCTCACACATTTACAATTTGAAGTTCACATATAGACAAAGCACGTTCATTGGTGGATGCCTTGAGAGAATGTTTAGGAATTCTCTCGCAATGAGAGAAATTTCAAATTCGGTTGACATTTTAAAGTACTATTCGGTTTGGTGTCACATGCGAGATATGTTTTGTTGGTGCAAAGAATAAGAAATGTTTGAGGAAAAATTAATTGAAGCAATTAAAGACCATCCGTGTTTTTATAACAAAAGTTTAAAGTGCTACAGAAATAAATCCCATTATTATCTTGTACATTTCAAATGCTTGCGACAATATTAATATAGATATTATTACTGAAATAAAATCGTCCATATTTTTTAAGTATTATTTAACAAGTAAAGAATGTTTTCTAATTGAACGCACAACACCAATTAATAAATGTCATTGAATGATTTGACATTCAATTTTGACAGATCAACGCCCGCACGGATTCTATGTGGCCATGCATGCCTGCAATACGTTAGCTGTCAATTGAAATTGACGGACAATTGCAAGCACGGATTCTATGTGACTTGCCCTTTACTAATTTCGTTTGCGCTGGATAGAGTTGACCTGGATACAAGGACTAAGTGGGATGAGTCGACAAATCATTCTACACTTCCTTCGTGGGAAGAATTTTCAGAATTGTTGGATCGTCGATGTCAGACACTAGAAGCAATGGAATCGAGTTTCATATGCAGGATGTAAACGTAAATCACCAAGGCAATGGTTCTCGTTTTCGAAAAAATAAATATAATAAACCCTCAACCTCTCATACGCTCACGGCACAAAGGATGTCTTGTGAGTATTGTTCCTCAAGCCTCCATAGTATAATGGACTGTGTGAAATTTAAGGAACTTTCAGTATTCACTCGATTCCAAGAAGTGAAAAAACGAGTTTTATGCATTAATTGCCTTGTAAAAGGCCATTCTGTTAGAATATGTGAAGCTCCAAAATGCAGTGTATGTTCATTACCTCATCACAATTTGTTACACAGGTTTAATAAAGGTCAGGCAAGTGAACCCATTGAATCCGAGAGTATATCGTGGATTTCGAGCAAGTTTGAAAAAAACCTCTTCTCAAGTGATCTTGGCTACTGCAATTGTTTACATGCAGGATCACACTGGTCAATTTCATCCTGTTCGGGCACTTTTAGATTCTGCATCTCAACTAAACTTTATTACAGAAGATATGGTACAAAAGCTAAAACTACGAAAGGCTAAAACGAGCACATCAGTTTCAGGTATAGGAAAATCAAATGCTCTTGTGAACTATAAAACCGAAGCCGTTTGTAAATCTGGAATTTCGGATTATGAGCTTGGTCTGGAATTACTGATTCTAAAGCGAATTACCAACTTGCATCCAGAGAGAAAAATAGATATTTCGCAATGGCCCATACCATCGAATATTCCGTTAGCTGACCCGTATTTTAATCTTCCAAATCGTATTGATCTACTTATAGGTGCCGATAACTTTTTCCAGCTATTATGCGTAGGACAAATAAAAATTGGACCAAATCTGCCCATCTTCCAAAAAAACTTATTAGGATGGATAGTATCTGGAAAGTACGAAATGTCAGACGTTCGTCACGTTCCATGTGCATTAGTATCTTGTTCAGATTTTGAAGATGCGTCACTTTCTGAGGTTGTAAAGAAATTTTGGGAAATGGAAGAGGTAGATATCAGGCAGAAATTTTTATCTAAAGAAGAGAATATTTCTGAAGAAACATTTTTAAAGGGTATACTGAGAGGAAACGATGGTCGTTTTATAACAAATCTGTTATTTAAACCTAATTCGGGTGAATTGGGAGATTCACTAATCCAAGCCAAAAGAAGATTTTCAAGTCTAGAAAAAAGGTTGCGAAAGAATTCGAAAATAAGGGAACAGTATGCAGCTTTTATGAAGGAGTACGAAGATTTAGGACATATGGAGGAAGTGCCTTTGGACCAAGTATCTAAGATAAAGTATTTCACTCCACATCAATTTGTCCTTAGACCAGACTCGCTGTCTACAAAGTTGAGAGTCGTTTTTGATTGCAGTGCGAAAACTACTTCAAATCTTTCGTTGAATGATATATTGCTCAAAGGTCCAAATATTCAGGACAATTTGTATGATATTATCTTACGTTTCCGATCTCACAAATTTGTGATAACTGCGGACATATCCAAAATGTATCGGCAGATATTAGTTCACGAAGAAGATCAAAATTACCAATGTGTCCTTTGGAGATCAAACGAAAACGAAGACATAAATGTGTAAAAGTGTATAGATTAAAAACAGTAACCTATGGTACCACGTCCGCTCCATTCATTGCAACAAGATGTCTCAAATATCTAGCAGATGTTAATCGAAAGCAGTATCCGTTAGGAGCCCAAGTAATAGAGGAAAATTTATATATGGATGACATGATCACAGGCGGAGACTCCATGGAAACCATTATTGCAATCTATGATGAGGTACGAGGTATTCTTTCGACTGCAGGTTTTGACTTAAGGAAATGGTGCAGGAACGATGCAGAAATATTAAGCAAAATTGGAGGACATGACGATGACAATCTTTCGTTGCGGATTAATGATAACGATATTATCAAAGCCTTGGGAATTGTTTGGGACCCGTCTGCGGATGAGTTGCAATATATCAAACCAGCTTTCACAAGTTCTAAGCCTATAACGAAAAGAGTAATTTTATCTGAATTGTCCCAAATATTCGATCCTTTAGGGCTAATTAACCCAAGAGTCGTAAGAGGTAAAATTATTCTGCAGGATTTGTGGATAACTAAAATGAGTTGGGACGAATCTGTGCCTGAGAATATTTGCACTCAGTGGGAAGAATTCCGAAAGGATGTAGTCTTAGTAGATAAAATAAAATTACCGAGATATATTTTTATGTTGCCTTCTCGTCCGTGCAGGAACGAGTTGCATGGCTTTGCCGATGCATCTCTCCGCGCTTATGGTTGTTGCATATACATTAGGTCCATAGATAATTTGGGAGAGGTAAAGTGCATGCTACTTACGGCCAAGTCAAAGATAGCGCCAGTAAAAACACAATCGCTTCCACGGTTGGAGTTATGCGGAGCATCATTGCTCGTAGATTTGGTATTGAAAGTAATACCTAATTTAAATTATCCGATTGACGACATCTACTTGTGGACAGATTCAGAGATAGTACTGCATTGGATTTCTGCACATCCTTCCACTTGGGAGGTATTTGTTGCGAATCGATTTTCGAAGATACAATCCGGCTTGCCCTCAGCTATCTGGAGACATGTTAACAGCAGAGCAAATCCGGCGGATATCGTATCTCGTGGTGCTTTCACTTCAGAGCTAATCAAAAGCAATTGGTTTCGAGGCCCAACGTATTTATATCTCACAGAAAAACATTGGTAACAGCAAAAGGATTCTTACTCCGCTGCTAACGATGAAGGGCGTAGGCAACTTACTTAGGCCTTACTTTCCAACACGATTTCGTTCAATGGAATTGAAGACGATTTAAACAAATTTAATGACTTTCAAAAAACGAATAGATTTTTGGGTACGTTATACGGTTTTATAATAATATTAAAAATCAAAAAACCAAACTATAAGAACCCGCTTCCGTGAGTCATACTCAAGTCGTAGCCCTCACACCTGACGAATTAGAAGAAGCCCTCTTGCGCATTGTTTGGAGTATTCAGCATGACCATTTCCGGGAGGAAATTGAGGACTTAAAGAGAAGTAAAAAGATACGCCCGAAAAGCGTCATCAAAAATCTCAATCCCTTCCTTGATGACCGCGGCGATTTGAATCTCGTGAGAGTCTGCAGAATGCGGACTTACCCTATATTTCAAAATTTCCTTTGCTCCTTCCTAAAAATGTTCCCTTTGTTAAAAACCTCATTGTTCACTTCCACAAAGCTAATTTTCATGCAGGTCCTCAAGCTTTAATAGCCATCATAAGACAATGTTTCTGGATTGTCAACGTTCGGCAGCTTGCCAAGAATGTCGTTGAGAGATGTCTTCATTGCTTTCGGTATAAACCGAAACTATTACAGCAAATCATGGGCGATTTACCGGCGGGCAGGGTTACCATAGCACGACCGTTTTGCAAAGAATGGTGTTGATTTTTGTGGCCCCTTCCACATATCCCAAAAACCCCGAGGATACTGTGCTCACAAAGCCTATATTGCGGTTTTTGTCTGTTTTGCGACAAAAGCGTCTCATTTAGAAGTGGTTTCCGATTTGTCTACGCAGGGTTTCATTGCAGCGTTGAAAAGATTTGTTGGACGAAGAGGCTTGTGCGAAGAGATCCATTGCGATAATGGAACCAATTTTGTTAGAGCTCACAATGAGCTGAATGAGCCTTCAGAAGGTATTTTCAGAGCAGCAGACGCAGCACTACATATCATCATGGTGTGCTGCTCAACGAATCAGGTTTCTTCATATACCTCCAAGATCTCCACATTTCGGAGGTTTCTGGGAAGCAGCGGTTAAGACGGCGAAGTCACATCTTTACCGTACGGTTAAGGAAGCATACTTAACTTATGAAGAGTTTTCTACGGTAGTAGCAGAGATCGAAGGGATTATCAACTCTCGTCCCTTATGTGTATTAAGTTCGGACTCCAGTGATGAAACGGCGCTTACGCCGGGCCATTTTTTTAATAGGAGCTCCTTTGAATTCCATTTCAGAACCTGTAGTAGAACAAAAGGTTACACTGGCGAATCGCTGGCGCAGATTAACGCAGATAAAGCAGCATTTATGGTCTAGAATCTAGACTCTAGATACTCTAGATGGTCAAAAGAGTATTTGTTGGAACTGCAGCGCCGTACGAAATGGAAGACAGCAGCTGAAAATGTAAAGGCGGGAACGCTGGTACTGATTGGCGACGACAACCTACAACCGCAGCAATGGCTTTTGGGACGAACAGAGTGCGTCATACCCGGTGCTGATTCCAAGGTTAGAGTAGCAGATATACGAGTACGAGGATCTATTATACGTCGACCCGTCCACCGCTTGGCTCCCCTTCCTATAGATTGAAGAGTTAGTTAGCCTAGGACTCTTCAAGGCGGGCAGAATGTTAAAACCTTATGAAAGTTTTTTAGAAAATATGAATGTTAACTAAAGTAATTGGAAAATGTAATTGTCTATTAAGTTGTACTAAGAATTATAGAATAAGTTCTAAAATGAATTGTGCTAAAACGGAAATAAAAACGGACTTGAGCGGGGATAAAAAAAGATTAACCGCGACCGAAGAAGGACACCGTACAGTCCTGCTGAATTGCTCTTATTTAGTCTGTTCAATGACGCTGTTCTGGACTGTTCTGGACAGAAAAGTACACCTTTTGCTGTTCAGTGACAAAAATTTCTGTCCGAAAGTGTTCTGCTTGGTGTTCAGTGACGGTGTTTCGGACACTTCAGAACACGATTTTCTGCACCTACTCTGGAGTCAGAACAGATTCGTGAAAAGTGTCAAAAGCAGCTGTCATTGAAAAAACACTAAAGTCCTCGCTCAAACATACATATCATCACTGAAAAATGTTGTTGAGGAGTCACTAATCGCACTAATTTCACTATTAGTGCCCACCACAACTCTTCCAAAGCATTTTTATGTGAATTCACTTTTGTTTATTATTTAATTCTAACACATGTTTTATTACAATATGACATATAAGATGTTTTCCGCTTTTTGACAACTAACATACGGCTGTTTTTTTCTGTTCTAACTTGATCTGACAGTTTTCACGAATCTGTGCTGTCCTGTCCTGTTCTGATCTGATCTTTTCGTCATTGAACACAGCTTTTCTTTTTCTTTTTTTTGTCGTTGGATTTCAAATCAAGATTTAAATTTCGTTGAACGTCCAAGTCAAGACGCTGGTGGACTTTACAATATATACATATATGTATATGCGAAACTGCCAACAAATAAACGTAAATGATGGTTTTTCATAATTGTGGAAACATTGTTGTTGCTTGTTTTTCGTGCGAAAAATTCTCAACAAAGAACGTGCTACAATGAAACTTCATCAGTTTTTAAGTATTTGCGGTGATTTGGAATCGCTTTTAAAGTATCTAGTTGAACATAGCCAGATACCAAGATACCTGCATCCGCATTTAGCCCTGTAGTCGAATTAGCAATTTTACTGCTCAATGTATGATTATCTAAACGCGTATGGGGGGCATGCTGCCCCCTGCAACCCCCCTGCTTCGGATCACTGTTGGATTTGGAGTAGGCGCGAGGTTGGGGTATTGTAAGTAAAGTCTTATTCTGTTAATGTAAACTTTGCATATACCCAATCTCGCACTGACTTGTTTTTGAAAATACTATATACATACAGATGTTTTTATGCAGCTTCTAAACCATTGAAAATAGCATACTGTTAGGAGTTACAAAACATTTACCTGAAAAATGTGATTATTTAAAACTTGTTGCATAGTCCCAGGCAAAACTATGATTCAACTAAAACAAGCCAAATCTGTATTTTGTATGGGAATTTAAAAAGCTAATATCTTTGAAACTAGGAAAGTCCGACCTAAAATATATATATCAAAATTCTTAGAAAAAATCCTAATCTGACATACTGAAATGTCATCAAAATCGGAGAGTTTGCCCTTTTTCTAAACAAATACCCTAACTTTTAGTAAAGTGGCAATACTTAAATAACATTTATACTTTGTCGGCTATCACATGCGGCCTCACGACTCACATAAGAGTAAAAGAGAAAGGAGATGAGTGCGAATGAGATAGAGAATTTAATTCCCAGTGAGTCGCGGGCGAAATTCTTCACGACTCACATTGACGTTTCTCTTTCTCTTTGTTCGTTATTTTTCATTTCCATTTCATTTCTTTTCGTACTTTGTGGGGAATGGACGCGTAAGAGCTCTACTTTATCTCACGGAGACAACTTCAAAATGAAAAAAAAGTAGGCGCTCGGCTCACGAATATATGCTGAAAGAGGAAATTGAAAAAGACTTATGACTCATCTGAGGCTGGCATGTGAAAGCGCTCGTCTCACGGAATTTAAATTGAAAGAGGAGATGGGAAGTGAGTCGTGAGGCCGCATGTGATAGCCGACTTTCTACCCTTTACACCATTTTTCTCCTATTTTGTCATTCCACTTTTTGAGTGTAATAAAGCAAATTCTTTCTTTCAAGCACGCGGTATCCTTTTAATACTATTCGTGCAAATTTATTTTGAAAATCATGGTTCGGTTTCCAAACTCATCATGCGCTACGTCCTTTTTAATTTCGACATAATCCTCCAGTTGAGAAAGTTATTCGGAACACGATGAATCATTTTCGCACCACGTGCACTCGGGTGGATAATTCGCATCCTCAAAGATGACAAATAGTGCGAAGAGAAGAAGTTATTGCCGATGTGGGGCGCAGTGTTGAGGAGAATCCGAATGAGTCTTTTCGCCGTGGTGCGCAGCAATTGGCGCTATGCCCTTCCACTTTGAGGAAGATTTTACGGGAAGATCTTGTCTTAGAAGCTCATGAGATCCACTTATGCAAGAGTTGAAACCACGTGACCCTTATACTCGTCGCAGGTTCGGTGAATGGGCCGAAAACACGATTCAGCTTTATTTAATTTTCAACGCAAATTTGTTAAGTGGATATGTAAAAGCATTTGTAAAGTGGATATGTAAAAGCAAAATTTCACAATTTGGAGTGGGGAAACCCAGAAGCCTTTGTCGAGATGCCCTTACAACACAACCACTAAAACTCACTGTTTTGTAGGCTGATGGAAACATGTGGGCTTTGGTATCAACAAGATGGTCCACATACCAGTCGCGACATTATCAATTTATTGGGGAAAACATTTGCTCAGCCTATAATTTCGCATAATGGACCTGTGCACTGGAGTCCACGTTTCTGTGATCTCACACCTTTAGATTATTTTAGAAAAAAAAGTTCAAAAGTAAAATCTCTGAAGTAAAGCAGTAAATAAAAAAAAAAATAGGTCTCCTCCAAACGTCTGATGAACATAAACTAAATTTGCTTTCATCAGTGAACAAAAAAGTCTTTCCAGAAAGAGAAGTCCTTATGCATTCCTTGGCGAAATGAAATCTCTTCTGCTTACTGATGAATGTTTTTTTCTGATTTTCTTTCCATTCAAATTTCCTTTATGAAGCGTGTCTCATATCGCAGAAGGACTGGCTTTTTCCCCAATTTTTTCGGCTATAGCGGCAAGATTTGGCGCAATAAGAAAGAGTTTTCTTTTGAATTCGCGTACTAAATACCTTTTTTCCGCTTCACAAAAAAATTGTGAGCATCTTTTTCTTTATTGATTGCCTTTCCAGTTATTTCATAACGTTTTATTATGCCACGAACTGTTGAATAGCTTTTATTTATATTTCTCGAATAGATTTTCCGTCTTGCGAGTGCTTAACCATTAATTCCCGGATATCTATAGAAGTTTGGCCATTTTGTCTTCCAATTTTTGTAAAACTCGATTTTTGTTGCACAAGAAATAATCAAGAATAAAGGACAAATGTCAAAAAAGGTTAGTTCGAGTATTATAAATGCGGTTAGTTGGTAAAATATGAAGTTAGTCGCGTTTGAGGCAAAGTGAGCGAATTTTGCTTGTGCAAAGTTTTGGAAGTTTAGGTTTTCTTTATATAATAACTTTTGTTTCTGTTTATGGATTTTTGTTTTGTTTTCTGTTTTGAATGAATAATTGAATTTGTGAAAAATAATATTTAATACTTTTTTTTCATTTACTGTTTTATTTCAGAGATTTTTACTCTTGAACTTTTTTTCCAAGTGAGCGAGTTTGGCTTGGAGCCACTGTATATAAAAATAACTTTATTCTCTTTTTGACTAGCTTATTTCAAAATATTCTCCAAATAACAACACTGTACAGCGTAAAAATTACCAAAATTAATATTTATAAATTTGTGGTCGACAAACAACATGGGAGTATTTAAGTGGCAATTTGAATGCAAGACAATTTGAATGCAAATACCATAATAGCATTTGTTTGTTTTGGAATCAAAATTGTAATATTCGTAAATGTTCCGAGGGGCCCTTTACAAAGGCGTTCTGAATAAAATCGAACCTGATTTCTGGAAGTTGATTTTCAACTTCTATATTCTGTACATTTTTTAATAATTATTGAATGTTCATCAATCATCACGAACTGTTAGCTAACACTCACTGCATCTCCTGAGCTTTTTTCGTCATCCTTTTATTGTTAGTTCTTCCCGTTCTGCCACGTTAAAGTAGTGAACCAGGATCTTGAGTTATAGCTGCTACTTTGTGACCTATAATACTTTCAATGACAATTTTTTTGCATGATTGCGTTTCAGAAGGATTCGTCATACGTTCTTCAATTATTGACTTGACAATATGTTTGCGCATAAAAAGAAATCGTTCCTTTGTTTTCTTTTCCATCATTTTATTATTTTCATAATGATTTATATATACCGCGAATGAAACGATGTCCAATATGTTGAAGAACATTGCCATTGGCATTTTTTAACAGCACCGCTGATTTGTATATCTTCTGAGTATTTGGTCCATAGTGTTAAGGTCAATTGTGCTAAGTTTTTTCTAATAAAATTATTTTTTTTTAGCTTAAGATATAATAAGATTGTTTAAGATATTATAATTTTACATACAGTATTTAAATTTGTAACGATAATTAACTTAGTTTTAAGCATTTTTGTCTAGCGTAAGAAAACTATCTTTTAAGCAGAAAAAAAAATTGTTAAGGCCAGTTGTATATTTATCATAACACAAAAATTGATAATATCAGGTTTCCTTATTGCATCGTCACTCAGCCAGAGCCCTATTAGACCACATCGTCATTTCCTTATAAAAACCAAAAATTTTCGATGCTGAAATTGTATATGGTATGTTTTTTTTTTTTTTGTTGTACCAACAATGATAAGATTCCATGACACCAAGTGCTTTTCAACAGGTAGAGTCGTAAAAAACTTATCCATCTATATATTTCTTCCACTTCCTCTGTTCGGAGACGCTAATTTCGTATGCTTAGTTTTTTCCACTGTTACGTAATATCAAGTACCATCATTTGGTGTAAAATGTATTTATAATTAAAAACAAAGAAATACAAAACAACTATTGTAACTCCTTATTAATTGATTGCAAACAAGAAAAAATAAATAATAAACAACATCATTATAAATTTACAAATAGAAATAACCTCTTCTTCTTAGCGGGCGCTACAGCTCGGGGTGAGCCTGGGCCTCAACCAACATGCCTCTCCATCTAGCGTGATCTTTTGCTAGCTCCCTCCAGTGGCGCATTCTCAGTTGATTGTGGTCCTCTTCCAGCTGTGTGCGCCACCTTAGGTGCGGCCGCCCTCTACTCCGTCGTCGCTCGGGTTTTGGATTCGAAGACTCTACGGGCTGGAGCTGAGATGTCCATTCGCTCTACATGGCCTAGCCATCTTAGGCGTTGGATCCGTAGACGTCTGACAAGCTTCGTCGCTGTACAACTCGTACAGTTCGTGGTTGAATCTTCTCCTCCATCCCCCGTCGGTATTGATAGGACCAAAAATCAAGCGCAGTATCTTTCCCTCAAACGACCAAGCGCCTCTTCATCCACTTTTGATACTTGCTTCTGCGCCATACAGTAGGACTGGGATGATAAGGGTCTTGTAAACAGTCAACCTGGTCGTACGAGAGAGGGCTCTATTACACAATTGCCTCCTGAACTCAAAAATACAGAGATTGGCAAGGGTGATCCGGCGTTTGATTTCAGATTTGATTTCGTTGTTCCAGGTAACTGCGCGGCCAAGGTAGACGAAGTCCTTGTCTTCCTTGAAATTGTAGCTGCCAATATTGACGTTCTGACCAAGACGTCGGTGGTGAGCGTCCTTTTTTGATGACAGCATATATTTTGTTTTGCCCTCATTTACCGCTATACAGAATTTCGCCGCTTCCGCCTCACGTAAACGCGTCATTGACATCTCGCTGACTCTTTCCAATTATTTCAATGCCATCCGCGTAGGCAAGTAGTTCAGACGATTTTATATATATTGTGCCTCTTGTGTTGACCACCGAGTGTCTTACAGTGTCCGCATTAGGCCAGTAAGGTATTTTAAGTTAGTTAAGACAGTTAAGCTAGTTTAAACATTTTTGTCTTTGAGGCTGGTACTCCGGTCGTAAGAGACTAATAAATTCAAATGGGTCTCGGCCACATGGAAAAAATAGCAGAGATAGGCGCAGAGCTGATGACTCTGCACAACTCACATTCACATCACTACGACAATACACGATACCAACACCATCAACAACAACAACCAAACCAAATCGTTGGCTCACCGAGGTATTAAATATGGCTGGTCTTCTTTGGGTAAAATATGCCGGAGGTAACCGTTCGGGTGGGAATTATCCAAGAGATCTTCCATGAAAAGAAATTCTAAACTTTGCTCGTGCAACGTACAGAGCTTGTACAAGTCTGGTCTTCCCAAATAGGATTTTTCATCAGCAAAAAAATTGTGCAGACCGTATTTTACAGATGTCAATGGCCAAAATCCAGGATAGCCGCTATAACTATGTACTTTTGAAAGTAAACTTTCTTTCTTTCTTTTCTTATACCTTTGAAAGTCCTACCGAAGATAAAAGTAAAGAGGTAAAGGACGCATTTTATGAAACAATGGACGAAATATTTGACAATTTCTCATCCTTTGATGTGACAATCATATTCGGGGACTTCAACGCGAAATAAGGAAAAGAAGCGGTATATAGGCCAACAATAGGAGAAGAAAGTGTCCATGTCTCATCAAACGGTAATGGTCTTGGGACATTAAATTTCGCCAGCTCAAAAAATTTGATCGTGAAAATTACAACAAGAGAATACACAATCCTGCATGGATATCACCGGATGGAATAATACGCAAGCAAATTTCTCGTTTTCTGAGAGTTAGAAAACACCATACCAACGTACAAAACGTTAGAGCATAGAGAGAAGCGGATTTCGATTCAGACAATATCCTAATCATCGCCAAAATTAGGTGCCGAATGAAAATTCACAGAAGTAAATCACAGCAAAGTATAAACAATTCAATGTTAAAAAAATAAAGGATCCTCCTATGCAGTATCAATACCAGGACGACATTAATAACCGGTTCGCTCAACAAGATGGCATAGAACCTAACTATTAAACAAGACAGGTAGAACCAGTATGATCAATAATAAAAAGTATTGTAAAGGAGCCAGCCTAAAGTAAACTAGGCTTTTGCTAAGTCCCTAAGTGCGAGTGCGAGAAAAACGTAAAAGCCCGTAATGTTCTAAGACTTTAAGCCTTGAAAAATAGCGAAGAGATCACGTGTACAAGATATTAAGTCAAACGAAAGGAAGTCAGCCATCTCTTTCGGGATAAAAAACGACAATGGCAAAAATTTTTCTATTGTATATTCATAATGAACGGACCAGGCTAGATCAGAATTTATCCCTAAAGATAATGGGGAGCTCGTTTCGGATAACGAAAGAATTGCAAAGAAATGCATTTCGATAAACTGCTGAATTACGAATGACAATTCCTGGTACAATCGACTTAATACCATCGGAATCAATAAAATACGCAGGGGAGTAATTAATAAAGAAGTTACACGGGCTCATCACAACTATTCGGAACAATGAAACCATCCCCGAGGAATGGGAAAACTCGGCTATCATTTCCGTATTTAAAAAGGGTGATTGAATACAGTGCAATAATTACCGCCGAATATCCAAGTTGCTACAAGGGAAATAATCAGAGACTACCAGTGTGGTTTCAGGAGGAATCGCTCAATGGGTGACCAGATTTTCATTACACGGCAGCTTTTAGAAAAGTAATGGGAATTCCACTAAACGATACACTAACTGTTCGTAGATTATAAAAAGTTAAATGTCTCTATAAGTCGGTCGAAAATGTATCACCTCCTTGTAAGGCTGGAAATCCCAAAAAGGTAGATGAAACTAATTCAAGTGTGCTTAAAGTGAAACAATGGAGAAGTTAAAGTACGAAATGTCTTATCGGCAACAATCGATATACGTGAAGGATTAAAATAAGAAAATGCCTTGTCAACATTTCTTTTTGAATTGGTGTTGGAATTCGTAATGAGATCCCTTCGAGAAAACGGAAGGGAATAACCCTTAATGGAATCACATCCATTCTGAGTTATGTTGACAATCTGGACCTGCTAGGACATTGGGGGGAAACAGCTAAAAGAAATGAAAAAAATGTGATAATGGCAGGAAGGGAAGTCGGCTTAGAAATAAATGAAGTGAAAACCAAATATACGGTCAGTGGTCGACATGGATCTATCTAAGCCTCGCAACTCACTGTACTCCATAAGCGCTTTCAGAAATTCGACGAATTCAAATATCTGGTCACCATATTGATTGCCACATAAACGACATAAGGATCAACATAATTAAAAAGCTGCATATGGCAACGTATGCTTTTTCGCAATAAAGGAATTGTCCAAAACAACTGTTTTGCCTTGCAATATTTGCAATATTAATTTAAATTTAATATTTGCAATATAAAAATCCACATTTATATAACCGTAATAAAGATAATGAGACCTTTCGGTTATGAAACCCGATCTTTGACTAGGAAGGAGGAAAATAGATTCCGAGTCTTTAAAAATAAAATCTTAAGGAGAATCTAAGGTGGGCAACAGGACGTAGAAGCAAGCGAATGAAGAGAACTATGCAGTCGAGAACTCGAAGAACTCTATTAACTGTCAAGCATTATTCGCGTGATTGAATTGCGGTGACTAAGATTGGCAGGACAGGAATAGTGAGGACAGAGTGAAAAACCTGTAGGAAAAAGATCGTAAGGGCGGCATGAGAGGAAAACTAGTATGATAAAGATTGCCAGGAAGACGGTGCCGTAGATTGGAGGACAATATAAGAATGGATCTAGAAGTGAACAGCGAAACTGGAAGGCACACTAATGACAGGGAGGCTCGTCGAAAGGTGATCAACGAGGCTTTGAACATCCCGGTTCCAAATGGCGGGTAATATTAAATTGTACTTATTTTTCTTTCCGTAATTTTTAAAAAAATTATTTGCCAAGAATTTCTAATGTAATACTTTACAAATATTTTAAATCAAATACGCGTGAAAATAAAATACACTAATTTACACACTGGCAATTCAATTGCACGTGGAAGAACGGTATAGGTTACACGTGAAATAAAAGGGCTGTAGTAGGCTTGGTTAAGCGCAGAACACAATGCGGTCGCAGTCGCGGTCGCTGTCGCATGTCAAAAATTTAATGTACGTAAATCCCATAACGTAAACACAATGATGTCGCGGTCGTAAGGTGCGTCGCAAGAGTTGGCTAACTTTTAACTCGGTCGTACGACATTGTGACAGCTGTAGAGAAAAAAGAAACAATTCACAGGAAATTTTTAAATCGGACGGTTAACGATAAATTGTAATACAAACGTATTATTTTGTGAAATTTGTAATATTTTAGGGATATTAATTCTTTATTAAAACAGGAAAATGGAAGAACAAATAATAGAAGCGGTGAAGGAAAGAGAAATGCTGTGGAATCTTTGTCACCCACTATATAAAAATATGAAAAGGAAGGCACAAGAGTGGCAAAGCCTTTCGCTCGGAGTTCCAGGTATTTGTTTTATATGATATTCTGAATGATTTTTAAACAAATTTTTCATGTAGCTGAAGTTATAAGAAAAAAGTGGAAGCTGCTCCTAGACAGTTATTTGCGGGCGAAGAGGCGAACTGTGTCTGGTCAGGCGGCTGAGGATCCGGATCAAGGCAATTGGAAGTTCGAAAGCGCTATGGACTTCCTAAAAGACCACATACATAAAACCAAGGCCGTGAGTTATTTTTCCAACAGAATATACAATATATAATGTTTTTTTTTATTTTTTTTACAGAACAACCCTACTTTGTACAATGGAGTCTGTGCAAAGGTTTTTAGAATCCTCTGAGCCTGGACCAGCCACATCGCAACCACAACAATCCGATGAGGATGAATATTTTTGTAGAAGTCTATTGGAAAAGCTTCGTACTTTTCCAATAGAAATAAGAAACACTACAAAATTAGAAATCCTGCGCTATGCGAATGAGGTGCAAATGGAAATCATTAAAAAAAAGAAAGAGTGAAGACTGGATTAATTTATTATTGTGTTATTATACTCATTATTATGTTCCTTATTTTGTTTTAGATTGTTTGTTTGTGAAAGTTTTATTTTATTTATTATTTTTATTCAACTCATTTTTTTTTTGTTTTACATTGAATTGTTTTGAATTGAATTGAAAAAATACATAAAAAGAGAAAAGGAAAGAGAAAAGAATAAAATATGAAAAAAAATAAATAAAAGTTTTCATTTTATTCCAATGGTTGGAAAGCTATTTTGCCTTCGTTGAGAAAATAATTTGTTAAAGTTCTCCTCACACTGAAGGCTTCGCTTGGTATATTGTTTGCTCCACATCTACGAATAGGTAACAATTCCTTGGCCTCCTGACGCCAAGTACGAAAGATGCGTTCTCCATTAGCAGTATAAGAATCATAGTAATTGTCCGGGCAATGCGAGTTGCAGTTGAATACATCGTCTGTGATTTTGATGAAATTATGTAAAATTATGCAGGCAAGCACAACTTTGTCCACATTTTGTGGATGAAATTCTATGCGTTTCCCAAGAATTCGCGAGCAGTCAAAATGCCGAAGATATTCTCTATTACTCGACGCGCTCTTGAAAGCCTGAAATTAAATACCTCTTCAGGCTGGTTCAGTTGAAGACCAGATTTAAATCTTTTCGGAGCTGAAAATCACAGTCACCAACGAAATAAAGGGGTACCGTTCTTTGTGAATTTGGCAATTTCTCTTCGACCGGTAGATTGATGTTATTGTCATAAATTATTATTGCCCCAACATCGACAGCCGTGAAGGTATAATTGGCGTCACAAATTGCCATCAAAACAAAGCTGAAGTAACCCTTGTAATTTATGTACTTTGACCCCGTCTTCGGCGGACATTTTATTTCGTTGTGCTTACCATCGATACTGCCCACGCAATTCGGCATGTTCCATTTGTCGTTAAACTGCCTGCTGATGTTTTGACACTCCGAGGTGTTAAGTTCTGGCATATACACTGGAGACAGTACTTCCCAAGGGGCTTTACACACTTCAACAATTATTTTCCGTACTGTTGATACACCCATCCGGAACGACCAAGCCCAAAAAATTGGAGACACACCTTGAGATAAACACCTGCACGAAGTAACAATTATGTTCCAGCCAATCATTTTCCAATGAAACACTTATATCAAAGTAACTACCAACCGGCATTCGGGACTAACTGCTTTTCTTATTGATGTTTTCATCAAAGTCGGTTTTACTAAACTTAAAAGCAACTCGTATTGAAGTTTCGTCATACGAGTCGCTTTAAAAAACAAAAAAGCCGTCGTTTTGTATTATAAATTTAAACGTTGTTTCAAAAAAGTCTTCGGCTTTTCTGTTTTGGTACAAAGGACGGACCCACCACCGCCGTTTTTTTGTTTTTAACAATTTATCTGCCAAGTAACACATTTGCACAACACTTGCAATAAAAATAACTTTCTTACGTTTATCCATATTACTTTTATTATTATTTGCAATTTTCCAACAAAAGCACAAATTCAATTCAAGCTGCTGTTAAAAATTACAATTTGAATTAAAACAGCTGTTTAAAATCTGACATAACAAAGCGACCTCATTGTGGACGAAATTTTTGGCAATCATTCCGACTGCGACCGCGACATCATTGTGTTCCAGCAGTTATGCGTGCCATTAGCGGCGTTCACACTCTGCGATTTGTGTATACTATTTTCTTGATGGGCCAAATCCTAAAGTGTGAACTCTCTTACATGTCGTCAGATTTGCCGTATGGAAGTTCAACTTGTTCAACTTTTCGACTTGCTTGATCGACTTATGGTAAGGTGTGTACAGCTGTCGTACAACTTCAGAGCATTTTTGCACTTTTGCTGGTGACTTCAGAGAGTGAACAATAATTTTGAGCGGAATGAACGATATGACGTCAAACAAAGAAAAATAATTTTGGATTAATTTTGGTGTACTGACAATTTCCAGAAGCGTGGAAAATTAAAAGTGAACTGTGCAGAAATAAAAAAAAATTATTAAAAAAATATGAGCAAATCGATAATAATGCATATTCCATCTCTCAATATTGTATTTTCTTTTCTTATATGAGGACTTATTTCTCAGTAACTCGTCATACGTTACTGCACCAATTCGGAAGTAATTATGAAAATTCTCTGGCGTATTTTCGTTCAATTCTCTTAAAATATTACCTATGAGAATTTATTACATTATCCGACCCATGGTTAACCCCCATTCGCTTTTTTCCTTTTTTTCCTTTTTTTCTACATTTTCGAGTATTTCACCAATTATCGTCACTGAAACTAAAGGCATGCATTGTCATGTTAATACTTCGAAATTTCTATCGTAAATCAAGTTTGTCAAGCAAGTGGTATGGTGTGAACGCTAGACATTACGAGTAGTCGTCAAGCAGATCGTATAGACAAATCGTATAGTCTGATATAACTTAAAAACGATGTTGCGATCGATTTAAAAAAAAAAAACTTTATTTTCACAAAAAAGACTCGTTGCCTTTTCGCTCAGCTTAATAACTCACTGGGTGGAGTTCTTCCACACCCTTATATATATCGGCCACTTTGCATTGTCAGATACCCGTTAACCAGGAATGCGAAAATGACACAGGTGATTGCACCCGTGCATTATTTGGAAGAGATAGATTGACGCGTTGAAGAATGTATAGGTATGCAATTGAATGCTACTGGTGATTGCACCCATGCATTATTTAGAAAAGATATATTGGCCCGTTGAGGAATATGTAGGTGTAACCTACATATAAAAAAGAAATACATAAAGTGCAATTATATATAATTAGAAAATAAATGTCTCTACTTCTTTCATGTTTGTATATTGCGGTGTCAACAGCAAATACTTTCCGAGGCAGAGAAGCTGGTCGGAACACCACAACTGTGGCTCGTCCTCCAAGCCAGATCCACTTTTTTGACTTTTTTCAACTTCATTTAACGCTCAGAAGAATTGCTTCCTTAAGGTATGAATCTGTTTTTTATTATATCGATGGTTTCCGAAGGGATTTTCCTTCCTAAGAAGATAGCCTGGTAGGAGTCAGATCTTTTGACTTCGTTAAAAATGCCTCTCGTATCCAAACACTGTCCGTATTCACTCCACAAGCGATAAAAATTAATGAAAGAAAATTAAAATATTTTGAACAAGAGTAAAGAGGAACGTCAAAATGAGCCAGAAACAATATCGCCCTTGATTCATCGGGAACTTTATTTTCCATCCTATTTCAGCTCATTTACTGTCTCTTTTGCACTTGTGTGAGCCGGGAGGCGTGAAGGCCCCGGCCCATAGAATCCGTTGATTTCAACTGAGTGCAAACGTGTTGGCGGATAGAGCAGACAAGCATCGGCCCATAGAATCCGTCAATACGTTGACAATTGTCGATGACATTTATTAATTGATGGAGTGCGTTCGTCTGAGTTATAAAATGGATAGCACGGATGGCCTTTGATCGCCTCAAGCAGTTCTTCCTCGAACATTTTATAACATTTTTTTCAGAGAATAATGTACACTTTTCGCACACTAAACGACCTTCAGCTACCGAATCGTACTTTGAATGTCAACCGAATTTGAAGTTTCTCTCAGTACGAGAGAGTTCCTAAACATTCTCTCAATGCATCGACCAATGAACGGGCTTACTCTCAATTCGTGCATGAGTGAACCTCAGAATGTAAATGTGTAAGCTCCAATATGTGAATGTATGTCCGTCGGCTATGGGCCACCTCCCATTAGAATGGGTATATTCTAATTTGCACTCAGTTGAAATCAACGGATTCAACGGAAATTTGCAATATTTTAGGGATATTTATTCTTTATTAAAACAGGCAAAAAGGAAGAACAAATAATTGAAGTGGTGAAGGAGAGGGACATTTTGTGGAAGCTTTGCCATCATTTTTTGTTCTTAACAATTTATATGCCAAGTAGATCATTTGCACAAAACTTGTAATAAAAATAACTTTCTATCATTTATCCATATTACTTTTATTATTATTTGCAATTTTCAAACAAAAGCAGAAATTCAATTCAAACAGTTGTTTAAAATTACAATTTGAATTAAAACAGCTGTTTAAAATCTGATATAACAAAGCGACCTCATTGTGGACGAAATTTTTGTCAGATTGCCGACTGCGACCGCGACAGAAGGTGCGACTGCGACATCATTGTGTTCCAGCAGTAAGGGCTAACTATATTAGGCAGAAGCAAGCAGAAGCTTATGTCAGAACCGAACGAAATTCTCCCCTCTGTTTCAACGAAAAGCCAAGATACCCACAATGAACAAATGCAAGCAGAAGGAAAGGAACTGTCAAATTGTTTTCATTCGATTTGTTTCTTTTCGGTGTGGCTTTGGCTTTTTCCTTTTTGTTGAAATAAAAGCCATCTGCTTTATCATGGAGGCACTTTTGTCCTGCACAATTGAAATCAACTTGTTAACAAACTCGTACTCCATATTTATTTTTATCTTTTTTCTCTTTCCTAACCTCAAATGTCACTTGTCAAAAACTCTGGCCGGAAAGTCTTCTTTCATGAAGACCTTCCGTCTGCTCGCATCAGTTAACGAAACCTCGTATATTCCAATTGGGGGCATATCATATGCTTTGCATGTAAGAAAACATTCCCCTCTGCTTGCTCCTGCCTATTATGGTTGGGCCTTTAGCTCTGAGCAATCAAAATTAAGGTATTGCTTGGGAAGGACTTCATTTAGGACAGGAGAGTGCAAAGTTATTGAACAACCGCATGGTTCCAAAGATATCACATGATCTTCATTAGTTCCACAGCGAATCTTCGACAATCTCCCGTGGCCTACAACCTGAAACAACGGAAACGGTGGAAGAAACTAATTTTCGTTTATGGTATTTGGAGCACTGAAAGCGCACAGACGATTTGTCTTTGAATGTTTAGGTTTTAAAATACATAGTTTGGTCGAGCCACTTACTCAAGTCACTACCAAACATGACAGCAGAGATGGGAGTAATGCATTAGCATGACTTTTTCATTAGCATTGGAATAAGTCAATGCCAATGAAAAAAAAATCATTACAATTGAAATTTTCAATGCTAATGAAAAAAAAATTCATTGGCATTGATTTATTCAATGCTAATGAAAAAGTAGTAATGACGAATGATTCAAAAATGTCATTGAATTATAAGGCATTATCAAATGTTTTTGGTTATTTTTTTTTTTATTCAATTGTTTGCTTTCATTATAACAAGCTTTTCAAAATGGTCGTCGATTAAATTTTGACGACGACGGTATTGACGATTCCAGCGAATAAGAAAAGTCTTTCAACTGGAGCTGAAGATGGCAAGGGCGTCCTAAATTTATAAAACATGTGTTTTATAATCGGATAGTTGTTGAGTACGATCGACGTTTTATTTTCGCTCTTCAAAAAGCTTCTCAATTCCTTTACTATACTCAGGCTCTCGTTCCTACAGATCGTCTTAAGGCCCCGGCCCATAGAATCCGTCAATCCGTCACTCCGTTGATTTCAACTGAGTGAAAACGTATTGGCGGATAGAGCAGGCAAACATCGGCCCATAGAATCCGTCAATCCGTTGACAGTTGTCGATGACATTTATTAATTGATGGAGTGCGTTCATCTGAGTTATAAAATGAATGGCACGGATGGCCTTTGATCGCCTCAATCAGTTCTTCCTCGAACATTTTATAACATTTTTTTCGTAGAATAATGTTCACTTCTCGCACACTAAACGACCCTCACCAAACGAATCGTACTTTGAATGTCAACCGAATTTGAAGTTTCTCTCAGTACGAGAGAGTTCCCAAGCATTCTCTCAGTGCATCCACCAATGAACGTGCTTACTCTCAATTCGTGCATGCGTGAACCTCAGAATGTAAATGTGTAAGCTCCAATATGTGAATGTATGAGCTCCCAACGGAGCGAAAAGTAGAAAGTAGCTCTACTTTGTCCGTTGAAGTTCATACATCCGTCGGCTATGGGCCACCTCCCATAAGAATGTGTATATTCTACTTTTCACTCAGTTGAAATCAACGGAGTGACGGATTGACGGATTCTATGGGCCGGGGCCTTTAGCGTCTTAAGGCCCGGGCCCATAGAATCCGTCGATCCGTCACTCCGTTGATTTCAACTGAGTGAAAAGTAGAATATACACATTCTTATGGGAGGTGGCCCATAGCCGACGGATGTATGAACTTCAACGGTCAAAGTAGAGCTACTTTCTACTTTTCGCTCCGTTGAGAGCTCATACATTCACATATTGGAGCTTACGCATTTACATTCTGAGGTTCACGCATGCACGAATTGAGAGTAAGCACGTTCATTGGTGGATGCATTGAGAGAATGCTTGAGAACTCTCTCGTACTGAGAGAAACTTCAAATTCGGTTGACATTCAAAGTACGATTCGTTTGGTGAGGGTCGTTTAGTGTGCGAGAAGTGAACATTATTCTAGGGAAAAAATGTTATAAAATGTTCGAGGAAGAACTGATTGAGGCGATCAAAGGCCATCCGTGCCATTCATTTTATAACTCAGATGAACGCACTCCATCAATTAATAAATGTCATCGACAACTGTCAACGGATTGACGGATTCTATGGGCTGATGCTTGCCTGCTCTATCCGCCAATACGTTTTCACTGAGTTGAAATCAACGGAGTGACGGATTCTATGGGTCGGGGCCTTTAGCGAGTACACATTTGCCCAGTTATCAAATGCACAAACCTACATTTCTGAATTTCAATTTTTCTCTACTTCTCATTGGCATTTTAAAATGGTAATGCTGACTTATTTCCAGAAACACTAATGAAACGTACCACTTAAAATGGCTGCCGACGTTTGCCTACAAGCTGCGACGAGCACGTGGGAATCTGAAGTTCTGTCAAAATTTTGTAAAGAATCACGCACATTGTTATAATTCCAAGTGTGTGTGGCGGGAGTACACTGCGGTAAAATGAAATGAGCTCACAGTATTCACGAATAGTTTGTTTGTAACGGGTTTTGTCGCTGCGAACCTGAACTTCTTTCAAAATTTCAGGGTGTCACGGGAGACGACGTACGTCCCACTCTGGTTTCTGCTTATTTCATTAGCATTTTTCAATGATAATTGAGTAATTCAATGCCAATTAAATTTTTTTTCATTGGCATTACTTTATTTAATGCTAATGATATTTATAATTTCATTGAGAAGGTAATGCATAACTCCCATCTCTGCATGACAGATACTCGTCAGCCCGCACATTCTTGAACACGTGACCCGACCAATCAATGCATTCAAATCGAAACATTCGCATTCCAAAATCTATTAGCCATAAACAATGATCGCCAAAATCATAATTAAATCCCAGTACTGTAGTATCTATGTGTAACACCTACCTGAATAAAATAAACCACTTTTTCTTCTCATATTAAAAAAAAAAGGTGTCTGCGAACTAAATGGATTTTGCTTGAACAAAGAAATCGTGTGCGATATACCTGCTCGAAATCCATTACAACAAAACCACCATATATGCAGATTCAAACCCTAGGCCAGAGGAGTCTTAGAAACCAAATTCATACAAGGAATTAAAGAAACATTCTCATACACATTTAATATTTTCAGAAAAGTCAATCCGTGGTTACGACGAATTGCGCTGGTTATGTATCAAACGCATTAACTTTTTGATCTGCATTTTGGCCCTGTCCAAGCCAGATTTCAAACGGCTTATATCGTCAACTTGAAGTTTATTTGTTCCTAAGTTGTTCTTTATGTACAACATCGGATTGTCTGGAAACTCAACTTCATTAATAAGTTGCGAAAGAACTTTTGTTAACGCTTCAATAATGCCGTACGTCTCAAGGTACCTGCGAAATTGATCACGCCCAGGCTCTATTGGCTGCAAAAATAAAAATTAAAACATAATTGGATTAACATTTATGACAAAATTCAAAGCCTACCTTAAACGACATTTTTAGGACACCACAAAATTAACACCCTGATGCACTGTTTAGCATATCACTAGAGATCAAATAGCGATTCAAAACTAAGGAAGGTCTGAAGCAAGGACCAAATAGAGAAACACAGCTTTTGAATAGCTTTTCGCAATTTGCCTGCAAACCCCCATGTTCGAAAAATGTTCGAATTCGTTTTAAAGGCGCCGGCCCATAGAATCCGTTGATCCGTCACTCCGTTGATTTCAACTGAGTGCAAAATAGAATATACACATTCTTATGGGGAGGTGCCCCATATCCGACGGATGTATGAACTTCAACGGACAAAGTAGAGCTACTTTCTACTTTTTGATCCGTTGACAGTTCATACATTCACATATTGGAGTTTACACATTTACATTCTGAGGTTCACGCATGCACGAATTGAGAATAAGCACGTTCATTGGTGGATGCATTGAGAGAATGTTTAGGAACTCTCTCGTACTGAGAGAAACTTCAAATTCGGTTGACATTCAAAGTACGATTCGGTTGCTGAAGGTCGTTTAGTGTGCGAAAAGTGTACATTATTCTCGGAAAAAAATGTTATAAAATGTTCGAGGAAGAACTGATTGAGGCGATCAAAGGCCATCCGTGCCATCCATTTTATAACTCAGACGAACGCACTCCATCAATTAATAAATGTCATCGACAATTGTCAACGGATTGACGGATTCTATGGGCCGATGCTTGCCTGCTCTACCCGCCAACACGTTTGCACTCAGTTGAAATCAACGGAGTGACGGACCAACGGATTCTATGGGCCGGGGCCTTAAGTCTAAAGCTATATGATATCAGCTGAGCTTTCTCTAAACTAAAACGGGTGTCTCAAAAGGATTCATCTTGTGGCCCTTGTTGTTCGCTGTTCAATAACGACATCTCTGTCATTCCTAAACATACGTATATAATACGTATGTACATATGTCCGAAGACGATGTCTAAATATGTATCAACTATGCCTTTTACATATAGGAGATGATAGTGCAAGGCTAAATAAAGGTCTTCAAGCCGTTATACCATACTAATATAAAAACAAACGTATGCTTAACTCCACCAATAGCCAAGCCTTCGTCATACATAGGTCGTATTATCCCAGACCGAAGCACTTTCCACCAATCTAAGCCAATGGAAGCAACGTTAACTATGTAAGGGCTGTTGGAAACCTTGGATTTTGTGATATTTATGTGATATAGGCCTCTATTGCGAGTGTCGATCAGCGATCGATGATCGCCATTTTTCGATCATCGATCGTTGATTGCAGATGTTGGTATTGTGGATGTCGATTGTGATCGACAGTTGTCGATTTGACACTCGCTTGTTGCCGATCGTAAAATACTGATCGTTGCTTTCTGTTAGAGAAAAATATCTTTTTTTTGCGTACGAAATGAAGTAATTTTAATAAAAATAATGAATTTATGGAGTATTTATGAAATTCTAAACAATTAGAGCTCCTCGTTTCGTTCATGGAAGCAAATCCCTATATTGCTAAGGGAGATTATTTGAAAAGATTAAGTACTAAACTAGATGGTTATGGACCTCCTATGTGTTCATGGGAAAAATGGGTGAAATTAAGAAAAACAAAAGTCCTATTGGAATAATTTGGAGTATTGAATTTCTTTGATGAAATAAATAAACGATAGTCAAACAACTGTCAAAAAACGAAGTATTCACCATATTCATGTTCTTATTCACAATATTCACGTAATTATTCACAATAGTCTACTTCTCCATCGATTGAGTTACACAATACTAAATCCGGAATCAATCGACGCAATCGACAATTGTCGAGTCGATCGCTGATCGACACTCACAATAGGGGCCATAGTGCTGGGGTATTAAGTTCTCGCCGTTTATCAGGAGATGGCTCCAACAGAAAGTACTGGTCGATTGTGACGTAATGAACCAAGCTTAGACATATGGTGAATAAACCGCTATAACACACTAGTGATTTTGTTTTTGCGTCATATACTTTTGGTTGTGTGTAAATGTCTGATTTTGTGCCAAATAATCGTCATTTGCCGGAAGTGTAGCTTTTTTTCTTTCATTCAAAAGAAAACGGCGGCTGAAGCGCATCGAGAAAAGTTTACGGAGATGCTGCTCTAAGTGAAACAACGTGCCGTGATTGGCTCCGTCGCTTCAAAGTCGGTGTTTTGATGTTGGCGACCGTTCGCGTGAAGGCATTGCACTATGAGGATCCATGCCAAACGCAAAAGAGCATGCGTTGGGAATGATTCAAAAGCGAGGAACTTGGGTTCCTCCTTGCTCCAGCAGCAAAAAAGGAAGTTACGGGTGATGAAAACTGGATTCATTACAGCAGCCCAAAGAAAATAAATTCATGGGGACAGCCCGGTCATGTTTCTACGTCGTCGGCTCGACCGAATATTCACGCTGCGAAGGTTATGCTGTGTATTTGGTGGGATCAGGGCGGTGTTTTTCATTATGAACTGTTAAAAAAAAACGGAACAATCATTGAGGAACGGTATCGAACACAATTGATGCTATTGAGCCGAGCACTGCTTGAAAAGCGGTAACAGTCCGAGCAGAGGCACGAAAAACTGACAACGCGCGGCCTTACGTTGCCAAACCCGTTAAAAACTACTTAGAAACGCTCAAATGGGAAGTCCTACCATACCCGCCATATTCCCCAGATATTGCGCCTTCCGATTATCACTTCTTCCGTTCGATGGCACATGGTCTGGCTGATCAGCAGTTCCATTCGTATGAAGACATCTCAAAATGGCTTGATTCGTGGTTAGCCTCAAAAGACGAATACTTCTACCGTGACGGTATGCGGGCTCTGCCAGAAAGATGGGTAAAGGTTATCGCTAGCAATGGGCAATATTTTGAATGATTCATTTGTAACCCTTTTTTCACAATAAAGTTGCAGTTTCATCAAAAAAACAGCGAGAATTTAGCTGCGCTCCTAATATTTGCCTCCCATATCATGCCGCTTATGTGTGATTCATTGCCAAACAGCTCTGCGACGCAATATTCACAATATTCACCACGTTCTACAGCTCGGTAAATCTAGTGAGCGGGTGCTATTATTAACGGATTGTCGGATACTACCCGGTCTTGGCTCCTTACCAGTACGTTTGTATATTTATGCAGTCGTAAATAATGGAACACCTGTGCGACCCTTTTACCTATCATCGATTAATGATGTGCTGGGGCTTTGAGAACTGTCGAGCATTTTCAACACGGCACGAAACACGGCATTCTATACTTATAACAAAATTTGATGTAAAAATTATTAGAAAGAATACGGCATTCTATACTTATAGCAAAATTTGATGAAACACATCTTATTCTTGTGTCAGCTAGGTTAGGTTAGGTAAAAGAAGGGAAGTGTGATGGTTGAGCATCACTTCCACTCGGAGGCCAAAAGGCCCATTGTGATTCCCTTCATTTGTGGAGTACACATATAATTAACCTGTCCTATCACGTGGTGGCTGAAACCCACGTCCGCAATCTCTGTAAAGAATCTTTGGCGCAGCGAAGCTAGGCGCCGATTCTGGAGAGCTGGGCAGTGGCAAAGGAGATGTTGGATTGTCTCGGTTTCTTCCTCATCGCCGCAACTCCTGCAGATCGCTGGATCCCGAGGTCCATTCCCGGAGCATTGTCCAATGGGACAGTGCCATGTTATTACTCCAACTCCGACGAGCATACGGATAGAGTTTCGGTCCAACGCCAAGAGCTTCGTTGTTTTTCCGATATTAAGCTCTGGCCACGATGATCTTGTCTTGTGGCTGTCGTTTCTTGTAAGACAAGACGAGTTGGCTTCTTTTATGATGGTGTCATTTATGATCCGGTATAATGCGCTGATCGGTGGTTGCAATGATGCGTCCGCTTCGCTGATGTCCAATTCAGACCTATGCCTGGCCAATTCGTCCGCTCTTTTGTTCCCTGCGATTGACCTGTGACCCGGGACCCAACAGAGTTTGACTTTGTAGTGTCTGATGGACTTCAGTGATTCGCGATACTGCATGACAGCTTTTGATCTTGTTGCACAGGATCCTATTGATTTCAGTGCAGCCTAGCCGACTTCGAAGATAGCGATATCCGGTGGTGGGATATCGGTTACCTGTAGGTCTGTGGCTGATTTCTATCTTGCTAAGACTTGTGCTTGCAAAACGCTGCACAAACCACTGAGTCTAAATAATTCCTGTTTGTGCAGGGTATCAGATTAGAACCCGGCCCAGTGCCTGTGTCCATTTTCGGGTAATCTCGTGGTCGTTGATCATGGCGTTTGATAGCCACTCTTCTCTGTAGGGAAAAAGGATTGGTATTCTGAGAAAGAAGTCATTTTTTGTCAGCTAACAACAAAATTAAACGAGAGAATAATTAAACGATTAAAAAAATCCCATTACACATACAGTTTGTAAAGAAAGTGTTTACACAAGTGGAAAAAACAACTTATTTTACTTTTCGCTTTTAAATACGAAGACTTATAACAACTTTATTAAATTTTTCTTTTCCAATATATTATTATATGAATCCAGGAAACGATATAACACAAAATGCTAATCATTTAACTAAGAAACAACAACAAAAAATATAATAATTCAATGTCAAAAATGTGTTTACACATCTGAATGAATTCGAAGAAAAACCTTTTTTTTTTTTTCTTATTAATACTTAGTATGGCTACCTCCTTGATCGCGGCCGGGGCAAGGACTCTTGCGGCTCATTGACCGACCACCTGGTTGGACTGAGCATGAGTGGTGCAACCAACAGAGGAGACATCACAGCGCAGAAAGCGTCGGCGACTAGTAAAGGCTGCTGCAGGAGGCCTAAGCATGCCAGCACTTTCTGCATGCGCCTCAAACATTCCTCCTCTTATTGGTGACTGTTAAATTCTCAATAAGATCGTGCCAGGGTCCCAAACTGATGGAGCTGGAGATGTTCAGGGTTCCGTTATGGCTGACGCTACCGCCGAAAAAGGCGGTGATGCTGACAAACAGACTGATCGCAGAAGGCAAAGCGGTTTCGGGTCCCAACAACCTTCCAGCTGGCAGAGCTGTTCCAAAGCGGCGTCGGAAGGGAGGGGGAGCTCGAACCGAAAAAGGTAAGGTCTCTAGCAAACGGAGGTCGACAACGGGGAGGGAGAACGTGATGTCTCCTCCTCAAACGCTGCGGCGGGTAATCGAAGTCCGAAGGTAGATGCGGCGATCAACAAAGATCAAAACAAAAATTTTAAGACGGAGAGGACCAAAGACTGCTCCTCGGAGGCAGACACTTCACACTACAAAACTCTTTCCTCTGGAAAGGAGATACAAGAGACAGTAAAGAGTCGAGACAAGCAACTCTCCTATAACGAGGCAGCCATCTCCTCTGAAAAGATCAGGATAGGGAAAGCTGGCAGTGACAGCAGAATGACCAGCGAAGATTGCCCACATTGGGAGGATCGTCTACTGGAGCTAGTTTCAGAAACATGCTTCTGTATTCAGGCTGAGATGTCTGCACTGATGAATGGTACCTTCGTAGTGAGCTGTTTCTCACAGCAGACATCTACCTGGATCAGAAGCATGGTGCCGAAAATCTCTTCCCTGGGAACTACTACCTATCAGGTAGTTAGTCTCCCAAAATTAACGCGCGCTATTTGCTGGATTCCCGAGAAACCTAGAAACAAGCTGGATGTGCTGACGCGACTATGTGCGCAGAACCAGAACCTTTGCATCGCCAAAAAGCTGACAGCGTTTTGGTGGTTTTGGACTCAACATGCTTTTACCAAAGAGGCTTGCTATCTAGGATGGCTGCCAGGTACTTAGCCAGTATTTTTTCTCCTTCTCGTGAAGAGAACGACATCAGTCTTAGGAGGATTAACCGGCAGTCCATTACTCGAGCACCAGTCCTCGATCACATCGAGCGCCGCCTGCGCTTTGAGACAGACATTCGCTAAACATGAGCCGACAGAGAGAACAGAAATATCATCCGCATACGCCTGAGCATAGATTTCAGAGGCGTTGAGAGCATCGAGAGAGAGTCGACTACCACGCACCATAACAGCGGAGACAGGACGTTCCCTTGCGGGCAGCCCCTGTTTACTCCAGACTTAACACATTGTTCCAGGCCTGCATCTGCGATCTATGTCCTGGGCACAAGCATTGCTTTGATCCACAAAACCAGTACTTCATCTACGCCATGCCGTCTAGCAGCGTTACACATGCTGTCGAAAGTAGCGTTATTAAAAGCACCCTCAATGTCGACGAAAATGCCAGTACGTATTCGTATTGCCTTTCGAGAGCGCATTCAATTGTCCCAACTAGGTTTTGGAGCTCAGTTTCGCAGGATTTTCCGCGCTGATAAGCATGTTGCATGTCCGAGAGAGGATGCATTCGAAGGGCACCTTGCGCATGTGCAAGTCTACTAGTCTCTCCATTCAGCAAGGATGTTAGACTGATTGGTCTAAAACTATTGGCGAGTGAGTAATCTTCTTTCCCTATTTTGGAAATAAAAAAAAATAAAAAGGAATAGGTACGTAGGCAAGTGCCAGGCTAGCAGTGAAAATTATTTTCAGAGTAGGAAGCAGCTGTCTTGTACCTTTTTGCAGCATAACAGGGTATATCCCATCAGTGCCTGGTGACTGGAAGCCATCGAAAGATACCACAACAAATTCAATGGCCTCAGTAGTTGCAACGCGTGACGCAATAAATCAGCTACGCCGATTTGTTTTCATCGTTTCAGTCGCAGTTACCAATGAGGGAGTGTGGAACGAGCCGATGAATATTTAATTCCCCGGAAATGGGTCTGAAGCGTTTCTTGAAGAGTTTCTGGTTTAGGCTCGGCGAAGCTACAATCAGACTTTCTGAGTACATCCAGGTTTGTCGATTTTCCTCGCTTGAGAACATTAACCAACTTGCTGGTCGCGCCCAGAGATTTGACCTCTCCGCAGAAGGACTTATAGGAATCATTCTTCGATTTACGAATAAGCTTCTTATATTCATTTTGCTTCCAATCATCTTCCGAGTTCCTGGCTTCCCTGCGAAGACATTGGAGCTCAGCGTTGCACCAGGGAACCAATTTCCTGCTGGGAGGTTTTTTTGACAGGACATGTTCATCAGGTTATGAGCGGCCTCCTCCACCAATTGCTTTGTTCTGAGTTTAGGCAGGGCTTGAGTGGATTTCTCAAGCTCCTCTCTGGATGGAACCCAGTCCGCCTTTCCCGGATTCCGCTTGGGCTACGAGGGGGAGATCCCACACTTCAATTGTTATTCGATATATCTATGGTCTGACAGCGTAACATCTGGTAAGACTCTCTAGTTAGTCATGGCCTTCACATGTCTATTAGATAGGATTAGGTCACTCACTTCTTGTCGTATCGCTGTCACCAAGCTTGGATGAGAGCCAATATTGTTGATGATAAGGTCAGACGAAAAAGTGATGTTTAAAAGATGGTCTCCTCTCCGGTTGCATTTGCTGCTGCCCCAAACAGTGTTTTGAGCATTAGCATCGCAACAGATGCTTATCCCTCGGTTTCACAGTACTGTACGAGTTCCGAAGACCGCCTTCGGTGGCGGAGGCAGTACCGATTCGTAGGGGAACGAAGTATTCAATTTCTCCGTGCGCTTTGTAGCTAACTCTAGCAGCCACCAGATATTGTGCACAGAATTGATCAAGTTTGGTTGCGGATAGTGTGTTCGATATGATGAGGCAGACCCCAGGCCTTTCGGATCACTCAGCATAAAGAATCGTAGCATCACGTATACCACACAGGCGTTTATTCCACACCCATGGTTCCTGAATGGGTACAATGTGATGATTTGTACTACTGCATGCAATTCTGCTACTGAGAATAGAGGAAGCAGCCTTGCAATTTTTTTTTTATTTCATGTAAAATCTTATGAATAAAAATTATACAATTACGCATTACAAAAAGATTTTATGAAATAATTAGGAACATCCTATTGTCGGAAGACAAGTGGCGAATGATCCATCAGAACAAATTTGACATTAATGTAGGTTGAATTGTCATTAACCCATTAATGCCTATAGTACGAAATATCATATCATGCTGGTGGTAACACAACGTATGGTGACATTTCCAGCACGTGCAGTCTAGACTGCTGCTCGTAGGTTTACTGACGTCTGTTAGAGTTGGTTCGTCGTTTAGGAAAGTTGAAATAAGGTTAGCTTATCAGAAACGTTTACAAGGTGCCTACAAATATTTATTCTTTTGAATCTAATACAGTAATTATCTAGTTCACTATGTATCACAGAATTGAGCCACAAAGAAAAATGTTGGTTTTGAAAAAAATCTATTCTGTTAGCGGCAATTAATTTTGGAATATGAAATTTCATATCATAGGCAGTAGTGTGTATTTTTTATTATCTTATTTCGGAAAGAAATATTATAGTCCTGTGGATCCTAAAAATGCAGAAGAACTTTTGAACATGTTAGAAGAACTGGAAGAAGGAGATAATTAGTCTGTTCAGTGACGAAAAGATCAGATCAGAACAGGACAGCACAGCACAGATTCATGAAAACTGTCAGATCAAGTTAGAACAGAAAAGTACAGCCGTATGTTAGTTGTCAAAAAGCGGAAAACATCTTAAATGTCAGATTGTAATAAACATGTGTTAGAATTAAATAATAAACAAAAGTGAATTCACATAAAAATGCTTTGGAAGAGTTGTGGTGGGCACTAATAGTGAAATTACTGTGATTAGTGACTCGTCAACAACATTTTTCAGTGATGATATGTATGTTTTAGCGTGAACTTTAGCTGACAGCTGCTTTTGACACTTTTCACGAATCTGTTCTGACTCCAGAGTAGGTGCAGAAAATCGTGTTCTGAAGTGTCGGGAAAACCGTCACAAATCAGAACACTTTCGGACAGAAATTTTTGTCACTGAACAGCAAAAGTTGTACTTTTCTGTCCAGAACAGCGTCACTGAACAGTCTAAATGAGTTAGAGAAGATCAGAAAATGAAATCACTCGATTTTGTGCTTTGTCCGCCAGTTGATGGGATCGATAGTGAGAAAGATGATGCTCAAAGTGATGAAGAAGGATTATGCGAAATACACGATATTGGTAAAGGGGTTTTGCGCCAGCCAACGAAGATATATGCTGTTGATGGAGATAGGAACAGAGAAGAACTCAACCTGAGTAGGCAAGGTGATTCTGATTCTAATGACGAAACAGAAGATGAAGAAGAATCCGTTCCACTCAGTACTCGTTTGTTGGCAAAGAGGCTAAAAACAGACGAAGCAAGCACAAGTGGTACATCCTATAGGAAGAAAGTGAAAGAAAAAAACAGACGCCAATGGAAACCGGCTACGTTGAATCAAAAAACGGGACCAACTTAAATAAATAAAGTTTCTGAACCGCATATTGCGGAACGAATTTGCACTGAAAACCTGTCACCAATTGATATATTCAAGTTATTTTTTTCCGAAGAATTTGTACAGTTTATTTGCGACGAAACGAACAAGTACACGGTTTCAAAGGTAACCATGAATTTCAAGTTACAGTTACTGAATTGTACATTTATTTCGGAATCATCGTTATGTCTGGATACTGCAAATTACCCTCAAGAAGAATGTACTGGGAAACAAAACTGGACACTTTCAATGCTCTTGCAAGCAACAACATAACAACATAAGTCGAGATCGGTTTGAGGCTATACATAGGTATTTGCATTTCAATGACAATACAACTATAGATCCTAGCAATCGAGTTTACAAAGTACAACCTCTGCTTGATAGAATAAATGAAGTATCCCAGCAACTGGCACTGCCATTTGGAGAGAATTTTTCTTTAGATGAGGCTATGGAACCGTATTACGGGCCCCATCACATGAAACAATTTATTAGAGGAAAGCCGATTCGATACGGTTTCAAATATAGGTGCCTCACTACTTCTGAAGGCTATCTCTTGAAGTTTGATCCTTACTGCGGCGCTGGAGATAAAATGGAAGGAAAAACATTAGGTACATCTGTTACAGAAAAACTGTACTTTAATTACTTACCTGATGGCAGTACATTTTATTTAGATAACTTCTTCAACTCTCTGCCGTTGCTTGATAGTCTTACACCACAAAATTTGAATTGTATCGGTACAATAAGGACAGACAGGATCGAAAAGGCACCACTAAAAGATTTGACAAAAGAAGCTCGAGGAAGTTTTGATATTATTACAATAGAGAAAAAAATGGATCGATTTGTTTGATAAGATGAAACGACAATAGCCACTAGCGTAGGAGATGTATATTTATGCTACACTAAATGCTCCTGTAAACGGTGGTCAAAAAAGGAAAAAGGTCACATCCAAGTGCCACAACCCACACTTATTAATCTTTATAGTCAAGGAATGGGAGGCGTCGATCTCTTTAACAAGCAGCGAAGACAATATCGTATTCGAATTCGATAAAAGAATTCGATTCTGTGTAAATGGTTCCTTTGTAAATATGTGGATGTTATATCGATTTGTTTTTCCGAAGACAGGACTAGTCGATTTTATACGAAACATAGTCTTGGCTCTTCTAACTGCTCCCCAGTATCTTGCTGGCAGAAACCAGAATGAGACGTGCGTCTTTCGTACGTCTTCCCCCGTAACACCCTGAAATTTTTCCGAGATTTTGACAGCGGTTCAGGTGCATAGCGACAAAACCCGTTACAAACGAGCTTCTATCCGTGAATACGTGTGAGCTCATTTCATTTTACCGCAGTGTACTCCCGCCACACACACTCTTGGAATTATAACAATGTGCGCGATTGTTTACAAAATTTTGACAGCACTTGAGGTACTCACATGCTCTTTTGACAGCACTTGAGGTACCCACGTGCTCGCCCGAGCTTGTAGGCAAACGTCGGCGGCCATTTTGAGTGGGACGTCTCATTGGTGGTTTCTGCTTGCTGGTCCGAAGCCTAAATGCAGCCGAATGATTCTAAGTGAGGTCAGATTTGACAAGATATACCATCTTATACAGGAGAATGCCACTCAAAGACAGTGCGCTTATTACAAAAAGTGTGCGAAATTTATTTGTTCCAAATGCAATGTGGGACTTCAGCCTTAAATTATAAATACTCCATCCCAAAATGTTTATTTTTAGATAGCTAATTTATGTTCGAATAAAACTTATTTTCATTGTCGTTAATTGACTTTTTTGTTCTGAGAACCCAACTGCTTACAATATGAAATTTCATATGTAAAAATTTATTATGTTTTAATAAAGAATTCGAATTTTGAGTTACTGAACCTTTTTTGTGAGTAAAAATAAACCTTAATACAAAAAATCACAAATTTAGGGGAAAAAAAATGTCTCAGGCAGTAATGGGCTAAGTGGAAAAAAAATCAACTTAAGATTTTTAATTATAATATTTTAGTTATAAATGAAATTCAATGAAAGCTAACATATATGTAAAAGATCTCAAAAAATTCAACTAGCACAAAATAAAAGAAAAGAAATACACCAAAACTTACGTTAAAACTATAACATTTAGTAATGAATCTATTTACTCAAAGTTAAATGTAAAGAGAAACAGTTTCAATTTTTTCAATTCTTCAATTTTCTCACTTCTCAAATTAAAAGGTAAATTATTAAACAAGCGGAGCGCAGTGACATTATAGAAATGAGAAAAAATTGATTTTCTTACGAGAGGTACGTTTACTAAGTACTGGTTATTGACACGTAAGTTATGGGAGACATACCATCTTGAAAAGTAATAACCAGATCTGATAAAAAATACTTCAACAACCTTATAAAAATAGAAATGTTTTAGAGGAAGAGTAGTATGAGTAAACTATGAGTCCTACGAAAAACTTTAAACAGGCTACGAATCGCCTGCTTTTGCTTAACAATTAAGTGATCTATTTTATTAGAGTATGTACCACCCCAACAAGGTGTCCATATTCCAACTTAATTTGCAATCCAAAATTATCCCTAAATATTTGAAACTATAAACTTTATATTACAGCAACTAGCCGAACAGTTAATAGCATTGTAAGAAATGTTATGAAGTTGATGAAAACAAGTATACAGATTGTATTTAGTGCAACTAGGAAAATGATATGTTAACTCAATTACTTCAGATGGGGCACCAGAAATGTTGAAGATCATAAATTTGTTTTTTTCACTGCATGCGTTAACAGACGTATACAAATTAAACAGGTTTAATTCGGAATACGACAAAGATGTGTCATCAGCAAAAGCAGTTACTTTACCTTTAAAACGTTGGGCGAAAAGAGAATTAACATAAATAAGAAATAAGATAGAACCCAAAACAGACCCTTGTGGAACGCCCAAATTTACAACTTTTTCCGAGCTACAGCTGTTTTTAATTTTTACCAACTGCTTACGATCTCAACAAACAATAAATAAATTGGCTGCTATCCCGGAGTTGTTTGAAGTTTGATATAACTCATTACAAAGTTTCAAAACAGCGTCTTCGATCGACCTTTCTTTTCTGAAAACATATTGAGAATCACTTAAGAAATTAATTTTGTCTAAAAAGGATAACATACATAATTGTTGAGACTCGTGGTTTCACCATTTTTGAACAGTGGAACGACAATGGTCAATTTAAGTGCAACTGGAAATATACCTTTCTGGATGCTAAGGTTGAAAATGTACATAAAGATATCATGACTTTATACGAAATCTTTAAAATATTATTGGAAATCCTCTAGATTATAGATTAATCTAGATTTAGACCGCGGAGCACGTTCCTCCCTACTACTTGACATCAAAATGGAATAAAATCTTACCAAGGCCGAAGTAGGGACATGAATCGTACGCGAATTTCAGGGTCTCGACCCACCAGACCTCTTTTTCAGAGAGTTCTTACTCTCATTCTAGGAATAGACAATCCAGGCCCTCGTGTCAGGGAAGAGATTTTCAGCACCATGTTCCTGATCCAGGCAGATGTCTGCTGTGAGGAGTAGTTCACCATGAAGGTACCATTGATCAGAGCAGGCTTCTCAGCCTGAATACAGAAACATGTTGCTGAAACTAGCTTCAGTAGATGATCCTCGCAGTGTGGGCAATCTGCGCTGGTCATTCTGCTGTTATTGCCAGTTTTCCCTATACTGACCTTCTCAGAAGAGATGGCTGCCTCTTTGTAGGAGAGGTGCTTGTCTCGATTCTTTACTGTCACTTGTAAACAGGGGCTGCCCGCAAGGGAGCGTCCTGTCTCAACAACAGCTCTATCCTTTTTAACCAAGCGCAACATCATTGCCAGCTGTGATTTGTTTGATCGGTGGTTTCATCTGGGAGCAAATCCACGTAATACGAGTTCTTTATTTCAGTCCTTATTTCTTCGAGTACAATCGTAGCAACCGAAGCGATAAGTTCATTTTGGATATCACTTGATAGACCAGAAAAAAACGTTGAATTCTCCAAATGATTTTTTTAAAACTGGATTGTATGAAGCAAGTTAAATAAATGCAATTTCCCTTGTTCAATAAATTTTGTGTTTCATCATCGCCTCTGAAAAGTAATTCCAAACATGCAAGATGGCAAGTCACATCAATTTTAAAATATCTTTGTTTCGTTTAACTTCTTCATTATTTTCTTCATATTCATTATTCAATTGAAAGTGAACGACATGAATCAATTAAGTTTTCTATCCGAACGAAACCAAATATTTTCATGGACGCCGTTGCACTTAAATGATAACCGCACTCCTTTCTTGCCCGCCTTTGGAAAATTGTTCATATCATTGAATTCGGCACTATTTCCAACACTTTTTTTTATTTGCAAATAAAAGACAAGGCCAACAGTACAACTTGATTGTTTTCAGACATTCTCTTAACCACGAGAAACTTACATGCGATTGTATTGAAAAATGTCTTTGTAACAGTATTTATATTTACACTTCTTTTTTCTTCGAACGATCTAGCTGAAAATGGTTTATTGAAAATACTTTCTATAATACAGTTTTTTTTTTTTTTTTTGGAGGTTTCGGCTATCTGTGGGAGCACTCAGACACAAATACTGGTCCATTGTACTGCCAGACAGACACCTTAGATGGCGTTGGAGCTCATGTGGAGCCAGAGCCAAGCTTCTTTTTACTCATTTATGTTGTGTGCGATTTGTTTTTTCACATAAGTGAACGGAACCTAAAGCTTAATGCCGATTCCGAACGGCGAGAGCCGAGAAGCTTTTTCATGGCAAGTATACAACGGGGGGTTTTGCCAGTACCCCGCCGAGGAGGGACGCCGCGAAATAATCATTCGATGGCGTTGGTGTTATCGGGATCCGAACTCGCTCATTTTGCGTCAGCGGCCGACACACTACCCACTGAGCCACGGCGCGGCGCTCCCTTCTATAATACAGTTACAACCTTTATATTTAATCACAAAAAAAATAACAATAGAAAACAGGTAGACTCTATTATATCGCCCACAGTGAAAATAATTAAAAATAATTAAACAACTACCGTCTTTCAAACCAATGTACTCTTTATTGTTTTCTGTTGCTGATGAATGACTCATTAACTCTGAATAGGGTCCGATCGAAGGTAGATTTCTAGCCGAAGTCGAATATATGGCTAAACAACAACCTTCAGCCAAAGTCGAAGCTTTAATAACTTCAACAATTTCCGTTTAAGATTGACTAAAAGTGAAAAAAATAATAATTTTTTGGAAGTTTTTTTTTTGGAATGTATGCAGGCAATAAGCAAACTAACGGGATAAATTACTTTTCAAAAATTATAACAAATTAAACAGGACATTGGTCGCTGGCGCAGGCCTCGAACTATTTGTCAAGTCTGGAGTAAACAGGGGCTTCCCGCAAGGGCTGTCTCCGCTGTTATGGTGCATGGTGGTGGACCCTCTGCTCGGTGCTCTCAGTGCCTCTGGAATCTATGGCCACTTCTATGCGGATGATGTTACTGTTCTCTCTGTCGGCTCATGTTTAGCGATTGTCTGTCTCCAAGCATAGGCGGCGCTAAATGTGATCGAGGATTGGTGCGCGAGTAATGGGCTGTCGGTTGATCCACTTAAGACTGATGTCGCTCTCTTCACGAGAAGGAGGAAAAATACTGGCATTACTCAGCTGGTGCTAAAAGGCATTCCCATCCCGATATCCAAGGAAGCTAAGTACCTAGGATTCATCTTAGATAGCAAGCTTCTTTGGTCAAAGCATGTTGAGTCAAAAAACACCAAAGCGCTATCAGCTTTTTGGCAATGCTAAGGTGCCTCTGCCAAAACATGGGGCTTATCACCGAATGCTTATGGGGCAAACACCAAACTCTAAAGAGCGGTCTGTCTCAGCTGCACGGGTGCTTTCCCCAGAACACCGCGAACTGCTCTAGATGTTATGATGAATCTTTCCCCTTTTGGCATATATATCAGAGGGTGCGCACTGAAAGCCATATCTCGCCTTCAGAGAGAAAAGGTTTTTGATACAACTCACTTTGGAGTGACAGTGTAGTTGCGCGAGAAATATCCTACGACTCCTGTCTCATGGATATGCCTTCCGACGCAATGACACCTACCATTCTACTGCGCTGTAACTTCACAGTCACATTTCCATGGCGTCAGGACTAGCTTTCGCCAGACACTGAACCTGGAACGGACTGTCTTCGCATTTTTACAGATGGCTCCGGGACTGGGCTGGGGTTCGGCGCTGGAGTTTTCTTTGAACGCGAAAACATTCGACTGCACTTCTCGTTAGGAAAATGTGCGTCTGTCTTTGAATCAGAGATATACGCAATCCTAATGGGCATGCACAACATAGTGCAACACAGGTAGAAGGGAAAAAGCATATGAGTCTGCAGTGACAGCCAAGCTGCACTCAAAGCTGTGTCCAATCCTCTATCCAGCTCCAATTTAGTGCATGAACTCAAGATCTTTTTGAACAAAGTCGGACGACTAAATTCACTAAGGCTTGTAGTGGTCCCAGGAAATGAGATCTCAGATGAACTCCGAAGTCCCGCAGCACTGAACAGTTGTTCACTAGGAACGCTAATGGAGGGAGCAGATAAATATTTTATAGCAATTGGCCGTAGATAAATATATGCGCTAGAAGCCCACTATTCATATATATCAGCATTCCTTAAAAGCAAAGGTTCTCTCAAGAAACATATTAGATGCCCTTCAATTGGAGGATGATCATGTCGCAAATTCAACTCAGTTCCGCTCTCAACAGGTAAAGCAAGTTTATCATGTGATTCCCATAAATCATTATTTTGCGAACACGATGTTGAACAAAATAAAGGGTCCGCCATCTAACGTTTTTTTTTTCAAGTAGTGCTTATTTCGTGAATGGTAACACTTAGCTCATGTCTGATTTGACAGATAATTAGTTTTATCCTTCCGCTGAACGAATATGGTTGTGTATACGCTTGAACAACGCTGGGAAATATTGCGACCTTACTTTGAAAATCATGGTAATGTTGCAGAATGTGTGCGAAAATTGCGTACGGATTTTGGAAGAAGAGAAGCACCGTCAGCTCCGTATGTTCGTTATCTTGTGAAAAAAGTGAAAGAAACTGGCATCTTCATCGATAAACCAAAGCGTGAAAAGCCAAAAACAGTGCGTACACCCGAGAATATTGCTGCTGCGGCAGAAAGTGTGCGTGAAGCGCCATCAACATCAATTCACCGTCGTTCTCAACAATTGAACATTTCGGAGACATCATTGAGACGAATTTTGCATAAAGACCTTGGTATGACGCCATACAAAGTCCAATTGGTTCAGGAGTTGAAGCCAACTGACCATCCAATGCGTTTTCGCTTCGCTAAGTGGGCCTGCGATCGACTTACAGAAGATGCCGATTTTGCCAAAAAAATCATCTTTTCAGATGAAGCTCATTTTGATCTTGGCGGGTATGTAAACAAGCAAAATTGTCGCATTTGGGGCACAGAAAACCCGCACGCATACATTGAAAAGCCGGTGCACCCAAAACGAGCCACTGTTTGGTGCGGATATTGGTCCAGAGGCATAATTGGGCCATTTTTCTTCGAAAATGAGCAAGGAGTGGCCGTTACAGTCAATGGCGATCGTTATCGGGCCATGTTGAACGAATTTTTGTTCACAAAAATTGAAGAGGAGCCTGATGCCAAACTCTGTCAAATGTTTTTTGAAATATCAAGCGCAACGATCTTGCTTTCGCCTAAATTGTGCAAAGATTGGTTCCACTTTTCGGTGAGATATGCCATCAAATCACCAGTGAACCTGTTGCTGTGAAAACCGTATTGCCGGTCATTAAGAAGCTTCCGCGATTCAAGATATTTCACAAGCTGACGGTTTATCAGCGTTTCCATGACCTTGGAAAGAAGGGACATTAGTGCTATGGGTCGGTAGGAGGAGGGAGACGAAGATTTGCCCTTTTTAGGGACGGGCTGGACAAATGCTGTTTTCCATCTACTCGGAAAGAGACCCGAAGGGTAGGACAGATGGAAAAGCTTACGCAGAAGTTTTGCCAGCGCAGAAGAATACCTCTTCAGAAGTATTGGGGGTATACCATCCGGGCCAGTAGATTTGTGTACGTTGAGATCTTTTAGTACTCTTGCAACTGTACTAGTGCGAAAATGGATTTGTCCCATGGTGAAATCAACGCTCTTAAGTACAGGCGGAGACAATGTGGAATCTGGCAGCGTTGAGCTATACGCGAAATGCGCAGCAAGCAGATTGGCCTTGTCTAAAGAGCTGACAGCTGGAATGTCATTGTAAATGAGCGTGGGAATTGAAGACGAGGCTGAATTCTTTACGTTTTTCACGAACGACCAAACGTTTTTGCTACCCTTGGGACATTGTAGCACTTTCTGCCTCAACTTTTGTTCGTGGAAGAATTTTACACGTCTAATTAATGCATCGCAGTCATTTCTGGCCCGTTTAATTTTTTTCCGATTTTCCTCAGTAGGGTTGGTTTTGTAGTTCCGAAAACTCAACTCTCTCAACCTGATGGCCTCTTTACAGCTCGAGTCATACCACGCATTTTCTTTGGGTTTGATACTCTTCACTCTGTGAGGAATGAAGGATCTCATACCCAGCAAAAGAACGTTCGTGATCCTAGCACGTCACTATCGAGGAAACATAGTGACCAGTTAAAATTCCTAAAAAAGTCGTTGAGGCCGCTCCAATTGGCTTTCTCGTCTAGCCATACTGTTCTTTTAGGAATTTGTTCTCTAACTGTGTGGGGTGAAGACGAGAAATTAGCTGATACGACACAGTGGTCAGACGAGCCTAGGGGCGACAATATGGCAACAGAGTATTTGTCAGGATGAGAGGTGAGAAACAGGTCCAAAGTGTTGGCGGAATGATCTGCAATGTCAGGTATTCGTGTAGGCACATTTACTAGCTGGGTCAGATTATTTACCTCAGCAAAGATCTCTACGTACCGTCCTTCGGGTGTTGTCGGCATGAATGTCGAAGCCAATTAGAATTGTGTACATTGAAATCGCCCGCAATGGCAATCTCAGTGTGAGGATGTAGGGATACAATTCTTGTGATGGAGTCGGATAGCATATCGAACTCATTGAAAGTTGAATTGCTATCCAGGTTTGGACTTCTATAAATAAAACAGTAGTGGATTAAATGCTTACGGACATGGATTTTTAGCCACAGAAAATTAAATTCCGGATTGGAACAGTGGCCGTATTGTGGCTGAAGTTGGTAAGCTACATCACTACGAATATAAAGGGCGAAACCGCGGTGGAGAAAGAAAAGGGGCACCAAGCTATATCCAGGCAGGTTCAAATCCGATAAATCGGTATTCTCTCCTACCTTTGTTTCACTCAGTGCCAAGATAGATGGTTTATATAGGGAAAGGTGAACGTATACAGCGAAGAGCGTTCTAAGGCCACGAATATTATTCACACCAACCTTAAAATTTTCCATAGCACAAAACACATACACCAAAGGAACCAACTCCGACGTCTGAAAGGTGGTAAAGCAGAATTAAGAAGTGCAAATTTCAAGTAGCTTCCCAACATCAAATCGATGTAGGTGTTATGCCCATACACCGATTAGAGTTGGTCCACCAACAATTTGCACTTTTGATTCCGCTACGTCAGATGCTACGTACTCTCGGTCATTGCACTGGCCCATCTGATGAAATCAAACGGGAGTTACGACTGAGAATGCGCAGCCGTGGCTTATGAAGGAAGGGACGAGAGGGAGCGGGCCGGATGCACTCGATCCGAATCACTTCACTGCACTTGTTTGCACTTGTTATTGTTTTTTTTTTTTTTTTAGGCACTCTCGAGGGGGTGGCGGGTTCGCGGAAAAAAAACAGAGACTAGTGCACGCGTCGGAGGATGGCACGGTACTCACTTGCTCACTTCTTTCAAAAAGTTCAACAATTTTGCGACATTTTTTTATTATATCCATCACAACAGCGTTTTCGATTATAACGTCATGTATAACTAGCTGCAGCGTAGGAGCTACACATCCAAGAGACCCAGAATTTCCACAACTCTTACCCGCCTGCATATTACAAGCATTGTCGCGGATAACCATGTGGATTTTTTTGGTTAAACTGAATTCGGCAATGGTTTGGTTAAGCGTTTCTGAAATATAATTTTGTGCCAGTACACTAGCTGCCAATATAACCTTGTCCCTTTTGGATGCTTGAATGAAGTTAGCTGTGCAGCTCAGCAATGAAATGAATGAAAAGAAGTACGACTTTCCCTTTTACTTTTTCATATGTCAATGGCATTAAAGTCGTTCTAAAGTATTTTTGAGACTTTTTCCTGCACCTAAAAGGAGTGTCAGGGTTACCTAAGTTGAGCATTCGAAATGCTTCTCCATCAATCAGGTTGTATGGCAGCATGTCGATGATAATGAGATCTGTAATGCTTTTATCTATTCGTAACGAAACGCTGTCAGCTTTTTGGCAATGCTGTTGTTTTATGTTTTTTTTACCAAATGGTTGTTAATATTTGTCGTGGTCTGTTTTTTGGTAAGACACTACCTACGACAATGCTTTTCTACATATTTTACAAATTGCTTTATCATTGTTTTGTCAAAAAGATATCATCATGTATTTAAAAAAAAAAAAATTAAAATACAAAAATCGCAAAAACTAAGTTGTGTATCTTGTACTCGATTTAAAACAATACGAATATGTACTTACTTGGCTTTTTCTTATTTTTTAAGTGTCTTCTACAAGCATAAGGATATCAAAAACAATAAAAATTCACAACAAAAAAAATCACAATTGTAGCTAAGCTAGACAATAATGTAGTTAACGGGTAAAAAACACAAGATCGAACAAAAACGCGCACGAATTTTTGTTTAGATTTTGTCTGGCTCTTGTGCATTCATAACGGTTCTAAAAAAACGAAATTGAATTTTTTTCGGCGCCTACCACGACGCACGATAACCATAAATTAAACCTTTGGCTTCGGCCAGAACTTCGGCCTATTTTGGCGAAGTCTAAGCTTTAGCCGATTGTAGTTTTTAAGGTAAATATGACCGAAGTCGAAGACGAAGCCGAAACTTCGGTCGGACACTAGGTTTGAGACAATAAGCAACTCAAGAGATACATCGTTGTTTTCTCTCTATCTCCTGCTTCGTTTCATGGCATTTTCGTTATTTCATTCTTCACACGTTGGGCAAAAGGCAAGAAACTTAAAAAACAAATGTTATACTTTGGATTGAGATCTAAGTTAAGAAAACGAAATAATGGAATGCCAAACTGTTGTGCATTCTGGGTATTTTTCGAGAAACATTTTTGTTTGAACGAATATTGGTGAATGATGTTGTGTATTTTCAGTTGGCTTGGAGTAGAGGTGTTTTTTAAAATTGAGTTAAAAAGGCGATAATAAGAATGCATAGATGTACTCATCTTATTAGTCATTTTCTAAGTTATAATAGAGTAATTAGCAAAGAAATCATGATTTTCTTTACCAATTTTGGTAAAATGGGATAATGTTCTCACAATGATGTTGGACATTAATTTACAAAATAGATTAAATAAGAATGGATTAGTAGATTATGTAAATAATAGAATAAATAATGCGATTTTAAATTAAATTCTTTGCTAGGTGCAATTTTTTGAAATGGTTTAACGGAAGCACTCATTGCACACAATATATGGACGCTTGGTTGACGCGTCCCTGGTGCAAGTAAAAATCGAGTCGAGACATGTTTTGTTCTCGATTTTCACCAAAATAAAAATTAAAGATGCATTAGCATCACTGAAAATAATATTAACTCATCTGTATTTAATTTCACATTCACTTAACAACTCGAATAATGATAATATTTGTTAGGATCAGCGCTATTTTTTTGGTTTATAATTATAATATTTAAATCGTTACACATCGAAAGTATGCTATGCATCGGACTGATTCGATGCATTGAATAGTAAACATCGATGTTTTCGATTTATCAATGTATAATGAGCAACCCTTACTTAAGCTATTCACCATCTCCTTAGCCTACTTTCTCCTACCATAAACTACCTTAAATTAACGTAGCCTTCCCTAGCCTATGGAAGCCTGCCATTGGTGACCTAACAAAATTGACCACTAACGAAGTCCGCTACAACCAGCAACAACTGAGAGGACATTTTCTCGATTTCGGCGTGAAATCGATCTGCTGAACCTGAGGCGCTGGGGCCCGTGGAGCACGACATCTCGTCCATACAAGAATCGCCTTTCCACGGGGTTACTACCTACGTGGAAGATTAGCGGTACCGCCAAGCTATCCTGGATTAGTTCGCATTGATCTTAATAGAGAATGCCTCTGGTGGGACAAAGCCGTTAAGGCGCAGCCCTTTGTACAAGTAATTGAGGTAGTTAGCCCCATAGATCAGATTAATGACCGAAGTCATTGCTTTTGCAACGTGGTTTCGAATCAGTTTAATCAGAAAGTTATTCACCGTACAATCCTGGCCACATTGTCGAACGAGGTCCTTGTTCGGATAAAATTTCGTACACTCCGATTCGGGTGTCCTATGTAACCCGAGTCCTGAACATCTTCAAACAACCGAATCGTTTCCATTAAGCTGGCTCTCATATTAAGCCATACAGGACTTCCATAGGCAAAGATGATTAAGGCCATGTAGCAAATTACCTTTACTCAATTATCAAGTTGCCTGCTATGAAAGCCATCATGTCGAAGCAAAAGAGCCCCCGGCTTTTGCCAGAGCAGCAGCATAATTTTTATTTATTTATTAATTTATTTATTCATCAAAGAATATTCATCTTTTGACTACAATTAATTAAAATCATTTACAATTATATATCATTAAAAAAAAATCAATAAAGTACTCTTAAACCTAAATTTATTCATTTGGAAGTCGACTTTTTACAGATCCCAAAGTATCTGACTACATTTTGTTTCGCCAGTCGGCGCCCGTCCAATCCAAAATTTGAGAACCTGCGCAATTTTGTGCAACCTGAAGTAAATGTTGAAACGATGGGGAATTCACCGTACCCTGGTGCAATCCAATGTTAATTCAAATATTTGGGTAGCAGTCAACTTGGAAATTCTCACAGCGAATTTTCTACCGGAAAACATGTCACCAACATATCATATATAGCAGTGGTTTACTTATGCCCAGCCGACTGAGCTTGTAGTAAAGTCATTTTCAACCATACTGTGTTAGGCACAATAGTTCTACGTTGGTCGCATTGCCCCGTGCTATATGTTAGCACTAGCCCCCTGATTAAAAAAAAAATACTGTGTCAAAAGCTCTAAGGACCACCTTTTCGAGGATCTTGCTGCTAATCGGAAACAGTAAGGGAAGGAGTCTTTACCCCTTTTGGGATTTGGTTGCACTGAATAATATGCGTTATATATAATTTGTATATATTGCAGAACAGGATGGTGTACATCTCTACAACCCCTGGTGGGAGGTGCTTGAGCATAACATTAGGTATTCCGTCAGTTCCGCCGTTTTTTTTCTTTTCAATGACTTGAAGATCATCTGGAGATCTTCTATCGAAATGAACGATCCCTTCACTGGCGACGGCATTGATTTCCATAAAATCGTCATTGAACCTGGTAAAACCAAGTTTCTCGGATCGCTGATGATTGATATCATTTTGAAGTTAGGAGTGATAAATTAGGACTCCCACTTCTCCTGGGGGTCCTCAGTCAAGAACAAATCATTATTTAAGACGGCCGCGGCGCTCTCTGCGTCGATGCTGACTGTTCGTAGCAAGCGTTCATTTTCTGACGGTCTCGGAAGCTTTAGATCCTAAATATCATTCTGATTGTTTCTTCGAAATATTTTATGTATATGCGGGGACACATTCGCGCTGTTGGATATTACAGCACGAATTCTATTTTCCCAATATAAACTTACAGATATTCTGTAATTTCCCTTAATCAATTGTTGGAGATTTTTAATCAGTGAGTTCAGTGTCCTGTCATTCTGTCAGTTTTGTCTGTCAGTAAGCTGCCTGTACAAGAGTTTTAATTTTGTCAGGACTCCACTTTTCTGCCATTGGCAGAGGAAGTAGAAAAGAAGAGTAGAATCGACATCGTCGATTGTCCCGTTTCGGTACATGTTTGTGGTATTGTGCTGTCGTGGGCGTGGTATCGTACTGTTCATTGATCATCTGTTTAATGATATCGCCCATTTATTAAAGGAACCTGTCATTTTCATAGTTTGACTCGAAGTGATCGTTCTCTTAAGGGATTGGCAAAGCGTGGCCAACGCACACTACTGTAATCATAGGGGTACATTTGGACGTACACTGCCATTTCCGCGTATTCGTCTGGGTTTTTGATTACTGTACTAAGTCTGCAATGGTCAGCTAGTAAACCATTTGCTCGTGTCGGCCAGTCTCAATCGAGACTCAATCAGCTTGAGATCCAGGTAGGAGTGGATCCTAGGATATCGGTTGGGAGTATCTTGAGTCTGTACTCTATGCTTCGCAAAACCCAATAATGGCTTAGCAGGCACCCCCTAGTGTTGAGATTGTTATTTTCCCAATCACTGGGTGTGGCATTTAAATAGCCTGCCAGAGTGTACAAGTTTTCTACCGAGCTTATCCGCAGAGATCAAAAAGTGTCTCGAGCTCTGCAACATTGGGATGAGGTGCTTCAGGTAATGTACATTCTCCTTGCATTTCAGAGAGGAATGCACACATTACAAGCCTCTAGCACCTGGAACCTCCGCACCTCACCTCTATATATAATATAACTAGCCGACCTGGCGAACTTCGTACCGCCTCAGAATCAATTCAGTTTTTTACTAAGAGTACTGAAACTGAAATAAGCTCAATAATAGTGAAAAATCAAAATCATATACCCTACTATCGGATCCCGGCGTGCTTCGCTACGCATGTATATTAACATTGAATCAAATTCATTGATTTCTTTTATTTTTTATTTGGAAAAAATGAAAAAAAGTTAATCAATTCAATACAATAGTGTATACCACATTTTTTGTTTGATTGTGTCTTGCATGAATAAATACATTTTTGGGTGCTCCCACTCTGGAACATGCTACGTATAATTATCCGTGAGAAAAGCACTATTTCTCCAAATTCACTCCACACACTTGAAACGTTTGTCCTCGAGCTTTATAAATGCTCATAGCAAAGGATAAACGCACGGGAAACTGAAGACGTTTGAATTGAAATGGCATGTTTGTTGGTATCAGTACAACTTCTCCTTTTGCTTTCCCGGTGAGAACTGTTGCTTCGATCAAATTGGGCATTCATTTTTTCACAGAAAGTCTCGTTCCATTGCAAAGTTTTGGTGAATTGAGACTTCGAAGAAGTATGATCGATGAACCAACTTTTAAATTCAAACGATACGACGGTATACCGGGTGTTTCCAAAGAATTCAAAAATTCAATCCGATAATTTTTCGTGGATAATTCTTTATTGTTAATTTCCACGTTGAAATCAGATGTTGACATAAAAAGTCGTCATAACTCACGAATGCTTTACATATACCATCTACACGACTATACAAACAAACCTTGAAAAATTGATCAAATTCGGTTTGACCGTTCGTGAGTTATAAACTCATACCGAAACTTGCAACAATTTTTTATACCTGCCGCCATTTGGGCGTAGGTGATTTGAGGTGTGACGGCCGACGTTTGTAAGCCACCATAGGAGCGTTTCTTCTCGGGCTTCTGCTTACGAGCCAGATTTGATTTTTTAATATCTTGGAACTTAAGACATCCCCGATAGTTTGCAGGGTGTCCCCAGTTCCTACACTGATGTTTGTGGTGCGGCTGCAGTTGAGTAGATGTTGTCATCTCTTCCTCCTTCTTTCGCATCTCCGTTAGCCTTTCCACGCGGCCTTCAAGTTGGCTCGTAGTACATGCACCTCGCCCTCGAGTTCCTTCTCTCCTCTTCCGTTGCCGAGTTTGAGAGTGCGGCGAATGGGTTATTGTTCCCCTGTAGCGACCTTCTGTCCACAGGTAGGTAACATTCACTTCCAGGGAGTGTCTAGATTGCTGTTGTTGTAATTGTTGTCGTTAAGCTGACTTTGATGGCGATGGTAACGGCTTTGCTTCACTTGCTTCAACGGCCGCTTTTCGATCGGAGTGGAAAGAGTGGGGTCCTTAATCAGAGTAGGCATTTGGTTTAGCCGTCTCCTCCACTACCTGACGTCCCTCATTGGGACGGCGGATTGTGTGGCGAAATCGGATGATCTATTCAAAAGATCATCTTATTTTAATTCCGTAAGACGGGTCTTCCCTCGCCGTCTTCCGACTTTTCTTCCCGCTACTTCTAATTTCATTTTAAATGTAGCAGGAAGAACACAGAAAGAAAAAAAAACTACTTTGCAATTTGGCATTCGAACGTCCGATCGTGGGATTCTCGAGCACTTTACTTTGGTTCTACTTCGGTTTCCCCGAACAACTTGTCTAAACGCATATTTTAAATATTCAAATGTTAACTTATTCCTCATTAGAGCCAAAACACGTCCGAACATTCTGGTAGCCTGTATCGAATGAGGACATTCATTCATTACAAGCGAAGTGAACGGAATAGCTCTTCTGACTTTTAGAGAAATTTGCTGAACCATGTAAACAGTGGTTCAGATGTGTGGCTTTTTTGGAAGACTTAAAAATTAAAAGTCCTATGCAGACGTCAAAATCAATCAAAATTGGCCAAAGTAACCTACTATCAAAAACTAACTTTTGCCATGTACATATAGTAAGTGTAGTAAGAACAACAACTTGAAAGTGGAAAGATGGAAGGCGATAATAAAAGAAAATGATTATGCGATGAAATACAAAAACGAACATTTGTCTCCCCATCTTACAGTCATTAACGTAATGAGCCCTATTCAGAACAGTTACTAGAGTAGTTACACTTATAAATGTATCTAAAACCCACTGTGTATGTTCTGCTCTCATTAGACGAAGAAGCCAACCATAATCTTGAAATCCCCTTTCCAAATTGTTACAGGCATATACAAACATCCTATCCGACCGAAAACTTATTATCAATATTTAAGATGTTTTAAATTCCCGGGAGCGCCGTGGCGCAGTGGGCAGTGTGTCGGCCGCTGACGCAAGATGAGCGAGTTCGGATCCCGATAACACCAACGCCATCGAATGATTATTTCGCGGCATCCCTCCTCGGTGGGGTACTGGCAAAATCCCCGTTGTATGCTTGCCTTGAAAAAGCTTCTCGGCTCTCGCCGTTCGGAATCGGCATTAAGCTTTAGGTTCCGTTCACTTGTGTGAAAAATAAATCGCACACAACATAAGTGAATAAGAAGAAAGAAGCTCGGCTCTGGCTCTTCTTGAGCTCTAACGCCATCTAAGGTGTCTGTCTGGCAGTACAATGGACCAGTATATTTGTGTCTGAGTGCTCCAACAGATAGCAGAAGCCTCCAAAACAAAAAAAAAACAAAAAAATCCCTTTATTAAAAATTAACTCTTGGCACCCGAATTTCTCATGGGCCAAATGTAGGAAATATACTCAATTTTTTTTTCGAAAATATAAGTTTAAAGATTTACTCAATCCCTTGTAAAAGCCTGATAGATGAATGCCGAAATTTGTAAATAAATACAACATATACCCCAATAACTCCGCAATTGAAAGATGTTCTCATAACCCAGAGTTAAGTTCTGATCATTTATATAGACATTTACACAAAGAGGAGAATTAGTCCTTACAGTCATTGACAAGTTCTCGATATACGCACAATCGAAAATCTTAAAATCTAGGTCCATCCGGCTATCACATGACTTAACGACTCTCATAAGAGTAAAAGAGTAAGCAGAAGAATTCGGATTAGATGAAAAATTAATTCCCCGGTGAGTCGTGGGCAAAATTCTTCACAAGTTGCCTTAGCGTTTCTCTTTCTGTTTTTTTTTGCTAATTTTCATTCTCATTTCATTTTAAAATATTTTCTTCGTTTTAAGTAAACATCAGTAGCGCACTATGTCGCTACTACGGCACCCCAGCAAAATGGAAAATAAATAAGCGCTCGCCTCCTGAATGAAAGGTGAAAGAAGTACATAATTGGAAAAGAACCAGGTCTCACATGAGGCTGCATGTAAAGGCGCTCGCTTCACGGGATCTTCTTTTCCTTTTTATCCCGGCGTCGTTATGGTCAGAAGTGTAGGACCATAACCTTCCCACTTAACTGCATTCCTACTGGTCCGCTTGTGGGGTCCGCCGGTTTGACCTCAGAAAGTAGCGGCAGGCTTCCCGGTTTGGGATTACTTCATCGCTGAGGCCAATCAAATGCTGGTGTTTTTGCATTTGTTTGCACCAATTGTTTTTCGGCCTGCCTTTTTTGCGTGTTGAAATTGGAATGTTGATTGATAACGCCTTTTGGACGGGGTTCAAAGGATCTCTCCTTTGAACATGGCAATACCAACTGAGTCGGTCGCGCTCTATATTTCTTGTGATGGTTTCTTTTACGTGGAGGCTTCCTCGGATCTTTGAACTTCTAATTCTGTCACGCTTTGTTACTCCCACTGTCATGCGAAGCATCTTCATCTCAGTTGCCGTTAATTTGCTCTCATACTTTTTGTGCATTGTCCAGCATTGTGAACCGTATGTGAGCGCCGGACGTACAACTGAAGTGTAGAGCCTTCCTTTCAGCTTAGGGGGCATTTTTCGATCACAGAAGATGGCGGAGTTTTCCCGCCACTTCATCCACCCTACGCTTACGCGATGTTTGATGTCGTCATCACAAGTTGCTTCTCTATTAATCATAGATCCCAGATATTTAAACTTTTCACACTTGGGAAGCACTCTTCCATTCAAGTAAATGTCTGGAATAGGCTGATGAGGGTCAGAGAACGGGCAGCACAGATACTCTGTCTTCTTTGAACTAATACGATACCCGTGTCCCTCAAAAATGTCCACCCACACATCAAGTGCTCGTTGTAGGGACGCCTGATCATCACTTATAATGGCCCCATCGTCAGCAAAGAATAGCTGGTGCACATTGGGGTCCGTCACTTTTCCTTCAAGCAAGCAATCAACGACTGCTATAAAAAGCAGTGGGCTGAGGACGCTCCCTTGGTGTACACCGACTTTGATTGCGAACTCTTCGGTGACTCCTGCGGTGCATCCTACTCTTGTCGTTGCTCTCTCGTACATGTCCATAATCACTCGCACGTAGGTTTCTGGAACTCCTTTTTGTCTTAGCGCTACCCATAAAAGATCTCTTGGTTGCCGGTCAAAGGTCTTCTCGAAATCAACCAACACCATATGCAAGTCCTTTGAAGAATCACGATGCTTTTCCATCATGATCCTTATACTTTGGATTGCATCTGTTGTTGATTTACTCGAGACAAACCCGCACTGGTCATCAGATAGTCGTATTATTTTCCGCAGTCGGCTATCTAATACCCGTTCAACGATCTTCATGGTGTGCGACATCAGCTTGACAGAACGGTAGTTATCACAATTTCGCGTATCACCCTTTCCTTTGTGCAATGGAAGAAGATAGCTTTCCCTCCATTGATTAGGCATAGTGTCGCCTCTCATAAGTTTGGAGATAAGAACCACGAGCCATCTAGACCAGATGTCTCCCATCTTTTTCCAGAACTCAGAGGGTATCCCGTCCGGCCCAACAGCTTTTCTTTTCTTGGAGTTTTTAACCGCGTACCGAACTTCTTCGACTGTGATGTCGGATATTTCGGCATGATTCAGGGCGGCTCTTGGAAAGTACACTCGGGGAAACTGTTCGTTCAGAAGTTCCTCGCAATACTGTCGCCATCTGTGGAGAATTTTTTCGTCTTCCACAAGGAGTTGGCCTTCAGCATTGTTAATAAACTTTGGGAAACGAATCTCCTGAGCATTTCTTCTTCTCTGGGCGGCTATCTTAAAGATATTTGCTCCTTTGTTCAAATTGTTTTGTCGAAGCTCCTGGGTAGCCTGGTTCCTGTCAGACGCGGAAGACGATATTTCTTCCAACTCCTGATAGAGGCCTTCCATGCTTTTCGCTTTGAATTCGGCGCATTTTTTCTTCGCGATACCTTTGCAACATCTATATACCTTTTCACGGCGAGCTTTTTCCTCTCTATTAGTAGAAGAGCACTTTGACCAAGCTTGGAAAGCCATTTTCTTTTCGTGTATCACTGCTTTGGCTTCGTCTGTCCACCACCAGGTTTCTTTTGCGTGTTGGCAGGGGCCTTTAGATGTTCCGAGCAGTGATTTGGCTTTCTCCAGGCCAGATTGTTGTAGGGAATCCCACATGTCTTGTGCTCTGCACTCCTCATTACCGACCTCATCGATAATGGAAGAGAGGTAGTTTTCCATGTTGGTGATAAAAGCTTCGCCTTTTCCTTTATCCAGCTTATACCACTTGATTCCCTCAGACACTTTCGTTTGCTGCTTTGACTTCTTTCTCGCATCCATAAAAAATTCAGCCAGGAGGAGACGGTGTTGAGGGGCGATCGCGTCTCCCAGGATCACTTTGCAATCTTTAGCTCGTGGCTTCATGAAACTGGATACCAAATGATAGTCTATTTGAGTTTCATTTCCGCCGCTGCTATAAGTGATCAGGTGCCGGCTTTGTTTGACGAACATGGTATTTAGCACTATAAGACCGTACGACTTGCACATGTTTAGGATATCTTCACCTGAAGAGTTCCTGGTGCCGTATCCCAGCCCTCCGTGGTAGCCTTCATAGTCTTCGTTTGTCTTCCCGACATGTCCGTTTAAATCTCCCCCAACAAACAAAAGCTCTTCCTTTGGGATGATTTTGACAAGGTTGTGGAAATCTAGCCAGAAAGCATCTTTTTCTTTTTGTTCGCATCCTACTTGAGGGGCATATGCGCTTACGATGTTCCACACCTCACCATGCATCACCAATTTGAGAGCCATCAAACGGTCACTGGACTTTGAAATGGTTAAGACGTTGCCAAGTAACTCTGCCGCAAGGATGATGGCGATTCCGTTTTTTCCTTGTTCCAATCCATAGTAAAACATCTTGTAGGCTTTTGTTTTAACGTCCAAGAAACGTGCCCGATTACCGGTGTTTCGCCATTTCGTCTCTTGTACACACAGGATGTCTACTCGCCTTCTAACCATCATTTCTTCAAGCTCATAGCTGCGCCCACTCATGCTTCCAACGTTCCAACTCGCGACTCTTAAATGTGGCTTACGCCGTTGCATTACTTTGCTATCCCCCGGAAATCCTATAGCTCTGACCCGAGCATTGCTGCTCGTCCCAGGATCACGACCATTAGTAGTGCCTGGCGGGGTAGTGCTTTTCCTTTTAGCGTTCTTTTCCATAATGCTACGGTTTGACCGTTTTCTTTCTTCCCTTCCTTTTTGACACGGGCATGCTCCAGATTTTTTTATTTTTTTTTTTGATTGATCTTACTCTTACAACACCGGTGATCTCCAGTCGTGTCAACCCACTGATTTGCATGCACACTTGTGGGGCAGTTTAATGGTGGTATATGTGTCCCTAGGCTCACCTTGGTGTTTTCTAAATTGCCCAGATGTGATTTTTGTTTACCTTTGTTTAGTCGCCTTTTACGACAAGCGATAGGTATCGCTGCAGGGATATTCTTAACCCGTCCCTGCACGAGTGAGGGGCTCGCTTCACGGGATAAAAGCTAAAAATAAGTCGTGAGTTGTGAAGCTGCTAGGTGTATGATGTAGGATCGGCTTAGAATTAGAATTCATATAACTCAACTTTGCACAACGAGTGTCAATGGGCAGGTCGTGAGATTTCAATCGAAAAATAATGCGATGTCTTAAAACAAATACAAGTCAAAGAAACTAAGCAGCACAGAATATGCCTTTCACTGGCAAATGCTGGAATAATGAACTCTTATACTATATTTGAGCACATTACTCTTATGTACATTACTGTACATTTCAGATATTTCCATCACAAGCTCCTTATTTGAACTTAATGCCTGCAATTGTAGGTCTGGCTTATTTTCTCCTACCTTTAATGACAACTTAAGCTGCAGTGATAATTGCCTTCAAATCCAGATCGTCAATGAGTTTAAATATCTTGGGCTTATCATTGACTCGAAAATGTGCTTCTCGAAACATGTTGAAGCTTTAAGGAGTTATTGTCGTTCTACACTTAGGCATTTTTTCTATTTGCGTAATGTCTGTTCCAAAACGCTATTGAAAACTATCTACTATGGTATTGTTCAATCAAAATTACAATATGGTATTGCTTGTTGGGGAGGTACATTTAAGAATAAAATAAATTCTCTCTTAGTTTGAATTTTCTTATATTTCATAGCTTTTATGTCAATTGTTATGTTATTCCAAATTGTGAATTATTACGGAATTTATATAAGGAATTTAAATAAATAAATAAATAAATAATAAATATTTATTGTTAAGACGTAAAACGAGTAAATTTTTAATTAAATTTTTATATTCTCCTGAACGTCAATAAAGTACATAGGCTTTTTTAGACATGAGGATTAAAAGTATAATGAAAAATCTTGTTTGATTTATCATACTCGTAATTTGAAGAGGAAAGATCAAACAAATAGGATAGATACATAATCCGTTTTTTTTTTAGCAAGCAGTTATGATTGAAAGTGATTAATTTAGATAGATGTTGTTAACATATTGGCAATAAAGGCAATTGATAACGCAAAATCGTTAAACGATAACAGTAAACTGTTTAAAAATGACGATCGTACTATTGGGGATTATAAAAAAGCATCTACATATTTTTTATATTTTAGTGTTTTATTAAAGTAACTGTTAAAAATCTTTATTTAAATTCAGTATAACACATTTAAGCGTATTATACAACTTGACATAAAGCGCCATCTTTGTTACAACGAAGGAGTTTGATGTGGCTATTGCCCTATAGATGGAAACAGGGTGACAATTCTTAACTCACCCTCTCAAGACACACGTCAATCCCCTTTATTTTTATTTAAATTTTCCCGCTTTCTAGATCCTAGTCCATCAGAGCACCAACCATCTCACGAAACGGCCGATCCTCTTGCCAATCACTACCAATGGCTTCATCAAAACGCGAATTTACTTCCAAATGGGTTTGCGACAGAATTACAGCTGTCCATCCCTATTGCACTCACCTTGGTTAATCTCCAGCCCAAGACAAAATTTCACAAGACCGAAATTTTTTATTTTGAAATCCTCTAGCAGCTTATTTCGCACATCCATTAGAGACCCCGTCTCTCTAGTCACAACCAGTATGTCATCAACGTACACCAACACGAACAGCAAAGTCCCTCTGGCACTTTTATAAAATAAACATGGCTCATTTTTCGCAGGTTTCAATCCTAGGCTCAACAGCTTCTTACTCAGTTTCACATATCACTGACGACCAGCTTGGCGTAATCCATAAAGCGCCTTCCGTAGCCTGCACGCATTGTCCCCATTACGTATGTACTTTAACATATTTGCCGCCCGAGCTCCGAAATCAGATTTTTCGCCGTGTCTGGTCACTATCCTTTCCATTATCTCGGTCAACAATACAGGTAATCTTATGATCACTTCTTCGTCCAAGGTTCTATTTAAATACGCCGTCACTATGTCGAACTGCCAAATTTTAAGTCCCAATTGGACCGCCAGAGCTAATAGCAGACACAACGTCTCCAGTCTTGCCATAGGAGCGAAAGTATGGTGGTAATTAACTAAATACTTTTGACTATATCCCTTGGCCACCAGTCGAGCTTTGCGCCTCTCTACATTGCATTCAGGACCATGCTTGGTTGAGAGAACCCAACGACATCCAACAACATTCGTCCAGTCGTTCTTTTCAATAATCTCCCAGGTGCCATTCTTAATGAGACTCATCTTAATGAGACTCATCACTTCGGACTCCATTGCATCTTTCCATTCTTCGCACGTGTCGCTTTCCAAGGCATCTTCAACACTGATCTCTGCTACTCCAGCGAACTCGGCGTTGGGCGTTATGGGCTTTTTGGGCCCATACTTTTCTTAATATATATTAGTTCCCTATTCAGTTGCCCTTTCAAGGGACTGTTGACAGTTTTGGCTGATGACGTTGGCTTTAGTCACAGTTCAACTTGTTTTTGCGATGCAGGATCTTCATCTTCATTTTTTAGGACTGATATTCCTTGCAGCAATAATTGTTTTCAAATCGAATGTGTTAATGAATTTAAGTATTAAGGGCTAGTTATTGATGCAAAACTAAATTTCACTACTCATTTAGCAGTTTTGAGAAACTACTTTCGTGGCACTGGGATTAGTTGTTGGGGAGGAGCTTACTTTTGCAAAATGCAGCCCTTTCTAACACTCCAAAAGCATGTTTTAAAAATTATTTGTCGGAAATCTCGTAGTCATGCTAGTTTTCCTTTGTTCCGAAATTTGAAAATTCTAAGGAAACACTTCTTTTAGACAGGTGAACACTTACCTTTTTCGGGGCATTTTCTTATATCAGGCCTTCTTACCCAATTTCCGTACAACCGCGTTTCGCAACGTTTATAGTGTTGTTTCGTGACGGATATTCAATAAAATGCCAATTTTCATCAGAATGCTTACTTCTGCTAATTTATTTGCAAAATGCGTAAAGGACTGGCTTTTCACCTTTGAATTCCATAACATTACTTCTCTCTTTACTATCCTTCATTGATATTTTGGTGAAATATAACTATATTTTTCTGTCTATAAATTCAATGCTAAGTATCTTTTGCACATTCCTTCGTTCTTATTATATTTTTTTTCTTCTTTTCTTCACCCCTTTTATTTTTATTTTGATAGCTAATTTTTGGTCATTAATGTGGCATTCATTTTATTTTTGTCTTAAAATACCTATGTCACTATTATTTCTTTTCAATTTGTTTATGTTATATCAATCTTGTTTATATTATTAAGATTTTGTGAAATAATAAAAACTAAACTAATCAATCAATCAATCACTTCTATCAACGCAAGTCCCCTCTTCCTTTTGCTGTGCTGCTGTTAAGCGCGTGCCTCCAGTACGCAACAGCTGATGTTTTTTAGGAGTTCTCCCCCATTCTTCTTCAGAACTTCTTGTTATCTCCGGTGTCCCTGACTGATTTTCAGATACTTCATTGACCCTTAATGGGCGTGGTGAAAATTCAACTGTCTTCGGATTATTTTCAGCATTCTCTGCTTTCTCTGTTGATGTTGACAACTCGTCTAATACCCGCATAACCTTTTGAATCTCCTCCAAGAATCTCACATCACGACCTTCAAGAATCTGACGTTTACTTTTTAACCATACCCTATATCCCTTTTTATCTCGAGGATATCCCACGAATATACCTTCCACCGATCTTTGTGAAAGTTTATTTTTGTTAGGATCTTTGTCTAAAACAAACACCTTGGAACCAAACGCTTTTATATAGTTCATGTTCGACCGTTTTCAGTCCATTTCTCAAAAGGAATTCCACAACTTAAACTACTGGTCGGGCAACGGTTTATGGCAAGCAGTGGCGACGACTTCGGACCAAAAAGACGCACTTAAACCAGATCGTAGTAACACACATCTAGCCATGTCCAAGAGGGTTCGGTTCATATGCTATGCTACTCCATTCTGGTGCGGAGTACGGGCAACTGAAAGCCTCCTTTAAATCCCTTGTTCAGCCAGATATCTATCAAACTCAATACTGCAATACTCACGGCCATTATCCGACTAGAGGCACTTAATTTCCATTCCAGTTTGCTTCTCTACAAGCTTAAATGCATCAAACACACCGCTCTTCTGTCGCAAGAAATATATCGTCTATGAATGCGACGAAATATTTCGCACCGCCCAAAGACTCCATCCTGAAGGGATCCACAACATCAGAGTGCTCAATTTTTAGTATTTAGTTGCATGGTACTCGACCTTTAGAGAAGGGTACAGCGGTCATTTTACCCTTGAGGCACACTACACATCGCGATAACTGCTCAATGTCTTTATCATCCACCGCGGGCACTACACGGTCATGAACCAGCTGTAATAAGTCTTTGCTGTTCAAATGACCCAACCTTTCGAGCCACTTCAACAGTTCGGAGCACTCAGGTCGGACAACCGCTTCCGCACACTCGGAATTTTCGCGAACGAAATATAGGTCACCTCTACGATCTGCAATTACCGAAACATTGTCATGCTCATTGAGAATATAAGCGTCATTTCTATGAAATGTCACTTCATGGCCCCTATTCGTAATTTTCGCGACCGAAATTAAGTTTGTTCGCAGGTCAGGTACAAATAACGTATCCTTGAACTCTATAAAACGATTGCCACTTTCGCTTGCCACTAAAACATGAACAACGCCCCTTCTTTTAACATCAGCTGATGCCTTACTAGGAAGGTTCTATTTAACCTTGGAAGACTCACTTATTGATTTAAAAAGTCCTGCATCACCACAAGGGTGCGCTGCACTGCAAACCTAAGTGTGTGATCATATGAGTGAATTTCACATGTCACACATATTTTTAGTATGTGACTGTGGCAGGGTATTTGAAAATCACACAACTTAATACGGTTGCATATTAATTTCACACACTTTTTGTGCATGATTGAACTCAAACACTTCATTTATGTATGAAATAATTCAACTTCTAGTTATTCAACGTTTTATCTAAATTAAAATCATTTACATATTAGCAATTCACACACTTTATTCTAAAAGACACACTAACAACATTCACACATTAGCAATCTTAATATAGAAAATCGTCAAAAATTGCATAGGGGGAGCGGGGCTAAAAGTTACGCGTGTAAGTTGTTATGCGATGTAATTCAACGATGTATGTATAATGTAATTTATGTATAATTTACGATGGTCCAATGCATTGACAAACAAATTACAAGAGTTAGAAAGTTGAGAAATTACAAAAGTTAGAATAAATTTTTTTTTCTTATAATAAACTGGATTCCTTTTACCTTTCTGAAATATAGTTAATATACATACATTCTTATTGATTGAAACACTTCATGAATTGATATAATTACTGTTAATGGTTACAGCGATTTTAACAATAAGAAAAGGTTTTAGGATCTGTTAATTTTAATTAACAGATTCATCGGATTAAATAATTCATTTTATTGCATAATTTAAATTATTTAAGAATACAGCCCATTTGAGAATATTACTGAAAGAGACTTTCGATACACGTCGAGATTGGATGGCAAAAGATACTAAAAGCATTGCAGATATTATAAAAAAATTTCAACAACTTCAGCTTTTACCTTTGGTAATACAATTACAATAACTGAATTTAAAATTCTTTAAGGAGACATGACACTTTCAAATTTTCAAAAAATTTAAATTTTTTTATGATTATTTCTTGTTTAAAAAATAATGAAAAATACGTTTTGAATAATATAAACCTCAAATTTTGTTCTAAAATATCTAGCGAGCGTTGTAGGCACAAAGCCTTATATTTGTTGATTTTCATACTTTTTCTTTGACGCGTCTTTCATATACTAACACATGCTCTATATAATTCTATATGTCGGAGTAGCCTTATCTTGATCGGCTTAACCCATAACGACCCACAAGTATCTCGCGGACACGATTTTATACGTAAAAATAGTGTAAACACACACTTGTGGATTGTTAAGGGTTAAGCCATAAACAACTATTTCTGAATTTTATTATCTTTTTGTCCTAGGGAAAATCCAACCATCCTTTCATCTCCAACATATTGTATATATTTCCTGTATAAATTCATTTTGCTAGTAGAGGCGAACACTTTAGAGAGTGGTTTTATTATTATGATACAGTATTTATCTCGTATAAGTCTCGCTATTATACAATCTATTTCGAACGTATATTTTGTATTAATTTTAGTAAGTGCACGTTATTCAAAGTAAAAAGTCCTTTGAAAAATGCCTAAGAATTTTGGTGCTGCGAAGCCAAAATAAAGAAAATTTAGTGGAAATCGCCATACTGGCGAAAAGAGATGAATTTACTAGTGCTTCTACAGCTAAACTGCAAAAAAGTGATGAACTTGAAGTGTCGGTAGATCCAACTTTCGAATATTGTATATTGCAATTTACTGTATTTACCTATTTACAAACTATTTTAAAATGCAAAACCTGTAATAGTGATGTAAAATTTTCTAAAAGTGATGTAAAAGGACTGAGTTTCAAACTTTGTGTGACGTGTAATTGCAGGGATAATTTTACATATTCAAGTGAAATAAATAGACGGTTTGTTTTGTTAATGAGATTATTTGGTGTTGGAATCAATGGAATTGCTAATTTCTGTTGTCTTATGGATTTGGGATCGGGTTGGAGTAATCGAACATTTTATCATTGTGTTGATAATATAAATATATCAGTTGATGCTGTGCTCAAAAAAGTGCTCAATAAAGCGGGAAATGAAGAGAAGGAAAAAAATAAAGCTGCCGGTAATATAGAAAACGAACTCAGTGTGTCTGGTGATGGATCCTGGGCTTTTGTGGGGATTGTCTTCTCTTTTAGGTGTAGTAAGTTTGATTGGAAAGTACAGCGGTAAAATTTTAGATATTATGGTAAAGAGCAGCTATTGTAAATTCTGTAGTGAATGGGCTTCGAAAAAAAACATCCTAGAGTATGAAACATTTTATGCCGAGTATGAGCAGTTCTGCACCGCCAATTACCAAGGTTCTGCAGGAAAAATGGAAGTTGATGGTATTGTTGAGATGTTCCAGAGATCTGAAGACCTACATGATGCACGGTACAAATATTATATTGGAGACGGTGATACCAAAACTTTCAATTCTTTGTTTGATTTGCAGCCTTATGGTCCTGATTTTATCGTTGAAAGTAGCGGAAAAAAAGAATGTTTAGACTATTGCTAAAAAACAAAAAAAAAATTGGCTGAAAAAGGGGAAAATAAACCGACACAAACTCCAAAACATAATCCCACAAAAGGACCGAAACCTGTTCAATTAACAATCAAATTGATGAAAAATCTAGCTACCTACTACGGTTTAGCGATTCGACGCCATCCAGACTCACTTGAAGATATGAGAAATGAAGTTTGAGCTGCATATTACCACAAGATTTCGACTGATGAAAATTCGCAACATTCCAAATGTCCAAAAGGCCAAAATTTATGTTGCGCGTGGCGTAGAGCGGAAGCAGCTGGGGTGAACGATTTGAAGAAATACAAGCATACTCCTGCTTTAGATACTGAAGTGCAAGAAATTTTGAAGCCAATATACGAAGAACTGGCCTCCGACGATTTACTAAAACGTTGTTTAGGTAATAACACGCAAAATAATAATGAAAGCTTCAATGCTTGCGTGTGGAGCATGGCCCCGAAACACACATTTGCCGGAAAAAATATCGTTCGACTCGCTGCTGGCATTGTTACGTGTGTTTTCAACGAAGGTTTTATGCCCTTTTTGAAAATGATGCAAGTTTGTGGCATCACCATCGGCCAACATTCACTGCAGCACGCGAAAGTTCGTGACGCTGCACGAATTAAGCAGGCGAATCGGCGGAGCACTGAGGCTTCAAAGGAAGCTAGAACTGCACGGAAAGAAGAAAAATCACGGGCAGAGGAAGAGTATGAACAGGAGGAAGGAATTCTGTACGGTGCAGGCATTACCGACTGATTAAGGTAACATTTTATTGAAAAAATTATAGTTAAAATACTTTTAAACTCGTTTTTCTCGAAACCATGTTTTGCAAGTTTGCGGGAGTGATAAAGTAAAAACTATTCGACTGATCGTACTGAAATTTTAATATTTTGTTTGAAACTTGTTAATGCTGGGAATGAACTAGGGACAGAAAGATCGGCAATATAGTTTTTGAGTTTTTGGCCGATTTTGGCCCCAAAAATTGGCCATTTTCGAAAAAAACGCCGCCATTTTGTTATTTTTCGACCAATTTTTTTTCTTCACATTCCCTGGTGGTTTCGATGCTGATTAAAACCCTTTTTTTTTTTTAGATGTTCCAGTGAGCCGCAATCATACCCGCAATGATTTTTTTATATTTTTTTTTAAATTCCAGTAGCCATATATGTGATTAAAAAAATCCAAAAAAATTTTTTTTGTATAACTTTTTTACCTCAAAATATATGTGTAATTTATCAAAATTATATCTTTTTTGTTATTCAATTTGTACGCATTTGGAAACATTAAATTTTTTTTTGTGGGTGTCATGTCCCCTTAATTAAAAGTTTTTCAAGCTATGAATAATCTTTGTTCATAATTTATTTTCTAGATTTTATTTAAATTTCAATTACTAACAAAAATTGAAACCTCTAGTTTATCTGACCAAATATGTAGATGTAATGATCAAGGGTATCATATCATTTTATGATATTGTTGCGGAAACTGAAGAATCAAAATTAATTGCACTTTGTAAAATTCAAGATGCTTTAACTCCAGTAAAATATAAAAAATAATACATAACTTAAAAGTAAGCAAAAATATCATATTACGTGATTATCTCAATATATCAATCAATATTTTATCTCATATTTTTTTTTCAATTGATTCTTAGAGTATGTAAGCAATCGAAAATTTATCTTCAGTGGCAACTGATGATGAAAGCAGTAATTTATACCCATAATAAAGAAATTACTACAGCTTTTATCAATGGCGGAACTCTTAAAATAAAGATCGACAATCTGAACATCGAAAATATATCGATAGCATTATTAGCATGTTGCTACATTTGGGATATTAAATATCCCAGTGCCTACATGAATATGTTACAGTTTTTGGATTTTGAAATTCTAGGAGCTCGGCTGCCATAAAAAACAATTGTGCGGTCGAAAAATTCTTATTTCGTAAATTTTTTTTCTTCTTCTTTTCCTTTTTCCGGCGTTGTTATGGTCAGAAGTGTAGGACCATAACCTTCCCACTTAACTGCATTCCTACTGGTCCGCTTGTGGGGTCCGCCGGTTTGATCTCAGAAAGTAGCGGCAGGCTTCCCGGTTTGGGATTACTTCATCGCTGAGGCCAATCAAATGCTGGTGTTTTTGCATTTGTTTGCACCAATTGTTTTTCGGCCTGCCTTTTTTTTTTTTTTTGTGACACGGGCATGCTCCAGATTTTTTTTGTTTGATCTTACTCTTACAACACCGGTGATCTCCAGTCGTGTCAACCCACTGATTTGAATGTACACTTGTGGGGCAGTTTAATGGTGGTATATGTGTCCCTAGGCTCACCTTGGTGTTTTCTAAATTGCCTAGATGTGATTTTTGTTTACCTTTGTTTTAGTCGCCTTTTACGACAAGCGAGAGGTATCGCTGCAGGGATATTCTTAACCCGTCCCTGCACGACTTCCGTTCCTTAAAAATAATACAAAATCTAATTTAAATTATTAATAAAAAGGCTTAATTGTCTGTTTGATTTGTTTCATGTACATAAAAATATTTGTTTCTGCCATAAATCACACACGTTGAATGTATGATTTGATTCACACATTTTGTAATCTAGAAATTATTGAAAAATATTCACACATTACAAAAGTATTACAATCACACACATTTGATATTTGATTTAATTTACACTTTTCCTAGTGTGTAAAAACTGTCTACAATCATTCACACGCGTAAAGTAATTGAAATTCACACACTTGGGTTTGCAGTGTTTGCAACTACATGCGACATTTCGCTTGATGCAGGCATTGTACGAACTTATAATAATTGGGTATGAACATCTTGTCGCCACTTTTATATTTTAGTGTTCAAATGATGAATTTACAACAACAAAACACAACGGCAGAAGCAGTAACCAATAACATTGGTGTTCCTAATGTGGAAGGCGAATTAAACAATAAATTTAGTTTTAACAAAAGGTGTTTTTTAATATGCCATCCTGATTTTATCTGGATCATGATTTACATGCATTACAATAACAACACGTGATCCGGCTCTTGATCTGGATCAATTTTCCGATCCGAAAATTAGTTTATATATTCCCAATTGGTTTTGCATTCAAATTAGGAAGATTAGGAAGTTGCCTGACGTCCAGGTCCTGGCCAGGACTTGGTTAAGGTAATTACATAATTGCATTCGTTGTTGATAAATTAAATCTGTCGGGTTCCGCCTTTCGCTGCCACAAATTGATAAAAAAAAAACGACGACATCTCTACACTCCGTTTTATCAACTTCAAACTGGGACAGACGATAAGGTGTACAATGGCGATTTTTGGCCGTTAGGAGTACAAATCAAGCTATTTTTTTTTTCAGACCAAAAAACGAATATAGTGATCCAACTCGGAACTGCAAAATCAATTCTCCATCTGACTTACTTCCGCTAAGAATTTATTACCACAAGACAAGTGGAATTCGTAAATACATGTAATGAGTTTTATGTCGAATCATGGCTATATCCAGGAATATCATCTACACTTCCTTCAAAATCGACAGATGCAACTCTTCTGATGAGCATGTTGGCGGAGTAATTTTTGCTCTTCGTTCCTGTTTTAATAGTAAAGAAGTCGATCTTCCATTTTCTGGTATCGATCAAATTTATATATCTTTAACTCTTTATGTAGCTAATAATGAGCATTTGTTTTTACTAATAAGCTATGTTCCGCCCAGAAATATGCTTGAAATTTTTGAGGGGCATACTCTCAATATTGAATTTGTTAATAATCTCTGTAATGAATTCGATAATTTAGCAATTTTTGGAGATTTTAATCTAAGTAATATTATTTTGGCCTTTATATTGGCTTAAATTACCTGCCTCCAGATAATATTTCCCAAGCTCAAGAGTATCTATTTCTTAATTTCTTAACATTTTTAAATTTAAAACAGGTTAATCCTGTAGTTAACTTGCTTTCAAAAACTTTGGATCTGATTTTTATATGTTCAAATGTCATACTTAGGCTTAGTGTGTATGTATGAACGCTTTGTTGAAATACTGCCTGAGGAGCTCTTGAGATTCGGACCAATATCTTCCTATCGCAATTTAGCCCTTTAAACAGCCAATAGATATTTGGCTAAATTGAAAAACTTGAAAAACAGGGGTATTAGGCATTAAGAAAATCAAACTATCAATCAGATTACGACACTTTAAGAATATTACGTACGTATTCTTCTTAACAAATTTCTTTACAAAAATTATATGATTTCTATCAAACGTAATATTAAATCTGATAATGAGGCGCTATGACACGTTAACTCAATGCATTTTAGAAGCACTGAATCTAAGAATGTCGAATCCACTCTTAAACCCCTTATCACCTTCTTTCAGTCTGTATATACCAATTATGACCGGATTAGTACGTTCCTGTTTGCTCTTCAAATTTAGTAAACATCGGATCTTGAGTCTAATACATAATGACGTTTTACTCGCTCTTCAATCATAAAAACCTACTTCTAGCAGTGGTTCAGATGGTATTCCTGCCGTCATATTCAATAAACGCCCCTTTCCATTTCATAGCTCCATATTTTCAATCATTCTTAACGTATTGAAACGTGTATTTCTTAACATTTGGAAAACATCTTTTTCAGTTCCTATTCATAAGGCTGGAAATAAAAGCAATGTTGCAAATTACAGGACAATTCTCTAATTATTGAAAGCATCATAAAAAACAGAATCGAATTTCTTGTTGAAGAATATCTGCCGGATAAACAACATGGTTTCGTCTCTGGCCGATCTACTACCTCCAATTCACCAATTGTCTTAAATCAAATGGAAAGAAGGAACCAAATCAATGCCATCTATACCGATTTCAGTAAAGCTTTTGATTCAGTATACCATGCTCAGCAAACTTGAATCTATTGGCTTCGATTCCGCATTTCTTCGCTGACTTCTTTTTTTCTGGACAGAGCCCAACTAATTGTTCTTGGCTATGGGCAGACTTGAACTGCAGACCTTCTTCCCAACAGTCGCTGATGATTACCATTGCACCACGATCACCCCCTAAGCATATAAGCAAATGCAACTTTTTTCATTTTCTAAGTCCTCCTCCATAATTGACTTTCGATTCGTTTCTCACCATTGTCTCGTGCTACCAAAGTTAAAGATTAAGGTGTGGTACTGGATATCACACTCTCATTCAAATCGCATATAAACCGTGCTCTGGCTAAAGCCAATTCGGCAATTTATTTCATCAAGAAGAATACTAAATGGTTTTCTGAACCGTTTTTGCATCTGTCACTATACACTTCTCTTGTTAGATCTCATCTTGAGTACGCTGTTGTCATTTGAAACACATATCTCTATACTGATTCAGATCGAATCAAACGTGTCCAAAGACGTTTCACAAGATTCATATTTCATAAGTTGCATTTAATTACTGTCTTAATTATAAATCAAGATGTTTACTCCTTGGCTTAAATTCGTTAAAAGCCAGATATGCTTTACATGATATAATGTTTGTAAGAGATTTATAATGCTATCACATAAGGTGACCCTCGCTTTTATCCAAAGTAAGGCTTTATGTTCATATAAGACCATTGAGACTACGATATTTTCTCTACGTAGATAGTCATAGGATAAATTATGGCACAAACGAACATCTAACGCAGTCAGTAATTTGTAATTTGATATGATAAAAGGTAGCCCAGACTTATTGTTGTTGTTAACAATTATTATTATCACGGCGCCTCAACCAATGTTGGATCGAACTTGAGCTATTTGGCTATCGCTCAGACATATCAATATTAGTACATAAATCAGAGGACGAGACGTTTAGATTCAATAGACTTAGGATATCCGGAAAGTCGATTTTGCCGATAAGAACTTTGAGCAGGAAAATAATGTTTGACACTTTTCTCCTCACCTCGAGAGTATCAAATCTAATCCGTTTTATTCAGACTAGATACGAAGGAAAGTTATTAAAATCAAACTAGCTAAGTCCTCTCAGAGCCAACCGTTTCAAATCGTTTCCGTGTTGATTCGATTCTTGTACAATATTATGAATGCTCTAATAGGAATACCGAATAACAAATGCACATTTCAGAAGGGATCGAAGAAACGATACATATTATGTCTTTAGAATGTATGGGTTTACTATATTGAACTCAATAAGGATCTTTTATTAAAGAAGCACGTGAAATTACACTATAACCAAGCGCTATGAGCGAAAGTATTGACAGCGCATTCACTAACTAATGTGACATTTTAAAAACATCGGCAAACAGTAAGATATCATAGCAAATTGTTGTATGAAACTTATTTTTCCTCAGTTGAATTTAAGAAGCTCTCTTATTTTAATATATGGTTTGAGATCGAATATCGTTCCTGTAAAACGTGTGTCGAAATCGACAATGAAGTATTCGACGATATTGAAATTCACGCAGTTGACAATGATTGTTTAAAATTTGATATGATTGTTGGAATGAATCTACTGCAGTGGGCTGATGTCAAGATAGCGGCTGGTAAAAATACCATTATTAAAAGCAAAGACAAAAAAAAATTGGACAAAAACTACCCGTTAAATCGGAAGAAAAAGAACGAGTCCAATTGTTTTTCGGCAAGTATAAATATGGATTCAGAAACTGAAAATTCAATTTAATAAATCAGGATTAGATAACCTAAAATTAGAAGAGGCTGAACAGGTACTTCCTTTAAATAAAAATGACCTAACACAGGTACCAGAAAAATCACCTGTAAACATGAAGATTATCACTATGAACGACGAACCATTTACAAACCACCCAGGAGATTTCCATCTCCAGAGCAAAAGATAATTCAAAACCAAATACGACAGTGGCTAGATGATAAGGTAATAACGGATTCGCAAGTCAAGTGGTGTTGGTGAAAAAAAAGGATGGCTCAAGCAGGTTTTGCGTTCATTGCGTTGTTACAAGCAGCAAGGTATTTGACGACGTTGGACCTGGAGAATGGTTTCTTCCATGTCCCAATCAAAGCGGCAAGTGGGAAATCGTCATTTATTACTCATTGTGGACAATCTGAATGTTGTAAAATGTCTTTTGAGCTCTGCAGTCCACCGCATGTTTTTCAAAAATTTATAAATTTTATATTAAAAGATTTAATAAATAGGGAAATTTTAGTTGTGTATATTGGTGGTATTACTATTCCATCACAGACAATAGAAGAAGGTATAAGAAGACTAGAAGAAGTGCTCGGTGTTGCTGCGAAGAACGGCCTCAGAATAAAATGAAAAAAAATGTAATTTTCTGAAATTTTTAATCGAGTATCTTGGTCATCGGACACGAAATGGCAGCATCTCACCATCCTCATCTAAGTCTAAAACAGTTGTTAACTTTCACATGCCTTCTACAGCTAAACAACTACAAAGTTTCTTTGGCCTTGCAAATTATTTTTATAAATATATTACAGTTTTTTTTCGTAGAGCTCGACCTCTGTCCGGTATATTGAAAGTTAGCTGCATTCAATGATTTAAAAATGGCGTTAATCACAGAGCCGGTACTCAGGATTTTTTAGTTCGGTGTCTCGATTGAATTACACACGGATGCAGCAAGGGAAGGTTACGGGGCTGTTCTCCTTCAGCGAGATTCTAGAGATGGCAACCTATACCCAACATTTTATATGAGCAAGAAAACAACACCAGCTGAGCAAAGCTAAAGCTAATACGAACTCGAATTTTAGTTGTTATTGAAGTGTTTAAAAAATGTAGAGTCTACCTTTTAGGTCAAAGGTTTAAGCTAATTACTGATTGCAAAGTATTTGAGTGTACGATGTGAAAGAAAGATTTAACAACTAGAGTCGCGAGATGGGCACTTCCATTAGAAGAATTGGACTATACGATCGAACATACAGCAGGAACCAAAATGAAACACGTAGATAGTTTGAGTCGTAATCCAACAGTATTTTGCGTAACGAGTAGCAGTGATTTTCTCCGAAAACTAGCGGAATCTCAACGTAAAGATGATCGTTTGAATTCTATAACCGAAATTTTAAAAGATAAACCATATAAAGATTACGTTATGTACAACGAAATACTCTGTAAGAACCTAAATAATAATATTGTTCCAGATGGTATGGTGAATAATATAATAAAAGATATTAACGAAAGAGGTCATTGCTATCACAGAAAGATGCAAGAGTTTATCGGAAAAGAATTTTTTATACCAAGATTAAGAAGTAGAATAACCAAACTGATATCTAATTGTGTACCTTGTATAGTGGCAGAAAGAAAAAGCGGGAAATCAGAGTGCCTTTTACAACCTATACCAAAGTGAGAGCGACCACTGCATACGTTTCATATTGATCTCTTAGAGCCCATTTAATCCACAAGAAAAAACTACAGATATATTTTATCAATTATAAATGCATACACCAAATTCTGCTGGCTGTTTGCCACGAAGACATTAACCAGCGAAGAAGCTATCCAGGAACTTGAGATTATAGCTGAAACATCGGAGATCCTGAAAAAATCGTTACGGATAAGGGAGGAGTATTCATTGCTAGTTCTTTTAAGGACTACTGCAAGAATCGTAATGTTGACCTACATTTTATCACCGTAGTAGTACCAAGAGATAACGGGCAAATCAAGCGCCTTCATTCTACTATCATTGCAGTTCTATTATAACAAAATTGACAATCGACGATGCGAAGAAGTGGTATTATTATGTCACGCCGCTGCAGCAAATTTTAAATTCTTTTACCAACGAGCTATTAACACGTCACCTTTTCAACTTTTCGTAGGTACTGATATATGAAAACTTCGAAGGACTTGAAGATCATGGAGATTATAGAAGAAGAGTACTTCAGACAGTTTGAAGAAAATAGAGAACAACGAATACAACAGGCTAAAGAAGAAATCCTAAGAATACAAGAAGAGAACAAGCGGGATTTTGACAGGAGAAGAAAAAAAAGCTATAAAATACAATGTAGGAGACATAGTGGCAATCGAAAAAGGTCAATTTGGTGTTGCCAAAAGTTGGACCTAAATTTATGGGACCATATCGCATTATTTCAGTCAAAGAATTCGATCGATATCAGGTTAAGAAGGAAGGCGATCATGAAGGACCTAACAACACCGAAACCAGTGCAGACAATTTGAAACCGTGGCTTATCCCAAATGTCGATATTTACCACGAAGAAGAACTATCTTCCGGAGAGGAAGATATCTCAGGACGGCCGAATGGGATCTAAGTTTTTATTGAACACATCCTCCAAGGCTCTGTTTTTAATACTTTACCCGAGCGTTTACTACCTTACCCCGTTAACCTCATGCCTAAGCCTATAAAAGGAATGAAGCAGTTAAATTCCTTCTTCTTCTTTTTCTTTTGTTCTGCGAAAGATCAACCGTGGCCGTGGATGGTAAACCCTGTCGTTTTTCTCAACACATTCTTAAATTATAAATTCCTATTTTGTACTACGAGTACATATTGAATTATTCTAAAATCTGAATTAACTAATTTCCTATTGAATTGTTTTAAATAAATATACATATATTCAATTGTTCTAAGCAAATAAATTATAAATTGTATTCAATATTGTCTTGGAAATACTGTTTGATCACCACATACATACTTAGCTCTTTCCTATGGTAAGAAAAGTCCGTTGGAGCTTGTTGATGATATAAATTGAGACTTAAATTTATTGAGATATTGCTTTGCAAATCACAATTTGGTAATTAACTCGAAAACAAAAATAATGTTTTTCAGTTTGTCATCAGTATAAATTTAGAAGCGAATGTTTACTTTCATGCTCCTGAGAGTCAAAAATTAAACTGCATTCAATACTCCCACTCCCACTTTTTGTGGTAACATCAATTGTAATGCTATCTGTTTCCTAATTGAGAAAGTAGATGAATTTAAATATATATATAATTAAATATATCGACTCCAATTGAGCTTTTTAAGTTACAATGACTCTTTGAGAAAGTATTCCCATTCTACTCTTAAACCCTTTTTTTTTATTTGCGAAGTTTCTGCTCTACAGTGATTTGAAAGCAAATTTACTACGATATTTTCACTCAAGGAAATGCGGAAAGAGAGTGCAAATAGGCAATCAAAAATTAATTATTGATAATAAGGAATGGAATTGGAACAAATATGAAAATAAATTAGGAGAAAAAGTAATTGATACGAGAACACAAGGAAGAAGTTACATGAGTAGAGGAAAGAAATTAGAAAGAAACAATACAAATGCCAGATACCAGAAATACCAGAATTATACTATAGGTGTTTTTTATTATGCCACATGATCCACTCAGGATCACGAGACATAATAAAACACTACAGATCAACGAATAGCCAGCTTGACATTTCGCCTCGTTCAGTCCTGTCAAAGATCTGACATTTGAAAACAAAATAAACAAAGAAATTGAAGATGAAAGCAGCTGCTATTGAGGTAAATTGCGTTTATTTGTTGAATTTAAATGGTTAATATTTGTATTACAGTGGTTATTGGAAAGTGACACGGACAGTGAAGAAAGCAGCACACCTGAATATTCATTGCTGCATGAAGAAGTAACAGATTTCTCGGTCGAAATTTAAATTAAGTTTACATGTTTACCTTTTCCTGTCCACCTGCTCCATTTCCACTTCACAATAAAAACAATCTTTGAAATTTAAGTGTGGAATTGCCATATCAAAGAAAATTTTTCTTTTCATACAAATTTGATACGACCGATTTAAATGCTAATGATAATAATTTTTATCGATATACACCAATTGGGGGTAATATTTCCCCAATAGACTCGAGAGTTTTAGAAATGTAAGATAATACAAATATTATAGCATTATGAGTACAATTACTCGATACGGAAGCGAAAACTGCTTAACCAAACCCGTGCCACAATTTTATATGTTCATCAGGCAATGATTCTCCTAATTTGAATGCGAAACCAGTGGGAAATAGTGTAAACTCACTTATACTCAAACTCGGATCTTGAAATTGATCCAGATAAAGAGCTGGATCACGTGTTGTTATTAGGTGTTTTTTATTATGCCACATGATCCACTCAGGATCACGAGACATAATAAAACACTACAGATCAATGAATAGCCAGCTTGACATTTCGCCTCGCTCAGTCCTGTCAAAGATCTGACATTTGAAAACAAAATAAACAAACAAATTGGAGATGGAAGCAGCTGCTATTGTGGTAAATTGCGTTTATTTGTTGAATTTAAAAGGTTAATATTTGTATTACAGTGGTTATTGGAAAGTGACACGACAGTGAAGAAAGCAGCACACCTGAATATTCATTGCTGCATGAAGAAGTAACAGATTTCTCGGTCGAAATTTAAATTAAGTTTACATGTTTACCTTTTTTTGTCCACCTGCTCCATTTCCACTTCACAATAAAAACAATCTTTGAAATTTAAGTGTGGTATTGCCATATCAACGAAAATGTTTCTTTTTATTCAAATTTGATACGATCGATTTAAATGCTGATGATAATAATTTTTATCGATATACACCAATCGGGGGTAATATTTCCCTAATAGACTCAAGAGTTATAGAAATGTAAGGTAATACACATATTATAACATTTTGAGTACAATTACTCGGTACGGAAGCGAAAACTGTTTAACCAAATCCTGGCCACAATTTTATATGTTCATCAGGCAATGATTCTCCTAATTTGAATGCGAAACCGGTGGGAAATAGTGTAAGCTCACTTCCACTCAAACTCGGATCTTGAAATTGATCCAAATAAAGAGCTGGATCACGTGTTGTTATTGTAATACATGTAAACCATGATCCGGATAGGATCTGGATGGCACAATAAAAAACACCTATTGCAGCTATTCGTTTGCGTTTTTTCTTTGTTCTTTTTTCTGTTTTTTCTAAATCACCTCTGTATTGAGGCAAACAAAACAAAAAAAAATCAAATCTCTAGAGCCATTATCGAGTTTTTGCGAGACTAACGCACGGTAATTGATTTGTATTATAAATGTTTTTTTTATTTTTCAGTTTATAAATATGTAGTACATTTTTGCGCACCTTAATCTGAAAATATCCCTAAATTTACAATTAATTTAATTAACCCCAAGTCGTCTATTATTTATCAAAAAAATTGTTTTTTGTTATAACTACTGATAATTTCAAATTGAAAATGTTCACCTCCCATGAGAATAAGCGGCTCGGTAAAGTTTCTATTATATGTTTAGCTCAAGAATTTGTAGTAGTGGTTATGGTCTAAACTTTATGTGACATATTTTAGGCACTTCAAAGGTCGGCAGTTTGTTTCGAAACGTCAACCCAAATTGAAGTGTGGCGTGTCGGTAGCTGGTCTCTGGTCTCTGGCTCATTTATTTGTGCAGGGATAATTCTAGTCCCTGTATTCGTGGTCTGTGGTAGATATGATTTCACATTTTCATATTGTTTGACTTGTAAATGTCATGAGTGATAAAAAAATCATCGCAAATCATGAACCGAGATTCTGAACAAAAAAGTTCTCTCTTTTAAAACTGTGCAAGTACGTAATGTGCAAAATGGGAAGGTCTAAATTTCCAGGGAAACCGAGCAAATTTTTAGTTAGAGATCGTATTTGTGTTTTAAATTTTAACCAAACGAAGAATAGGAAATGTCGATTTTTAGGCCCGGGTTCTGTAGGCACAGTGAAAGTTTTCGATAATTGTGTTCGTAGACGCAAATCAGTGCTTTTTACGAACGAATTTACCAATGATGCCTCTGAAAACACGTCAGAAAAAGAACTACATATAATGAAAAATCTAAAGGTAGGAGAATCTATCCAAGTACAGTTGTTATATATACTTTTCCATTTATTTTTTAGGCACCTTGCGTTATCCTTATTTATATCTATTAAAACTCGTAGATAATTACTGAGAAGTTCAGTACGGTCATTTGTTAAGTAATCAAGAGACTAAGTTACGCCCTAAATTTGGGATACAAAATTGTTGGAAAAGAGAGATGTTGGAGCCAGCGTGTGTACCTCTGCTATGATTCTCGTTCTATGTTTATCTGGGGTGGAATCGGCTAGTTGTAGATGGTAGTCATCTTTGTTACAGTCACTTTTGACTGTTAAAAGCGATTTATTTTGGGTAAGGTGTCCACAAAAACAAGGAAAAGACAGCTTCTGCAAAAATTCGTAATAACGTGTAAACTAAGGAAAAAAAATCCCAAAAATAACCAAAATAAGTGGAATCCAAAAAATTATTTCATGGATTTATTTATGTATTGTTGCATTAAGCTAGAGAAATGTCTCGCTGTAGCTTCTCTTGCAAGGAAACGCTTTCTTGAAATATACTTCTCCTTCTTGCGTACAAAGAAAAAGCTTTAAAATGTTTTGGTAACAACCTAAAGATACATATACTTCAGTGCTTCACATAGAACATATCTAATAATGCGTAGTTTTACAAAAAATAACAATAGTTCAAGAAAACGAATCGTCAGAAAAAGTCTGCGTACAAAGAAACAAAATAATGACAAGAACTTCCCACTGGGAAGTTAAAAATTCTTTGCTTTTCATTTTTTTTTTACGTTTTAGTAGTAGATTAGGAATCCTTTCCGTTTTAAAACTTCTGTCAAACGTTACGGCTTAGATTTAACTTAGATGTTTCTTCACCGCTGATTTTGTTCTACTCTTTGTGAATTACTTCTTTCAGCATCTTCATTGAGGTGATCCTGCGCTCTAATAAATTCCAAGGATGTTCAATAGGGTTGTACCCTGTTTCGACACATTGTAAAGCAACCAAAGCTTGACGATTTCTTCTGTTTGCTTTGGATCATTATCCTGCTGGAAGTAGTACCCAAGTATCCTGTTTTGTCATAATGTTGTCAATAAAAGCCAAAAGTCCCACACTTTAATTAGCCATGCACTTCCTCACCATTAAGCCACCGTATCCATTCTTAACTGTAGGTCCAATTAATTAAGTTTTCTAAAAAAGGTAATATTTATCAAGTAAACAATAATTGGAGAGAAGACAATATGAAGATTTGATTACTGTAGAGCTGACTCGGTCACATCGGTTGGTTGGCATTCACCTCGATCACCCAATAACAAATGTACTCTAGTAGTATTGAATTCGCATGCACTCAAGACAACCAGAGTGTTGAGTAAAACTGCCTTGTCTTCTAACTGTTCTCCCACGTCAAGCATTCAATCATCAGATACTCACATAGGTTCCGGGATGCGCTATTGAAGGTAACAGCTTACCTGATATCCACTGAGGATAATATGCTACAATTACGAAAAATGTTCCATCAACCGTCAAGTATGAAAGAGGTAACATCGCGTTTTAGGAAGCAAGAAAACATCAAAATCGTAAAGCTTTATAAAGTTGTGGTAATTCAGATTTTTTACCTTTAACAAACATACGATCCGAACTACAAAGTTTAAGAGGAAAGAATCTGGTCCTCCCGAACCCCAGATATAAACCCAGCTAAGCATTTGTTGGCAAAATCAATGAATAACTGAATATGCAGGCGTAGTAAAAACCTTAGTATAATCAATGTGTCGACGGTTGATTAAAATGATTAAAGCTTAAAACAATAGACGCATTATCAGGGCTTTTTTTTTAAAATCATTGCATTCTGTTGCGTGTCGTTTACAAATAATAAAACAGAAAATATATTTTAAGAAAGCATTTAAAAAATATATGATTTTTCATTCTAAAACCAAAGGATTGAATTCGAGAAGCTTTCTTTTTTTTAATTTCATGTCTGATGGATTTTTGTAGTTTTTTGTCAAAAATAATAAATAATTGGAGATGTAACTTTGCATGCACTTTTTTGCGATTAGTACATAGTTATTATTATTATTGCCGGCCATTTGAACTCGGAAATTCAGAGCCTTGTTGACCACTCTTCGCCAAGTCTCTCTGTTCTTGATTGTGTAGTTTCCTCCATTCGCTGTTTTTTCGTCCTGTTTTCCACCATTGATTCTCCGTAAGATCTTATTTTCAAAAACCCGAAATTTATTTCCTTCCTTCTTCCAAGAGATCAGGTTTCACATCCGTAAAATGTCACTGGCATTATTATGATTTTATAAATGCATATTTATAACAATGCGGACACAGTTTTCCATTGCTGCTGGCCCTCCATGTACATTCGACAGTTTATCGAAATATCTTCTCCATTTGTCTGTAACTCTTTCGTTGCCCGAAAGGAGCTCTCCATTATCGTTGTGGATACATCCTGATCTAGCCTGGTACCATTTTCGTACTACGTTTAGGCCTGTTTACATTGCTCTCATGTTTTTAGCCGTACATTCTTCCTGAGATTTATTTAGCAAAAATTTTTCTTTGCCATTGTCGTTTTTTATCCCGAAGAAGATGGCTGCCTTTGGCATTGTCGTTTTTTATTCCGAAGAAGATGGCTGACTTCCTTTCGAAGGGTTTCATATCTTATACGCGTGATCTCTTCGCTATTTTCAAGGTCTTAGAGTCTTAGAACATTACTGGCCTTTTATCTTTTCCTCGTATTCTTCGTCGAACCAGGGCTTTACTTTAGGGGTCTTGTAATAGCCTAGCTTGCTTTATCCTGCTTCTTTAAAACGCTGTTCTACCTGACTTAATTCGTCGTTAGTTTCTATGCCATCTAATAGAGCGAACCGGTTACTAATTTCCTCCTGATATTGATACTACATACGACAGCCCTTTAACTTTTCAACCTTGAATTTTTGTGTACCTTGCTGTGATCCGCTTCTATGAATTTGGATTCCGCTTTTAATTTTGGCGATGATTAGGATGTGGTCTGAATCGCAATCAGGTGATTTTCATATAGCCTTGTGTATTCTCTTATGTTTAAACGTTGTACCTTATGATCATATTTTTTGAGCTGGCGATACAATTGTTCTAAAATCATTATCGAGGATACTTGCTTGAAACTTAAAACGTGTCCTTTATCTATTCGTTTTTTTCTGTAGGGCAATGTATGCTCAGAAATATTGTACATAATTATGGTGGAAATCTCCGGTTTTCCCATCGACATTCGGTCGTTGTAAAATGTTACGTCCATTAAGCATCCACACCGCCCCAAACATAATATTTAACGCCAAGATGTGTTGAAATTTTTTAATGCATTTCGAACCTCGAGTACATATATTCTAATCCCTGTCCCGCATTGGGTTTTAGACGCGTTACCATCCTAAATTATGATAGTAATTTTGTTACCTCATCATCTATTAGGAACCGATATAACTTATTTAAATTCCCAATTTGCACATTTATTTTTTGAGCTCGAACTGAACTAATCGCATCGCCTCCAGACTCTTAAATTGGTAACAGTATTGATATGGGTCTACAGTTTACTATGATATTTCTGGGCCCAACTTTATAAATCGATCGAGTGAATCTATGTACTTATCGTAAACAAGTTGTTTTCTTTGTCGTTATATTTATGTCTCATAAAACTATTTTTAATATACCTGAAAGGCATTCCAATTTACGTTCGTTGTACATTATCTTAAAGTCTAAGTTAACTATCGATTCATCGTTTTTGTTTGCCTTTTCACATTCGTAAACAGATTTTAGTTTTAGTCTTCTACCTTGAAAAGTTGGGGTAAGGAAGACTTATGCAAAGGCTTTCCTGTCGGTCCGTCTGTACACATATATCATATATTTGTGTGTCCCTCTGTCCGTACGCATATTGTTAAAAAATAATGGCAACACTACCTGGCAGCTGCTCTCCAACTTACTCTCCACGAAAGTCCTTGATTTTTTTCTACAAAAAAAAACGGTCACCATTAACTTTTGCCCTTTCTTTTTGTTGTTCGCTTAAGATTCTCATTAAAGGCAATAGTTTAAATAAGGTATTTTTTTGTATCTTTTACTCGTTAATTTTTCGTGGGTGTTTAACTTTCCCATTTTTCCACGTTTGATGCCGAGAACAGAAAAATCAGTAAAAGAAGCAAAAAACATAAAGTCGTAATACTCCGGCGTTCAGAAATTAAAAGAGAAGTGTCGCTATTCAAAATAGAGTTTTCAACACGTGCAGCATTTCAAGGACAAATAACGTCATGCGACAAAAAAACGTTTTGTCGGCCTTGGTGTGGGTTCAGCCTAAGTGAAAATATACATGCTTTTAATGAAAATTTTTGCCTTCGTTCTAATAACCTGCTCAATTTAGCATATCCGCATGATTTCTGGTCGCTGAAAACCATTGGGATAAAGAATGATGCCGATAAAAATACTATATCAAAACACTCAATAAATATTTTTATATTTAGGCCAAGTGCAGATCTATTATTCATCTTTTTACAAATGGACATTAACTGGGCATACATGTGTTATTGCACTAAATGAGAAGGTCGATTGACATTCAAGGACATTATCACAAGCGGCTGCACTATTACTAGACAAAATAGAGTTGATTATGGCATTAACACTTTCTATAAAATATGAATTAAATTTATTAACAATGGCCAGATTTTCATAATCCAAAGTATCTCCAAACTGTACTTCACAAATATCTTTTCCTTTCATTCAAAACGAGACATTTTAAAGTTCTCCACATAGACTTTTGACTATTACACGAATTTATTGTATCATAGACGTAATTTTTTTTTTTGGCAAGCTGTAGTTTATTTTTGTAACTATTTCAAGCCAATCTATAATCAGACCAGTCGATTGGACTATTTAACAATCTCGCTTGTTGAAAACACTGTATTTTCTTCTATTTTAGATTATTTAGTTCTCGTATAAACCATTTATTATTGCACTTATAAACTTTTTTGTTACCGTCATTTGTTAAACACCAAACTTTAGACTCTCTTCTAAGACCTTTAATAGCTAATGAAAATCATAGATACTGTTCATACTCAAACATCTGTTAGATTAGTCCTCTAAATTTATTTGTACTATATTATTTCAGTTATTCGCGTATGTTTGGATATTATTTGCTCGCAATTGTTGAATCTAAGTATGTCATGCTTTTGTATAAGTGTAATCAATGTTAAGTAGATTTATGTTGAAGTCATAGGCATTATAACTTCTTTGCAATGTCATTTCGATCCACTTTGAAAATACTGTACATAAATCGCGTTCGGAACTACTGGGGGATCTATAACACACTGCAATAGTTTCACTGAAATCTGTTGTGAAAAACTCTACGCTTAAAAACCATGCTCGCATATCCACTGATTCTCGACATATTATTCTATATTAAAACTTGTTTTTAATATATAGGATTACACCACCATGACTGCTAGGGCTATCACACCGAATCTCAAAATAGTTTGGGAGTCTTATTTCAGTGTCATCAATATTATTTGTCAGATGAGCTTCAGATAATGCAAGGACATCAAATTCACTACAGTTGTTCAAGCACTCGATTTCATTAACGTTATTTACAAGACCTTGTATGTTCATACACAGATATGAAACTTGGTTTATTAGTTGCTAATACTGATTTTTTTCTGTTTGAATTATGAGTTTGCGCAGATATACCGGCAGCGCTTATCGTTGGTTTCATGACAACAGTCAACGCTTAATCCAAGAGACATTCATTTTTAGGCAATTGACACACTTTGTTTCAGCACATTTACAATCCTTAATGGATTGCTCACCACCACACTTTCTACATGCGATTTTATTTTTACGCGCACTTGCTTTATGATTATAGCCCTGACAATTAAAACATCTATTTACATATGTATATAGGTATATGTATTCCTTCGCAATACATTTTACCCAACCAATTTTTATATTTTCAAGACTCATTATTTTTTTAATTCATTTACTGTGGCCAAAACAGATTTAATTCCCTCCTTCACTCCATCACTATCTTCATCTTTTTTCAATATTTTTAATATTTCCTTGTTTATATTTTTTTGTATGTCTTCAAACATTTTGTTGTTTTTATTTAATACTTCTATATCAAGCTCAAATTTAGATTGACTTGATCTGAATATAGAATCGTATATATTTAATATTTGCTTTGATATTACAACACATTCTCTACATTGGTAGCTAAGGTTACAGTTCTTCCTAAGAAGAGACACATCATGTTGGACACAATTGACCGAGAATTGTCCTTCACAGCAATTTCTGTGAAAATTTTTTTTTACAAAAACCAAACCCCTACAAGGGACAAATTACGTATCGTTACGACTAAAACATCGATCACACTTCCCGCAAAATTCATCCATCGTATGCAAGTTATTCTTTACAGAAAATGGACAGGTTTCGCGTATTTTAACTTTTATTATTCGCTTTAAAATTTTCATGTCCGTTACGTCCGTATGTTTGTGGGAGATTAATTAATCCAGTGGGACTGTATGAAAAGCTTTATCGAACTAAAATCTGTGACCTTTCCAAGAGCAGCCTTGACTTGTCACCCTGATCAGACTGCTATCCAAATTCATATCTTTTCAGGCGCCAGTATAAAAGCATATGGTACTGTTTCATTCTTCAAAAGCGTTTCATTAAGTTGCCAGGTCCAAGTTGAATTTTTTTGTGCTAAAAATCGCATTGCGCCTATAAAGGAGGATGGGGATAGTGAACTGACATTACCTAAGCTTATATTGACAGCTGCTCTTATACCTTCACGCTTTCATTCGTATCTCAAGAGGTTATTAAAACTTACAAATATGAAGTACTATCAGATTCCAAGATAACACTGAGCTGGATTCAATGCAATTCGCAGAGATGAAAGCCCTAGGTCCAAAATAGAGTAGAGAAATACGTAAGCTCACGAGGGTGTCACAGTGTCGCCACTGCAAGGACAAAGAAAATCCAACGGATCTCCTCACCGCAATTGGAATGTTTTTATCCCAACATTCAATTGGAGCGTTTATAGCTCAGTTGTGTTACTTTGTGTGCCGGTTTTCCATCAAACTTCCCACAAGTTTGTTGTTTCTTTTATTATATTTGCATTAATATCGGGATGTAAAAAACCGTCACACTAGCGATTTTTTTAGCCAAATTTGATAATTGAAAAAAATCGAAAGGATTTTCTGAGCATGGATTACCTGTATCAGAAACAATTAACACCATATTTCGAAAAGAAAAGATATTTCTGAACACATGGGAAGTAACCGAACTGAACAAGACGAAACAGGTGAGTCGCCGTTCTCAAACAATGGAAATACATAAAAAAGCAATTAATAACTACCCCAGATTTATCTGAACTCTACACTCAAGACTATATTGGACCAAAATAAAATTAAACCAACTTAATAATTTGCGTTAAAACGGCGACAGGCGGCCATACAACATTTCTACAGAGTAATAAATCATTCAATCAAAATCAAAAATCAGATCATGGACCACGGTAATGTACGAAGTTGTTTCGATTCAGTGGAATGAAGTAAAATTATAAGTAGCAGGAAGAAATGTCTGAAAACGGCGAGAGAAAGCCCACATGTCCCATGGACTCGGAGTCGGATGATCCAGTCGTTCCAATGGGGTACGTCACAAAAAGGAGGAGGCGGTTGAATTTAAGGTCTATCATTAATAGGCGCCGCTTCCTCTTGTAGTGTACCCACCAAAACAATAACTACACACTACACACTGCATAATACACATTACATAATAGTGTCATGCGACACCAAAAAGCTAAACACTGGACGGCACACCACAAAATGCTGACACCACAAGAATGCAGGCAGAAAGAATTGGAATATAAACATTACAAAATTCACTGCCCAAGTATTCCGATAGATGTGTGTCATGAATGGCTTTTAACATCACAGAGCATACATTTTAATGTGTTGTCTGAGAAGTTATTCTTTGTGGGCACACAATGCAGTGTAACCGAAATATGATGGCACGCGATCTACTTGAAATCGATATGCATTGGAAATGCTAGTGGGGGAAATAGTATATAAAGACCGATAGATCGAAAATAAATTCAGATTCAATTTGACCACCATCAACATTGTTTCTCTTTTTGGCAGATCTTTATGGCACTCGTGCCCTGCCCGACGAAAAAGCTAATCCTTCTTTGGCAGATTCGTGCCCTGCCGGATAGCTTGTTATATAGTCCTAGAACACCTCTTTAACCTTACATGGCGATTCTGCCAGGAAAAATTCAAAAACACAGCAACAATACCCACAAGTACACACAAGATTGTCACAAATAACGCAGAAAAATCAATCGGTAACGTCATACAAAGACGAAGTATTGTCCCTCATTGCTGACTTAAATAGCATGCAGATAGAAGAATTACCAAGCGAAACAACAGAAGCCGAAAAGAAAGTAATAGAGAGAATCAACCAAATTTATGCACTTACGATTTTTAAGAATGGAATAAATGAGAACATAAAACCAACTATATTTGCAGCTCAGCCCAAGTCTCTATCAGAAGCAACAAATCTGGCACTTGAACTAGAAAGGGATTCGAACCAAACCAATAGCCATATGATGTACGTAAGAAGAGGAAATTCCAACCATTACGACGGTCACAGAAACAACATCAACCAGATCTACATAACATCCAACCTCCGAACTAACCAACATCCGAATCAACGACACAACCAAAAGGACAACATGAGGCAAAGATATAATAGTCACCAGTCAAATTACCAGCCGAACTATCCAAACAACGACAATTATAATAACTATTCTCGAGCAAGACAAAACAACTCCCACACAAGAGGTAATTCGAATAGACAGACAAACAACAGGAGAGTCAATATTATCCAAAACCAGGGAAACGGAAATGGCCCGGAGATCGCTACTCCGGGATACCAAAACTAATAGCATTAAATATTGGGTTGGCAAGAAAGTAATTTCGGTTTTGTAGTGTGAAATAAAACTCATTTTTTTTATAGAAACAACAAGTTTTAATCAATTATATATTTTCCATTTTGTTCGATGATCTTTTGCCATCTTTCTGGTAACTTTATGATTCCGCGCTCATAGAACTTCTGGTCCTTATCATCAAAAAACTGAACGACGTGTGATTTCAGATCGTCATCATTACTGAAAGTTTTACCATTCAAAGAATTTTGTAAAGCTCGAAATAAATGGTAATCAGATGGCGCCAGGTCAGGGCTGTATGGGGGATGCAACATTACTTCCCAACCAAGCTCCAATAATTTCTTACGAGTTACCAAAGATGTGTGGGGCCTTGCATTATCATGGTGGAACACAATTCCTTTGCGATTTGCCAATTCTGGCCGTTTTTCTTTGATTGCTTCATCCAGTTTCATCAGCTGTTGACAGTAAACATCTGAATTGATCGTCTGATTTCTTGGAAGCAGCTCAAAATACACAACACCTTTGTAGTCCCACCAAACTGACAGCATGACCTTTTTTTGATGCAAGTCAGCTTTCGATGTGGTTTGTGCTGGTTCATCACGCTTGGACCATGATCGTTTTTTAACAATGTTACTGTATAAGACCCATTTTTCGTCACCAGTGATGATTCGCTTCAAAAAAGGGTCGAGTTCATTGCGCTTGAGATGAATATCGCAAATATTGATGCGTTGTGTTAATTGATTCTCTTTCAATTCATGCGGCACCCAAATATCGAGCTTCTTAACGAACCCATGACATTTTAAATGATTTTCAATTGTTGTGTGCGATACATTTAACCTCTCTGCCATCTCACGAACTGTTACATGACGACCCTCTTCAATTATGGCTTTGATTTGGTCATCATCAACCTCAGTTGGTCGACCAGAACGTTGGTCATCCTTAAGTGAAAAATCCCCAGAACGGGATTTTTTAAACCAATTCTGACACGTGCGCTCTGTTATGCAATCAACACCATAAACTTCACATATCTCTTTGTGAGCCTCAGCAGCTTTCTTTCCTTTACGGAAATAAAAAAGTAAAATATGCCGAAAATGTTCGTTTTTGCACTCCATGTTAAAATTCACCTTAAAATGACAGCTACACACAAAATTACGCACAACTTGCTTGTAAGCTAACTTCACTGTGAATGATATCAAATGTCAAAAGGAAAAAATCATGACACTGACAGAAGTCCTTTAAAACGATCACAACACGATCTATGTGTAAGCACCGAAAATACTTTCTTGCCAACCCAATATCACAGATAACCCGATTAACTGTGTATCAGTATACACATCCAAGCTAAATAGAAACCTAACATACCTCACAGACACTGGCGCAGACATATCAATATGCAAAGAAGACAGTTTAGATACAAACGACTTACTAAACGAAAAATGTAGACTGACACGGATAACAAAAGAAGAAATACAATCACTAGGTACAACATAACTAAATCTCAAACATGCAAACTATACTATACACACAAATTCCACATAGTCGAGACGAACTTTCCCATAGCAACAGATGGTATCTTAGAAAGAGATTTTTTCACGCAATACATGTGCAAGATAGACTATGAAACATACACTCTAACGATAACAATAGATGAAAACGATGTAACCATTCCAATGATAGCAAACAATAACAACCTAATAAAAATTCCACCTAGAACAGAAGCCATATATCCAATCAATTTAAAAGTAACTGAAGACAGCGTCATACTGAATAGAGAAATTAAGAAAGGAGTATTCATAGCCAACTCAATAATTCCAGCGAAAGGAACATGCCATATTAAACTATTAAATGTAAATGATTTCGAGGTAACAATAAGAAACATAAGACCTGAACTAGTAAAGTTGGACAACTATAGCGTTATGAAAATAAGAAGAACAAGATATGTGAAACAACGATTACAAAAACTGACAAAGGAACTGAAGACCACTCTTATCCTGAAACAAGAAAAACAATGACACAGATATTTGAAGACTATCAGGACATTTTTCATTTAGAAAACGAACAACTTCTACACTCAGAAACTAAATACAACAGACAACATCCCAATATACGTCAAAAACTACAGACTACCACAAACACAAATTTCCACTAACAAGAATTGAAGACGTACTTACTAGACAAATTGGAAAGGGCTTAATACTTTTCCACACTATACATGACCAGCTCATTTCACCAAATACCGCTAGATAAGAAATCAAGGCCATTAACAGCATTCTCGACACAAGACGGACATTACCAATTCAAAAGACCATTCGGATTAAAAATATCCTCAAATTGTTTCCAAAGAATGCAAACGATAGCATTAACCGGCTTAGAATCTAACGCTTTCCTCTATGTAGATGACATTAACATCTTTGGATGTAGTCTAAAACACCATAACGATAACCTAATTAATGTATTCGAGAAACTAAGACAATACAATCTCAAGTTAAATGCAAGCAAGTGTCATTTTCTGAAATCTGAAGTCGTATATTTAGGCCATCTAATAACAAGAAATGGAATAAAAACAGATCCTTCCAAATACAAAACAATAGAAACTATCCAACACCAAAAAATGCAGACGAAGTCGGGAGATTCGTAGCATTCTACAACTATAAGAGGAGATTCATACCAAACTTTGCAGAAATTGCCAAAAGCCTTAATTCCCTTTTAAAAAAGAAACAGCCATTCATTTGGTCGAACGAATGTGCGACAGCATTCACAGAATTAAAGCAAAAACTAATCAACCCTCCAATTTTACAATATCCAAATTTCGACAAACCTTTCATAGTTACAACCGACGCATCAGATTTTGCACTGGGTGCAGTTCTCTCACATATGTGAGATAGGTCACGATTTACCAAATTCGTATGCTAGTAAATCCTTACAGAAACATGATATAAACAACCCAATCATAGAAAAAGAACTGTTAGCAATCCATTGGGGAATAAATTTCTTCAAACCGTACAGACCTTTAATTTCGTTATTCGCACATAAGAATCCATCCTCGAAGATGACGAGAATTAGGCTAGACTTATCAGACTTCGACTTTGAGATAGTTTACAAGCAAGGAAAAATGAATACAAACGCCGATGCACTATCAAGAATAAAAATTGACAGTGACATTTTGAAATCCATGATGGTAGAAAATAATAATATAAGCCACAATGATGTGGACCCCAAGGAGCAGAACATGACAATAACAAGGGGTATGGCACAAAATATTGCCAATGAAGATAATAATAAAAAGGAGACCTACACATCTCAACAGATGACTCATCACCTTCACATGTGGGATTGTACATCCATAACCGACGTCAGAAATATGAAGAAATTAAAATTTGAATTAACGAGTCATAATAAAAAGAAAAATAGTATGTACTATTGAAATTAAAGAAAATGAAGTTATTGTAAGATTCAGCGACAATCCCTCGAAACACGTTTCGACTTTGGAGAAGCTCGCATCAAAATTAAAAAGGGCTGCCATAAAAGAAGTAGCGCTAAATGAAGATGATATGTTATTTGAATATATAAAAATGAAGGAATTGAAAGAAATATATAATACGTAGCAACGAAATGATGTACACTCGCCAATGAATATATTGATATATAAACTCCCTAAAAAAATAGGGAAACTTTAAGAAAAGTTAAACATTATAAACGACATTCAGGCATAAGAAAAATGATAATAAAATTCAAACAAAGATACGTCTGCAAGATATGAGACAGATGGTGAAGAAATTTGTAAACGATTGTGAAATATGTGCTAAAAACCAACAGACAAGACATATAAGAGAGAAAATGGTCATAACAGACACACCGAGCACTAGTTTCGAAACAATACAAATAGATACTATTGGACCCTTTAGATTGTCAAATGGTTACAGATATATACTAACGATGCAATGAGAATTAACTAAATGTTTTATTGCACACGCTGTCGAAGGTAAAGACATAAAGACAATCGCACTGGTGGAACAATTCATCTTAAAATACGGTTATTTGAAAATACTCAAGTCAGACAGCGGAACAGAATTCAAAAATGAGCTACTGAGGAACATATGCAAGTGTATGACCATAACCTTCCCACTTAACTGCATTCCTACTGGTCCGTTTGTGGGGTCCGCCCCACAAAAATTATTCTCCAAATAATCAAATCACACCCAACAGCAAGTTGGAGATATTAACGACTATTACCTCTTTAGGCAAGTGCAGTAAACAGAAGGCTGATAAAAAATGCCCCTCAGGTCGCTTACAACTATCAGCCGTTACACCCCAAATGACATACGACTAAACGGCGGCAGATATGGGATATACGGCAGAAAGGTCTATGTTCGAAAGACATTAGTTTCTGTTCCAAGGCATCGGAGGCAGAGATGGGCCTGCGTTCAAACCTGCCCGCATCCAAGGTCAGATTAGCCCCAGTTCCTACAGCAGATTCTGATTTGACAGAATCTACTCGCGTCTTCGCTCTTGCGAGTTCTCGCGGTTCGCTTTTACGAACCTACACTCTTAATGGTTACTCTGGTAGAGAGTCCTTAATCCTGTGGATTGAGCGAAGATACAGGTACAATTCTGTAGGAGCGGCTCGTACATGGATCTTATGCTGCTTGAATTTCGACTGTGAATTGTGATCACGTCGGTGACCGACTTAGTGCCGTGATCACGGACCAGACGAATTTGCGAAAATGGCAGAGTATGTCCAAAGGCAAAAGTAAGATGCAACCCGATGAAATATAGTTTGTTATTTCTCTCTGGACTGAAGATTGTGCTCTCCCAACTATTTGTTTCATAAGCACACATTCCATGGCTTTATTTTCATTAATTTCAGTGCATAATGTGATAACCGGTATATTTGAGTTTGAAGTTGATGGCTTATTTTTTTGCAGGCTTATGCGAAAAGTGTATACTATGTATAAACAAAATATGTTTTTTTCTAAGATTACGTAATGTGTCTAATTCTTCATCTTGAGTTTTTTTCGTTGTGCGAGTGCGTTCTTTACATTTAGTTTTTTTTTTAAATAAAATAGTGCAATAAATCGGTTATAGAACTTATACTCAATAGATCTCATTATTAATTTATAAGACCATGGTAAAACCTATCTGGTCATACGGGCTGCAACTATGTTGAACTTTAATAAAATATCTGATCTTTTTTAATACCGAAAACCCCACTTATATAACTTCGATCTTAGTGGAATCTGGGGAAATTGCATGTACATACGTGATGATATAAGGTATCACAAGAACGAAACTTCACCATTGAAGATAATTCTAACAGTCAGACCATTTTTTATGCTCCGATGTATTCCGGGCAGTGCAATTTTAGACTGATGAATGCTGCTTGATCAGCAGAACTGTTATGAGTAAGAAATGGTTGCTTTATAAAGGTTATCTAGCAATTCCCTTTCATAATTAAAATAAATTAAATTAATTTAATCATTATATAATACAATTAAAATAAATTTAGCGGACTTTTTTCGATATATGTAAAATGCTTTAACATACTAGAAATAATGCCGGGGCAATTAAATGCAGAAAGTTTAATATGGCAATGTAAGTGACTAGTTAGCGGCACGAAAACCTCGCACTTATTCGTAACAGACTTCGATGAAACAAATGGATGCACTTAGTTTTATAGTTTTTAGCCTTTGTAAATGAAGCACTCACGAAAAAAAAAAACAGACTATGCTAAAAGCACACGTTCTTATAAGCAAAAAAAATGGAGAAAGTCATTTTTCACAAGCCTCACTTGAGGCGAATTATTCACCAGCAAAATCGTGGACAGCAAAAGTGGTAACCACTTGGTATCAGGTCCGTACTATATGGTATATAAGAATCTCAAAACTAAGCTCGAACTTCCTGTGAGTCGCTAATGGTGTGAGTGGCCTGTCGTTGTTCTGATACAATACACTCCCTCATTTATTAGTTAAAGCCCGCCGCTTTTAGGCAATTACATCCTTCGGTCATTGACAGTACACGTGCGAAACAGCTCATCATATATGATTCCCTGCCAAACACACAGCAGAATATTCCTGGCCGTCAATCGTGACTTGGCGTCGGCTAACCGCGATTTCCGTCATCATCCGTTTCCGAAATGGGTCTATTTTGTTGCGAATCAGCAGCGATTCACAGACAGAAATTCAGTCCATGCGGTTTTTCTGCGTTAGCTCGCAAATCTTATTCAAATAGTTCCAAACGAATGTTGTGCAATGTTTAGCTTCGAAACAGCGCTTAATTGATCAATGGACTCGACAATTTCGATTATTGCATCGAAAATTCGCCTTCCAGAAGGTGGTGCATCTTCATCACCGGAATTGAATCGACGAAACCAAAGTTGAGTGTGATCGGCTGTTACGGCATTAGTATATTCACATTTTCAGCCTGGATTTTATCGAAGAAAAACTGCCAAATATGGCGTATTTTTTCTTTGCTGTTGTCCATCTTTGACGCGCGATCAAACAAAACGGAATGAAACAAACACACAACTGTCAGTAAAATTGTCTTAGTAACACTATTTGGAAGAGAGCGATAGTGTGTCGGCCACTGGCGCAAGATGAGCGAGTTCGGATCAAACAACAACGCCATCGAATGATTATTTCGCGGGTTCTCTCCTCGGCGGGGTACTGGCAGAATTCTCCGTTGTACACCTACCTTAAAAAAGCTTTCCGGCTCTCGCCGTTCGGAATCGGCATTATTAAGCTTTAGGTTGCGTTCACTTGTGTGAAAAAACAAATCGCACATAACATAAGTGAATAAAAAGAAGCTTGGCGCTGGCTCGTCATGAGCTGAAATGCCATCTAAGGTTTCTGCCTGGCAGTACAATGGACCAGTAAAAAAAAACACTTTTTGCTGTACATCCAAAACACAGATTATTAAATAAATCCGTTGGTAAAATTACAGGTTTCTTTTTACTATACCAATAGATCAATTTTATTCAATTCACCTTTTATAATTAATTGAATTCATTCGTTTTGAGCGACAACATGTGGCAGGCTCCTTACGGTACCAAAATTAGAAGCGATGCAAAGAGAATCCGTCCTTAAATCTCAACGTATACCAAGAATTTTGTTAAATTGCTTCCTGATGTTCCGAAAAGTAATTAATTTTATCACATCCAGCACCAATAAACCTGTAAAAATTAAAAATATAAAATAATTTAGTAGACGCTCGCGAATGCAACAAAGATCGAAATAAAACAAAGATTTGTTTTTATTTCAGGCAAAAAGGGATAATTTTAATAAAAGCGAAAAGAAAACGGTTAAATCAGAACAGGCTGTTCAGTAAGGAAGACTATATTTGTATGCACGGCAATTATCATTCCTGCAAGTTGCTGGTGCCGACAGCACAACACAATCAAGTTTAGACGATTATTTACCAGAGGATCTGGAAAAATCAGTTGAGCAATCGGAGTTACACAATATCGATTCAGAAATGGAGGGATCAGCATACCCATCTCGCTACAATCAGAATTCTACAAAGAAACGCAAACGTGGTATAAAATCTACATTGAAGGATTTTATTAATGTTCCGATTCCTTCAACTGCTTCTATTGTTCCAGACGGATCATTTTTTGAAAGCATTCTTCCATATATTAGTGGTTTTACAGAAGATTAAAAGCTAGAGTTTCGTTGGGAAGTCTTTAATACCGTAAGTCGGATAAGGAATGCGTCAACTGTACAGCAATCCACTATTTTGTATCAGACATCTTCCCACAACTTCACTCAACCTCAGCTCGTTCAATATGCCATACAAAGAACACAAATTCAAACCAATCGCCCTACTCAGTTTTCTCAAACTCCTAACCCGGGTCAGAATTTAAATTCAATATCCCCATATTCGCCGTCTTCCACAAATTTACGGAGAAGAAATTAAAGACAAATGTAAATGTGTATAAAAATTAAAAAGTAAATTGCAAAAATGTAAAAATAAAATGTTACTTACCTAATAGTAATAGCAAGCATTTCAAGTGGTATTGACAATCTCAAAACTGTATTTTGCGATGTAATTTTAACTGAAACTTTGGCGGCCAACACATCAAAAGATTTAACACCCATTCGAAAGTAATTGAAGAATTTTTCCAGATTTTCCCTTAAACTATTAAAAGACGTATAAAATAATCATTTTGTAAGACAAAGATCGGCAAAGGAATGTACCTAATAAAGTCGTTTATTTTTTCAAAGATATGTTTTCTACACAAGAAATGCGAAAAATCGTTTTTTTTATAAACATCCATCTCTGGAAACCAAAAGCGTAACGAAGTTTGTATCAAGCGGCAAAAGCCCGCACGTATGCATTGAACAAATGCTGTGCTGCCGCGTGAAATCCCACGTGTGCATCGCCAATTATACTCATTGCCATTAAAATTCTGCTTGTCATTGCATATGTTTCTGGTTGTCGAAACGAATTTTCACCTCCATAAAATACCGTTGTGAGTTCCGGTCTTCCTTCCGAATGTTCACAAAAAAGATTAATTTCCCAAATGTCTCCACAAACACCTATTTTTCATGTTTGAATTCCAAGTAATGGTGCTCGTAGAAACTGAGAAATGGGTAAGACACCAGGTATAGTTTGTGATATTTGCTCAATCTGGCAGCAACTTAATGGTATAATTCTTATCTACATACTGACCTTAAATGCGCATCATTCTGCATATTTTATTTTCAACTGTTTAGAACCGTTTTACTTTCGCAGAATCTCAAAAATTCTGTTGTCCACAAAAGACATGACTCGTATTGATATTATTCTTACTCTTCTTCCACTTTCAGAAATAACTGATATGATTAGCCTAGTTTCAAAAATGGATATCGCGAAATACTCTAAAATATATCCAATATAGCTGACAACAGCATCAAAATGAAGACAAGAACTAAAACATGGCAAGTTCCGAGACAGCACGGACGACTTTACGTGACTCGACACCTTCAAACAATTGGGAATGTGTGTCGACTTCATATTTTCTTTTTATTTAAAGATAATTTGCCTGTCAATTCCTCCTTGAGTAGAAAACGATCGAAAGAAAAAAACGAATTTTAAATTAAAATTTAAATCAAAAATGCATCCGTGAGGTCAGCAGAAAGCTAGATTTATTTAGATTGGATGCCATCTTTGAGCTCAAAAATGAAATCTGCAAAGTTGCAGTTCTGGTCTTGTACCATATCATACCAGTTTTTTCATCATAAAAATCATACGCGAGTTGAAAAAAAAATTAAAATTTTGTGCCTTTAGGTGAAAGATTTTGTGCTAAATATCTCTTTAAAAATATTAAATTTAATATTAACAACTCTGTTTTAAATCCGATCAAGAACAGCTAGTTTATTTTAATGGCTAAAATAGTATTTAGGAACCCAAAGGGTAAAGATGGATTTGAAACAAATGAAAAAATAATAAAATATATTCATTTATAATGAGATAAGAAAGAATCAGACAGCACGGAAACCTTTCATCAATCATACACACTGAACGACTTACGAATCTCATTTCCATTTATTTCTCCTTAAAACTTGTATCGTTTTTTTTTTTACAAGAATTTATTTTTGAATAGGATGGCCCTGTGTATGTAAATATGAATACGATATGAATATTAATCATATTGAAAATTAAATTGGCTAAGATTGAACGAGTTGGCTCATAAGCCAACTTAAATGGTTGCATTTGTCATTGTTCAAACCGTCTTACTTGTCAATTCATATGTTTCATCTGGGTTTCAAGTGGAAATCTCTAAATTAAAATGCTACAATTTAATTAAGAAAGTGAAGTGAATCATATTAACTTTAAATTAAGTGTTCCAGAAAATATGATTAACACGTTTCTTAATTCCGATATGTGTGTTAAGCCACATATTTTCAGAGTATGAAAATTAAATTTCTGAATTTCTTTCAAAAAACGAAATACGTACAACAAACCCATGAGCTCAAACATAATACATGTTCCATTTCCTGCTCTCACTCATCCGCTGCCTTATGCATTTTGTTCTCCCCCGCTGTAGGGATATGAGAAGCAAAATAACGGATTTCTTTCTCGCCGCTGCTGATTGTGTATGTGTTGTCATTGCCTTGACGGAACCTTGGCTGCATAATGGGATTCTGTCTGCTGAATTGTTATTTTTTGACGATGCTTTTGTACTCTCTTTTATTTTACCGAATCTTAATTTCTTAAAAACGTATGATGTTAATATCAATTTTGATTTCGCTAGAAACGGTCTCAATACTGTGAACGTCTTTTTAGATTTTATAAATTGGCGCAATGTTCTTAACTACGAGAGTTTAGAAATTACTTCTACAGATTTTAAAAATATTGTAGAAAGTATGATCTCTAAGTTTGTATCAACCAAGGGACTAAAAATAGCCTAATAAACTATGCGAAAAGAATATAATTTTTGAAAAAAAATATTTGTAGATAATATGTTTCTTCTATGGAAACAAATATTAAACAGAATCTAAAAGTATTTAGGTCCTACATTAATATAAAGCGGAAGTCAGTTGCTTCCCCATTCATTATGTTTTACAAAAATGTTAAATAAAATAATTTAAATGAAATCGGTGATTTGTTTACCATGAAAATAAACAAAAATATTCGTTACTGGTAAGCCGAAAACATGAACGACCGCTTCACAGCCCTAAGGTTATTGTTTAGGCCGCGATGTCTTCCAAAGGAGTAATTGGCCCTTACTTTTTCGAAGATCGTAGAGGTCGAACACTAACTGTGAATACATAGCGATACTGCGACATGATTTAAATTTTTTTAGCTCCATCTTTGCAACAGTTTAATGGCTTCAATACAAAAACATGGTTTCAACAAGATAGTGCCACTTATTACGCATCTAGTGATTCAATTGAATCTCTAAGAGAGTTATTCAATTTATATTATCCAATAGGCTTATTTCTCGAAGAGGTGATGTTAACTGGCCACCACGCAGTCTAGACCTGAGTCCTTTGAACTTTTTCTTATGGGGATTTCTTAAAGAGAAAGTGTACAAAAATAAGCAAACGATATTAACTCAGTTAAAACAGAATATCACAGCAGAAATGACATCTTGGGCTTTGTGTCAACGTGTACTAAGAAATCTTCGCTCAAGATTAGAAGACTGCCAGGAGCGTAACGGACGCCATTTAAGTAGCATGATTTTCAGTAAATAATTTTTCAGTATCTGTGATTGGAAAAAGCATTTTTTTAATTTTACTTTTAAACTGCGCTCACTCTTCTGGGACACCCTGTATTTAATATGTGTGTTAAGTTGGGCGTTTTCATAGATTGTTGGAAAAGTTTCTTTTTCACAAATCTGGCCCCAAAGGTATTATATAAAATGATAAACATATAGCGAAATTACAGTTGATTCCTAAAATGTTTGAGGTAATTGAATTGTAAAAAAGAAAATATGTATTTTGGTTTGCAGTTGTATATCTGAATATCAATATGGTTTCAAAAAAAACTTGGTTATTTTGACAAACTACTGTCTTCGTAATTTTGAAAGATACTAAAGTCTTTGATCGCGTTCAATACAATTTTCTCCAAAAAAAAAAAATGTTCATTCTAGTATTTTAAACTGGATAGACAGTTGTTGACAAATCGCAAACAAATTATTAAGATCACATCGATTCTCTTCAGGAAGGAAATCATTTGGATGTTCCTCAGGAAGCTCCTCAGTCCACTTCTTTTCCTGATCTTCCGTTGTTTAATTCATCCAATTGTATATGCTGACGATATAAATTTTTTTAAATCTACTAATTTAATTCCCTATTCGCTTCAACTGCAAAATGATCTAAATTCTGTGAATAACGAACGCATTTTGTTACATTTAAATATGCATATGTGCTCCAAAGACATCTTATCAACTTGCAGCTTGCATCATATGGAACCCCTACTCTCGCAAGATTTGAAAAAAAAAAAAAAAAAAAACAATTTACAAGACGAATAAATAAACATTACTCAGAATTTATCGATATTCGAGGATACAGCGGCTGAGTTGAGAAAAAAAATGGGTGGATAATTTATAAAATATTTTTTAATTTAAATTTTTTATTTATTTACGTTGTGAAAAACAAATTAAATTGTGTTATTCGTTCCTTATTGTTTACATATATTTCTTTGACAGAATGTAATAACACTTTCTATATATTTCAGTATTGTTGCAGTGATATGTATGGAGCAAATGAGAACAAAAAGCCTACAGAAGGTAATATATTACATTAAATGAATACATTTGCGAGTATTAAACAAGAATATTATGTTAGGCGGGGTGACATGCAATACACCCAATTCAAGTTCTTGCGCAACCTGTAGTGTGCGGTATTTTCCGGTCAAGTTGGCTAAATTAATGAAGAGAAAAACGGTTACATTTAAAAGCATCCTTGAAACCAATGCCACCTCAATCAATAAAGCAATCCATAATCCTGTAAATAAAGGTCCTTTGGTGTCAATTATGAAAAAAGATTGCCCAATACCAGCTGTCAGCAAAACCAAAGGCGACAACATTGTCCGTCCTTCTCGGTTAACGAAAATTCTCAAGAGCTATGAAAATGTTGATAAAAGAATTTTACATTATCGCACTATTAAAATATCCGATGCCACAGAGAGAGCATTTTTGTTTGACTCTTCTGTATTTGGTATGAAAAGCAATCGTTTTGTTGACGAAAAAAACGATCATATTCAACATATAACAGCAGTAAAGAACTTTACCCAGCCCTGGAGGCAAATAAATTCGCCAGACAGTTGTACGGAAATCCGGGACAAACTGCATGCAGGTAAGCTTTTATATACATTAATTTTTTTTTGTATTTCATCTCGAAAAATTATCATATAAATTATAATAATATAATAAATATATCAATTATATGAACAATTGTTGGTGATTGTGTGATATGCAAAATTATTTGACGTATTTTATTTTAATATAATTACGAGTTATTAGATTATATTGAAAATTTGAGTAATACACACCTCCGTTAAGCAGTTTTAATTTATGTTTGTGTTATTTTTTTTATGCTGACAATATCTATTTTTATATTACTATAAATTGCCAGGCAAGGCTTGATTTTTATTATTGTATAACAAACTATATGACATTGAACTTGTTCTTGAATTATTAACAGTGATATTAAAGACATCACTAATTCACATTTATTTTTACGTCGTACCAACCTAAATGGGGTGATCCAAAATCTATGGTTTACAGTTATTTCAAGTCCGCATAAAAATCAAAAAAAAAATTGTTTGATCATATAAAAAGATCACGATTCCCAAGAGGTAAACGAAATTAGAGCTGGCATCAAGTACCTCTGCTTGAAAAAACTGTCTACCAAACACATACACAGCGACTTGATAAAAACATTGCAGTGTTCAAAGAATCCTTGCGAACGAATTGCATATGAAAAAGGTCTCTGTGCTGTGGGTACCGAGAATATTAATCATCAAGCAAAAGAAAAAAACGAGTCGAGATTTCGAGAGTGAATATTGAGAAGTTCCAAGCAGATGTTTTTGTTACGTTTCGTGATCATGGATTTACCATTTTTATCCGGAAACCAAAAAACAATCGATTACTTGGAAACGAGCCTCTTCTCCATTCTCCAACACCAAAGAAATTCAAAGTGCTAAGTTCGGCGAGAAAGATTATGGCATCCGTGTTTTGGGACGCTGGAAGAATAATTACTGTTTTACGAAGGCAACGCACCGGCTCACAATGCCGCAGTTGCGATGGCTGTTATTTACGAATTCGAACTGCTCGAACACCTGTCCTATTCCACGGATCTATGTTAGATTAGGCCAGGTGGCTTCCTTCCGCAAAAGCGGTGGGGATCAAGATTGGATTGGATTGTGCTCTCACTCGAGTTACCACTTCTCTTAGAACCATTTTGAGTGCTAAATAAAATTCGATATTTTGTTGATCTCCGTTTCGGATAGATCCGCTAGTTCATTATACTCGTAGAAGTATTCTTCCAGAAAACATATTCTTGAAGAGGCTAGGGCAGTGCAATTTTATAGGGGATGGGATGGAGATTCTTCGTCTTCCTCATCATGACACATATTGCAATAGTCGTTATATGGCAGTCCTAATCTTGTGGCATGTTTTCCTAAGGCGCGATGTCCTGTCAGGACTCCGATTAGGCTGCTTATATTATCAGGCTTATGAATTTACATTGCCAAAACTTGGGCCAAGTTTGTCTAGTGTAGTTGCATGTTTCAAGGTCATGCCATCTTTAATTTGCCTGTTGCAGTGTTTGTTTCGAGATTTTATATTTGTGCACTTCCATTGGAGGGGGATTTCCCCTGCAACAGTCGAGAGCTCAGTGGTGCTGCCTATTTTGGCTAGTTCTGCTTCACAGTTACCTGCTATATCTGCTCGATATCTCATTTAAAGATGTAAGGCAGTGCCTGACCAATTATTCGTCAATTTTATTGCCGCTTGGCTATCTGTGTAGATGACGAATTGCCGTTAATTAAGCTTGGAATACAGTGGTTCGGTAAAGGATTGGCTGATTTTTAGGGTCGGTGCATAAACATCTGCTCCCACAACATTGCCTGTCCTGGATTCGTCTGTGTATACCCCCAACTCTGTCTTTACACGGTAGATAAGTTCCTTAGAGACCGTGCAACAAAAAATATCGTGTAAAGAAATACATACCACATATGTCAAATTGAGGGATATGTTCTATAACTTGACTATAATTATGTTAAATTGAAAAAACCCTTTAAATTTTCCCAAAAAAAATCGTGCAAAAAAATAATGAAATGCATATTATTTAAAAACCAAAAAACAATTAATTTTTATTCAAAAAATATAAATTACTTCATGGTGAAATTAGAGATAAAAATCGTTTCGCAACTATTCACTGTCACTTGATAGTAAGCGTGCACGTTTATTCCGGACTAGGCCGTAATAATACATTATTCGGGTTGGATTCAAATGAAGAATTTCGTTCGTCATTAATAGCGTAAATTGGATTTTTTATTGCCATAAAATCTATTATTAGCTGCTGTTTTTTTGGTTTCTCAAGTTGCTTATATAATTTGTAATATCCAGCTACACAAAACTGAAGATTACGTTTACATTTTAGTGCACGCTCAATGTAAGGAAATTGAGTGGCTTGCATACTGTTTTACTCCACCACAAGTTATAAAATTTTAATTTTTTAATTCGTGGTAGAAAAAAAATTTCTGTAAAAAATAGTTTTATTTGTCTAATTTGTGAACTGTATTATTTCAAAATCATGTTAAAAAAGACCGTGTAAAAACAGAGTTGGGTGTATTTCCAGTGCAGTGCCTTTTCTTTGAAATCCATTTCCCTCCCATTGTCGACGGCTGGGAATTGTTGTTTTACGGGTGTTATTCAAAAACTACTGTCAGGTAAAATCGGAAAAAAATTTAAAAATGCATATACACAAAATGCATATACACTGGACGTCCAGTATAACGAAAGATATAATGTTCAGCCAATTCGTTATATCGAAAGATTCGTTATATCGAAACCATTTTTTTTCGACCCTAAAAAAAACATAGTATTTACTAATAATTAAAAAAGATTTTATTACATATATAGACTTTTTAAAATTACAAAAATTAAATCAAATTTGAGACGAAAAAAAGTCATTTATTTGAGTTTGTCTCAAGTTTTTTGTTTGTTTATAGCGTCTGTGGACAGCTTCCTCCTGCAACTGCCGCAGAATTAATATTTTGGAGCAATCTTGTTGGTTTTCTTCCGCCCATTTGATACATGTTTTGAAGCTATCGATTGCGTCTTGGTGTTTGGTCATTTGAACTGCCCCATCAGCACCTCTGTCTTCATCTTCGTCTTCATTGATGTCGATAACTGACACATCTTATAACTGACTTATCGTCTTGAACTTCTGGGCCTTCACCTTCTTCGGCTTTATTCCAAACATCCAGGTCATCAACCGTAAAAGATGACTTTAAAAAAAAAATTGAGTGAGCTATGTAAATTTTCGTTAAAAAAAGACTATTAATCAAGAGCTACCTCTGGAAAAAGTTCATTTATTAATCTAACTGTTTGAGATGTAGAAACCATTTCTTCGTTTCTCAGAAGAACAGCCAATGGGATGGTATCTTCTTCTTCAAATTCTGGTGTTGTTCTAGCAAGTATTTTTCGCCAACACTTTTTGAGACACACTGGTGAAACCTTTTCCCATGAAAGTGCGATAAGTGATACAGTTTCGAATAAGTTAAAGTCCTTCAACGATTGTATAACATCTGTAACCCTCGAGCTAACAATCTTAGTGAGCAAACTGTTCCTGTAAAATAATTTTGCCAAGCGGATTGCATTCTGATCCATTGGTTGAATCAGGGCGGTTACGTTTGGTGGCATGTAAACAACACAAATTTGCCCGTCATCCGTTTCTTTTATTAAATATTCTGCTGACGGATGGCTTGGTGCATTGTCAAGCAAAAGAAGAGCTCTTCTAGGTAAGTTCAAAATACCTCGACCTAATAAAAGGATGGACATGTATCTTAATGGTGAATTGTCTTCTTTAACATACCTCTGGAACAAAATGCGTAAAAAACCAATCCTTAAAAAGGGTGGCCGTCATCCAAGCAGATTTAGAATGCCCATAATTGACTGGCAACTGTTTGCTTTTAAATGAGCGAGGGTTCTTGGATTTGCCAATGATGAATGGCTTAATTTTTTTGGAACCCGATGAATTGGAACATGCTCAAAACGTTATCCGTTCCTTGGAAATTTTTCGTCCTGGAGCTGTATCTTCTTTGGAGTGTACGTAGGTGGAATCCGGAAGCATTTTCCAGTACAGAGCTGTTTCGTCAGCATTAAAAACTGCGTCCAACGAAAGTTGGTGTCGCCCAATTATTTCTGTCAATGACTTTTTAAAGGGCTCCAAAAGCTCAGCTTGTGAGGATAACTTTTCTCCCGTTGCCTTGAGCAAACGAACTCCAAATCTCTTTTTAAATTTAGTAAGCCATCCATCGCTTGCGAAGAAATTTCCAGTAGAATATTTCTTGTGTATAGCTTGGGCTTGAGCCTTTAGTATGGAGCCACTTATAAGGACATGATTTTCGCGCTGTTGGAGGAACCATTCGAAGAGTTTTTTTTTCCATTCGTGGATACTCACCTTTTCTTAGTGACCGCCTTTCAGAGGTTCCACTTTTAGTTGCATTGAGACTCCTCAAAAGCAAACGTTTTTGTGTCCTTATTGCACAGATGCTGGACTTCGGAATTTTATGTTTCTCAGAAATTGTTTTAAGAGGAACTCCAGCACTGCATTTATCAATGATCTTAATTTTTTCAGCTATAGACAGGCGCTTCCGAGCATCCTTCATTTTGCACATTAAGTCACGCAACTCACTTCCTAACCAAATATTGATCAACACTTATCGAAAAACAAATTCGAACTGCCTCTACGCAATAAGGAAATAACATCTGCGAAAAATTTCCAAAAGCGTGTAAGCAAAAAACAAAATACCAACGAATTTCATGTACCGTTTTGCGGTTGCAGTCAGCGTCAAATGCAAAATAAAAAGCTTAACGAACAACTCTCATGTTTTGTTCGTTATATAGAGTAGTAAAATTTTTCATTATTCGTTATTTAGAGATATCAATGGACTTCAAATGGTGATTTGTTATACTGGACGTTCGTTATATCGGCATTCGTTATACGTCCAGTATATTTGGAAAAAAAACTTTTTACAGACTTTCAATACACGATTCCCAGCGAATCTGCCACTTTGCGAACGCGTTTGAAAAATATCGTTTTCGAGTTGCTGAAAATCGTCTCCACAGCTTTTACAACAGTGGAGTTTTAGGTAAAACGATGGACTCGAAGACGTTTTTTCAGCTCAGGAAATAGCAAAAAAGGGAAGGTTCGGCATAACGGGAATCCCTGTACTATCGAAAAACTAGAACACAACACACACCATATGCGGTGTCACATTGTCGTGGTGTAGGATCAAGTTGTTCGCAATCTCGGATCGTTTCTTCGCCACTTGACCGCGCAGCTTTTTACGAATATTTAATAATTGGCAGCAGTTTTAGAAGGCACCTGCTGCTGGTAGACAAGGCCACGACAATCGAAGAACGCAATAATTATCAGCTTCCCAGCTGACTTCGACTGACGAACTTTAGTTGTGCGCGGAGAATCAACATGCTTCCACGTGGACGACTCAGCTTTCGTATTCGGATCCCAATGATAAGCCCAAGTCCCAGTGATTAGATTAGATTTTTATTTCAAATAAATGTTTATTTGTTTTTCACAATATTGTGTGCAGAACCTAACGAAATGTTTATGACATCGGCTATTTGTTCTACAGTTGCGGACCTATCTTCTTGCACAAGTGCCCATACGGTGTTCACATTCACCTCAGTAGCGACGATTTCTGGCCTTCCTCCGTGAGGAATCAGTTCGGCCGACTCTCGGCCCTGTTTAAAGCTCGAATACCTTCGAAAAATTGTTCTTACCGCCATACACAGATTACCGTATGCTTCTCTCATCATTTCAACAATTAACGGCGCGGTTTTGCCCAAACGATGGCAAATTTAATCCGCAATATTGTTCGTTTTTCAAAGCATCCACATTGTAAAAAACGAGGTAGGCGAAACGCAATAAGACGAAACTGACGGTTGCTATGGATAAAAAATACATCAGTGTATACGATTCTACCGTCGTTTTACCCGTAGGCAGTGCTGCCACTTCAGATTCCCACGCCAAGAATTTGGCGTGATCTGCGAATCTCAGGTAAGTTTTGAGTTTTGGTGGAGTGATTTGAGGAATCTACCGTTTTCTTGTGAATAAAACTAGAATGTTTTGAAGTGATTTATTTCAAGCCCGCAGTTCTCTGCCAATTTGACCAATTTGCTTAGGCCTATTTCCACCAAATTCCTGATTGTTGGGAGATGTTTTTCCGCTTTTAAAAACGTACTATTTTGCGGGTACAGATCTATCCGTCTCTCTAGCGTCTTAAGAAGAAAGGAAGAGAGACTGATAGGTCCGAAGCCTTTTGCAGTTTTGTGGGAGGTTTTTTCCTGCTATTGGTATAAATGTAACATTTAGCCTTCATCCGGAGCTGCAGATTTGTATGGATGGAAGCTATTTATTTATTTATTTATTTACCGTCTTTCAATTTACAAGCTTTATAAAGACTACAGCTAAGACTAAATTATATAATGCAAGTTATTATGACACTATTATCATTTTTTTTTCGATAAATTAAATATAATAAAATTTACAACAAACGTAATAATTTTTTTTTAATTTCCTCCCTATTTACATTGAAATCAATAACATAATGAAACTCATTAAAATCAATACATGCATTATTAATTGGATTGCTCCTGGCATAACTAGTACTATGGTATGGTATACAAGAGGTTTAAGGTCAATAAGACTACATCTGTTCTCATAACATGGAACACTTAGTTTCCCAAAGGTTTTTCGTAAGGAATTTTTTCAATTCGTTGATACTTGAATTAGTATAGGGGTTTCAAATAACGCTGCAATACTCCAACAGTGGTCTGACAACACTCATGCAAATGGTTTTAAGTGTATAGGGATCTTCGAAACACTTTGAATTACGAATTACAAAACCCAGCATCGAGTTAGCTCCTGAAATTAAATGATCGATATGAAGAGAAGAAGCTATTTACTGCCCATTGGAGTTTCCTTTTGCTTACTACTTCCTTTGAAATAAATGGAAGACTCGATATGAGTTGTTCAAAATTATAGCTACTAGCCTCTACGTTGTCGGGAACGTGTGTATGGAGCAAGAGGTCTAGTGACTCTTCGCTAGTCACCGTTGCGGTGGCATCTGGTTTGTTAATTAGGATGGGTATAGTTGGAGCCCTTGACAGTATTTTCCTCACTTTCTCCTTATTCTCTATTATTTCTGAGCAGAAATTCCGCCGGGATGTCTTTTGCGGCTTTCTTATTTGAGGCTTATTGCATGAGGCTGTTTTTGTAACGGTTCCAGTCCTCTGTTCTGTTTTGATTTTTTACTTTGTTGAAAATCCGCCTGCTTTTCATTCTTAGGTTTCCAAGATCAGCTGACCACGAGGGGGTTCCCTTTGTTGGCCTTCTACTTGGGCAAGACTTTAGAAGGGATTTGTTCATTGCTCTTGTTACTTTAGTCGTCAGATGTTCAATATTTGCATGCGATCATATTTATCCCACTTGATCCGTTTAGGGTCCTAAAGGGTTTTTTAGTTGGGATTCCAAAATTTAAATGGAAGCGAATGTAACGGTGATCAGAGAAAGAGTTCTTTTCCGATACCAACCAGTTTGCAACAGAGATATTGGAAGAATTGGATACCAAAGTTATATCTAAAACTTCCTGCCTATTTCTTATTACGAAGGTCGGCCTATTGCACCTGTTACAAATATAATAATAAGGTCTGTTTCATAATGGTAAATATGTATTATAAGTAATACATCACCTCTTTTGTTGATGTCGCTACTGCTCCAAATAATATGGTGAGCATTCGCGGTCCTATCAGGACCTGTGTTTTTGTCCCTTCTGCCTCTTTGACCATCATTCTGTTTGTTGTGAATGGTAACCACATTATCTCGGAAAGAATTGACTAAAAGTCTTCCGATCTGTCCATTGACACGCCTTTGTTAAGGTTGTATACATTCTTATTCCCAGCTGACCCTGCATCATAAATCGATTCCAAATTTAAAGCTGTATCGTTGTCCAACACCTTGGTTCACCTTTCCCCTTCTTCTAGAATTTTTGTTTGCGCGAATTTCGAGAACGTCAATGACCGCAAGGATTAACTTTCCTCCTCGCGTAAATGTCTATGTGAATGATATGTCTTACATATGTTTAGGACTCCTATATCTGTTAATTTCTTGGGTTTTGGGGTTATCGGTCGTATTTGTGTTTTTAACAGATTTAGCATTTTCAAACCAAGCTTATAATTTTGGCAATCATCCTAGTAAAGTAGAACCTGTCTGCTATTTGAATCTTATTTTAAAACGCGCTCTGTTGTGTGTTCTTAGTTTTCTTCTTTCTGCTTTTTTGCAAAAAAAAAATTAATGAAATATTTTTTAATATTTGGCCCTCTTCACTTCTGAGGAGTAAATTAAGCTGTGACAAGCTTTGCGAATTCCTTAGCGAATTGTCTGTAGCATCCGACCAAACCAAGGAGAGGCAGGACTAGCTCACCCAAGAGTATACAGGATAACTAATCTTTACAGAATATCTATTGTTATGCAACCAGCAAAAAAAGGAGAACAAAATGGAACGACAAAACACTACACGCGTGCTGACCCAGCGCCTGAACACCTTTTTCGCGAATATCAGCAATAATCGATTGGTTCGATTTTTCGAATATCAGCAATAATCGATCGATTCGATTTCTCGAATGTCGGCAATAATTAGAATATAAGTACACGGAAAAATTAGAATGAAGTGGAGGTTGATTATTGTTATTGTTACGAAGTAGTCAGTGTGTTTGGTTTTAAATAAAAGTTATAAATCAGTGCTTTCTGTTCTTTGTTGTATTGTTCAAGTTCGCTTTGTAAACTCCTTTGTATTGGTCATTCCATATGCGAATCTTCGATCTTCACATTTTCTCCGACGGTAACGCAAACAGTACTCTGGGCTTAGAGTATATAGCTGGCCCGACGAGAGATCTTCGGCAGAAACTTCAATTTTCTATATGTGTTCAACCCAAGGCATAACACATTTTCTGGTGGCAGCGGTTTGATTTCGCCGAGGATCAACAAAAAATCAGAGGTTCATCGAGGGAATTCATCTTATGTATATTTTGAGTAATTTTACTTTTATTGTAAAGCAATTATTTCCTATACATTCGTACATACATACGAGGGTGGTCCGATAAGTACTTAGCCTCACCGCCAGATGGCGCCAGTATCGCAAGAGCAACTTACTATCGTGTAGAACATTCTAGTAGACGGCTACTACTTTCAGCCGGATCGGACTCATAGTTTTGTCTTGACCGCGTGTGGAAGCGGGAGTGTCCGCGGATTTTAGGAAAGTGGAAAAAGAACAATATCGGTCGGTGATTCGATTCTTGTTTTTGGAATGGAAATCGCGCAGCGAAATCAAAGAGCGTTTGGATACTGTGTACGGTGACTCTTCTCCTTCGACGGCGACTGTCAAAAATTGGTTTAACGAATTTCAACGTCGCATATCGGTTTTTGATGAGCCACGTTCAAGTGCTCCGAAAACGGCTACCACGGAGGATAAAGTGACAAAAATCCACAATCTTTTATTGGCAGACCGCCGATTGAAGGTGCGCGAGATAGCTGAGGCAGTAGGCATTTCAAAATATCGCGTGGGTCATATCCTGCATGAAATTTTGGGCATGAGAAAGCTGTCGGCGCAATGGGTGCCGCGTTTGCTCACTCCGGACAACAAGCGCAAACGTGAGACCACTTCAGAGCAGTGTTTGACGCTGTTTAAGCGCAATCCGAAGGAGTTTCTGCGTCGTTTCGTGACAGTCGACGAAACATAGATCCACTGGTACACACCAGAGACCAAGCAACAGTCGAAACAGTGGACTTCACCCGACGAACGTTCTCCGAAGAAGACGAAGACTGTCCCATCCGCCGGAAAGGTGATGGCCACCGTTTTCTGGGATTCACAAGGTGTGATCCACATCGACTACCTGGAGAAGGGCAATACGGTCACAGGGCTGTATTATGCCAAATTATTGGGGCGATTCGACGCCGAATTGAAGAACAAAGTGCTCTTTTACCATGATAACGCACCGGCTCACACCTCCGCTCTCGCCACGGCCAAATTGGTCGAATTGGGCTACGAACTGCTGCCCCATCCATCTTATTCTCCAGATTTGGCCCCGTGCGACTTCTTTTTGTTTCCAAACTTGAAAAAGTTATTGTACTCGGCCTACTTTGCAGACCTCGAAAAAACGTATATTTCAGACGGGTTAAAGAAGTTGGAGCATCGCTGGGTCAAGTGTATCGAGCTAAAAGGAGACTATACTGAAAAATAAATCGCCATTTCTCCAAAATGTTTGTTATTCTTTTGTAGGCTAAGTACTTATTAGACCACCCTCGTAAAGACAATATTAATTTGATTTTTTTAAATCTTGTTGCACATATTTATTGTTACATAGCATAATAGTGATTACAAAATAAAAAAAAAATTAAATCTTATTGTAATATTTAGCACTATCTCCCTTTTGTTTTAGTACGTCCTTTATTCGTTTGGGCATGCTTTCAATGGATTTCGCCACCATTTCTTTCATAACGGGCTCGTTTTTACAAATATCTTCAATGTTCTGCTTGAGTTCTTGTACGGTGTTGTTTCTTCGGCTATAAACGTTAGATTTGAGGTAGGCCCAGCAGCTCTCAATGAAGTTCAAATCCGGAGAATATCAGGCCATGGTAACACTTCCAAATTCATGGAATCCAAGCATTTCATTCTTGCTTTGGATGTGTGACAAGGAGCACCATCTTGCATAAAGACGTATTCTTCTCTGGGAGAGTCTTATGTATTCAAATACGGCCGACGAACTTTCCTCAGAACGTGAATATACTGATTGGAGTCCATTATTCCATCGACGTAATAAATTGGCAATGTACCCTCACTTGTTATACAACTCCAAATCATCACAGAGGGTGGGTGTTTGACCGTCCCAACTAGGCAATCCTGAGAATATCTTTCATTGGGTCTTCTGCGAACGAATTTGGCCGTCTCCGTCACGGCTTCATCACTCATCGCTGAAGACAACCTAAAATAAAATCGTGATTACGGAAAAGTTATTAAATTTGTTTTATTTTTTAATTTCAAGAAAAAACTAAACTACCTTGTTTCAATAGATACTCTCGCAATCTCTGTGAAGTTGTGACCAATACAACCGTCGTTTTCGCATGACGTAGATCAATTTGGGCTTCTTTTCTCATCTTCTGCACACCAAAGAGTTTTCCTTAAATCGACGCCGTAGGGTTCTCAATGATATGTCAATTCCAGCTTCATTCAAATCCTTCAAAATGCAGTGAGCTGGTGCATTACGCTCCTGTAGAGCTTTATGAACGATATTCCGGTCAGTACTTGGTGTTGTTTTTTTTTTTGCACTGTTGAACCGATTATTTGGCGTAACCAAGGTTGAACCACCTGGTATGTTCACATGTTTTGCTATGTTGACTACGGAAGACTTCGCGATTCCAACAATCTTGGCTATTTGAGCATAGCTGGACTTCTGCTCAATCAACAAAACAGCAACTTTTTTCCACAGAAATGTCAGCTTTTTTACCCGTGTTGACAAAAATCGATGAAAATAGGATTTTCGACTTTCTAGGCTTATACAGTCGAACTTCCCTATAGTGAACTTCTATATAATGAAGTTCTCCGTATAATGAACTATGTTAATTTCAAAGACACAGCTTTCTGGTTCTATTTTAAGTGTATTTTTATCTCCTTATAATGAATTTCCATATACAGTAGACTCGCGGTAACGTGAACTATAAAAAACCGAGCGTGTTCACGTTTGCGAAGCTGTTCATGTTTACGAAGGTGCAATTCTTTGAATTTTCCAAATAAATGAGACATGTGTTTTAACTCAAATTCATAAATTTTTTTTTGGGTTTCGGTTTGTAAGTACCTAATCCATTATATTTTGTTAAGAAAAAAAAATTTTACGTTGAAATTAATGAAAAAAATGGGTTATCTTTCTCTGGATTTTCTTTTTTTGTAAATTGCTGAACACGGCCTTTTCGCGGAGACGTTTAAGTACGCTGATATCTATTGGACTTATGTTTTCATTTTCCGCCCATTCCAAAGCTTTATTGAAAATGTTAATTGCTTCATTAGGCTCTATTCTGGTATGTGCTCTTTCCAAAAAAATGTCCTCATTTTCACTTTCATCACTGGTCAAAACCTCGTTCGTTTCGGTTGCGTTTGGAAGATCTTCAGTCCATTCATGGATATCAGCAAATGAGAAACTAGCCTGCAAACACACAATTTGAATTAAATGAGTTACTGGACTGAAAAACAGGTTCAAACCTCTGGATTAATGGCATGAAGAAGTTCTATTGTGCGTTCTTGTTGTGATTTCATTGGTAAACAAATCCTTTCTCTCAAAATAGCTAATGGGATATCCTCTTCGCAGTTTTCTTCATCTCCTACAGAACTTAAAATGTTCGTCCAGCATTTTGCTATTGTTTCCTTTTCAAGACGTTCCCAAGCTGAATCTAAATAGCAAACAGCGTCCCTTAATGTCAGTTTCTTAAGGGCTTCAATAACATTAGTTCTTGTGGCTACAATTGTTGCCAAAAGACTGTTTCTGTAAAAAAGTTTTGTAAGTCTTATGGCATTTTGATCCAGTGGCTGTATGAGCGGCGTGACGTTTGGTGGCATAAACATTGCAATTATTAACCCGTCGTCTGATCTCAATTCATTTTCGGGAGGATGGGAAGGAGCATTATCAATCAGCAGAAGAGCTTTATTGGGCAATCCTTGTTCTTTCAAAAATTTTCTGACCTACAATATGTAATAAGGAATACACGTGTTAAAGGCTGAAATCAATAAAATTGCAACTTATTTTTTACCTGTGGTACAAACGAATGGTGAAACCAATTTTTAAAAATAGCACCTGTCATCCATGACGATTTAGAGCAACTGTAGTCAACAGGAGATTCAAAATTTCTAAAAGAGCAAGGATTTTTTGCTTTTCCAATCACTAAAAGTTTAACTTTGTGTACCCCTGTTGCGTTTGTACAAGCTAGAAAAGTGACACGCTGTTTTTCCGTTTTTCTTCCAGGAGCATTTTTTTCTTGAGATGATACGTATTTTTTGTCAGGTAGCAGCTTCCAAAATAATCCCGATTCGTCTGCATTATAAATTTGATCGTGAGACAGACCTAGCTTTTTAATCTTGGCTTGCAGCTTGTTTTTGAAAGGGTCCACAAGTTCAGGCCTAGAAGATAACTTTTCTCCACTAATTTTAATAAAACGTACACCATAACGCTTCTTAAATCGTTGCAACCATCCGTCACTCGCATTAAAATCGCTTTCAGTTTCTTTAATTTTTAAATGAAAAAATTTAGCTTTTTCTTTAACCATCAATCCATTGACAGGATAATTTTTTTGTCGCTGTTTGAGGAACCAACGGTACAGCGCTTTTTCCATTTTAGGGAGTTCAGAACACTTCAAAGTCTTCCGCATTCCAGGTCCAAAAAATGTATTGTTAACACATTTTAAAATATTCTCATTTTTTTTGTTGATAGCGCAAATTGTTGACTTTGCAACATTGTACTGCTTTGCTAAGCTAGTTACGCTTGATCCTCCTTTTAATTTTTCAATTACATCCACCTTTTCCTTTAGAGTCAAGAATTTTGGTACTTTTTGCGACATTTTTAACGAAAATTTAAATTAGATCATTCCAATTAAGCACCGCGCACTAAACTAAATGTCGAACCACAGCGAAAATGCCAGGACTAACGAGCAATCATTTATTAGAATTCCCCGTTTTATAAAAATGATTCGAATAACCGACAAACGCAGGAAAAAAAAAACAACGTTTTCTATGAAATGCATTTGAAATTTGTTCACGTTATAGGGCTTTCCCACAGTGTTCACGCTACAGAGTAGTCAATGAAAAAAAAATTATGTTCACGTTAGCCGGTGTTCACGTAAGGCGGTGTTTTTGTTAACGCGAGTCTACTGTATGTAGTGAATTTTTCTTTACAATGAATACATTTTCTAGTTGAACATTTGACTTTCATACGTTTTTTGTCTCCATATAATGAATTTTTTCATATTATGTATTTTTTCATTTCAAAACGCTTCAACATTTGTACAAATATCGACCGTAACGGTACTTTTAACCGTTACTTGCTTGTTTGTTCGATGTCTCTTCAAGACTCCTTGTCTGTTTTATTAATTTTTGATGCACAACATACTCTTGAAGTGAGTGAATAAAGTAAAAATGTCTCAGCGAAATCGTATTTCTCTTGAAAAAAAGGTGTTGATAATTAATAAAGTTGAGGAGGAAGTAACAAAAAAAAAAGATATTGCCAAACAGTTTGGAATTCTTCCCAGTTCGTTATCAAATATTTAAAAAAACAAGTCAGCGATTCTAAAAAGTGCAGAAGACGGACAATTAAGTGCTAAACGTAAAAGACTTCGAACATATTTTTTTGAGGATATTGATGAAGCAATGCTGAAATGGATAACCGCTGCACATGGAAGGAATCTTCCTATATCTGGACCACTAATGAAGGAAAAAGCCAAAGAGTTTGCGGATGCCTTGGGACACGAAGAATTTGAAGCGAGTACAGGTTGGATGGATAAATTCAAAAAGCGGCACGGTATTGTTCAGAAAACCTTATGTGGGGAAAGTGCTGATGCCAACATACAAGATCGCAATGAATGGGTATTGAACGTTTTGCCGAAACTGATGCAAAAATATAAACATGACGACATCTTTAATGCCGATGAGACTGGCTTGTTTTTCAAATGCTTGCCAAATAAAACACTGGCATTTAAAAATGAGAAGTGCTTTGGTGGAAAATATAGCAAAGAGCGAATAACCGTTCTGATAGCAAGCAACATGACCGGGTTGGAGAAGCTGAAATTGCTTGTTATTGGAAAAGCTAAAAATCCACGATGCTTTAAAGGAATTAAATCGTTAGGTGTGCATTATGAGTCTAACAAAAAGGCATGGATGACTAGTGAGATTTTTACAAAATGGCTTTTACAGCTGGACAATAAGTTTGCTTCTCAAAAAAGGAAGGTATTGCTTTTTGTTGATAATTGTACTGCGCACCCTATGGACGTAAAGGATAAATTGAAAAATATTGAGCTTGTCTATTTTCCTCCAAACATGACTTCGTTACTTCAACCAATGGACCAAGGCATTATCAACAACGTAAAACAACTTTACAGAAAGCGAATTGTGACGAACATATTAGCACAATAGACAAATAGACAAATAGAAGACAAACCTGTTATGGCCATAAATTTGCTGCAAGCTATTCGAAATCTAAGCACGGTATGGAACGTCTATGTAAAACCAGAAACAATTGCGAACTGTTTTAGAAAGGCAGGATTTTCAAAGGATGACATTCAAACACAATCTCCGCAATGGAATGAAGAGGACTTTCTACCATTATCCCATTTGGCGGTTTTACAGTCTTCATTTAGAGCAGTAGCAAATATTGATGCATCATTTGAAGACTACGTCAATGTAGATATTAATGTGCAGACCAGAGAAAACCCGTCCGATGAAGATATTCTCAGCAGTGTCTTAGAAAGTCGTGGAGTTCAGGATACCCAAGGTTTTTCCTGTATATATAATCTTTTTGCAAAATAAAAGTTTGACAAAAAATAATTCTACATTAACAGATTCAGAAAACGATGACGAATTGGCCAGTGAAGAAGAATTGGTGGATGCGGTGTTACCTACATTGGGTCGAATTTCTTCATCTCTTGATGTAGTCCATTCCCCCCGTTTAGCCGGGAGGGGCAATTTTCTAAAAAATTGACTTAATTTGGAAAAAAAAAATATTAAAAATCAACAGTTACAGCCACAATGCCGTGATATACTTTTTTGTAAAGCCAGAAACCTCTTCTTTCATGTTGTTTTTAAACGAAGCTGTTTTAAGGAATAGTTTTTGAGAAATTAATTTTCAAACTCAAAATTTTGAAAAAAAATTGTAAAAAAAAAATTTCGAACTACTTTTTTCCAAAATTGTATGTAATTAAGTACTATTTTTTTTCCAAAATTCAATTCCCTTATTAGTTTTTAGTTAAAAACGGAAAACCGGATGCAAAAATGTCTTGTAGTTTTTGAGAAATTAAAAAAAAACCCGAACCACTTTTTTCTAAGAAAAACCTTTTTTTAGGGAAAATTAATGTATTAAACATTGACTTCTTTTTTATTATTTCTAAAAATTCGGAGTTTTTTTATAATAAATTTTCAACATGATCCCCATTTTTTAGAAGGCAAAGATTATATCTCCTTCTAATGGCTGCACATAAGTCTACTATTTCCACTTCGTAAACATAATTCTTCATGAATCCCCTAGACATAATCCCCTACACATAAAAATCTAGAGGAGTTAAATCTGGTGATCTAGGTGGCCATTCCGTGGGGCCCCTTCTTTCGATCCAACGGTCACTAAAATGATCATCCAGCCAGTTTCTAACCCGTAAGCTGTAGTGTGCTGGTGCTCCATCTTGCTGGTAGATTAAATTATCTGCTATGGCCAAAGGAACGTTGTCCATCAAATCGGGCAAAAGGTCTCGTAGGAACTGCAGGTATGATTCTCCATTAATAACGGCATTCAAAAACCGGAGCCCGATTACAGTTTGTCCAACAATACCAAGCCAAACATTACAGCTAAAGCGGTGTTGTGATTTATTTTGTTTTTTGTTGTGTGGATTCTCTACTACTCCAATGATGCAAATTGTGGAAGTTAGTAACCCCTCTGGTAAACTGTTCTTCATCCGTCCAGAATATCCTTGCACAATAGTTTCGTTCAGTTTCATCCCGAAGCAGTAATGATCGACAAAATTCTGCTCTCAAAAACTTGTCGTTTGATGTGAACTCCTGAACTGGCCTAAAATGGTACGGGTGTAAGTTTTCGGTATGAAGCACTCTAGATTTGGGCACTCCGAGCATATTAGCTATCCTCCTTGTACTAAGGGAGGGATTACGTCGGACCAAATCCAAAATTCTTTCATCTAAGATTCCTGATCCATCTGTAACTGATCTTTCGCTTCTTTGATGCTCTAGCACTCCTTGCTCTTGCAGACGTCGCGTCGGTGGATTCTTGAAAACATGCTACGACTGGGACACCTCCGATTGGGATATCTTTCAGCGTAACGTCTTTCAGCTTCACGATCTCGACCATTAGCTAGACCGTAGCAGAAGTGCATGCCCGTTAATTCTTCTCGAGAGTATGAGTTTGACATCGTAATGTGTTGATGAGTTAACATCCAATTTGGAAATGGTTTTTTATTAAAAATGCGATGCCTTTTATTTACATTTGGGTTGCAAATATTTTGTTTTTCAATAAAGAAAAATTATGGTTTTATTGTATTAAGGACCTAGCGGGTAGAACCCATCGGCGGCGGGCGGACGCAGACGAAATTGGCAGATCAGTTTTCAGGCGTTATCAATGAAAAAAACGGATTAGTCCAGGGTTATTCCAATACTGTGTCACTCTATTGTATTCTCATAAAACTCCGAATTTTTTAAAAATAATAAAAAAGAGGTCAATGTTTCATACACCAATTTGCCTACAATTCCAGACGCGTTAAAACAAAAAAAAAAGGTTTTTCTTAGAAAAAAGTGGTTCGGGTTTTTTTTTAATTTCTCAAAAACTACAAGACATTTTTACATCCGATTTTCCGTTTTTAACTAAAAACTAATAAGGGAATTGAATTTTGGAAAAAAAATAGTACTTAATTACATACAATTTTGGAAAAAAGTAGTTCGAAATTTTTTATATAATTTTTTTTATAATAGACCCCCCCCTCCCATACGATTTTTTTCTTGTCTTGACTAGACCTACATGCTCTAGCTTTATGGCACACTGCTCGTGGGACACCCTGTATATGTATTTATTTTCAAAAAAAAATGTAAGGTCAAAAACTCTTTCCAAAGCAAAATATATACAGTGGCGTCAAAATAAATAGCACACCCAAGTTTAATTTTTTCAAACTTATATATTTTTAATTATTATATAGCATAAAAAATACTACTTATGTAACCAAATAAAATTGAAGACATTTAACTTTAGAAAATAAAAACTATATACTTTTCATTGATAAATAAAAACATAAAACAATAAAAAAACTGTTTTTAAGTTAAATTTTTCGCGGTTAAAATAAAAAGCACACTTACGAAATTAATTTAATTTAGTGAATAATTAATGAAAACGGAAAAGATAAATATGAGATGTCATCAATATTTTGTCGGGTAGCCTTTATATTTGATAACCGCAATACATCGGCGGGACATTGATGATACCAGGGCCTTACATCATTCTACCGGTATTACACTCCAAGCGCGCTGAATTTCCACCCAAAGTTGATCCAAATTTGTTGCCCCAGCACTATTGATGGATGGTGCATTATTTCACCGTTCCGAGTGTATTGTTAACGATAATGAACGAAGCTTTCTTAGCCCGATAATAATCAATTTCATTAAAATGATAGGCATCGGAATGATTTAACCCCAGTAAATCACAGTGAAGTAAAAGGATAGGCCGAAAGGTTCCACTCTGCCATCCTAGAAATCTATCGGTTCTCGAAGGTAGAATACAAAGATCTAAAACAAAGGGAAGTCTTAAACTTAGCTGTGAATAGGTACAACAACGGCACAAACCGTAAGCCCGCAATATATCCTATATACATCCTATAACAGAGCAAGAAGAATATATTTTCAGAATTTTCTAAACTTCCGACCCTAAAAGGAAGAATTCAGAAGAATTAAAAATAATTAACTAATAAATGGCAGAACAAAAAAAGGTAGGCGCTAAAGAATTTCAAAAGAAATACACTTTTGGGAAAATTACAGGCAAAACACAAAACCTATTTTCCAAAAGGAAATTTTTGCTAGAAACAACAAAGTGACAGTGGTACACCATATAGCTCATATAACTCGTAGCATTTACTAAACAGAAAAGGTGTACTAAAGTTGTATAGACCTATAGAAGAGATTAATATGCTTGCTCCTCCTGGCAACATTCGAAGCATTCTATTATCAATAATTCCAAAGACTAAATATCAATAGAGTTTGTTCAAAAGCATATACAAAGTTCTGGACCAAGTACTTTTGATGAAAAAATAAGGCAATGTGAGCGAGCCTTCCAGCTGGCAAAATACGAGCCCGTAAATACGAATCTCCTCAATTATGGGGAGATTAACATGCTGGTAAATGAACTCGAAACTCAATAGAAGTAATCGAATTTGGGACACATTCGGTTTACACTAGTTCTTCTGTACATGCCAAGTAAAGAAGGACGACTGCAATATAATATAGACAAAGCCATCGATAGTCGACGGTGGACAGGCCAACATCGAATAAAAAAAGTCCTAGTTAATCAAGAAGATACTTATGGTACAACAAAGTACTGCCTCTTAATACTTACCAAAATAAACACAATTTTCTCACTGAAAACAGTTTTAAAGAAATCAATAACAACGGTGATGAACAACTGTCAAAATATTCGAACAAACTTTGAAAACAATTTGCTGATTCCGATTGAAATTCACGTTAGGAGAGATATTTTCCAGGGAATAAACATTTTCAGACAGAATTTTTTTTTCGCCCGGAATTGCTGATGCCCTGCCCTAAATATTGCTTTTTGGAGAGGTCTGATCAAAAATTTCGAATTTCTTATTTTGCTGTTTTCTCAGAGAGAAACTTCATGAATTCTAGGAACAGATCTCCAATATTTGTACAGGAACTTTTTTAAAATTAACCTAGGCTTTCACTAATAAATGTACTCGCATATTAGAGAAAGACAAATATTATACATATGCATGTTAAAAGTTGTTTTTGCACTTGTCAATCGTAGTCACGGTCACAATATTGCAATTAACAAATTAAAAATAACCAAAATATTTATTTCCTCCTCATCAGAAAATGATAGTGAGGAATCAAATAACTCGCGAACTTATAAACGTCGAATTCATTTGGAAGTCGAAGAACATTTATGTGGGATCGTGAAATCTTCCTCTTTCTCTCTCTCTCTCTCTCATCTCAAGACAATTTGCCCACATTTAATTGTAGAAAAGAGAGTTAATGTAGAAAGAAATTCATTTTGCTACAGTAGATTCATCGCATTTGTAAATTAAATAATAAATTTAAGGCATCGACAAATAGAAGCCAAGCATTGAGTGTGAAATAAAAAAATTCTCATAGCTATACATTGGTTCGGCTCTGGTGCTCAGTACCACAATAGGTGACATGCACGGAGTTAGTAAAATAGCTGTATGTCGAAGTGTAGCCGAAGTAACATTCGCTATTGTACAATATGTACAATTTCCAGTTCAAGTGTGTTGGCCGGGCAATGTCGGTGAAGTAATTCAGAATTTTTCGGAAAACGGAGGAATGCCGGGAGTATGTTTTGCTGTAGACGATGTACTTATTAATATAGATGCTGTGTCAAACAATGAACCGGCGTTCAAAGATCGCCACGGAAATCACTCATTAAATTGCATGGCAGTCTGTGGGCCAAATCTTAAATTTTATTACATAAGTGCCAACTGGCTCAGGAGATCCGCCCTCTGGGTAATTACGGGTCGCATCCTCAATATGCGATTCATATACCCGGGGGATTTAAGGCTAAGTGGCGGAGCCTACATTGCTTTTTAGCTGTGTCGCTATTTATTTAGCCATACAGCTATTTAGCAAAATGTTCTTTCTCTTCCTATCACTCTATAAGGCTCCCAGTTGGGTGTAGCGTAACCCTACTGGGAGTAACGGCTCGACCGGAACCACGGGAGACAGGTTGCCCCCGGGACAATAATGTGAGACATGATAAATGACAGTAATGTCAAGTAATATCTGAATGACAGTCCTGGCCTGTCTTGCGGTAGGCCCCCTTGTGGGAGTATCGTGGGGGCTGTGGTTATCCCAAAATCGCGGGAATTTTGAATGCAATAACGAACAACAGTAATATTTACTCAGTTGTTCGAAGGGAGCCGAAACCCTTAAATCGGTAAGAGGTTTTAGGTAGGCTTCGCCCCATACCAAGAAGGAAGCCATGTCCCCTACGCATGGCTCCGAATTGGTACTTGTAGCAAATAAGGACGTTGGTTGTCGTCCCAAAAACCAACCCCTTGTGGGAAGGCCCACCGTGGAATTAAGCCATCAAGGCAGGTGTCCACGTTAAATACATAGCGGAATCTGGCTCAGGAGAGTGCACGTCGCGAGAGTATTGCGCAACAGCACTCTTTTCAAGAAACTGGAAAGTGGATGGAGGCCTTTTCCTGATGCTTTCATATTTGGGGAGAGCGCATATCCACTGAAAACATGGCTTATGCCTCCGACATTGTATTATCTTCAAATAGTACATCTTTTGACCGGCACAATAGAACCCATAAGCAACAAGACGTGTAATAGATTACATTTGGATTACTCAAAGTGTCCATGTTTGAATTCATTTAGGTGTTAAACCTATCTATGCAGCAAATATTTGTAAATGCTGTATCAGAAAGCGAAGAAAACAGTTCAGAAAATGAGTCACAAGATTACCCTATCGATGCCTTTTTGCCAACCACTCGAAAAGCGCAATTAAAACAACTGACATTAAGATGATATTTCGAGAACTAAAATATATTTGATGTGCATATTTAAAAACATAAATAAACTATTTATATGAAAGAAAGAAATTAGATTTGGTCATAGCCCTCGCCCCTGCTGATTCTCCCCCACAGCTGTTTTTTTGTTTTACAATAGTTTGTGCAAAGTTTGTGTTTTATATAGAGCAACTCGAGAGGTTCGGTACAGTAATAAACTTTACTTATTAGATTTACTTTCTTATTTATTTATTTTATTTATTTGATAAGGTTAACATTGTAATAAATAAAATTACAAGTTAGCTGGGGTAAGCCAGAGGAAAGGAGGTTGATTAAATTGTTATGGGAGGGGAGTCTGGATGTGTGGAGGGTGGAACGTTCATTGAGGGTGTGGTGGATGTTGTGTTAGGGTTGGTTACAGTATGAGCAGGTGGAGGGTTTGTTCTTGTCGAGGTAGTGTTCGTGGGTAACTTTGGTGTGTCCAAGTCGTAGTCTGATTATTTTGCTTAGGTCTGTCCTGGATGTGATTGGGTGTCGTGGGTCGTTGGCGTAGTTTTTGTTCGGGACAGTGAAGTGTTCTAAAATATTTTTTTGATGTCTTGCGGATTGAAGTTTGGGGAGAGAAGGGAAGGGGTACGTATGATCTGTTTGACGGCATTGTAGGCGAATTCGTTGCCAGGGACTCGGATAAGGGTATGGCATATATGTAAGTATTGTTCTAATAAACTTCTGGTGGAGGAGGTTATGGATTAAAGAGTGGTATTAACTTTGGTGGTACAAGTGTTAGTATACTGTAGGGCTGTTTGAATGGCGATGATTTCGGCAGAGAAGGATGATGTATAGGAGGGAGGGAAAAGGAAAAAATTGTTCCGTTTTCTGTGGTGACACTGAAACAGGCATTGTCTTCTGTTTTGGAACCATCAATGTAAAGAGCCAGGGGGAATGGAAGCAGGTGGGTAAATGGTGAGGTGTGCAGGGGATGTGATTTCTGTTACAGAGAATTCGTGCACGGTGTATGCAGGACGTTGGGTTTATGGGTTTTTTTTTAGCTTGGTCGAACTTGGTATATTATAGAGTGGGGAGTTTTTGCACAGTAGGATGGGTCAAAATAATTTTAACGTGGACTGGTGGCGTATATTTTCGATTGTTTGCATGTTAGTTTCGAGTAATAGATGGTTAATGGGAGTTGTGCGGTAGGCATTCTTATAGCAGTATTGTAGATGGTTTTAATTCAGTTTAAGTGGGTCTTGGCGGAGTAGCCGTATAGAAAGAGACCGTATCGAATCGGTTACGCCACGAATGAAAAGGAATAATTTGCAATTTTCTGGGCCTTCGATAACTTACTTGCCTATTTGTATAGGGGAAGCTTCGTGTCTTCACTGACCATCAACTACTTACCTACGCCTTGGGAATCGCAACTACAATGCAAAGCTACACGGTCGAAGGCCAGAATTGAAAAATATATCTCCCAGTTGATTTACCAACAGGGCAAATCCAATGTCGTAGCTGATACCCTGTCTAAACTAAAAACAAACGAAAGCCATTTGACCGACTAAGCACGTGTTAAACTGGAATCTCAAGTGAATACAATGCGGAACTACTTCTCGACGGAAGAAGTGTTTGAGTATGATTCTAAAACGGAAACTTGTTCTTCTCTAGACGCGGAACGGAACCTGGATCATGCACCAGTTCTACATGAGAGGACCGCGTTACAACACCGCGAATGAAATCATTCACAGTGCTGTGCACGATGCCACGGATCTCATTCGACACGTTGAAGGTTTAATAAAGGTATTTAGTAAGGGATAGTCTTTGAAATAATAAAGTGCTTAGAGATATACGAAGAACCCCATTCCGGCGACTCTAGAGGTTATGTAGCCATGGGACACCTTAGACAGTGCAAGGTTAATAGTATGATAGAACATCAAAAAAAAAAAAACATTGAAACCAGAAGTAATTAATAGCATAAGAATTCTTGAATCTCATATTAGATTATTGCAAGAAGTACATCTGGGGACATTAAAAATTACAAGATAAGAATCACGCAAAAAATTGCGGATAATGTAAAAAAACAAGGATAGAATTTAGCAATTGATTAGTAGCGAGCACAGGAGAGTGCATAGGAATACTAAAGAAATTAATGAGCAGTTGTTAGAGAAGTTATATTATATTACATTAAGTCGCGCGATATTTGTTTGAGGAAGAAATGTGACGGCTCCCAAATTCCATCGAATCCCTACACCATCATAGCCATGCGAAATACTCCACTAGATATCACGGGAATACAGGCGAAAGATTCATTTCCTGTCTCGACAAGTAAACTTTTCCATTAGTCTTCGTTTCCAGTCATTTTCATATTTGAGGGATAAGCTGATCAAAATTCTGCATTATTTCACCGTTCCGAGCGTATTGTTAACCATAACGAACGAAGTTTCCTTAGCCCGATAATAATCAATTTCATTAAAATGATAGTCGGAATGATTTAACCCCAGTAAATCACAGTGAAGTAAAAGGATAGGCCGAAAGGTTCCACTCTACAATCCTAGAAATATATCGGTGCTCGAAGGTAGAGTACAAAGATCTAAAACAAAGGGAAGTCTTAAACTTAGCTGTGAATACGTACAACAACGGCACAAACCGTAAGCCCGCAATATATCCTATAACAGAGCAATAAGAATACATTTTCAGAATTTTCTAAACTTCCGACCCTAAAAGGAAGAATTCAGAAAAATTAACAAGATGAATTAAAAGTAATTAACTAATAAATGGCAGAACAAAAAAAGGTAGGCCCTAAAGAATTTCAAAAGAAACACACTTTTGGGAAAATTACAGGCAAAACACAAAACCTATTTTCCAAAAGGAAATTGTTGCTAGAAACAACAAAGTGACAGTGGTACACCATATAGCCCATATAACTCGTAGCATTTACTAAACAGAAAAGGTGTACTAAAGTTGTATAGGCCTATAGAAGAGATTAATATGCTTGCTCCTCCTGGCAACATTCGAAGCATTCCATTATCAATAGTTCCAAAGACTAAATATCAATAGAGTTTGTTCAAAAGCATATACAGAGTTCTGGACCAAGTACTTTTGATGAAAAAATAAGGCAATGGGATAATGCGAGCCATCCAGCTGGCAAAATGGGGTATCGTAAATACGAATCTCCTCAATTATGGGGAGATTAACATGCTGGTAAATGAACTCGAAACTCAATAGAAGCAATCGACTTTGGAACACATTCGGTTTACACTAAGTCTTCTGTACATGCCAAGTCAATACCAAGGTAAAGAAGGACGACTGCAATATATTCCTGACAAAGCCATCGATAGTCGACGGTGGACAGGCAAACATCGAATAAAAAAAGTCCTAGTTAATCAAGAAGATACTTATGGTACAACAAAGTACTGCCTCTTAATACTTACCAAAATAAACACAATTTTCTCACTGAAAACAGTTTTAAAGAAATCAATAACAACGGTGATGAACAACTGTCAAAATATTCGAACAAACTTCGAAAACTGCCTCTTAATAAGCAATTCCACGGTTTGCAGAGAAGGGTCAATGGTATAAATCAGGGAAGATCACTGCATAGCTAGATAATTAAGGGAGGTCGTGCAGTATGCGCGTTTCGGACAAATACTTACAAAGTCAATAAATTGATCAAGGAAAACACAATTTTCACGACCCGATGGTCTACTTACTGCAGGCGACATCACGCAGACTCTACAGGAAATATTTATTATCCAGTTGAATGAAGAAGCCATCCAAAAAAAAAAAAAGGACTTTCATGAGTTCTAGTTACCCATACTCCATGCCTTGCTACCAGTTATGGTGAACGCCACAACCCAAGGACACGAAGTTGCCCTCCATTTTGTTCACAACCTTATCAAGCGCTTAAACCTAAACAGCGGAATGAAAATCTGGGCACTATCGGACTATATGATATTTGCGCTGCTAATATTATTCACCTTCATCGTATGGCGTAACTTTAACAGGAAGTATAGTCTTCCGGTATTTAAGTTACCTCCGGGCACGCTGACAAAGTACAATCAACCCGCCGGCATCTCTCGTTTTTTTTTTAGTTTTATTGTTTATTAAGTAATCTACATTTAATCACTCGATGGAAAGTATGTCAATTTTTTCTTTCTCGATTTGGGATTTTATAATACTTCAGTGTTCGTCAACGTGATAAAAAGCTTCGGTATATATAAACACACATTACTTCGTTGGACGCATTTATCCGCACCAAACGCCTACCTTCTAGGTTGCCAAGAAAAGTTGCATATCGATGGCAAAATCCTTATGCGCAGATGTTAATCACTACAGTACTTGATAGTGCATCGAGATTCCCCAAAACTGATTTGGGGGATATGTATCATTGTATATATGTATATATATATATATATATATATATATATATATATACATATACATATATATGTATATATTTTTTTTTATAATTTATAATAGAATGGTTACATGGACACATTAAGATTTAAATCTTTTAGCGCATCTAAATAAAGTTTTGCCAAGATTCATTTGAAGAAAGAGTACAATTAATAAATTAAATAAATATGAACATAATACATAAATAAGTGAATAAATAATAATTAAACTTGAAACAGACATATGTTAGTTAAAAAACAAATACATTAGAATATAATAATTTAAATTGCAGTGTATTTAATCACGATTGGATAGGTGCAAAAATTGTTTTCTCTTGAGGACTAAAAGTGAGCTAGTGCTTTGTAATTCGTTTGGGAGTAAATTCCACAAAAGAGTGGAGAAACATAAATGAGCGTTCAGCAATACCGTGAGTAAAGTTAATTTTACACCTCCTGTGAGCGAGCAAAGCTGAGAATATCTGAGAGGTACGTATGGACCGATAATCTCATATGCATCGGTTGTTTGGTGGAACAGGCTAACACGCAAACACGCTGTGGCTTCACTCACCAAACTCCAAAGAGCGGTCTGTCTCAGCTGCACGGGGGATTTCCCCAGCACACCGGGAGCTGCTCTAGATGCTATGATGAATCTTCCACCCCTTGACATATATATCAGAGGGTGTGCACTGAAAACTATTTCTCGCCTAAAGAGGAATGGTCTTTGGTACAACTCGCATTGGAGTGAAAGTGTACTTGCGGGAGAAATATCCTACGACCCCTGTCTCATGGATATGCCTTCTGACGCAATGACACCTGCCATCCTACTGCGCTGTAACTTCACAGTCACATTTCCATGGCGTCAGGATTGGCTTTGGCCAGACACTGAACCTGGAATGGAATGTCTTCGCATTTTCACAGATGGCTCCAGGACTGGCTAGGGATCCGGCGCTGGAGTTTTCTTTGAGCGCGAAAACATTCGACTACACTTCTCGTTAGGAAAATATGCGTCTGTCTTCCAAGCGGAGATTTACGCAATCCTAACAGCCATGCACTATGTTGTGAAATGCAAGCTGTACTCAAAGCTGTGTCCAACCCTCTATCCAACTCCAAATTAGTGCATGAACTCAAGACCTTTTTGAACAAAGTCGGAAGACTAAATTCACTTAGGCTTGTATGGGTCCCAGGTCACTCTGGAATCCTAGGAAACGAGATCTGTGATGAACTCGCTAGAAGAGGCTCAGAGGAGAGTTTCTCAGGACCTGAACCCGCCTTAGGTCTACCTGCTTCCACGGTCAAATCTGACATCAATGACTGGGTCTTTAACGTACACAGTCGTAGATGGAAGGAATATCCAGGATGCGGATGACTAAGCGCGTACGCCCTGATGTCTGCAAAAAGTCCGCAACATTTTTCTTATCCTTAAGGAGAAATGATTGCAGAAGGCTAACATCGCGGGCCATTACACTTTTGCCAAGCATCTCTACGTGCTTGGCATCAGTGAGACGCCTACCTGTGCTGCATGTTGCGAGGAGGTTGATACAGCAGAACACTTTCTCTGCGACTGTCCTGCCTTCGCTCGCGCACGGTGGCGCACCCTTGGGGCCGACGTGGTGGGTGCCGAATCTCTTAGCTCTACATCACTGAAGCCCCTCCTCACTTTTCTCCGGACAACGGGGAAAATACAATAAAGACAAGGTGTCTGTCTGGTAGTACAATGGATCGGTGTTTGTGTCTGAGTGCTCCAACAGATAGTAAAAGCCTCCAACAAAAAACAAAAAAAAAAATTTTTCTTCTACAATCACAGTCCAAAGATGGATAAACAGACGAGTTGAAAGCAAAATAAGGCATTATTAGAGATTTGATGAGATATTTCTTTAAGTTGGGTATCAAAAGGTAAAAGGTCTTAGGAAGATCTCAAACAACGCAAACCAGAGTAAATTTTTCTGATAGCGTCAGAGATTGCTTTACAGCAACTCATATTGCTGTTTATAGATCACTTCTTTAACATAGGCAATGACTTCATCATTAAGAATGACAGAGGGAAAACCATCAGAGTTGAGCTCTAGCGCATAGCATGGCAACAGACTTGGACGGGCTAAGTGTTAAACTATCTTGTCAATTAGCTTCAATATGGATTCGTCCTTTTCGGGAACCGGTGGAGGGATCCATATTGAAGCCAACGTGCGAAGCGGAAGCATCGAACGAGGGATAACCTCGAGTTTAGCGTTCTGCCAGATTTCGCCGCAATTGTCGGTTGTGCGCTTTAAGAAGTCTAGGGACCTCTGATTGTCACAACCGACAACTCTGACTCCATTCTGCCAGCCTGCTCCGTCGAAGTTGATCTCATCGCTGCTATCTGCGATAAGCATCGCTTCCAGTATTTTGGCTTCAACCGTTAGCCAATTGTCGGATGTAATCTTCCCATCCGGGTTGGAACGATCGACAATAGCCACTTGTAGACTCATGGGAAGGTTGAAGCTGGCTGATGTTTTCGCGTTTTTCGCTTCCCTAAGAGTTTCTTCCCCGGAGCGCCCCCTCTTGACGTTCTGCTTCGATCCTGAGGCAGTGTGTCCCTTGGAGGTGCCCGGTTGCTGTGCGCTCTTTTCGACAGTGGCCGGTTGTGTTGGCTGTTGTGGAGTCAATTTTGGGACGTTGGGTTTGATAATTGCCGTGTTCCATGGCTTCTTATCTCGCCGTGGGTCCTTTTTGGAAGTGTGAGTGGAGGTGGGAGCCGATTTCTTCTCGAATTTGGCTACCTCTTTCTTGTGCTTCTTGATCAGGAGTTTTTCGCGCTCGGAGAGCGTTGAGTAGTCTCTCGCGCTCATCTTCCTGATATACTGCACCGACCTCTTATAGCTGCTCTTTGCTTTTTTTGTCGGTGTTTTGCCTTGATCATTTCTACAGGTTTGCCTGTGGCCGTAGGGGCGACCTTTTCTTCCAGCAGCTGGGCCTCAGTTTCAGAGTCCACTTGCATGGTGTTGCTTACCTGTGATGAAGCCAAGGATTCATCGTCGGTAGCGGAACCAATCTGTAGTCACTGGAGGAGAGCCCCGGTTACGCTGTCTGTATCGATCGCGCCTTCGGCTGTGGCAACCTGTGCTGTTTGCCTCTTCAGAGGATGCGTTTTACTATTTTTGTCTGTGGTGTGTTTTTCCATATGTGATCCCACGAGTCGCGCAGGAATGGGTGGTCGACCTGTACAGAGCCCTGCAGTATATAGGCAAGGCTATTTGATCCAGGAGGGCGCCAGGTATCGGCTTAAATCATCATTCAATCTTACGATGCAATCCATTAGACCAAAAGGACGAAAAATATAAAGAACAACTTCATCGGCATATGAATGAACCTGGCAATTAGAGATGAAATCTGAGAGGTAAATAATATAATAAACAACGAAAATAGCAGCGGACCTAGTACCGAGCATTGCGGAATACCAATATTAGTGACAAATGAATTTGAGGTTTCAGTTTCAGTTTTAATACGTTGAATTCTATTAACTTAATAGCTGCGCAAAAGTTTGAGAGATGAATTTGAGAAAATAATGTTCGATTTAAGTTTGGAAACAAGAATTTAGTGGTCAATACTGTCGAAGGCCTTGAAGAAGTCTATGAAGGTTGCGAAACCCAGATTGCCACACAGAAAGCAAGCGACGTTCGTTATGGTATGACTGTATTTGATCGTGTATTATTTTTTCCAGTAACTTGCCAGGAAAAGATAAGATACTAATAGGCCTGAACTCAGAGGGTTTTGTTTTTTTAGGTACTAGGGTAATATTTGAGATTTTCCATACTTCTGGGAATTTCCCACTATACAAAAAAATTAAAAATATGGAGCAAGTAATTCATTATTAATGGAAAAATTAGGTTTACAAATATCGGAGAAACATCATCAGGACGGATGGCATTCAATTTAACAGATTTAATGGAATTTAAAATCTCGGGCATACTGATACAGACGAAACTGAATGAGTTTTCATTGTCAGGTATAGAAACTTTGGGGAATTTCTAAGCTTGATTGGCTGGGAATTAAAGAATTAACCATTAGTTCAAGGCCGAAAGGACATTTATGTTTGTTTTTGTCTCCTTTAATGCCGAGTTTTTTGAGATTGTTCCAAAGCTCTCGAGAGCTAAGTGATGGATCTATTTTCTGCGTTAAATATGTACGTTTGGAATTACCAATGGTGGTATTGACCTGGTTTTGTGCGTATACATATTGACTTTTGTTGAACTCGGTTGGATTATTCTTAAATCTTCGGAAAAAACGTATTTCTGTGATAAGGAAAGTTATCAGTGAACCACGGATATTCTTTTACCCTTACTTCACTCGTCACATTGGAATACGTAAATCATATAAGCTAGATACTAAGTTATTAAACAGAACAACTTTAGCATTAAGGTCATGCGTGTAGAGAATATCATCCCATTCGGATCTATTGAAATGTCTTATCATAGTCTCACAACTAAAATTTTAACAGGATCTATAACTGATAGTTTCAGATTGGTTAGACCTGTCTAAATCAAAATGGAAGGAGCAGAAAATGAAATCATGAATAAACTCCGAGGATGGTTTAATTTGGTCACTTCCTAGAATTTTATGTGTAAAACTAGTCAAAAACATATCGAACAGAGAAGGTTTCATGTATGACTTGAAACACGGTGGCCATTGATTTCTTAACACTAAGATAGGCCTTTATCTTATCACAGAAGTGAATAAAAAGTCGCTTAGAAATGCTGTCATTTAAAAGGTTTACATTAAAATCACCTCCAACCAAAATATTATTATACTTTGGACTGAATCGCATTAAGGTTTCCTCAAGCTCGGTAATGTAATTCTCTCTAAACATATTTGGTGGACAATAAATGGTAACAAGCAGTATTTTTCAACCGAACTCCTCACCTCAAAACAGACAAAATTAATATACTGACTTATAAACAGCAGTTCCAGACAATTGTTCACGTATGTACATACACGCTCCACCTCCAACTCTATCTATTTTATCACTTCTAAATATTTTGAAACCAGGTATGGAAACAAGTGCATCCGGGGTATATCCAAGATTCTGAAGCCATAATAACATTCAACATAGAGGTACTAAATATCTGATATAACATTGTGTCTTAGCTCGAATACTCCCTGCATTTAAACAACAAACTTTTAGTCCATTATCATACGCGCCACACAGCACTTTCAGAACTCATCTCACATTATTACGATCCATGCCAGTAAACATAAAATAAAAAATTAACCTCCACCATCACAAACAGCAAAAAAAGGAGAAAAACAATTGTACCATCAATAAAAATAAATATTTGAGAACGTAAACATAAAAATAATTAAAAGAGATATTCAAATCTGTGGGCTTATACGTAATTTTTAAAAAAATATTTATGGGAAATGATCGTTATTATAAGCATATAATCCGAATTAAAAATTCTATCTATTATATATAATTCTCGTATCACGTTGTTGCACACGACGAACTCCGAAACTATCTAACCGATTTTCACGTTTTTTTTTTAATGTGTGTTTTGTTGGCGTGTCTAAGATAGGATAGTTTTTATCACGTATTTTTATTAATTAATTGCAAAATCAACTATTTTTATATTCCATATACTACAACGTATTGTGTAGCGTCCATTCTACCTTATCTACCAACATTTTTTGAATTTTTGCGAACAGTTAATGCTCGGGTATTTAATACTTATCAAGATGCATGTCGCGAGCTTCAATCGCTGGAAAATGATAATTAATGGGATTTGGGACTTTCTGATGCAGCTTTAGCATCTGCGCTAAAAACTATTATTCTGACGACATGATATCCGACACAGCCATTAGCATTGTGGGAGAAATATAAGAATTGCATGACAGAAGATATTTTGAACGGGGTAAAATTAGCGGAAGGATGTCCGAACAAAATTTCACACCAGAGATGTAAAATAAAGCATTCTTACTACTTGAAGGGTTGTGTATTTTGATTTCAAACTTTTCACTCAACCACTACGGTCTACGGTCTACCATCTACTTATCGCCCAGCCACTGGCTTAGTGAACACTGATATGCAACGAGAAAAACAATATAACGACGTTGACTTAGCTTCAATTATTTATTGCATACAATGAACCATTATTGACAGCTAAACAAAGCATTATTTACTATCGAATCATGTTGACTGTCGATGCAAAACAAGGTGGTATGTTTTTCTTAGACGCACCTGGTGAAACCGGTAAGACACTTTTAGCGTCATTAATACTTAAAAAGATACGGTCACAAAAAAAAATTGCATTGGCAATTGCATCGTCTGGTATTGCTGCCACTTTGTTAGATGGTGGACGAACGGCGCATTCTGCATTGAAACTGCCATTAGACATTCACAACAATCCAAACGCTATGTGTAATCTTAAAAAAGAGGCGGAATGGCTGCGGTATTGCAAAAAAGTTCAGTTGTTTCCAGGGATGAGTGCACTATGAGTCATAAACATTCTTTTGAGGCATTTCACAAAACTATGCAAGATTTCAACTGAAATAACCGACTTGTCGGTGGTGTTGTTTTATTACTATCTGGTGATTTTTGACAGATATTATCTGTCATTCCGCGCTCTACGTTTGCTGATGAGATCAACGCATGTTTTAAACAATAATTTTTATGGGAAAACGTTGAAACACTTCGATTGACCATGAACATGCGTATACAATAGCATAATGATCCATTGGCACAAGTGTTTTCTTGTGCATCAACAAACACAATGTAATTTATTGACAGTGTATTCCCAGATATTCTAAATAAAATTGGCTCAGTAATTGTGCGATTTTAGCAGCAAAAAATGTCGATGTTGACGAAATTAACTGTCAAATACAAAATGTATTGCCAGGCGATCTGATGATTTTTAAGTCAATTGATACTATTATTGAAGGAAATGAGATCGCCAACTTTCCGATTGAGTTTTTAAATTCTCTGGATATGCCAGGAATGCCGCCACACAGGCTCTGTCTGAAAATTGTTTCACCGGTCATTCTTTTGCGTAACTTAAATCCCCCAAAATATGCAACGGTACACGATTAGTCATCAGAAAAATTACCGAGCACGTACTTGAAGCAACGATATTGACTGGAAAGTTAAAAGGAGAAGTCGTCCTGTTACCTCGAATACATATGATACCATCAGAATCTACAATACCTTTCAACAGGCTACAATTCCCGATACCTTTGGCTTTCGCGATGATGATAAATAAGTCGCAAGGGCAGACAATGACAATTTGTGGCTTGGACTTAGAGAATCCGTGTTCCTCCCATGGGTAGCTGTATGTAGCATGCTCACGTGTTGGAAAACCATCAAACTTATTTGTTTTAACGAAAGACAGACTAACGAGAAATATTGTTCATAATTTAGTTCTCAATTAATCAAAAGTACTGATTGCTACAAATTTAATTTAAGTGAAATAATTATAAAACATTGTTAAAGATCAACACTATTTGCCTCATTTGTTAAATTATAATTAAATTAATAATAAAATAAACATTTTCTATTCATTAAAACTTATTTTGAAATTTTTATCATTCTTTACCAATCATTTTCTCAATAATACCGATTTTACGTAATATCTAATAATTCATCGTAATACAATAAAGCCGCAGACATGTCGGGAAGACAAGCGAAGACTATGAAGACTACCGCCCCTCAACACCGTCTCCTCCTGACTGAATTTTTTTATGGAGGCGAGTAAGAAGTCAAAGCAGCAAACGAAGGTGTCTGAAAGAATCAAGTGGTATAAGCCGGATAAAGGAAAAGGTGAAGCTTTTATTACCGACATGAAAAACTACCTCTTTTCCATTATCGATGAGGTCGGTAATGAGGAGTGCAGAGCACAAGACATGTGGGATTTCCTTCAACAATCTGGCCTGGAGAAAGCCAAATCACTGCTCGGAACTTCTAAAGGCCCCTGCCAACACGCAAAAGAAACCTGGTGGTGGACAGACGAAGGTAAAGCAGTGATACACGAAAAGAAAATGGCTTTCCAAGCTTGGTCAAAGTGCTCTTCTACTAATAGAGAGGAAAAAGCTCGCCGTGAAAAGGTATATAAATATTGCAAAGGTATCGCGAAGAAAATGTGCGCCGAATTCAAAGCGAAAAGCATGGGAGGCCTCTATCCGGAGTTGGAAGAAATATCGTCTTCCGCGTCTGACAGGAACCAGGCTACCCAGGAGCTTCGACAAAGCAATTTGAACAAAGGAGCAAATATCTTTAAGACAGCCGCCCCGAAAAGAAGAAACGCTCAGGAGATTCGTTTCCCAAAGTTTATTAACAATGCTGAAGGCCAACTCCTTGTGGAAAAAATTCTCCACAGATGGCGACAGTATTGCGAGGAACTTCTGAACGAACAGTTTCCCCGAGTGTACTTTCCAAGAGCCGCCCCGAATCATGCCGAAATATCCAACATCACAGTCAAAGAAGTTCGGTACGCGGTTAAAAACTCCAAGAAAAGAAAAGCTGTTGGGCCGGACGGGATACCCTCGTGAGTTCTGGAAAAAGATGGGAGACATCGGGTCTAGATGGCTCATGGTTCTTATCTCCAAACTTATGAGAGGCGACACTATGCCTAATCAATGGAGGGAAAGCTATCTTCTTCCTTTGCACAAAGGAAAGGGTGATACGCGAAATTGTGATAACTACCGTTCTGTCAAGCTGATGTCGCACACCATGAAGATCGTTGAACGGGTATTAGATAGCCGACTGCAAAAAATAATACGACTATCTGATGACCAGTGCGGGTTTGTCTCGGGTAAATCAACGACAGATGCAATCCAAAGTATAAGGGTCATGATGGAAAAGCATCGTGATTCGTCAAAGGACTTGCATATGGTGTTGGTTGATTTCGAGAAGGCCTTTGACCGGCAACCAAGAGATCTTTTATGGGTAGCGCTAAGACAAAAAGGAGTTCCAGAAACCTACGTGCGAGTGATCATGGACATGTACAAGAGAGCAACGACAAGAGTAAGATGCACCGCAGGAGTCACCGAAGAGTTCGCAATCAAAGTCGGTGTACACCAAGGGAGCGTCCTCAGCCCACTGCTCTTTATAGCAGTCCTTGATTGCTTGCTTGAAAGAAAAGTGAGTGCACCAGCTATCCTTTGCTGACGATGGAGCCATTATTAGTGATGATCAGGCGTCCCTACAACGATCACTTGATGTGTGGGTGGATATATTTGAGGGACACGGGTATCGTATTAGTTCAAAGAAGACAGAGTATCTGTGCTGCCCGTTCTCTGACCCTCATCAGCCTATTCCAGACATTTCCTTGAATGGAAGAGTGCTTCCCAAGTGTGAAAAGTTTAAATATCTGGGATCTTTAATAAAGAAGCAACTTGTGATGACGACATCAACCATCGCGTAAGCGTAGGGTGGATGAAGTGGCGGGAAAACTCCGCCATCTTCTGTGATCGAAAAATGCCCCCTAAGCTGAAAGGAAGGCTCTACACTTCAGTTGTACGTCCGGCGCTCACATACGGTTCACAATGCTGGACAATGCACAAAAAGTATGAGAGCAAATTAACGGCAGCTGAGATGAAGATGCTTCGCATGACAGCGGGAGTAACAAAGCGTGACAGAATTAGAAGTTCAAAGATCCGAGGAAGCCTCCACGTAAAAGAAACCATCACAAGAAAGATAGAGCGCGACCGACTCAGTTGGTATAAGGAGAGATCCTTTGAACCCCATCCAAAAGGCAATATCAATCAACGTTCCAATTTCAACACGCAAAAAAGGCAGGCCGAAAAACAATTGGTGCAAACAAATGCAAAAACACCAGCATTTGATTGGCCTCAGCGATGAAGTAATCCCAAACCGGAAAGCCTGCCGCTACTTTCTGAGGTCAAACCGGCGGACCCCAACAAGCGGACCAGTAGGAATGCAGTTAAGTGAGAAGGTTATGGTCCTACACTTTGACCATAACGACGCCGGAAAAAAGGAAAAGAAGAAGACAATAATGTGTTGATGAGTTAATATCCAATTTGGAAATGGTTTTTATTAAAAATGCGATGCCTTTTATTTACATTTGGGTTGCAAATATTTTGTTTTTCAATAAAGAAAAATTGCGGTTTTATTGTCTTAATGTCCTAGCGGGTAGAACCCATCGGCGGCGGGCGGACCCAGACGAAATTGTCAGGTCAGTTTTCAAGAGCTATCAATGAAAAAAAAGGATTAATCCAGGGTTATTCCAATACTGTGTCACTTTATTGTATCCTCATAAAACTCCGATTTTTTTTAAAAATAATAAAAAAGAGGTCAATGTTTCATACATTAATTTGCCTACAAGTCCAGCCGCGTTAAAACCAAAAGAAAGGTTTTTCTTAGAAAAAAATGGTTCGGGTTTTTTTTTAATTTCTCAAAAACTACAAGACATTTTTGCATCCGGTTTTCTGTTTTTAACTAAAAACTAATAAGAGAATTGAATTTTTAAAAAAAAAAATTAGTACTTAATTACATACAATTTTGAAAAAAAATAGTTCGAAATTTTTTTTTTTAATTTTTTTTTCAAAATTTTGAGTTTGAAAATTAATTTCTCAAAAACTATTCCTTAAAACAGCTTCGTTTAAAAACAGGATGAAAGAAGAGGTTTCTGGCTTTACAAAAAAGTATACCACGGCATTGTGAATGTAACTGTTGATTTTTAATATTTTTTTTCCCAAATTAAGTCAACTTTTTTGAAAATTGTCCCTCCCGGCTAAGGGGGGGGGGGGGGGGGGGTATATACCCCTCCCTCCCATACGATTTTTTTCTTGTCTTGACCAGACCTACACGCTCTAGCTTTTTGGCACACTGCTCGTGGGACACCCTGTATAATAAGAGTAAGAGCTCGAGAAAAATAAAGAAATAAATAAATAAAACATGAACAGTACCTACAAATGTTCTAATTAAAAAGTATATATTTAATTACAAAAAAAAAAAATTGAAAAAGATCATACATCGCAAACATATACACCAATAACAGTATCAACGACAACAGCTTCGGCAACATCATCGCCCACTTTTTAATGTTCATTGATATTTTTGGGGGTTATTTTTCATCAATGTTACTTGACAAAAAGGCGTCAATTATACTTGTCAATTAACAATGAACGTGTGTAGGGCGCTTAAGTTTCCGGACGTTATGTCATGTCAAAACTTGATGTTTTTTTCTCTGGTCAATTTGAAACATGAAGTATTAATAAAGTCTTAAATAAGTTTTAAAATTTTTTTTGTTATCTTAGTGCTTTAACCAACAACTAACTGTTAATAATGTCTCAATTAAAAAAAATTAAAATTTGTTTTTACTTTTGTTTGACTTTAAACGCCAAATTTCGAGAAGCTTTCACTGTAATGTTAAAGAACATTAGAAAATATTATTTCTGTCTTGCTGTCTATAACTGTCTTGCATATCATACATATTTATTTCATCTTCTTTTTATTTCAAATTGTATTTTTTTTTTGTTTCACAGAAAACTGCTGTAATTCGCCTTCAAAAGGCATTAAATCAAATATAAGGAGAACACACAACAGAAAATGTTTTAGATGTTGGCTTGGAAAACTAATAACCACACTTCATATATTCTTCGAAAAAAAATTACATATTAATTCAATTCTTATGGAAATGCGCTTGTCAGCAATTGATATTACAAGCCTAATAAAAGTACCCAATTTGCTGACCATTTCGTCGATGAAATGTGAAAATTGTGGATTTATTTATTTTAATAATTACAATTCCGTCACATTTTTGGTGAAGACTACTTTGAGCACGAAAACTGTTTTACCAACTCAAACGACAATTCCATACTGTGGTAAATCACACATCGTAACCGAGTCTACATATGATGGGTTAATAAATATCTTACGAGACAATACACAACCCCGGCCTATGCATTCGTTGAACAATACTTCTTTTTATCCGACCAATATAAACCCAGAAAATACGATCATAAGTGATATGAAGCCTCTTGTAAATGATATAGGTACGGAGCCAAAGAAAAGGGAATTCAATAACATCAGGGGTCCAAGGGTTAAATATGTTTGTAGAAGTGCTTCAATTGCTTTGGGTCAACAAATTGCAAGATTTCCAAATAACATCCAATCTCACAATGTGCTACCACGTAAATCAGCTTATGATTCTTTAGAAAACAAATTTTTAAGAAAAGCGTGCGTTACAAGAAACATTACACACTTCGTTTCTACACAAAGTATTGAAAATCATAGCGAATTGGAAAAGGAAGATCGTACGTTAAATCGCGATGTGGCTTTGGGGAAAAAAGTTCACAGCAGAGTGTATGCATCTAAATATACTTGTAAAGACCAAATAGTTGCTTTGAAAATAGACCTTAATAATCTAAAGGCAAATGGTTCTTATAATAGAAATAGTTATCAATGTCAAGAAACGAAGAAAATATATAATGAAGACAAAAATTGTTTCCTATTATCACATCGACGTATTAATTGCGCGTCTAAAAAAAAGTTGAAGGAAATTACAAAAGAGCCTTGTTTAAGAAAAAAACCCAAATATATTTCTGTAGACTTTTTTGAAGCTTCAGATTTCATAAGATCGAACCAATCTGGTCATGGTTTATTACTTACAGTACCCACATCAATTCATGCACTCTGTTTCATGTGTGGTAGCATGGATTTACAGAATTTAATATTTTGCGCATCATGTTGTGAACCTTTTCACAGTTATTGTGTTCCGAACAACAAAAAATCACTAAGCACAATTTTAGATGACAATTCAATTTTGAACAAAAATACAGATAGTTTATATGCCCAGTTAAATTGGGTTTGTTTTCGTTGTACAGTGTGTTGTGCATGTAATATGTCGTCAGGCACGAAAATAGAATGTCAAAAATGCACTAAGAGTTATCATGCCGCATGTATGGGAAAATGTGTAATTTTTGATAACATTTTCCTTTTTATTTGTAAAACCTGTTTTAGGTGCGAAGAATGCTTCGAAAGAAATGTATATCAGTATTTCGACAATCAGCTATTTTGTAAAGAATGTTTTGAAAAACGATGCCTTGACAGTTATTGTTCCTCATGTAATATTTCGTTTAAAATAGTTTCCAGTTCACCTATATTAAAGTGCTACATTTGCGATAATTTTGTTCATTCAAAATGTGAGGGTTTGACAGAGGAACAGTTAAATATACAATTAAGTATGTCGGATAATTCTAAATTTGTGTGCAAACAATGCTCCCTCTTGAATGGCAAAGGATATATTTTTGCACAGCAATGGAAACTATTTGTATATGAACAATTTACACGTAAACTATTGGACGTTTTAAAATTAGTGAACCAGAGCACACCTATGGGTAACCTTGCACTAAACAAAAGTATAAAGTGTATATGCAAAAAGAGGAATAAGGGTAGTCGGATTGTGCCTTTCGAGACTTGCAGGAGGGAAAACTTATATTTCCGAAAAAGATTGATAAATAATGACGTTGGCGCATGTAATAATAAATCCCCATTAAGTTCAAAATGTTTGTGTTTTAATAAGTCAGATGGTTTACAAAGCTTGTTAGATATCAGATATAAAATAAATAATGGAAGATATACTTCATTGTTTGATTTTGATGCAGATATGATTGCAATTATTGAATCAGTTAAAAATGATGAATTAATGCTAACATACAAAGAAATTTTATTTGACAAATTTCCTTGGATTGAAAATGAAGTGAAAATTAGTGTCCAAGAAGAAAATATTCTAAACTGTAACAAGCTTGATTTTCAATCTGATGAATTAGAAGGAATAAAACAACCAATATCGAAAATTCCAATTTTGGAAAATAGGATATGCGCTTTTGACCAAGAAATTGATAAGAGGATTTGCCTTTTTTGTCATAAAATTGGTGATAAACACTATTTGAGAGAATCTCGTCTACTTTATTATGGTAAAAACACATGGGTACATGCAAATTGTGCATTATGGTCTAGTGAAGTATACGAAGAAGTTGATGGTACACTTAAAAATGTACAGGAAGTTTTAAACGCAGGACGTATAACGAAATGTTCACATTGCAAATGCACAGGTGCATCCGTAAAATGTTTTATTGACACATGTTACAACTTTTATCATTTTCAATGTGCCAAGGAGGCTAATTGTGTATTCAAACGTAACAGAACTATTATATGTCAATTTCACAATATTTTACAAAAAGACGGTTGCAGTTCGAAAACTAGAAAAGTCTTTGTTCTAAAATCCCTTTATATTGAAACTGATGAACGTAAAATATATGTTAAACCTTCTGACGTCAGGTTTTTAATGGGTTCATTATCCGTAATGCAGCTTGGTTACATTCATTCAACTTATTCGGATACTCATGATGCAATTATACCAGTTGATTTTATCTGCTTTAGATTGTATTGGTCTTGTAAATATCCTTGGAGAGTTGTAAAATACAAAATACATACGTACATTGACCAAAGTTCAACATTATTAGAAAACAATTTTGAAGATAATTTTACTATCGATCATTCAACCAAAAATATGAATAATAACATTAAGATTAACCAAGTAAAAAATTTAAATAATAATAATATGCCAGTGAATCGTGGTTCATTGCAAAAATGTAACAAAAATGAATTGGTTTTTAATAAATGCAATAGAGAAGAACAACACATGAATTCGTCACTTTTACCACCAGAGATTGAGGAAGCAATTTTTGAAGATCTACCACATGATATTTTCGATGGTATTTCTGTTTTAGATATATTTCCCAAATGTGCTATTTATGATGATTTGCTTACATATAAGAACACTTCCGACAGTGTATTTTTAACCCAATCAGCAAGAAAGAGTTCACTACAAAATTTAAAAAAGTGCCCTTCACTTATTTCAATGGCCAGAAAGAAAAGAATAAAAAAATATGCAATAAATTGCACTAATTGCGAAACACCTTTAAATGTAAATAATGTGCGCTTGAAACATGAATCTCAATGCAGTTGTTCAGATGATTCTCTAAATAATAGTCAGAATCATATATGTCCGAATCGATCTTCTAGCATTACGGGGAACATGAAAGTAATTCATTCAAAAAAACATCTAACAAATCATTTGACTGAGGAATATGTATGTGATAAATTAGACAATACTATTGTTTCAAAAAATAAAAAAGACAATTTTAAGGCCTTTCATATGCGCACAATTAAAAACAAGGAAAGGAAACCCGATGCGGGGCCGAAATTAAAAAAAGATTTATTCAAACTTTCTCAGTTCGATGGATCGGATGACACAGGTGCACATTTTTCAGAGAATACAATTTTTAATATCCCGGTTAAGTGTGCGTATTGTAACAATATATTTAAAACTCTTGAATTGCTTAAGAACCACATCCTTCAGTGTGACAACATTTTTAACAGAAAAATCGAGGCAAATAATCCTATTAATTTGTTGTGTGGTACAACTTATGCTAGTTTACAATGCTATAAAGATACACAGGGCAAAGATGCAAGTTCGACAAATATAACGAAGGATCCAAAACAATGTTTGTCAGGACATACTATTCCGCAGAATTTATATGTATCAAATTATTCTGATTACAAGGACTCTTTTTATACTAATACGGGGAAATTAGGATATAATCATATTGAAGGTAATTGTGGTAATGAGAATTATAATAAAGATTTTTGGCAAACGGTAAACTGCATAGAATATGATAATATCAATAAAAATGCAAATAAAGCAAAGAGTATTTTATATGATGATCATTACAAGATTAAAAAAGTAGAATCAAAAATAAATTCAAATAATCCTTCTGGTAACAAAATGGAATATAATGATAAAAACAGCTACTACCAGATAATAAATGAGCATTTTACATTGAATAGTTCAAATCAATTACAGCCACCCTACGAACAAGATGTTGTGTTTTTACAACAGGAACCTGCAATTATGTCAAATTTTTTGAATCCGAATTTGGTGTCGCATAGCCTCTTGCCTTCCTTTTATACTAATCTTGTGCAGTACGCAACGATCCCTACAAACGTTTTATTACATGGATCGGTCCTACAAATTGACACAAGTGCAACACCATCGGGATTACAAATATTATCTATACCTACATTCGAAATAAACTCTCAATTATCACCACCTTTATATACATCACCTAATCCGCCCCAACTTTTAAATGTTGGCGCCGCCCAGATAATTATCGGAAACTCGCCAAGCTTAGAGTTGTTTTCAACTGCAAACCAGTTGCTTGTAGCTACGCCTGTACATTATGGTTTAGAAACAGTTGTACAAAATACAGTAATGTCGTCTCAACAATTTGTTTCAACAGCAACACAAAGCGTTCTAAGTCAAAACTCGAGTTTTTCTGCTACAACCACACAGGTAATTCTTAAAATCTCTTTCTCGTCTCTCTCTCTCCCTCCCTCTCTCTTTTTATATATATATATATATATATATACTTGCTCCCATGACTAATCGGACAGTCAATTAGAACACCTTTGCGATCAATTTTCTCAAACAAATATTTGATGAATTTGATATTTTATATATGGAATTATTTGTTTATTTTTCCTTATTCTATTACAATAATAAAACAAAAACAACAATTCAATAAAATGATAAAAAAAATCGCATTATGAAAGTGGTAAATCGGTTCGCGAAATAGCTGAAATTGTTAGAAGAAGTCGGTCAACAGTCCACAACGTCATTTCGCTATATAAAAATGAAAACAGAATTTGCAATATCAGCAGGAAAGGTCAAGGAACGAAATTAAATGACAATAAAGAAAAGTTTTTATTGAGAGTAGTGAAAAAAAATCCTTTCATATCCTCGCAATCCTTACAAGTTTTACTTAAAGAAACGAGAAATAAGGAAGTGAGTGCTGAGACTATTCGTCGCGTTTTGAGAAAAAGGTTATAACGGCCGAGTAGCTCCAAACAAGCCATTCATAAATGAAACGAAAAAGAAGCGAGTAAGATTAAGAGTAAAGATTATTTAAAGCAGGATATGACCTTTTGGAATAGGGTAAAAATGTATTGTTTTATTGTCGAGGATATGAAAGGATCTTTTTTCACTTCTCTCAATAAAAACTTTTCTTTATTGTCATATAATTTCGTTCCTTGACGGTTGTGGACTGTTGACCGACTTCTTTTAACAATTTCAGTTATTTCGCGAACCGATTTACCATTTTCATAATGCGATGGAACCAATTTTTTTATTTCAACAGATGTTTGTTGATCTCTGGGTGCCACTTTGATCCGTAAAATATAACAACTTGCGATAAATGTCAAATTTCAACCAGAAGACCGCAATCCATTGGTGCTCAAATTTTAAATGGAAAATTTCCGTTATAATACGAAAAACAAGCCGAGAAAAGTACTCTCCGATTAAGCGTATTGTTTTCATTTTTTATAGTTATTTTTTATCGTTTTATTGAATTGTTGTTTTTGTAGGAAAAATAAAAAAATAATTCCATATATAAAACCTAAAATTCCTCAAATATTTGTTTGAGAAAATTGATCGCAAAGCTGTTCTAGTTGACTGTCCGATTAGTCGTGGGAGCAAGTGTATATATATTACAGGGTAAGTTTTCTTGGCAAGGTAAAAAGTAATAAAAAAAATATTTTATCGGAATCTCTTTAAATTGTTCCCAATAATCCTTACTACAATTATTATTGATTACAAACTATTTTATAGAACAATAGTTTACTAGCGCGCTTAAACCTTAAAATAGCTTTATAAACAATATTACGGTATTACTGGTGTGAAGATCAGATAAGAAAACATATCACAGGTTTTTCCTTAAAAGGGCCCGATAATATGGTACACATGTCATTTGTAATAATTCCACTGATGTCGACAACAAAAACATCCACCAGCTTCGTCACTACGTTTCCAATAATGAAGGACATCTCAGCAACAACCACTAATTATAAACAACTCCCAACAAAATCAAGACTACGACATGACTCCGCAAGCTCAGTACTCACAATTCTCTCCTTCGTGAAACAAATTTTTCAACTAACAAAGATTACCAAATAAAAGCATAATTTTCAACTTGATGTATGCTGTAAGCACCGGTATGCTCAAGCCAATGTTTCACTCAAGAGCAGAGACAAGATCGCATGAGATATTATTTAATTTTATGACGTCATAAGTGACGTCAAACAAAAACCAATCAACTACAAATTAACTAAAAAGTTCCAGCAACATAGCAAGAAAAACCAAACAAACTGAGGCGAAGGAAAATTAAACAATGCAATAGTCATATCACGAAAAGACTTCAAAAAGTACAAAAGATTTATTTGTCAAGTAGTACTCACTGCGGAAATCTAAAAAAAAAACTGTCGATATTTGGGCTAAGATCAATTACAGGTTATACTCTATCGAAAGACTTTAATAAGGTTTTCACTAATCAGGAATATGCTAATACACTTAGTAATATGGACAATGCCTTCACCGGCAAGAGAGAAAGAAAGGCTGCACCTCGCATTTACCAGATGCATGATCCGGTACAAAAACGTTCCGAGGAATAGATCATGGTGACATAAGTCCCTTACGCCTAGGCGCATTGGCTGCCCAACGGACGCCGAGTCCATTTTATTATAAGACGAATTGACAAACAAGAGTACCCATGGGGTCGTCGTGGTGCAATGGTAATCATCACCGACTGTTGAGCGGAAGGTCTGTATAAGTATAAGCACAGTAGAAACTCGATTTACGCAAGTAATGGAAATTAAGGCTGTTGCAATAACGGAGGTTGTTGCACTAACCGGGTCACACTTTTTTTTTTTTAAAGAAATGATAGTCAAAATGGCTATATTTCTATAGAGAAAATGGCAATTTGATAAAAAAAACACATTTTGTACAATATTTTTTAAATCAGAAAACGTAAGGCTAGAACATATACAAAAAGTTAACATAATACTGTAAAGATATCATGGGTTTTTTTTTTAAGAAATTTCATATGTATTTTAGTCTGAGTTTTTTTGGATCTGACATTTTTCAAAACTGCCAACTCTTTTATTTTTTGTAGAATTAAAATTTCTTCTAGTGGAATATTATTCTCTTCGGCCTATTGTAAACATATGTTGAAGGATCGAACTGCGACTTCTGTTTTAACTTTCGATAAAGGAGGGACAGCTTCACCTTCACTTCCATTTATGGTCTCAATTTCTTTTGGGCCCTCAGAATTAGCATAACGGTCTACTCTTTTCCATGCATTTGGCTAGTAAGCAAATTCCATCCCTTAAGTTGAACGCTATTATTTTCGTTTCTAAATCCATGCCCTCATTAGCAACTAAGTACGCCAATAAACTTTTTTTTAGTGGAGTTGTGTAAGGTTAATGACGTTTTGATCCATAGGCTGAAGAATTGCAGTGCAATTTACGGGAAACTTCATAACAATTATCAGATCATCGCTTTGCAATTCGTTTTCTTTAGGATGACACGGAGCATTGTCCCAAAGCAGCAGTGTCTTCTTTTCAAGTCCTTTTAATTCGAGAAAATTTTTTACCTGAAAAATAAATCATTAACACAAGCAATAGACTTTTTTCTTTACATGGGGAACAAACACGTCGTGGAACCATTGTTCGAATAAAAGGAAAGTCATCCATGCATTTTTATTTGCTCTATAAGTAACAGGCTTGTTCTCAAAGTATTTAAACGCTCTTGGATTGGCTGCCTTACCAATGACTAACAGCTTCACTTTGTTCATCCTAGATGCATTTGTGCATGCCGGGAATGTTACTCTCTACTTGTTTACTTTTCGACCTGGCGCTGACAATTCATTAAAAGTAACAAGTGTCCTGTTTGGCAACATCCTGTAGAACAATCCAGATTCGTTCGCATCATAAGTTTGATCTGCAGTCAAATTAAGTTCCTTAATTTTTTGTCGAAATTTTATTACGAATGGTTCGACATATTCACATTTGTTGGATAACTTTTCATCACAAATTTTTTACATACGAATACCATATCGTTTTTTAAGTGTAACGCATTTTCCTGGTCCAGATTCAGCTGTAGCCACAAATTGTCTAAAAGCGCTTCTCTTTGCTTTTAGCAGGTTTATTGTCGACTTATGAACATTATATTTTTCACAAAGTTCACATTATCTGACACACCCTTATCCACTTCGAACAAAATTTCACTTCTTTTTTTTAAAGATAATTTTATAATATTTTTTGTAACCCCATGCTGAACGAATTTTCTGAACTAATGAAGGCACAATCGAAGAAAGATGCTTAAGTATTTGTGTGTGTGTTGACAAACAAATTTGTCCAAATCCAAGAAATAACGGTAAAATAACGGCAGGAATAACGAACCAAAAGAAGAAAATGCAAATAAATAACAAATGAATAAACACAAGAAGTTGCACTAATCGAGGTAACGTTTTTGAAAAGTTGCACTTATAGAGTGAAGAAGTGTGACGACTTTAGTGTTGCGAAAATCGAGGGTTGCATTAAGAGTTCGCACTGTAATTCGCATTAACCATATCAAAAACGGATCATTTTGACTTCATTGAGTAATGAGCTCATTAATACACGATGACTAGGTGATATTGCCTAATTGTTGTAAATATTTTGTAGAAAAGATCATAATAAAGATAAACAAAAAGTTTTTTTGTCTAAGTACACTAAGACACTGAATTAGAAAATTAACAGTTGAAGTGTGCATCTTGCAACATAAACTCTAAAATGCCGTCGCGAAAGTGTTTAAATTCTCCGAATTGTTTTTGTTATATTTGCGGGAAATTTTTGGTGATAAAACAACGAAACAACATTACAGACTTTGTGAAAAGTATTTACAAAAGTTATTTTTGGACATGCTATAAGTAACCAAGACAAAACTTGGACACCTCAAAAAGTTTGTTCGACTTGTTTACTAGAACTTCGCAAGTGGTCAAAAGGACAGAAAAATAGCTTCAAAATCGTTTCGCCCATGCTATGGAGAGAGCCTAATGACCATGTCAAAGAATACTACTTTTGTTGTTGTGACATAACTGGATACAATTCTAAAAATAAAAATGGCTATCCAACGCCTGCAGTTTTCGGAGATTTAGAAATAGTGCAGTCTCCGTATCCAGCTATACAAATTGAAGATTCTGTCAGTGATACAAGTGAACAGAATGTATCGCAATCTGATCCTGTATTTCAAGTAGATTTTGACGAGTGTCATCTCTTTTCACAATCAGATTTAAACGACTTGACAAGAGATTTGAATGTATCCAAAGATGCAGCTGAACTCCTCGGATCACGATTAAAAGAAAGAAATATGCTTGCACCTGGTACTTCATTTTCATGGTACCGTCACAGAGAAAAAGATTTTCTTCCATTCTTCGCTGAAGATGAGATTTGGTGTACTGTAAAGATATTCCTGGTTTGAAGAAAATGTTCGACATTGAATACAATCCTAACGACTGGAGATTGTTTATTGACACCTCAAAAAGTAGTTTGAAAGCAGTTCTTCTACATAATGGGAATAAATATGCCTCACTACCTATTGCACATTATGTTCATTTAAAGGAATGTTATGAACATTTGGAAAAGCTTTTAGCTATTATAGCTTACGAACATCACGGCTGGATGGTGTGTGGAGATTTGAAAATCATAAGCATGCTACTATGCCAACAAAGTGGTTATACAAAATACACGTGCTGTCTTTGCGAATGGGATAGACGGGATAAACAACATCATTGGACCAAAAACCAGCTTAAGCAGAGTTTGGTTCCCAGAGAAAAAGTTTTACTGCCGCCTTTACATATCAAATTGGGTATAATGAAGCAGTTTGTGAAGGCTTTAAATAAAGATGGGGAAGACTTCAAATATCTGCTGTTTTTCCCTTTTTATCAGAGGCAAAGTTAAAAGAAGGGATTTTCGTCGGCCCTGATATAAGAAACTTGATGAAAAACTCAATGATGTCGAGTTACAAGCGTGCAAATCATTTAAGAAAGTGGTAAAAGACTTTTTGGGAAACAATAAAAGCTCTGATTATAACGAAATAGTGGCCAAAATGTTTACGAATTTTGGTGTGATGGGTTGTAATATGAGCATTAAACTGCATTTTCTGAATTCGCACAATAATTACTTCGCAGAAAATCTAGGAGTCGTTAGCGAAGAACAAGGCGAAAGATTTCACCAAGATTTGAAAGAGCTTAAAGTCCGGTATCAAGGAAGTTGGAATGCCTGCATGATGGCGGACTTTTGTTGGTTATTGAAGCGCGATGATCCAAACCGGAAATTTAAACGTTAACCACACAACCGAAGCTTCTAGGAACCAGGTTCCACAAATAAAATTTACATGTAGCTTAGCCCAGTAATAAGTTATTATGTTTTAATAGTTTTTTTAAGTGAAAAATAATGTACTTTTTTTAAATACATATACATATGTATATTTTTTTATGTGAAAACTTGTCTCCTTTCTCAATTTTCTATCTGTAGTTTTTTTGAAAAATCAGGAGGTAATGGAGAAAAACTAAGTACATTTCGTAATCAGCGCATCAAAATACTCCAGAATCAATTTCCAGAGAGGAAGTTATGACCTTCATATTGCAGGCCCGTGTTATTACTGTGCTTATTAGTGCTAATTATTACTACTTGGTTTGAATGGATTTTGATAATGATGTAAGCATTGAGCTTTCTATTCTTAATCACAACAGCTTAAACTGTGATATCGTATTTGCTGATAGTAGTTACTGCCTTAACAAACTCTTTGTTGTCCGTTAGAATGTTAGAAGTTTAAAAAAAAAATTTCTTGTTGCCCACATAGATTCGTTTTTGTGTGTTCCTGATATTGTTTTCATGTCAGTAATTTGGATCTACGAATTCAAGGTAAACCATTACCATTTGCCTGGTTTTTAAATTCTCAGCAAACCCAAATGAAAATTATGCTTCAGGTGGTGTCGGTTGCGTCATCAAAGAGGAGTACTTAGTGTGCGAGGAGAAGTGCTTCGATTTTCGTAGTGCTGACGTTTTAAATTTTTTTATTGTCATTAATCATTTAGAATGTGTATGTATGTACATATGTATATTTTTTGTTCATCATTCCCATTAACAAAATTCATTAAACTTATATCTATACAATATTGGCAAAAACTAAAATTACATTTATGAGAATAGTTAGTGGCATTAGTATTAATACAAGAAATAAGATAATGCCACATTTTATTTCATTAATTGCATGGTGGGGAGAAACTTTTTTTTTTTTTTTTTTTGTTTGAGGCTTCTGCTATCTGTTGGAGCACTCAGACTCCAGACTGTACTGCCAGACAGACACCTTAGATGGCGTTAGAGCTCATGTGGAGAAACTTTTTCATGGCAAGTGTACAACGGGGGATCTTGCCAGTACCCCGCCGAGGAGGAAAGCCGCGAAATAATCATTCGATGGCGTTGGTGTTATCGGGATCCGAACTCGCTCATCTTGCGTCAGCGGCCGACACACTACCCACTGCGCTACGGCTTGGGTGAACCTTAGAAGAGAAGAATCACATAAACAGTAGAACAAGTTCAGATCAGACTATATATGTAGTGCAGCACAATTTCGATATTATTTATGTCATAAATAAGGAGCCAAGCCTTTATTCTTTTCAATAACAGGAATGGATTCCTAATGTTTCGTATTTGGTAGTTTATTCAACAACTTGCGGCCTACGATAGAATAAGAATTCCTAAAAAGGGTAGTTCGAAAAGCAGCATGATTACCGAGATTATTCCTTAGATTATAAGGTCCAACAAAAGGACTTTGTTTGTACCCACTACGTATAAAAAAAAAATTAAGACTTTGTAGTAGAATAAGTGACGTATTGGCAAAATCTTAGTTTTGCGAAATAAGTCCATTGAATGAGCCAGCCGGGTAAAATTACTCATCATCAGCAAATACCATATTCTAACCTTGAATGAAATATTCCATGGTATACCGTTTTTAAAAAAGCGTTGGAACAAAATTTTCGTAAATTATGCAGACATCAAATAGTTGAAAGAAAGAACTGCTTGAGATTCAAGATATGTTCGGTCCATTTAAAATGTAGATCTATTGTAACTCCTAGATATTTAAAGGATTTTACATTTACAATTTTAAAACGATTTTCCTTGCAAGATACACTAGGGTTAGAAGTAGATTGAGGACTAAGTCTTAAACAATCGTTGTGAAACAAATTGAATCTTAAACAACCAGATGAATGAAAAATAACTTCAATGTCAGTCAATTCCTTGGAGTCAAAACTAAAAAACATTAGTTTAGTTTTGTTGCTTACAATAAGTCTATGTTCCGCAAACCACGATCTTAGTATATGAACATCATAATTTATATCAGAAACTAAATTTAAAAGATTAACAGCGTTGTATCCAATATCAAGATCATCCGCGAAAGCCTTTACGTTACCGATAAAAGGTTGCTCAAATAATAAATTAATATAAATTAGAAAGAGAATCGGGCCAAGCACAGAATCTAGAGGTACGCCCAAATTAATAGCTTTCGAATCGCTAAGAGCGTTATACACTTTTACTTTCTGACTTCGATTGGTTAAATAAGATAAGAACCAGTTGTGAAATCGTGTGTTATACAGCTTTTTTAAAAGCAAATTATGATTAACCATACCGAAAGCTTTGGTTATATCAACAAAAAGTGCACCACAGCATTTTTTGTTATCTAAACCTTTTTGTATCAGGGAGCAGAAGTCCAACAGAGCATTTTCAGCAGAAAACCCTCATCTAAAACCATATTGTAGAGGACATAAAAAAATTCATATTTAATATGTAACGCAAGATCCTAGTTTTAAATACTTTAGATATTGATGGTAATAAGGAGATAGGTCTGTAATTATTGCGATCTTTTTTGCTACCTTTTTATAAAGAGGTATAACTAGAGCACATTTCAATTCATCGGGAAAAATGCCGGAAAGAACACTCAAATTAAAAATGTGAGCTAAAATATCAATTATATTAAATGCAGTATTTTTTAACACAGTGTTAGAAATTCCATATTTTCCACTCGAGTTCGAATTTTTGAGACCTTTTATTGTTTTCAAAATTTCTAAGCTAGAAATTGGTTCGCAATAAAAACTCTTCCTATTGAAGATACTAGTTGAAGCCTCAACATTTGTACAGCGGTTACAATGGAAAGAATAATCACTAGCAGAATTTTGACCAACTGTTGCAAAGTATTCATTGAAGGAATTAGCTATTTCTACAGGATCTGTAATATCCCTGTTATCTATTTGAATGACTAAAGAATTTGATTAATTATTATTCCTATTGTTGTTTATGACTTTCCACTCATTTCTCGGATTGCCTGCCGAACTTGGAATTTATTATGGTAATAATTGTCACGACATAATCTTACTTCTTTATTTACCACATTACACAATTTTTGAAAACGATGTTTCAAACTTGTGTTGGGAGGATGCTTTTGACATTTATTACGTAATTTGTTTTTGATTGTAATTTTTCTGAGAAGATGACGATTTATCCATGGTTTTAATTTTAACTTATTATTTTTAGGAATGATGTAGGTTGAACTATTGACATAACTTTTAGCTTTTCCAAAAATAAGTTATACGCCCTGGAGGGGTTTTCCTTAGCATATATTACATTCCAATCTTCATACAGGAGATCATGATTTAGTTTAAAATAATCAATTTTAGTCTATTCTAAAATGGTATTCCGATATGAATTTTTTACGTACTGTGTTTTCCAGACACTTAAAAGCTATACCTGTCATGCAATGATCTGTAATACGTAGATCGAAGACGATGCCAAAACAATCGAAGCGAGATAATGTTGCTAAGCGACCAAGAACATGATCCAGACAGGTGATGGGTCTTGTTGGCTCATTAACAAAAGATTTTAATCAATTTTGAGAAAGTAACAATTTATATGAATCCAGACCACTAGTAGAAGTTAGGAGATCGCCCAAAACAAAAAGATGTGCGCACACTCATTATTTAAGAAAACAGAAAATTCCTCAATAAATACCTCAACTGATATTGAGTGAAAAGTATACACGCAAAAAAAAAAAAAATTAAAACATCTGCACTGGTAAAACTAAAACTTTTGACCCCGCACTCATAATGGTTACGCACAAAGACTCTCACTCCACCTGCAGAATACGAATCATTAGGAACCGCATAAAAAGTGTAATTCAAGATCAGGCAGACTAGTAAATGTCTGAAGATAACAAGTCAAAACATCGAAATTATGCTGTAGACTCAGAATATTTTGGTGAACAACATAAAAGTGGTTAAGATCACCAGGTTTATCTTCAAAAATTATATCTGAGTTATTTCGAATGGTTGGTAGGATGAGATCATTAGTTACGAGATCAAGATTATTAATAAGTGATCTTATAACTATGATCTCATTATGCTCAGTTTTGAAAATATACCGCAGATACTTAAAGCTCTATTGTAAGTTGTCAAGGAGTCATTAATATTCTATTTTTTTATTACCGGCAAATACTGATGCATTCAACTTCTGCTTAACTGTTTTTTTCTTGGACATTAACCTCTGTTTGACGGCATGCGATGAAAATACAATGTTTCCGTCGAGATTAGATGTTGTTTTTTTTTATATTTTTTACGTACACTTTATGAATTTCGTCGCCAGAAACATTCATATCCAACGCCTCATTAAGGGAGTAGTCTCATGTGACGATCGAAAAATCGATTTTTTAACCGATAGTAAAACCTATCGAAAGTATGCTGTGAAAAATTCAGACCGAAATTCCTAGTATTAAATAAGTTACAACTCATAGTCGCCGGCGCGCCGTAAACGACTTGTCTGCCGCGCGCCAGGTCTGCAGCTGCTACCTTTCTATTGTTATCACCGGTCTTTTATACCTGCGTACGGAGTTTCTGACGGTCAACTTTAGTACATTACCTACCTGGGTATATGTGGAATAGTGTATATAAATTTTTGTCGTGAATATACAATACATAAAATCCTAGAACAAATTTAGCAGTACACTTTTGATGCTTTGTGTGTCAACATCAAACAGGAAAAAAAAAAATATGATTCGAAAAGGCTCGAGAAGCTCCACAAGATAACCAGGGCAAAAAGAAAGAAAAATGAGTTTTTGAGGGAATCAGTATACTGCTGAAACCGATAGCGAGTTTGTGAGCACATCAGCTGAAAAATTAAAAGACAAGAGTGATTTTGACGTACCGTTTGACGAAGGATTCAGCTACAGCATTCTGTGTTTCTCGTTAGTGTTTACAGCATTGCAATCAATCTTAAAGTGCAAGCTGTGCGATAGTGAAGTTACATTTTTGAAAAAATCAGCGCGAGGACTAGGATTCAAGTTGTGTGTAAAGTGTTTGCGCCAAGAATTTGACATAAATTATTCTCCTATGGTCAAAAATGCTTGCGAATTCAACAGACGTTTTGTGTTTATTATATGACTATTTGGAGTCGATCTGGCTGGAATAAATTTATTTTGTTCGCTAATGGACTTGTGTGATGGAATTAGTAAAAATGGATACTATGGTATACTCAACCAAATTTATATTGCTGTTACGTCAGTAGTTGATACTGTTTTCAAAAAAGCCGTTGCAGAAGAAAAAAAAATGAAATGTTTAAAACGGTTGTGCTGAAGATAAAATCACGGTTTCTGGTGATAGATTTTGTGGTTTTACCTCACTGCTTGGTGTTGTTTCTTTGATAGGGAAATATTCTAATAAAATTGTAGATTTAATTGTCAAATCAAAAGTGTGTAGAGCATGCGAGCAATGGATTGGCAGGGAAGAGTCAGACGAGTTTTTGGAGTGGTATGAAAATCACATTGAGCATTGTGAAGCAAATCATGAAGGAAGTTCCGGTAAAATGGAAGTTGACGGTGTGATCGAAATGTTTCAGTGGTCTGTCGAATACTTTAAAGTAAGATATAGTAAATACATTGGAGATGGTGGCAGCAACACATTTAAAAATTTACTGGATGCCGATAGTTACAACGGCGATCCTGTGGTAGAAAAAAGTGTGCGTCTTGCACGTCAAAAAAAGAATAGACGAGTGAAAGAAGCTAAAAAACACAAAACCAGTATTTTAAAGCTAAAAAAGGCTTGGACGAAGCTGAAAAAATGAAGGCCAAAAATAATCAAAAAAATGAAGCAGGTCATGCTGTCACAAAATGTACATCGAAAAAAAAAATCATCCACTCATGCTGCAACAAAGAAGTCGACTCTTGCTTTGACCAATGCCATGCTGAGGAGTACGATGAACGACGAATAACCCGTGCGGAGCGATCCACGTCCGAGGCATCCAAAAAGGCAAGGGCTTCCCTCAGGTCACAAAAACTGGCAGAAAATGATGCGTATTAAGACATCGAAGGGTTATTGTATGGTCCAGGCATAGCAGATTAGTGTAAGTAAACATTTTCCACGAAAGTTCTGACTTTAAACGCATTTTTCTCAAAACATCATTTTCTGAAACTGTAATGATCCTAAAAAAAAAAAAGTCAACCGATTGCTTTGAAATTTATATATGTTCTTCTACTCATTAATGGTTATCGGCCGTACCAAAATTGCTTATTTTCGAAAATATTTTCTTATTTTTTTTAAACGGGTTTTAACACAAAAACAAGATTTTTTTCTACAGTCCGGCATTTTTTTTTTCAATGAAATTGATTAATTTTGGTAGGGCTGATAGCGACAGACCTACTGAACAATAATCCATTCGATTTTTTTTATTTCAGAACACTTGAACAGCCGTTATTACCATGACCAGTGACCTGCTTTTTTTTTTGGTGTCTAATTTAATTTAAAAAAAATGTATATACTCGTATAAAAAATGTAAAATAAGAAAAAAAAAAATGTATACAACTTATAAATTATAAAACATAAAAAAATTAAAATGATTTAATTTTATTGTCTTATAAAGAGGTAAAATGTATGCGTTCACATGAGACTACCCCCTTAAAAAGTGTTTGCACACTTGTTGCAGCATTGTTGTTGCTTACATTGGGAATCCCTACAACTCCAACTGCATTTTCTAATAGTTTTTGTTCCCTCCAGTTCAGTTTATTCTCTAGTCCAGTTATGTTTCGCCTCAATTCAGCATTTTCTTCTCTCAGTGTTTGTAGGGAAGACAGACTAGTTGAAGAGTGATCGCATCGTTGGGTTGTGGCTGCGAGACTGAGTTTGATGGAGGTTCGACTGACCGTTGGGTTTCATTTGAAGTTAGATGTTCGATTCTAGGTGGTGTAGACTGGTGTTTGTTTTGGTGTAGCTGTTGCTTTGTTGTTTTATGTTGCTTGTCCAATGATTGAAGACGTCCCGCAATCTTTCGACCGTCTGCTAATAATGTTTGTTGTTGTACTTTTGTCGGTTTGCTAAGTGGCACTGTAGTTTGTTGTTGTAGAGACATGCGCCGAAGAACACTGCATTCGTCACATCGATATTTAATGTTATTTGAGTTTAACGTCTGTAGTTTCAATATTCACACATGAACAATGAAAAATGTGAACACAATCCGCACAGGTAATTTTTGATTTATCACTACGCTCTATTTTACCCTTGCAAACGAAACAATTCATACTGACTTTTATATTTAAATGAGAAAAACGTTAAATCAAACAAAGTGCGCACCCCACGACTAGAAACAAGTCCGCTCTCTACAAAGCTTCACTTAGAATTGAATTCTGTATTCTTATGTGTCTATAGATTTCAGAGCACTTCTCATGCTTTTAAGATAAATTGAATGCCAAAAATGTTATTATCTTGGGAGATTTCAATATTAACTTATTGGATAGAACTGAAATGGTACCAAACTATTTGGCTATTTTAGCATCGCATTGTTTATTCAGCTTACTAAATTAACTTACTAGAATGATTTCAAGTAGTTGTTTGGATTATATTTATGGTCGCTTAGCCTATTCCCCCCTAAGCTCCTGCGAGAAGGGCAAATTCGATTTGAATATTTCAGATCACTCAATGACAGCGCTGTTGCTAAACATGAATTCCAGCAAGAAAGTGAATCAATATGTTAACCCGACCAAAATGGTGCCAAAAATTGATCTCGTTAAGTTAAAAAACGATCTCCTGCATGAAGTCTGGGGGCAGTATATTTAGAGTTATGCTTCTGCCTCCTACTGTCTTTTTATGAAGCGTCTCAGCGAACACATAACTAACTGTTCGTCTACTGAATTTTTATAACCATCTAATAATAGACTCAAGCCTTAGTTAACGAATCATCTCGTTAACAAGATAAATACTAAAAATAAGCTCAGAGTTAAGTGTTCTAAACATCCTAATATGATCTACATTGACTCTATTCAAACTGAAGTTTAAAGCTAAAATCACTGCCTTCGTTGATGACGTGGGCTGCTCTTATGGATCGGATCGGACAGGGCTCTAAACCTCGTATCTGATAACAATTAGGATCTAAATTTATTGAGGATCTGGTTAACTGAACACAAATTAAATATAATTAAATATTACCTTCAAAACAAAAAAAAATTATGTAGTTTACTCTCTACTAAAATCTGTAACAACGTGGAAGTATTTTTTCACGCACCTGACTGTCCCAAATACATACTAACAGGTTGTAGTTGTCTTTCCACCTTACCGTCCTCTACTTTCTGTAGTAATTAAATTTGCAGCAATAATTGTTTTTCAGTTGAGAAAGTAGAAGAATTCATATATTATAAAATAAGCTTTATAAACCATACTGAGTTGTTAAGGAAGTATTTTCGCAGCACTCTTCGCAACTTCTACTATCTAAAAAATGTCTATTCTACAAAAATACTAGAAATTTATTACGGTATCTTTCATTCCAAGCTCCAATATGGTATTATGTGCTGGCGAGGTACAAATTTGTATAAAAGTATACCTCTCTTAATTCTGCAAAAGAATATTTTAAGGAAAATATGCCGTAAAAATCACCGTCATCCAAGTTATCCTTTGTTTCGTGATATGAACATTCTTCCTGTTCGCCATTAAATTGTTTTGAAGTCTTTTTAAAGTCGGGTAATTATAATTGCAGACTTATTTCGAATTACAATTTACGTAGAAACTTATCTAATGTTGTATCCGTTCCAACTTTACGCACTACTGCATTTCGTAATTTTTATTTAGTTTCTTGGTGTCGCCTCTTTAATGGACTACCACCTTCAATCAGAGCAATGGCATTTTCTATCGGGCTTGTGAATCCCTTAAAACAGTGGCTCTTAGGTTTTGATAATGCGACAATAAAAAATATTTTCTCCAACGTTCTAATATAACTAGGAGTTTGTTTTCTCTTATGAATCTCATTTTATCTTTTCTTTTGTATATCTCTATGTCATTAATATTTTCTTCGTCAAACTGAATTCTCATTGTTAAAGTGTATATAATTATTTGGCTCATCCCATCCATACTTATATTATTTTATTTCAGCCTTTTAAACTGGTATTTATAACTATTATTAACCTATATTATTAAACTATACATGTATTAACCTATATACATAAGGTATTATATAGGTTATGTATAACTATTATGTTGGTATGTATACTATTTCTCACTATATGTAATACGAGTATGTAATTAATTATTTCTTTGAATGAATCTATTTCATCCCCTTTCTAGCAAACCCCTGCTAAAGAGAGATTTAAGGAGCTAAATACAAGTCTCATCTTCAGTTATAATGCGTTTCAGGACTGTCAGAAATTATCTCTTTGCAATTGTTAACGCGATGCCCTTTTTTCAAGGAAATTTTATGTTTTTGAAACTAAACGAGATGAGACGATAAGATTCCTTATTTTCAAAATTCATTTTTTAGGGTGGCACAAAATTCATCGGAAGATGTTATAATTTTTGCAAATGGTGTTGTACGTCAATCATATTTTACATTTATACGCTACACAGCTGCAGTATACAAACAGACAAGCAATGGAGCGCTATACTCCGCAAGAGCGTTAAATAATTGTGTCGATTTTTTTTTACCAATGATCGGTGTCGAAGTCGATTTCCTAATCGTGTCACGCCAATCGGGTAAACATTCCGGCGGACTGGTAGTTCGGCCGAGTATATCGAGGCTGTAGCTGCCGATGTCGCTGAGAACGAAGAAACATCAAACAGACGACGGGCCACGCGATTGGGTATTACCAGACGAAGCCCTTAGCGAATTTTAGTGAAAGACTTACACATGCTCCCGTACAAAGTGCAAACAGTGCATCAGTTAATGCCTACTGACCGTCAGTCGCGTGTGAATTACGAAGAGGGCGATTTTGTGTCGAAAATCATCATGAGCAGCGAGGCGTATTTCCATTTAAGCGGTTACGCCAATAAGCAAAATCTTTGTTTCTGGAGCATTGAAAATCCGCGCGTGATGCACGAAGAGCCATTACAAGTCACTGTGTGGTTCGGCGTTCACGCCGGAGGAGTGATCGGGCCGTATTTTTTTGAGGACGCAATCGGAAATACGTTCACTGTTACTGGCGAACGCTACAGGACCATGATAAATGACTTCTTACTGCCGGAATCGGATGAGCGGGGCTTAGTGAACAATAACACCGTGCAAACGCACACACATCACGAGCCACAATGGATATTGTGAGGGAACCTTGGCATGGCCGGCAAGATCGCCCGATTTAACCATCCCAGACTTCTTTCTTTGGGACTACTTGAAGTCGCGGGCTTATGCCAGAAAGCCTCAAACAATCGAAGCTCTTAAGGAGAATATTGGACAGGAATGAAAACAGTTATCATCGAAAATCTTGCGGAATGTCATAGAAAATGCGATAAAATGGTTACAAATGTGTATCAACACTAGCGGCAGCCACTGGATAGATATCATTTCCACTTAACAGGAAAAAATGTAAAGATAAAGATTGCCTCACGGAAAATCATTTTTCTTTAGTAAAAAAGTAATACAAAAACAAAGTTGGATGATGATTAATTTTGCGCCATCTTAATTAACTGAAAATACTTTATTGGCCTTATACGGACATACTAAAGTACACGAAACAATTTAAACTATGCATTTCGGCCTTGTAATTAACTTATATTCATTATGTTTAGTTTATATCCCTAGATTATCCTAGCCTACCTTAACCTATACTAATCTGTTTTTTCAAATTATATAAAACTTACAGCTAATTAGACCTTTAGAACTTAACCAAAATATATATAAGAATATGTGTACATAATTAACATTACATGTATATGTATCGTTTTTTTTTATTTTTTATTTTTTTTTAATACTACCCGCCGCTCCCTAACCTATCCTAGCCTACCTTAATCTACCCTATCCTATCCTAACCTACCCTAGCATATGCAAGCCTGATTGCGTTTGGCAGGCTTTGCTTTGAAGAGGCTTAATTACTAAAGTTGACCTCAGACGAAGTCCTCCCAAATAAAGCATTGATGCTGTCGTACGACGTCCCTCCGATCTTGACGTGACAGCGATCCACTAAACCTGAGGCGCTGGGGCTCACGGAGCGCTATATCATGTTCCTAGAGGAACCACCGATACACGGAATTGCGGGCAATGTGGTAAATTAGCGATACCGTTTTCTATCCTGCATCAGCCCATATTGATTTAATTAATGGAAGGCCTCTGGTGGAACAAAGCGGTTGAGGCGTACCTCCCGTGGTACAAATAGTTGGGGTTGTAAGCCGCAGAGATCAGTTGATGTTCAACTTCCAGTCATCACAATACTCTTGCATTGTTTCGGTTACACTAAGGAAGAGTAACAACAAAGTCAATCGTTGGACATGATCTGTTCGCAATTAAATCATCCGCGTACGCTATTGTAAGTGCAGAGTAGCTATCAGATGATTTAGGTAAGCGCTAAAGAGTATCGGCGAGTTCAGCGTATCATCCAGTCCATTGGCAAATTTCACAACGATCTTTCTACCAGTTAACATATCAAAAACCATATACATCAGTGGTTCACTTATGCCCAACCGGCTGAGCTTGTAATAAACAAACAGCGTCGAAAGATTTTTTCCAAGTTAATCAGACAGACACCCGTGACTTGGTTCTTGCATTTGTTCCATTGGACATCCGATATAAGGTATGAGGCGGCGTGAATAGTGTCATGCCCTGCTCTGAAACCGAATTGGTTATCCGGAACGAATTTATTGCCCTCGATCCAATTAGAAAAGGCACTATGGGCTATTTTCTCGAAGACATTGCTGATACTATGTAGGACACTTATTGACCGAAAATTTGCCGGATTGGAGGCGGCCCTCTTGTGAATAATAAGCATTATTTAGTGCATGGTTGCACAGAATTGTGTACATCTCTATAGCCACTGGTGGGAAGTGCCTGAGCACAACATTGGATATAGAATGCGCGAAATAATTATATGGGACAAGTAACAATCTTAAAAATAAACATTTTTTTCAAATATTTTTTAAACTTTATTTTACGAGTATTTAAATTAAAGGCATAAAACCAGGAAGAAATCCATATAAAAAATTCAAGTTGTGCATTAATTAAGTAAACAAAACGTATATTTTGTATTATTTCAAACGAAATAAGTATAACAGACAAGAAATTCAAGTTGTGCATTAATTAAGTAAACAAAACGTACATATATTTTGTATTACTTCAAACAAAATTAATATAACAGACAAGAACTTAAAATTCCATTAACAGGCTGCAAAATTGTTTTTATATTTTAATACATATTTTAATAATTTGTTCTTCCTTTGCTTTTTAAAACTGCTACCAAACGACGGGGCATTGAATCAATTAAATTTTGCATTGTGGATATGTCAATTTTTAGCCATTTTTCTTGATTGGCGGTTTTTAGCTCCAAAAGTGATTCAATTTGTCATCCACCTGAGTAAACCCTCTTTGACAGTATGCCCCATAGGTCCTCTATGGGTTCTAAGTCAGGACTTACTGCAGGCTAATGAAGAGTGGGGATGTTATGCAACTTAAAGAAGCCGTTTGTGTGTACCGAGGCATGTATGGCAGCATTATCGTGCTGGAATGTCCAGTCTTCTCCCCACAAACTATCAAAATCAATAAGTACACTGTCCAACATTTTAATACATTTCTCCGAATTAATTTTATGGGAAATAAAGCAAATTAGGTTTTTCCCGATACCCAAAACCAACGCATGCCATTAAAGAGCTTCCTTGGAAGTTCCTCGAGTTCCGAGTTTGCCGCTCCTGGCGTACGTCTCTCCAATACGTCTGTCCCCCGTCAGGACCGTCCATATTAAACTTTTTTTCATAACTGAAATTTACGGATTGCCATTCCGTATTCCAAAACTGATGTTTTTCGGCCACACTTAGTCTTGCCTTCTTATGCCGTGGGAATAGCTTAGGTGTCGGTAAGAGCTTTTGACAAATTTATCTTCCTTTGAAATTTTTTGGACTCTTCTTGTTGTTTTTGGAAGAGATAACTGGCGCCTAATATTGGGAGGTCTTTTTTGGTTATTAACCGCTAGGCGCTTAATTGCCTTTTAACCCTGCCGTTTGGTGACGAACAAATCTCCTTTGTTTTCCATAATTACAAGGATAATTTAAGAAATTTTGGACAGTTTTCTGATTCCTCCGTATTTTCTCCACTATTTGCCTAATGGTCAAACCATTTTTTCTAAAATTGAGGATTCTTATCCTCTTGTCCACCGAAAGTGCTTCGCCCCTGGGCATTTTCTATTGGTCGCAAAAAAAAGGATGCTTATTTGATAAAAACTTACTTAAGCACATTAAATGTATGCTTGTCCCATATAATTATTTCGCGCATTAAAACTTCGATTCCCGCGATCATAAAGCAGGGCTCTGTTCTCTAGGTCGTTGTTCGGACGAATTCCGTCATTCATCTTTTGTACACTTCCTAGATAGTTCCCACTGCCGCCACCTTTTCCTGACGATCCTTGGACTCCGCTCTCTGAATCAATGCTAACTGTAGCAAACGTTCATCGTCTGTCGTTCTCAGAAGCTTCAGATCCTGTTGTTGTTGTTATGAATCCTTTTGTTCCCATTCTGTAAATTTCCTTTGTTACGATTGGCGCCGTGCTTCTTTGGTATATCAAGGGAAGAGCGTCAGTCGGAGAGTTAAACAACATACACTTTTCAAGTTTTTATTAATTTATTAGTGAACTACTCACTATTCTCATGAGTAACTCCGATAATTAACTCTGCCTCTGCCTACCCTCGATATCAGCTGCCTTTTTATACAATATTTTGCGTACGTATCTTATCCCCTCTTTTTTCTTAACCAGTTACCTGTGTTATGACGAATATGTTCGTCATGCCATTGTGGGTTAATTTTGCAATTTTAGTTTTAGTATGAATATGTTCGTCATCGCTCAATTTCTACGACGTACGTAGGGATCACATTTTCCAAGAAAGTCGAAACAGTTAACTGGTTAATTCCTACCCGCCTCAGAAGTCGGTTTCTGCAGCGTAGGTGTAAACACTACGAAACTCGACGCTGTACTTCACTTTCTTGTATGCAACCTGGCACTCATTCACAATATCCCTTAATTGCGTTTAATAGCTATGGCTGTGCATGAATTAGTGTTTACCAAATATATTGCAAGTAGCGCATATGAATGGGTACACTTCAAAGGTGTCGTGTGTCTTGATTCATCGTTTGCGTTGTTGGCAGATATGGGTGAAAGAAAGAAAAGAAGTATGCATTTCGCTGAGTGGACGATGAGTGTGGTCCGTTGTGTGGACCACAACACCTTGATTAACTGTGGAAGATATTAAATCATTGACGTCCTGACCTCCGAGGTTTGTGAGTTACAAGTGAATACAAGAGTTTAAGGCTTGTCAGCAATCTGCTTTTCTCTCTGTATAGTGTTTGATGTTGTTGGCGTGGCAGTGTACTGTCCACCGTCGTTTAATTATATCATTCATTTATTTGAGCTGCCTATCAATCTCGTAGTTTGACAAGTTCCTACTGGACGGTAGGAAGGAGGGGCTCGAAGTAACCATTTTCGTCCGGGAATTAAATCGTGGCCAACGCGCTCTACTGCAACCGTAGGGGTGCATTTGGATATAATCTGCAATCTCTGGCATAGCAAATTCGTGTGGTGTCCAATGGCTTAGTAGGCTCCCCCTAATGTGGGGTATTTCCCAGTGGCGTCCCTGAGTGTGCAAAGTGTGCATTGCACATCCTGATCTAATGACAAAAAATCTCTAATTGAACGTTCTATAAGAACAGCACACATCAATATGAACAACAAATACACAACCCGTCATACCTACAGGGCAGGGGGACACATTATACATCCTTCATAAATTCTTTGCCCGTTAGCCATCCTCTTCGTCATCCGTCGTACATAAAATATTTACTTTGATGAATTTGTAGTGAACTCTGTACTGTAGACTACGGCGTAGAGCGACCCAGGTTTTTATTTGGATGAACTTAACGTGAAATGGTACGGAAAATTACAATGCACCTCAGTCTGCGATGTTGTTTCTTTTTTTTTGTAGGTAAAAAAATTTGAACTGTAAACGGTTAACTTCTTTTCGTTTAGATGTTAATTTTTAAATGGTTACAGTTTCGTGCGGTTCGTTTGCTAAACTTTTTAATGTGATAGTTTTGTAGAAAGAAAAATCAGAACATTGAGTGAGTGAACAAGACCTTGTTAACAATTTATTAGAAAAACCGTTTAGTGCCCGAACATATGACGAAAAAAAAACAATAATTGATGCCGGTAGGCCTACACCTAATCTAAAAAAAACCTAAGTCGACGTACAAAAAGTACACGCGTAATATTAATTTTGAATTATATAAACAACATGATTGGCTGACGGGGTCGGTTAAAAGAAATAAATTGTTTTGTTTAATTTTTCAAAATAATGATAAAGAAAAAGTGTGCAGCACTATAGGTTATAATGATTTGAACCATTTGCATGAAAAGATCCTGAAGCACGAACTTTCTATATCGCACATACAAAATGCTCTCTCATTTAATGCGTTCGGAAAAACGAGAATAGAATATTTGTTTCTTCTTCTTCTTCTTTTCCTTTTTCCGGCGTTGTTATGGTCAGAAGTGTAATACCATAACCTTCCCACTTAACTGGTTCGCTTGTGGGGTCCGCCGGTTTGACCTCAGTAAGTAGCGGCAGGCTTCCCGGTTTGGGATTACTTCATCGCTGAGGCAAATCAAATGCTGGTGCTTTTGCATTTGTTTGCACCAATTGTTTTTCGGCCTTTTTTTTTTTTTTTTTTTTTTTTTTTTTTTTTTTTTTTTTGTGACACGGGCATGCTCCAGATTTTTTTGTTTGATCTTACTCTTACAACACCGGTGATCTCCAGTCGTGTCAACCCACTGATTTGCATGTACACTTGTGGGGCGGTTTAATGGTGGTATATGTGTCCCTAGGCTCACCTTGGTGTTTTCTATCTAAATTGCCTAGATGTGATTTTTGTTTACCTTTGTTTTAGTCGCCTTTTACGACAAGCGAGAGGTATTGCTGCAGGGATATTCTTAACCCGTCCCTGCACGGAGCAATAGAATATTTGTTTGATAATCAAAAAACAATATCTGCACAATATTTTAATGAAAATATGTCAATAAATAGAAGGGCTTTTGAAGTTTTAATTGATGCCACTAATTTTTTTGGGTGATCATGAGTTGCCGTTCAGGGGTCATGATGAATCCAATCAATCCTTATATAAAGGCAATTTTAAAGACTTATGTGAATATGCAGCTAAATACAATCATGCATTTAAACAATTCATGGAAACTACCACAGTTTTTAAGGGAACTTCAGGAAGTATTCAAAATGACTTAATTGAAGCAGTAACTAATGTATTGATAAAGGAGATTAAACGAGAGATTCAGGGATGTGAGTAATGACCAAAGTGCTGATGCAATTACAAAAGTAGTTTTACATGTAATTGACGAACTCGATATTGGTGCAAACCTTGTTGCTCAGACCTATGACGGTGCACCTGTAATGTCTGGTCCTATCAATGGAGTGCAGGCTTAGATTAAAAAAGTATATAGTATGTATATATAAAGAGAGCATATTTATCCACTGTAATGCTCATGTGTTAGATCTAGTGCTTTCTAAATCAGTTCAAAGTGGAAAGGAAACAAAGCAGTTTTTTGGAACTTTAAGTAGTTTAGCATTATCAACATCGGCAAGGAGAGATAATTTATTAAAAGACACGCTTCCGTCAGTTTGTAACGTGAAGTGGTCCTTAAACTCGCGGTTTCTTAATTTAGTTGAAAAAGAAAGATTGAACTTAATTGCTGTTTTCGAATACATAATTGATGATACAGTATACGATTGGGGAGAACATACATCTGTTACTGCTCGCAATTATTTGCAGTTCTTAAGCGAATTTAAAACTATTTTTTTTTAAACTTATTTTCATCTATATTCGCGCAAACTGATGTTTTGTATAATTTGCTCCGACAGAAATCCTTAGATATTGAGAAGTGTATAAAAGAAATTGCGAATTGTATCGAATTTATAAAAGAGAGTGTAAATGAGGACTTCGAAATTAATTTTGAGAAAACTGTCGATTTATACGGAAGTTTGCCAAATAAGCGCTCTGAAAATAAAGACTATTTCAAGCAAATCCATAATAACATATTTGAAAAAGTTTTGTTTGAAATATATGCGCGTTACAAAGATTTAGAAAACATAAAGTTTGAACAGTTATTAGATAGTGACAAATTTATAGCCTACAATACCAAATTCCCCAGCGAGCTCTTACTTTCCCTTAAAAAAAATTTAAAAATTAATTATTTAAAGTTAGAAAATGAACTAAAAGTAGTATATCGTTCTGAGTGTTATAAGCAAAAAACTGTAACTGAAATTGAAAAAGCCATCACATCTGCTAACTTAAAATAAACATTTTCTGAATGCTTAGAACTTTGCCATTTGATAATGACAATCCCATCAACAACTGCAACAACAGAAAAGAACTTTAAAACCAATTAAAACTTCGAATAGAAGCACTATGGGGGAAGATTTTTTTCATTGTCTTCCATTACCATAGAAAATGAATTCCTGACATGGAATTGCCAAAGCTTTGATTTTGATTCGAAGGTAATAGAAGATTTTACCAAAAAAAAATCGAAGGATCGATTTGGTATATAAAAAATTATAGTTTATTAAGTTTTTGTTGAAGTGCCTTCAATTTATTAAGTTTTCGTTACGTTTTTGTTTTTAGTCGTTACTTTTAGTAATAAAAAAAAACAAATTCATGGCATTGCTTTTTTAAATTTGATTAGAAAAAGAATAAATTGGAAGAAGGAATATTGTGGAAGTAATCGCAATTTATTGATATTTGAGAAAAATATCAAGTTTTGCCGAATCGCACACCCGTCTCTATAATCGTGACGCCACTGGTATTTCCCCAATCACTTTGTTTTGCAATCGCCAGGTAGAATGTAGGGGTATTCTCCCGAGTTTAAGAGCAGAAATCGAAAAAGTATCTCGAGCACTGCGATGAAAATAATAGGTAGATGCTGCTATAATGCATATTCTCGTTCTCTTTCCATTTCGGATAGGGATAAACACGATCCAGCCCTCTAGTACCTGGAACCTCCCTATTTTACTGATACATATATTGTTATGCCTTGGTATTTATTGATTAAAAAAAAAAAGAAGAATTTATTATTAAATATCGGCCTGGATTACGTATGCGGGAATTCCCTTCCTGTATTACCGTTGGTAACTTTCGCCGATGTAATACGTTAGAACAGAAACGCCAACAATTTAGCGATAAAAGAAAATGATTTAAATGATTTAAACAAAACGTGTTTATTTATTGACGAGCGAAGTACAAGTGATTATTCTAAAAAGTCTTAAATCTAGCTTAACCCTATACTGCATAAGCAGCAGATCTATCGGGGTTGGTTTTTCTTATGCTTGCAATTTGAGGTGTATTTCAGGTGCATCGGTAACTTGAGATGTATTCGGGGTGCATCCGTAACAATATATAATTGTATATTTAAAGTTATTTTTAATGAAGATCGCAACTCTCCTGCTTCGTGTGGCTTTGGGTCGGTCTCTTCGAATTACTTAATTGAACTGCACCGGATTTTGTGATTTTGGCTTAGCTTTTTTTCGCTAATCAGAAGTACAGGAAAGTTGAAAAGAACAGCTCTCCGCTCATTCCTAATAAGTGAATTCACATTCACCAGGATCCTTAAGAGACTCTACCGGCGTACCCATTACGATTAAAGGTGCGCGAGGCCCGGTAGAAGCGAGTAGATTCTGCCTACTTGGGCCGCCTGCTCATGAATCTGCTGTTGGAGCTGGTCGATCTGCCGCCACTTGGGCGTAAGTAATTTGCCGTTTGACGGCTGGTATTTGTAAGCCACCTGAGAAACTGTTCCTCGGCCTTTTGCCCATCAGCCAGATTTGATTTTTTTATGTCTTCTTCTGTTCCTAAAGAGCACGCACTCGAGCTGTTCCCTGTCCGCGACCGTCTTGGGTCAAGTCGCATTCCCCGTTGTGGTTCTTTGAACACTTAAAACGTCGAAGCTGCTCTTCGCAGTTAGACGCGGCATGTCCGAATCTTGATAGCGGATACATTGCAAAATGTTCCCGTGCCTTCTTAATTTCTCCCATTTAACAGAATTTGCTCTCAATCTCCTTGAGCTCCAAGAGCATTTCGTTGGGATCGGTGAGAAACACCGTCGCTTTCTTGGGCCTCTTGAAAAGAATTCGGTTGCTGTCTCCTTTAATATGCCCTTTATCCATTTATGCTGTTCCAGTGTATTGCACTGGATATAAGCTCGCCTACGCCGATAACGCACTTGTACGTATATATTGTCTCGCGTTAGGTTGTGGTATGAGTAAGAAACGGTGGCACTTTCTTCCTAGGACGTTGCAGCTGCTACTGTTATTGGTGCTGGCGCGCCTGTTGGTGCTATTCTGTATCACATTCGGGGCAAAATTAGGAGGAGTGTGGACGCTTCCCTCATTTTCGATTGTGTTTGGTGAGAGAGGTTACACCACTTACAGAATTATAATAAAGATCCCAAAGAATATAACGATACCACGGCGATATAATTTCTGAAGATACATAAAATGAACTTGAGGCCATAATAAGTATTATATGAAGAAAAAGTTACTGAAGAAGTTAACCTGATCCCAAGCTCCCCGAAAGAGAAAAATCTGAAAAATGGAAATTAATATTATTAACAGAACTCCCTTTTGTCTAAAATAAAAAGTAGCACAAAAACTTTTACCCGAAAAATCCTTTGGGCTAAAATATGTCCAAAATAGTACTAGAACCTCTAAAGTGAAATAAATTCTGATCCAAGGCCTCAACACAAAATTTAGTCCGACGGTTATAAATGGAATAGAAATTCGGGGAATGTACTTTGTCATTCTTCAAAAATTCGTCCTTAAATATTTTACGAAATACAAGAAAATTATTTTTCAAAGAACAGTTGATGACGTAACAAATGAGGAACGAAAATATGCGTAGATTCAAATGGAAAATAAGAGAGCCAACACCCTAGGTAATAAAAACCAGTTAATGATTACTTTTAAGCTGTGAACAGTTTGGTATCTATGTAAATATACGACATCCTGCAAGATATGCAATTATAATAAGTACAATAGACACCCAGTTCATCATTAGTTTCAACCTACTAAGCAAATCAAGGAAAACTAATATTTAGGATCGAATAAAAAAATCATAGTGGAATACATTAAAACAAATCAGCGATTTGATCCCACCCTGGAAAGGTCTTGGGTGTAGTTCTGATGCAGAAGGCTGGGTCACAATTCTTAGAAATGAGCAGGGAACAGTAACCAGTAGTAACACATCAATGAGATAATGCTTAAAATAACCGTTGACATTGTCCAAAAGCTAAATTGGAAAATTGAAAGCACTAACAATCAAGTAGCTTCATCCGACAAAACTTGGTTAGAAGCGGTATCGTCAACACGAAACTTCTCTAAGGAGAAAAAATCTAAAGACCCCTGGCCGAAGTTGAAACACTTTGCTATCCACATATAGTAGAAACATTCGAATTTGGAGCACCGTGGTCAATAAAACCATAACAATATAATATATAATATAAATATATCTATCGTCGACGGAAAGGATTTTAACAAGATGTTAGTGAACGGATAAACTTTTGGATTTCCTTCAATCTTGCCATTAAGATGAAATTGTTCTTTCGTTATCGCAGCGCCATATTTACCATTTGGCGGATTTGCCAGTGGCGCCTCTGAACAACATAAATAAAACCTTGAGATTTGCGGGAGGGCAGTTAACATGACTCTTTACCTATAACTTTCCAACTGCTGGTAGATGTACCTTAAAACCTTGAATTTTCCAGACGCATGACCCGGCACCAAAATGATCCCAGGTGAAGAGAATGGTTATACACATGCCCTAGTATACGTAAGCTGTTCAGCCTCAGCCGATACGGACATACAATACAAACTCGTTGGTTATAACATTAATACTCATAAAAGACCAAGAAATAAAATTGAACATACGCAATTCACAATTTGTTGCACTTTTTCCACATGTTTGTTTATCCACATGAAGATCACGATGTGGTTTATTCTCTATACCTACCGCGTGGAACACCTGTTGCATTTCTCCTGCCTCACAATAGTCCTTGAAGGAAAAGGAAAAAGGTTCGAAGGAAAAGCCACACATCTATTCAATATGAACGTTTAGGGACTCCTACACAGCTTCTTCAGCTTCTCCTAACCATAAGATTGACATCAGAGCGAGCAGCAAAATTGACGACGTCACTTAGTAGGGTTATGGCGAACATCGGAGGCCCAGTGATGAGTAAGCGGAGACTACTTATATGCGCCTCTCACTCCATTTTCTTGTATGGTTGCTTGGAAAAACACAAGATAATGGCGGCAGTATAAAGATGAGGAGTTCTCCGGATCACCAGTTTGTACCACACCCTATCGGTCCCAGCCACTAGTATTAATAATAATAATTAATATTAATTTAATATTAATATTTTTTTATTATATCTTATTTTTACATAGTTCTTTTTAACATTTATTTTTTACTTTCAGGTATTTCAATCAAGTAAGTTTGAGCCGACTGCAAATACGTCCAATGAATGTATTTTAATAAGTCATGCAGATCAAAATAATCTTCTGGTCCCACAGCCAAACATATTTTCTGGCACAATATGTCCGAATATTCCTAGTTTTCGTAACACCTACGTCCAATGCATGGAAAACACAGGAGTTTCACATCCAAATACTTTTGTGCAGCAGTTTGAACCCAACGCAATTTTGCCCTTGACCTTAACATCAATAACAAATCTAAACAATAATCCAATGGACCATTCGTCCAGTCGAAGACAACTTGCTCTAAATTTTGGTAATACCTCCTATATTGTTTCGGGAAAATACTCCACTCGACTTATGTCATCAAAAAATAACGAAATATCATCAAAACCCATTTCTAATGCAAAGAACCAAGTAATTCCATCTAATCCAGTTAATCAAAACAAATCTGAGACAAACCAATCGAGTACACCACAACTTGACCTTCATTTTCAAAGCACACACCAATGGATTGATTCTTCGAAGACAGTAAATTGCTTAGACGAAGATACATCGGAGTCAAAATATATGGGGAAACCAACTACAAGATTTGTTCAAAAAATAAGAGACCCTGTAAGTAGAATGAAATCTATAAAATTAAAAAAACTCAAATATGTACAAATTAATTTTTTTTATTCAGTTACATGATAAAAAGTCAAAAACTTTAACTAACTGGAGTAAAAGAAAAAAAGAAGCAAAGCAAAGTATAATAGATTATAATTCATACCTGCAAATCTCTAATTCTTCACAAAAAGACATCGAAAAGCAATATTACTCCAAAAGAGATAATAATCTTTTTTGTAAAAGTTCATCAAAGATTAAAGTCGCAGATAACTTAAGATCACAGATCTATTTAGAAAAGGCACCATTAAGGGAGTTTGAGACATCAGACCTTAAGGAACATCAAGTTCCTACTTTAAACTGCTCAACCCAAAGACAACAGAAAAAAATCGAATCTGGAATTATAAAAAAGCGTTATTTTACAAGAAAAAGAGGCAGCACTAACACAGATATGAGTGAGCAACGGGTGCATAAAAAAAATTTGAATTGTATTTCGGAAAGAATGGATTCACTAAACACAAATATGAACCATAAACAGTCCGATACGTCGAACAATATTTTACGGGATTCCAAAAAACAACAAATTAAAAACCCGTTTTTGCTCGATAATAACAATTTAACATCTTTTGAAAGAAAACCTAAAGATAATTTGTCAACAGTTTCCCAAAAAGCATTACGTGAAAAATATAGAAATTCACGTCAAAACAACTCAGATTTCCTTCCTGGTGAATCAATTGCTTTTACTAAACCTTGCCCCGTAGATAAAAAAAAAAAAAATGAGTCTTGTTTAATATATGAAATCCGGAGCGAAGACGGATTTATGTATAAATCTAAATCAATTGAAGACATTTGGGAAACAATTTTCAAAAAAGTGCAAAATGCTCGACGTAGTTATGGCTTAAGCTCTTTACCTTCAGGTCCATTTTTTGATATATGTGGAAATCAGATTCTTGGATTAAAAACAAACACATTAAAATACATAATAGAACAAATGCCCGTTCCGGGAAAATTTACGAAATACATGCCAACATATCATAGAAATGAACCATTTAGTGCTGATGATAAACATGCTTTTCGAGATAACAATTGTGCTGAATCATGCGTCTGTGAGACTTCAAGATGCAAATCTTTTGAAAGAAGATCTATGCCTGCGTTCTTTAAGTGGCTTATGTCAGTACATCGAAAACATCCGAATATATTATTGACTGGCATAGCTCTTAATTCTGAATTAAATTCAAGGTGAGTTAAAAGTGTATTTCATTCATTTCTTTCACTAACATTGATAAAATATTAGGATGTATTATAGGAAATTTGTGATTTTCACTCATTGAGAATGTGCAGTACAGAAATCTGTACCAGAAAGTGTTTTTTTTATAATGTTGCATTTGATGTCAGGGTTTTTGGATTCAGTGCATAGTCATTTATATTTTTCTAGGAATTGTTTCTCGTGCTGGCAGTGAAAGAAAAAAATATGAAGCATATGAAGTTGCAGTGGAAGTAGCATACGTTTGCAGTAGATAAATACCATTTAGATCCCAACTCTCTGTTATATGCACTTTCTTATATGTTCGATTATATTCTTATCAATAATCAGAGAAAATTTCTTGATAACTTTACCTTATATAATATTTCGTTTACTATATCCTACTGGGCTTGATGTTCCCCTAAAAATATTATTGTATGAATAGGTGCTCTTCCAGGATTAGACCCTTCTTCTACTTCTTGTAGACAGTTTCGTCTACAGCCATTTTCGATTACCTCTTCCTCATTCTCACTATCGGAACTAACTATAAATCTCCTTCTCTTTTGTCCTCTACGTACGTTTGAAACATTCTCTTTAGTGTTAGTTAGTTTTTAATTCATTTTTATTTAAAGTTTCTTAGATCTATCTTACCCTAGACAAAAGTGCTTAAAACTAGCTTAACTATCTTAACAAATGTAACTTTCTTACTGGCCCTAGACGGACACTCTAAAACAAACAGTACAATTGGAACTTAGGCATATGAAGGCCATCACTAACTGGAGAGTCTTACCAGATGTTACGCTGTCAGATCATAGATACATCGAACTCCAATTGAAGTGTGGGATCTCTCCCTCGCAGCCCAAGCGGAATCCGAGAAAGACGGACTGGGTGCGAGTCAGGGAGGAGCTTGAGAAATCTACTCAAGCCCTGCCTAAATTCAAAACAAATTAATTGGTGGAGGATGCCGTTCATAACCTGAGCAGCGCCATCACCAACTGTTTCGAACTCACATGTCCTGTCAAAAAACCTCCCAGCAGGAAGGCGGTTCCCTGGTGGAACGCTGAGCTCCAATGTCTTCGCAGGGAAGCCTGAAGTCTCCTGAATAGATCGCTTAAATCGAACTCGGAAGATGACTGGAATAAATATCGATCGAAGCAGAAGGAATATAAGAAGTTTATTCGTAAATCGAAGAATGATTCCTATAAGTCCTTCTGCGAAGAAATCAAATCCGTGAGCGCGACCAGCAGGTTGGTTAACGTTCTCAAACGAGGAAAATGGACAAAGCGGGATGAACTCAGAAAGTATGATGGTCCCTTCACCGAGTCTAAAGCAGAAACTCTTGGTTTACTGTTGCAGACCCATTTCCCAGGAAATCAGACTGTCATCGGTTCGTAGCACACTCCCCCATTTGAAACTGCGACTGAAACGATGAAAACAACTCGGCGTAACTGGAATGTTGCGTCACGCGTGGCAACTATTGAGGCCATTGAATTTGCTGTGGCATCTTTCGATGGCTTTAAGTCGCCGGGCACTGATGGGATATACCCTGTTATGCTGCAAAAAGGTATAAGACAGCTGCTTCCTATTCTGAAAAAAATTTCAGCAGCGGAGACAAGACGCCACCTTGCGGGCAGCCCCTGTTTACTCCAGACTTGACACATTGTTCGAGGCCTGCATCAGCGATCAATGTCCTGTACCGCTAATCTTCCACGTAGCCCGCAATTCCGTGGAACGACAGTTCCTCCACGAACGTGACGTCGCGCTCCGCGAGCCCAAGCGCTTCAGGTTAAGTAGGTCGAATTCACACCGAGATCGAGAAGACGTCGTCCGACAGCACCAACGTTTTTGGTGGCTGGAGCGGAGTATGTTTGTGATAAATTTTGATAGGTCAGCCTTCTTCTTCTTCTTTTCCTTTTTTCCGGCGTTGTTATGGTCAGAAGTGTAGGACCATAACCTTCCCACTTAACTGCAATCCTACTGGTCCGCTTGTGGGGTCCGCCGGTTTGACCTCAGAAAGTAGCGGCAGGCTTCCCGGTTTGGGATTACTTCATCGCTGAGGCCAATCAAATGCTGGTGTTTTTGCATTTGTTTGCACCAATTGTTTTTCGGCCTGCCTTTTTTTTTGTGACACGGGCATGCTCCAGATTTTTTTGTTTCATCTTACTCTTACAACACCGGTGATCTCCAGTCGTGTCAACCCACTGATTTGCATGTACACTTGTGGGGCAGTTTAATGGTGGTATATGTGTCCCTAGGCTCACCTTGGTGTTTTCTAAATTGCCTAGATGTGATTTTTGTTTACCTTTGTTTTAGTCGCCTTTTATGACAAGCGAGAGGTATCGCTGCAGGGATATTCTTAACCCGTCCCTGCACGGATAATATGTCTTTCGACTAGTACTCGTACATAAATTTACTATCAACTTACTTAAGCTAACTTAAGCTAAGAAAAATGTTTTTTTTGTTTATAAAAAACTTAGCATATGAAACATTCTTTTCATGCTCATCGGTGTTCGAGTCGGTCTCAAATACATCATAATTCTCCGCATTTAAAATATAAAATATAAAAATGTGAATCAATATGGATAAAAACTTGAAAAAAGATAAAATGTGAAACCACTACGAAGTATTGTCGGTTTGTTTTGTTTTTTTGAAAATGGCCCTTATAAAACACGCAATACAAAATAAAAAAAAAATTAGAATAAAAAAAATATGCTCCCCGTAACTTTCACGTTAATTTTAATTCGGGAGAAGACGCGGTAGGCGAACGAGAACTGTTAAAATGTATTATACGGATATTTTAGGAAAAGTCGTGAAGTTTAAAGGTATGTATTACGTTGCAGGTATATAGGAAATTCTAATCGAAATTTTAAAAACAGTCATTTGACCGGTCGTGGTAGGAAAAGTGTTAAAAGAATGATTGTTTGTAGGCAGGGCCAGGGCGAACATCTGGCAGATTTTGTACTTCATTACTAATTTCAGTGTTTATACTTTAGATTAAAGTAAAAGTATCATCACTTTTCATAAACATTTCGAGTTGTTGACTTGAAAACTTTTTATGACTCACTAAACCTTTCTGTTTGTATTGAAGTTATTGCACAGAATGCCAGGAAAACTGGCCATTACTTGTCTTTCTGCTGATTTATTTGCCTTTTTGATTAGCAGTAAAGCAAGTTTTAAATTGCGAAATTTTCAATCATACTATAAATGGAAGGAATAGTAATATTATTTCGTTCTCCTTAGTACGAAAAAATAGGAAGTAAATTCTTATAATTGTGCCGGAAGTAACGAATTTTATAAATTGTTCAATTATTTTAATTCTCTCACTTTTACTTATTCTACACTGTAGCTCAAGTAGTAGTTTTTATTTCTTTGCTTTTATCTCGTGCCCGCTCCGAACTATTGTTTTCAATCATGTTATTCTTACTTTCGGTACTCTGTGTTGTGTTGTGTTCTCAAACATACTCTTAACTACATATATGATCACCCATGCTCTTTATATTCATATATACATACATATGCTAACTGCGATTTAGTTCAGCCGTGGAACTAGCTGCAAGCATACTTATTCCACTGGTTTTAATTTCAAGAACTGGTTTTAATTTCATAACGTTATATTTACGATAAGTATGAAACTGAAGAGGAGTCGATGAACATATGTATATTTTCTGTAGCAGAATCAATTCTCTTTTTACCAAGAAAGGTGTATCGAATTCATGTCTAAAAACATATCAAAATGATAGCGGTAACCAAAACAATTCAGGCTACCAAAATTTATTATTGAGGTACACTGGTCCGTTTGCATGTGTAAATGCCCTTCTCTGATTTTGTTATTCCGTTCAGTATAAAAGAATTATGTATGTATACTTAAGTCGTTAGAGATTACGCGAGATACATCTTTAAAAAATATTCTTTAGAATACTCGTATATGTTTATTATTGCTCGTATATACTCATTATTATTTTATGCTTGGGGTCGGAAAGAGTGACGACGCCACAGACAGTTCTCATGGCAAAGCAGATAAGAATGTGCCGACAGCGTACTTTTGCTTCAGCAGATCAAGATCGGATATATCATTCGAGCCGGAATGTACCATCTCCCGTACGACGCTGTTTGGCATATATGCGTTTCCCAGTGGAGTAAGATGAGAATCTATTGATATCGTAACTCCTCACTCCCTTGATTTTTGATACTCCCGAATCTTTCTTATTCTTAGATTTAAGTAAGAGTATTACAACTATGATTATAATTAGTGAACTTAATCCTATACTGAACTATATTACTATATTATGATATTTTAATTCGATAATTTCTTTTACACATATATTGCGTTATTACTTTAATTTAATTTCATCAAAATTTAACAATTCATCATGAAAAGTTTCGTTATCATTATATGGTATGACAAAATTTAATTTAAATATATTATTACTAAAGTATCTGTTCAATTTGTACAATTTGCAAAATTAATAAACTAGTTTCCAGAAAGGACAAGTTTCCTTTCATCACAAGTGCTGTTAAATGTCTTATTTTTAATATTGTTCAGGACAAGAAAATCATTTTCAATTTTAATTATTTCCTCTTCAGGGCTATCAATTAGTTTACAATTCATTTAAAAAATACAATTATTACTTGTTTTTAGCTCTTGTAAATTTAAGTTATTTTGGAAAGTTAAAGTTTTATTGTTCATGCGAATGACATATTCAATATCTTGATCAATTTGTTTATTATTTATATTCGAAAGAGGAACAATCAGTTTTTTGTCAGCTTTTGTGAACTCTGTGCAATTTCTAATTACAATAACTATTGCATCATTTATATACCTACCCAAGTTAATTCTTATGTTGCTCAATTTTTCTAAATCTAGCTTATAATTGTTTATTTCCTCGTTACTGAAAATATGTGGATATATAATTCCTTATTATAAGCGTCACAACTAAATAATGAAAACAAGCTTTCGACATCTGTCTTATTCCGTGGTTCAGGATCGACTGACTCTTTATTTTCCATGCGTGTTTAAATTGACAATAGATACATATGTTAAGAAGTACATATGTACGGAAGGTAACAAATACATACACATGCTGCAACATGAATGTTTTGAATATGGTTGCCACAACTCGACCATCTTCCCGTAATCGTCCAGATTACCTCTGGGAACTAGCCGCACCTCCCCCATACCACAGTTTTATGTTCGCTCTTCTCACAAACCCTCATAGGGTATCTGACGCATTTGGAATCCCTCCACGTCTTTTATTAAATATCTATCATTCCCTAGCACCTTCTCCACCAGATAGGGCCCCTTAAACTTCGATACCATCTTCCTCGACACAGATTGTGCGTTAATAAAATTTCTAATCACGGCGTAGTCTCCAACCTTGTACTTCCTCGCGGTTTTTCTGTTCTCATCTACCATTTTCTTATTATAACTCTGCAATTTAGCCTGCTTCACGACCGCCCTCGACCTTAAATTATATAAATCGCTCTCAACTTCGCGATTGACGTTATCATCCAAGCATTCGCCAACAAAATCGACAACGGTGCCTCACCCCGAATAACAGTTGACTAGGTGTGGTTCCTATGCTACGTTGTAGCGTATTGTTCATCGAGAACTCGATTTTCGACAACACACCTGTCGCCGACTTAGTGGCAACAGAACCAAGCTTTTATCCAGTAACGCAAATACGAGTATTTCTTGGTTTCCGTGGTTGGCATTCATAGGTTTCGGAAAAAAAGTAAAGAATAAACGTTTTAGTTTGACGAAGAAGACCATTAGATTGAACGAAGAGAATATATGTAAATGGTTAAATGAGTGCGTTCCACGGAAACCAAAGGTAAGTCGTTTACACGGGTGTGTTAGCACGGGTGTTGGAAACATTCTCCCCCCCTCGTATGACGTCGAAGAGAGTACATACTTAAACCGTTTCACCAACACCCTCATTGTCCAAAACTGCAATTTTTGCGGCAGGGCGATGATATTCCCCACTCGATGTACGGACAATGACGCTTCGCACCTGTCCATCTTTTGCTTGTATTGTTATCACTATCACTCCTTTAGGCCAGCAATATCTAGGTAAGCCCAGATCGACGATAATTACTATGTCTCCTTCCTGGATCGGTTTGGCTTTTTCAAACCAATTGGTGCGCCGAGTCAATGTTGGTAGTACTTCTAACATCCACTTCTTCCAAAATAGGTCTGCTAGTAACTGGGAGTGGCATTATGATGCTCTGACATACTTATCAGAGGAGAGGAGTGTTTAATAACTCCTGGAGGTTTGTTTCCGGATGATGAGCCGAGTAAAAAGTGGTTGGGTGTCAAGGTTTCTTCTTCAGCAGTACAATATCTAGCGATAAATACGTAAGTGGTCGACTGTTTACTATACTTTCTACTTCAATAAGCAAATTGTTCAGCTTCTCGTCAGTCATCTTCGTGTCAGGTGTGATTATCTGGTACAGTACAGTTTTAATGAAACGAACCATCCGTTCCCAAGCACCACCCGGTGCTTGGAGGTATAAACTCCCATTTGGTGTGCTGTGTCGTGAATTCAGCTTGGATGTCTTTAAAGTTGATTTTATCATGAGCTTCACGCAATTCCTTTTCGGCTGCCTTCAAGTTAGTCCCGTTGTCACTATAAAATTGTAGGGGGTAACCTCTTCGAGCGATGAAATTCCGAATGACCATAATGCATGAATTCATTGTTAAGCTCTGGGCCACTTCGATGTGAATTGCACGACAAGTTAGACATGTGAATACGGCACCGTATCGTTTCTCTGCACGTCTTCCAACTGTTACCAGGAACGATCCGAAGAAGTCTACCCCAACGTAGGAAAATGGTCTGGTGTATGGGGAGAGCCGCGCTGTCGGTAGTGATCCCATCTCTGGAGGCTTCGGGATTGCTGTCCGTATCTTGCACATCTGGCACCTGCTTCGCACAGTTCGGTAAGGAGTGCGTAACCCTGATATATAAAATTTCATTGATCACTGTCCCGTGGTTAATATGTTTTAACTTCCTGTAATACCAATCAACTATTAGTAGTGGGATTTCGGCATTATAATAGGATTTTTACTTGTATTGTTAACAATCAGTTTTTCTAGTCGATCTCGCATTCGAATTATCTTGTCTCCATCTATAAATGGGGACATTCGACGAAGAGGACTTGTCTTTGGCAAGGAACAGTGAGGATTTTCTAATAAAAGCCGATTTTCTAAACTATAGGCTTGGGACTGAGCCAGGCGGTAGAGGACATAGTGTGCCCAAAGTAATTCTTCTTTGGTCAGGTTAGGGATGTCGTTGTGGTTTATGTTTATATGAGCATGTTTCGCGGATATTCCCGTTAGTCTCCTTTGTGTTACAAGACTTATGAATAGCTTGACATACGCCATGCAGGAAACAAGCCGTTCCCATTTTGAAAAGCGATTGAAGTGAACGATAGAATCATTGACTTGGACAGCTAGATGTTGCTGAATTTCGGGATTTTGTTTGAACTCATTATTTGGCATTTTTCCTTTCGGCGGATCATTAATCGGCCAGCTTTCTGGTGCTTGACTTAAGAATGCCGGTCCGCTGAACCAGGGGCTCCCCAGATGAAACTGTGGTTGTTGATTCCATTTTGTTGCCAAATCAGCGACATTCTGTTTTGCGGGGACAAACTTCCAGTTCACGACATTCGTTGACTCCTGTATTTCACCTACGCGAAACATTACAAATTGCTTGTAAACTCTTGGATCAGCACGAAGCCATAGTAAAACCGTTTTGGAATCAGACCAAAAATGCGTGGTTTTTATGTTAAGATCGTGAGCTTTTGCTATAGAATTTCCAAGGCGAGATCCCAGAACAGCAGCTAGAAGTTCCATTCGAGGTATCGAGATAGGACGTAGGGGAGCTACTACAGATGTCTTGTAGTAAAATTTTCATGTAAACTGTAAAAAAGTTCAATAAGCCTAGTGGGTCAAAGACAGACATAAGCAGCCTCAACAGTTTCCTTTTTGTAGGCAATTTCTCTCCTCTAAGAACGTCTCTGCTTGCTTTTGTATATTTTAAATTGAATGTAAATGAATCGGTGCTGGTCTGCCACCACATTCCAAGAACCTTTTCTGCTTCCACAACTTGCTCGACTGTTTTCCCTGCTTGGCAAAATATGCCTTCAGTTCCGGCTTCACCTAAGGCGTCAGTGACCCTTACTGAGTTCGAAACCCAGTTACGGATGTGAAAGTTTGCATGTTTATGAATTACTCGTGCCTCTTTGGCAAGGATGATGGCTTCCTTATGGCCTCTGTGTTTACATTGTTGTAGGCCCCTCTATATCGAGGAAGGCTGCCATTGTAAACTCTTTTAGGTTCAGCGAGCTCTCAATTTCACGGACAACACTATGCAGAGCACTTTCCCCTGATCTGCCTTTAAGGTAGGCGTGTTGAGTGTTGCATAAGTTGCGTGAGTTGATGAGTCCTCTAATGTATAGGTCAAGGAGTCTTTCTAAGGTTTTTAATAGAAACAAAGAGAGACTAATTGGCCTATAGTCCTTTGCGGCAGTATGGGTTGGTTCACCTGCCTTAGGTATGAAAATTACCTTTATTTCTTTCCATTGTGTTGGGATGTATCCCGCGCGCAGGCAATTGGAAAAAAAATGCTTACGAGGTGGGGTACAGTGTGGGTCTGTGTTTTTGTTTATTGCTTCTTCGGTTGTGTGAACCGTAGGAACCGTCGTCTCGAAGGATACTGTGGATTCAGGGGTTTAACAGCCTGGGAAGTGGGTTTTAGTCAGCAGTACTAGGAATTCCTGACTGGATTCTGTCCAAGAACCATCTGGTTTAAGGATGAATCTCGGGACGCAGGGGTCCTTGGATAAGATCTTTCTGAGCCTTGCGGCTTCGTTCAGATCCTCTATTGATTCGCAGAACTCCCGCCAAGATTTAGACTTTGCTGCTCTTGTTTTGCTCTTGTATTCGTTGAAGCTGGATTTGTAGTTATTCCAATCTTCGGTTCTTTTTGAGATCTGTGCTCTATTGAATAGAGTTCGGGTCCTGGTCCTGAGTTGCTTTAGCTCTGTGGTCCATCAGACTGCGTTGGTCTTCTTGAGAGCACGTTGCAAAGGAAAGGATTCGTTGAAAGCCGCTTTCAGAATTATTGTGATCCACACAACGGACCACACGCACCGTCCACTCAGCGAAATGCACACTTCTCTTCTTTCTTTCACCCATATCCGCCAACAACGCAAACAATGAATCAAGACACACGAGGCCTTTGAAGTGTGCCCATTTAAAACTAAAGGTCAGTGCAGTATGACTAACTCAAGTGGGGTCAGTAAAGCCCAACGATGAGTCAAGACATATGACACCCTTGCTGCGACCGAAGAATCAAGACACATGACACCTTTGAAGTGTGCCCATTCATATGCGCTATATGCAGTATATTTGATAAACACTAATTCATGCACAGCCAATAGCAAAACCCTGAAAGCAATTAAACGCAATTAAGGGATATGGTGAATGAGTACCGGGTTGCATGCATTAAAGTGAAAATGGGTCGGAGCAAAGTCGAGTTTCGTAGTGTTTACACCTACGCTGCGGAAACCGTTTTCTGACGCGGGTAGAAATTACGAAAGAAGAGGGGATAAGATGCGTACGAAAAATTTGTATAAAAAGGCAGCTGATATCGAGGGTAGGCAGAGTTAATTTGAGTTAGTTATCGGAGTTAGTTATCAGAGCTAATTATTATTGATAAACCAAATAAAAAATTTAAAAAAGGAGAACTTGTTTAACTCTCCGCTTGACGCTCTTCACTTGATAAACTAAGGAAGCACGGCGCCAATCGTAACATTTGGTGGCAGCGGTGGGATACCTGAAAGGTCCCAACTACTAGGGGTAAAAGCAAAAAGACAGCGTACTGGGGCTAAAACACCAGCAGTGAGAAGTAAAGTGAAAAAGTGTAAAAAAGACCCACGACCGTAAGACCTGGCGAACTTCAAAGCGAACGTCTGAGGCAAAGTTTGGGCAGTGTTTATAAAAGACCAGGGGTAACAACCATCTTTAGGGCGTGAAGCTTGCCTGGCAGAATCAACAGTAGCAGCAGAAGAAGTCACAACAGCAGCAGCAGAAGAAGACACAGAAGCAGTCAAACAGTAGCAGCAGACGCAATAACAACTACAGCAGCGGTATTTACTAAATTTTATAAGAGAATATATTTTAAGATACTATACATTATCGTTTGTGCACATATATGTATTGTATTGTATTTAGAATATTTAATAAAGATTACAATAATTTATAATTGCTTAAGAATACGAAAGTTTGTGACATTCTGTATTTTGATTACAAGTAATTAAAAATAGTGTCGAATGCCACTTCATGGTATTTAAAACTTAGAGATATTTTAACATGTGGGGTAACATTTAAAAGATTACAAAATATGGGTATATTATAACAATTGAACCATCATAAATTTAAAACTAGAGCTTACATCAAATGAATTTGTTTAATGAAAAAGTAACAAATGTCTTAGAATATTGTAGCTACACGGTTAAATTATAATACAACAAAGCCAGATAAGAAAATTTACAATATATGGAATAAATTCGAGAATAAGCAACAAATTATTGATTTTGACAAAATAGAACGATTTATATTTATACCAAAGGTTTTCTCATAGGTCGTCAATAGCTAAGTTTAAAGAAGTGTATATGTCATTAGAGATTCTAGCCTAGTATAGTCAAAGTTAAATAGCCAACATTTTATTTTTTTTAAAAACAAGCCAGATATTGAAATTGTCCTGAGTGACTGAGGGAGTTTATTAAATAACCGATAAGATGTGATGCTATAAAAATTACGATAAGCAGTGGTATGAAAAGTTGGTACAGATAACAAATATGTGTAATTTCCACGTAAATTATAAGCCGAAATTAAACGGTAGTTACGATTTCCCGACCTCATATAGAAGGTTTTTAAGACCTTAAAGCAATATAGATGACGAACAGGAAGAATTTTTGCGTCACAAAACAATGGATAACTAGGATATCTACTGGGTTTCCGACATATTTTTCTTAATACATTTTTTTGCAAATATAATAGTGGCTGAATTCTATGAAGATAGACACCTCCCCAGCACGCGATACCGTATTGTAGCTTGGAATTGAAGATCCCATAGTATATTGTTCTAAGGAGTTGTTTAGAGCAGATCTTGCTAAGGTAAAAGAAGTATCTGAGAGTGTTTCGGAGATACTTTCTTAGGGAATCTACATGATTGACAAAACTCATTCTTTGGTCAATAATAATCCCCAGATATTTAAACTCATCAACTCTCTCAATCAAGAAACAATTGTCGTTACAATTAGAGTTGCTACAAAAAGATGGGTGAGAATCAATACAGTTACACAGGGATAATTTATATCTTTGACACTCAGGCGCATGGAAATTAACATAGGGATCAAAATTATTTGCTGACAGACTGTAGAACATTATTTTAGTTTTCGAACTTATTATCAAATTATGATAAGCAAACCACTTTCGCAATAAATCAAGGTCCCAATTTAGGTCAGAGACCAGATTTAAGGGACTGTTGCAGCCATAAGAAAAACCGACATCGTCGGCAAAAGCAGTAAGCTTGCCTTTAAAATTTAGTGAAAACAGTGAGTTTATATTAATTAAAAACAAAATGGGACCCAGCACAGAACCTTGGGGTACTCCTAAATTGAGATATTTAATTTCACTCCTTATATCATCTAATTTGACTCTCTGGGATCTGTTTGCAAGATATGATTTAAACCATTCCAGCATAAATCCGCGAAAACCTGCTTTTTCTAATTTACTTAGCAATATATTATGGTTAACCATATCAAAGGCTTTGGTGATGTCTATAAATAGACCTGCAGTACATTTTTTTTGATCAAGGTTAGACATTACATGTGAACAAAATTGCAACAGTGCATCTTCTGTTGATCTACCTTTTTGAAATCCAAATTGGAAATGACTGAAGAACTTCGTAGAAGAGAGAAAGCTTAATATTCTATTTTTCATAAGTTTTTCAAAAACTTTGCTCAGAACTGGAAGAAGTGATATTGGCCTATAATTTGATATTACGGTATTAACGCCTTTCTTAAGCAGTGGTATAACGTCTGCACATTTAAAAGCTTCCGGGAAGACCCCTTCATAAACACAACAATTAAAAACATACGCCAACACATCCAAAACATAGCAAGCAATTTTTCTGACAACACGACTGGTAATACTATCTACACCACAAGAATTGGATTCTTTTAGAGTGCCAATCGCTTTAAGCACTTCTAAAGGCGTTATAGGCTTGAAGAGAAAACTATTACTTTGTGACTGTTCAGGACAAAGGTACGAAGACTTGCATAGAATACAGGTTGTTAGAGTTGGATAAGGCAATAGACCACTGGCTATATTCGTAAAGTAAGAATTAAATTCATTCGCAATTACGAATTTATCAGATACTTCACATTGACCAATTTGTATAATAGAAGGTTTGTTAATGCAAGAAGATTTATTAAGAATAGTATTTACTAAATGCCATTCATTTTTTAAATTACCCTTAACTGCATTAAACTGATTACGGTAATAGACATTGCGACATAACGGAATTTCCTTTTTAAGTTCAGAACACAATTTATTATATTTCAACCTTAAACTAGTGTTATTAGGGAACCTTTTACATTTGAGTCTAAGTTTGTTTTTATATTTTACTTTCTTTAATAAGTTCGTCGTGATCCATGGTTTAAGTCTTTTACATAATTTTTTTCTGGTCACAGAGAATGTACAATTGGAGATATATTTTCTTAGAGAATCAATGAACATCGTACAGGCAGTAGAAGCATCACCACAAGTAAAAACATTTTCCCAACATTCAAACATTAAACATGTATTCAATTTCCCAAAGTTGATTTTCATTTTTTTAGTATTCGACCTAGTAATTTTATTAATTTGGGAATTTATTTCCTTTACCACAAGTCCTACCATTGAATGATCAGTAATCATTAGGTTTAGAATACAGTTTTCACAATTGTTCAAAGAGATATTTTTGAAACGAGCAAAAATATGGTCCAGACATTTACCAGAAATAAGCCTAGTAGGTTGATAAGGCTGGCTAAGCCGTGGGATGCTAACAGGGCCAAGTAATTTGAAATGGAATCATTTATTTCCAAAATATTCAGATTAAAATCCCCTAGGATGATTAAGTTTTTGGATTTTTCTTTATCTAACAGACCAGCAAATTCTTTTAAAAACAATGAAACATTGAACATATGTAATCTATACACGCACAAAAAGACATATATTTCGCATTTAATACTGACTGCAATTTTTATCACGTCAGCACTTGAGAAATCGGGACATACAACATCGAGGACATTGTATATATTTTTCACGAAACAACCAACACCACCAGCAGCGTAATTTTCATTCGTGTTAGCAAAAAATCTATATCCAGGAATAATGTAATCGTTTTTTTCAAATTCATATATCCAAATCTCTGAGACAAAGACAATATCTGGGATGAAATCAAAAGAGTCAATATGGGTGACCAGGGCTGTGAAATTTTCTCTCAAACTCCTGATGTTTTGGTGAACAATACAAAATTTATCATGGTTATTTAGAAATATATTTACGTCGTTAGTAGAACTACTCGTATAGTGGGAGTGGGAGGTAGAAGAATCATCCATTAAATAAGTTTTGTCATTCATACTTAAACACTACTAAATAAGTGCAAGGTCATTAAAAGATCGAATTGAAATGACTCTTCCACCTTCCACTTTCCTGACTAGAATTTTGTTATTGTTGTACCATACATACTTTGCCTTCTTTTGTTTAGCTGTCTCCTTCGCCTTCATGAAGAGAGCCTGCGTGTACGCCGTGAGAGAATCGTTTATGTAGATCTCACTGCTTTTGCGTGAGCTGTTGTCTCTGCCGTTGTTGCTGTTGTTATCGTCGACGGCACCCATCGTTACTGCGCTGAGGTTTTTCTTATAAATCCTTTTGGCGCTCATTATTCGTTGCTTCGTTGTAAGATCCGAAAATTGTACACAGATGATGGAACGCAATTTTGAAGATTTAGATTGCATCTTCTTCACGTAACAATTAGCGATTTTGTCATCGGTGTGACGTCAATGCACAAGGCGTTTTTAATAATTTGTTTTGCCTTGTTTGAAGCGTTGTCATTGTTACGAAGGATTGTTAGGAACACCAACAATATCAATAGAATTACTGAGAAGTTGTTGTTGCTGCCAGTTCAGTTTACTCTCCAAAGTATTTAATTTTGATTTTAACTCGGCATTCTCAGTACGTAATTGATTTATTTCTTGAAGGAAGCGATTATTAGTATCCTCCAAAACCGACAATTTTAAATAAATCATTTCCAAAGTGCATTCACCACCGCTGTTTGCTGATTTCATGGTGGATTTTGATGTTAAGGATTGTGAGTTCGCAGAATTTCCTTCTTTATTGTTATTGATGGTAGTTCACTGAGCTTTGATATTGTTTGCCGTATTGTTTGGGGAAGCCGCCAAATGAAGTGAACGGCGTCTTAGCATTACACATTTGTCACACCGGAATGGATTACCACTAGCTTTAAAGTATTCCGCATCTTGATCAGTGATATTGACACAGGAATAGTGAAAATAATGTTTACAATCACTACAATTAATTTTATTTGAGCAGTTTCGGTCAATTTTTTGCGCGCACACAGAACAATTCATTTTATAAGTTTAAATAATAAAGATTATGTTAGACAATGAAACTTGTTGGTTTAAATTTGAAAAAGCTCCCGATATGTGTGTACCCCACAACGTCTTAACTGGAACCTATATATACATATACCCCACATATTTTGACACTGGTCCCTCCTTGATTCCTCCGGTCTTCTTCTTCTTTTCCTTTTTCCGGCGTTGTTATGGTCAGAAGTGTAGGACCATAACTTTCCCACTTAACTGCATTCCTACTGGTCCGCTTGTGGGGTCCGCCGGTTTGACCTCAGAAAGTAGCGGCAGGCTTCCCGGTTTGGGATTACTTCATCGCTGAGGCCAATCAAATGCTGATGTTTTTGCATTTGTTTGCACCAATTGTTTTTCGGCCTGCCTCTTTTTTTGTGACACGCGCATGCTCCAGATTTTTTTGTTTCATCTTACTCTTACAACACCGGTGATCTCCAGTCGTGTCAACCCACTGATTTGCATGTACACTTGTGGGGCAGTTTAATGGTGGTATATGTGTCCCTAGGCTCACCTTGGTGTTTTCTAAATTGCCTAGATGTGATTTTTGTTTACCTTTGTTTTAGTCGCCTTTTACGACAAGCGAGAGGTATCGCTGCAGAGATATTCTTAACCCGTCCCTGCACGGAAACCGTAAGATCTTCGGTAATTTTTCTAAAACAAAAAAAAAAACTCAACATTTTTACGCGTCGAAATAAAGCAATTGCGGAGTTATTCGAATTTCTACCGCACTATTTCGAAGACAACTGCGGCATGGAATTCAAAATGAGCATAACGGACGTGTTTAACATCGTACCCACCTTTGACGGAAATCCTCGAGATCTGAGTAAATTTATAGCTTGTTGAAAGACATTTTTCCCTTTCGTTTCGGAAGATCAACATCGAACATATCTTGAAATTATAAAAACAAGATTATTGGGACGTGCATTCGAACTAACACATTTCGACTCGTTTGCAAGATGGAGCGACTTAGTAAAGGAGCTCGAGAGACACTTTAGGCAAGATAGATCCCGATCCTTCACTCAAAACGAGTTACTATCTTGCAAACAAGGACCAAAAGAGAGTGTGGAAGATTTTGGTAATAGACTTTCACAACTACTCACTGTCCTGGACTGAGCCACACAAACCGGAATCTCCGAAAGAGCCGTCCGAGATTATTTAGTCAAAGAAAATGGCAAGTTAGCACTGCAAAGGTTCGAGGACAACGTCAGAAACCACAGCCTAAAAATGTTGGTCAAAGCCTACAAAGCAGAGGATTTCAGAAGTGCGATAACATACGCCGTTGAACAATCATTTAGACTAGAAAAGGGTCCCACATATCTCCCTTCTTATGCTAACACACAGAAACCCACTTGTCAGATATGCAGTAAGGTAGGACATTCCGCCGAAACATGCTATCGAAACACGACTTTCCCTACATTTTCAACACCTATAAAAAGGGAAGTTCAGTCAAGTGTACGTACTGCCAAAAACCCAACCATACGTACCAAAACTGCAGGTCTCGGTTAGCACAGGTACGACAAAACCAATCGGGTAGAAACAATAACGACAAACGTAATTATGGCCGCCTGGACCAAGAACACCGAATAAATGATAACTGACAAATACACTTACACCAGCTACCAGACCAAGATCGTCTGCATAATCAAAACAACGCGACTGACCTCTCGGGAAACGAGCGACCTCGAGAAGGAAATTCCAGTGCCCCTTCCCGAGTAAACATCCAGGCCGGGACACAACAAAATTAGAATCGACTTATACTATTCAAATTTCCCTCGTCCCGCATAACGATTTAAGTATGGTCCGCATTTCTTTCGAAAGTGGTGTTATAAAAACCCTTCTAAGAGACACAGGGGTGGAAATCTCCTTGATTAAAAACTATACCAATCGTAAAATTAATAATAAAAATATGGTCATAATGACAATGGCGGGTGAAAGCACCATTAGTGCATACTCGATCATAGAAACTTTAGTTTTTAAAGACGAAGGTAAAATAATAAAAATTAAACATCTATTCCACGTACTGAAAACCATTTTTTTTGATGGGATCATTGGTAACGATTTTCTAAAGAAATACCCCTGCTTTATTGACTATGAAGATAATGTTCTGGGAATTCGTCCCTGCACTGAAAATAACTCTGTGGATCCAATACGTAAGTCCGGGGAGAAAAATCCTCCTCAACCGGAATACGTCCACACAGAGACAGAACAGAAAATAAATTCAGCTGTAGTTCACTCCGAACAGAATCATTCAATCGCAGATAACCATGGCGGAAATGGCCGAAGCTACGATTCCACATCCAGAAGCTATCACCGCGGAATCATTTCAAAGAGAAGAATTTTCAGACGAAATCCACATACCACCTAGAAGCAAGCTAGTTACAGAAATTACCTTCAACAGTAACCAACAAAGACGTAGTGTTTCGGAAAAAACAGGTTTCTCCTGGGGTCTTTTTGGCCTCTTCCATAGGGAAGTTGAACAAAAACCGATCAAAAATTGTATTATTGAGTATAAATGAGGAAAGGGTTAAATTAAATAAAAAAGACCTGGATTTGGAATGGGACGATTTAGAAGAGTGTCTTATCAAGACACACCCTGAAAACGATCCGGTTCACAAAAGGTTAGAGAACCTTGAAAAGCAATGAAACATAGAACATTGCAACCGCGAAGAAAGGGATTCAATAATGCAACTATGCCGGGAGTTCAACGACTTATTTTTTTTGCCAAGAGATGAAGTAGGAAGTAAGAAAACCACCCATATACGTGAGACCCTACAGATTACCAGAAACGAGCAAAACCAAAATACACAAACAAGTGAAAGAGATGCTTAAAAGTGATATCATAAGTAGAGTCCGACCGAAGGCCAGTTTTTCGGCCGAAGCCGAAGCCGAACTTCGGCTTTTTGATCACCTTCGGCCGGTATGGCTCCTAATATGACTTTTGGTCTGGTCGGTCCATCAATAAAATGAGCCGTAAAACTCAATAGAGAACAAGTTTTCGTAGGATTACTCCAAATATCAGTTGTAAAACTTATCCATTCAGCTGTGGAAACATGTTTTAATACTTTTTCTTTTACTGTATTGTATGTGGCTGGCATTAAAGATGTCCTGTAGAATTTTTCTGTTTTTTTCCTATACCGTGATTGGCCATTAGGATCGGCCAAATTAAGCCTTTGAAATGCACTACCTTCCACAATGTTGTGCGGCAGCATATCGACAATTATAAGTTCCATAATGCTTCTATCAATGCGAATTGATATAGGATGATCATCAGGCCATAGTGCTGCTGCAACCATTTGCTCCAGTATTTGGGGTAAAGTCGACTGCACAAGATTATCGACATTATCATATATGTTGCTTTCGTTAGGCGATTTTTCTGACCTTAATCAATCTGAGGCTTTCTGCTTCGTCAGTATTTTTTTTCCATTCCTCATTGTGAATTTTTTGTAAATGATTTTTTTATATTTGTTATTGTTTGTTTTTTTGGTAGCGAACTACCAAGTGACAACGATTGGATTGGATTCTGCAAGTTGCGTTCGAATCATTTTTAGGTCCAAATTGGATTTTTAGCTGCCATTTTCGATGTTAATTTGATGTTCTACCTGAAACGTATACAATTAAATTTCATGTTCTCTTAACGACCACTTAACAGCTTACCAACTTTGAAGTTCAAGCCTAATACACTTATATTCCAACTTGGGTTGATTTCAATCGAAACAATAGAACTTTTACAAATACAAAATATCCTCCAATAACAAAACAAACACACAGCTACTTGCAATTCCAAATTTACTAATTCTACCATCGGTATCGTTCGTCGCACTAGCAAATTTTGCAAAACGAAGCAAACAAAAACACTTCCCGGTTATTAATTACCGTTCATACGCATACCTATCCTGTACGGAAAAATACGATGCGACTTGTTTGTGTTTCAGCCATGTGCTTGCTATGCATAGTTGAATGAAAAATACGAAAGATACCGTAATTCAGTTTTTACTGAAAACTGGAAATTCAACATTCGGCTTCGGCAAAACCTTCGTTCTAACTTGGCCGAAGCCGAATGTTTTGCCGAAGGTAATCTTTTTGGCCGAATGTGGCCGAAGCCGAAGTCGAAGCCGAATGTTCGGTCGGACTCTAATCATAAGACCAAGCTATAATCCATGGAACTCGCCCTTATTATTCGGTCCTAAGAAACCAGATGCGCAAGGGAACAAGAAATGGAGAGTAGTAGTAGACTACAGACGTTTAAACGATGTCACAGTTGGCGATGCATTTCCACTCCCGAATATCAATGATATTCTGGATCAGTTGGGAAAAGCCAAATACTTCAGTACGCTTGATCTCGCAAACGGTTTCCACCAAATACTAGTTGACAAAGATGATCGAGAAAAAATAGCATTTAGCACAACTTTCGGTCATTACGGGTACAACCGAATGCCGTTTGGGTTGAAAAACGCACCAGCCACGTTCCAACGAACTATGAACAACGTTCTAATGGGAATAATTGGTATAGAGTGTTTTGTGTATGTTGATGACATTGTTATTTACGGTACCAACTTGGCGGAACACAACGGTAAATTACGAAATGTGCTCACAAGATTACGGGATCATAAACTAAAGTTACAACCCGATAAATGCCAGTTTATAAAACGGGAATTAATATATCTAGGGAACGTAATAAGTGACAATGGCATTAAACCGAATCCAGAAAAAATAAAAGTATTCAGAACTTACCCTAGACCTAAAAAGCCTAAGGATATAAAAGCATTCCTAGGTTTTGTAGGTTATTATCGCTGGTATATCCCCAATTTCGCGCTGATAGCAAAACCATTTACCAACCTATTAAAGAAGGATAAAGTTTTCAAATGGGACGCACTTTGCGAGGAATCGTTTTTAAAATTAAAAGACAAACTAATCACTGCTCCAATTCTAATTTATCCGAATTTCAAAGAAAGTTTCCTAATAATCACTGACGCCAGTGATCATGCGATAGGTGCAGTACTGTCCCAAGGGAAGATAGGTGAAGACAAGCCTGTATATTACGTTAGTCGAACACTAAATTCGGCAGAAACATGTTACTCAACTACAGAAAAGAAATAGCTAGCAATAATCTTCGCGTAAAGCAATTCCGCCCTAATGTTTATGGCAGAAAATTTACCATACTCACCGATCATAGGCCACTCCATTGGTTATTAAATCTTAAAGATCCAACCTCTAGACTAGCCCGCTGGCGAATAGCGTAGAAAAATGGCCCAATTATGCCTCTGGGCCAAAATCCGCACCAAACAGTGGCTTGTTTTGAGTGCACCGGTTTTTCAATGTATGCGTGCGGGTTTTCTGTGCCCCAAATGCGACAATTTTGCTTGTTTACATACCCGCCAAGATCAAAATGAGCTTCATCTGAAAAGATGTTCGCAATTTTCGCACACATTCTGCAACATTACCATGATTTTCAAAGTAATGTCGCAATATTTCCCAGCGTTGTTCAAGCGTATACACAACCATATTCGTTCAACGCAAGGATAAAACTAATTATCTGTCAAATCAGACATGAGCTAGGTGTTACCATTCACGAAATAAGCACTACTTGAAAAAAAAAACGTTAGATGGCGGACCCTTTATAACGTTAATGCAGATGCACTAAGCAGAATAAAACCAGAATCCGAACAAAAACCAAACACCATTCTCGTTACTACTCGAAAGCAGGCAAACCAGCAAAAGACACAAGGAAACAGCGAGGTAAACGACCATGAGTTCGAGATAATTACGCCAAACCCTTCAACCTATACTCTTATTGAAAAGTTCAAGTCACTAGTACTCCAAAACAAACCAGAAAAACACCAGATCTTCCTACTAGTACCAGAGGAAGCAGAAGAGGAACTAGTGTTTAGGAAAATAAAGAACTACACCAGACCAAAACTGGAAGAAATAAAGTGTTACAACACAAAACCTATTACGTATATTATTGCTACAATACCTTTACCAACTCAGCAGGGAGGTAACAAAGAACAAATCCTCAAAATGAAAACCATGAAATCATGAAAACCAATTTCATCGAAAATTAAACTAATAGCGTAGACGTTTCTATATCGAGTTATTCGAGCTCATACAAAAACCTAAAAAGCATTTTAACTGAAACCTTCTCCAACACCAACATAAAAAAAAAAATATTTATATATATTACATACTGATGTACGTATTACATACATAAATATATATATTTTAGCCAATAAAAAAAAAAGAATTGTAACAAAAAAAAAAAAAACGATAATATTGTAAATTATAATAAGTATTTTATTTTATTTATTTACTTAATAAGGCTAACAGTGTAATAAATAAAATTACAAGCTAGCTGGGGTAAGCCAGAGCAACGGAGGCCTTCTTGATTACAGGCGTTATATAAATTTATATAAATTTGTGATTTTGAGGAAGTTGATTACAGTTTTTATGTTTTCTGTGTTAGGGTTAGAAAGGAGGTTGATTAAGTTGTTATGGGAGGGGAGTTGGAGTCTGGATGAGTGGAGGGCGGAACACTGATTGTGGATGTGGTGGATGTTGAGTTGGGTTTGGTTACAGTAGGTGCAAGTAGAGGGTTTGTTCTTGTCGAGGTTGTGTTCGTAGCTAACTTTGGTGTGTCCAAGTCGTAGTCTGATTATTTTAGTAAGGTCTGTTCTGGATGTGATTGGGTGTCGAGGGTCGTTGGCGTAGTTTTTAATAGAGAGTCCGTCTTTGTTAATGGTCCGGTACCAGTGGGATGATTTGTCGAAAAGGGATTGTTGTTCGGGGCAGTGGAGTGTTCTAATATATTTGTTTATGTCTTGCGGGTTAAAATTTTGGGAGTGAAGGGAGGCGAATTCGTTGCCAGGGATTCGCATATGGCTTGGAATCCATATTAGTGTTGTTCTCGGGAACTGCTGGTGGATGAGGTTGCGGATTAGGGAGGCGTAATAACTTTGGTTGTCAGTGTTAATGATATCGTCGATTGCTGTCGGTGCATATGGCAAATTTTGTGGTTGAAGTGTTAGTATACTGTAGGGCTGTTAGGATGACTATGATTTCAGCAGAGAAGGATGATGTGTAGGAGGGGAGGAGAAAGGAGAAAATTGTTTCGTTTTCTGTGGTCACACTGAAACTGGCGTTGTCTTCTGTTTTCGAACCATCGGTGTAAATGAAGTGGTGGTCGTTGAGTTTGTTTTTGATTTCGGAAAGGAGGGTTCGGATGATTTCTAGGGCAGTGTGGGATTTTTTGTAGGAGCGTAAGGTTTGGATAACAGAGGAGGATGGGAAGAGCCAGGGGGGGTGGAAGCAGGTGGGTAAATGGTGAGGTTTGCAGGGATGTGGTATGCAGGATAGGGTGTTTGTGTGTTTTTTTTGCTTGGTCGAGTTTGTTATATTAGAGAGGGGGGAATCTCCGTGCAGGGACGGGTTAAGAATATCCCTGCAGCGATACCTCTCGCTTGTCGTAAAAGGCGACTAAAACAAAGGTAAACAAAAATCACATCTAGGCAATTTAGAAAACACCAAGGTGAGCCTAGGGACACATATACCACCATTTAACTGCCCCACAAGTGTACATGCAAATCAGTGGGTTGACACGACTGGAGATCACCGGTGTTGTAAGAGTAAGATCAAACAAAAAAATCTGGAGCATGCCCGTGTCACAAAAAAAAAAAAAAGGCAGGCCGAAAAACAATTGGTGCAAACAAATGCAAAAACACCAGCATTTGATTGGCCTCAGCGATGAAGTAATCCCAAACCGGGAAGCCTGCCGCTACTTTCTGAGGTCAAACCGGCGGACCCCACAAGCGGACCAGTAGGAATGCAGTTAAGTCGGAAGGTTATGGTCCTACACTTCTGACCATAACAACGCCGGAAAAAAAAAAGAAAAGAAGAAGAAGGGGGGAATCTTTGCACAGTAGGATGGGTTGGAATAGTTTTAACGTGGATTGGAGGCGCATGTCTTCGATTGTTGGCATGTTGGATTCGAGTAGTAGATGGTTAATGGGAGTTGTGCGGTAGGCGTTAAGTGCTCTTCTTATAGCAGTGTTGTAGATGGTTTTGATTCTATTTAAGTGGTACTTGGTGGAGTAGCCGTATAGAAAGAGACCGTATCGGATTTTGCTGGTGATGATGGATTGGATAATGGAAGTTAAGGAAAGAGCGTTACAGTTGTACTTATTGCTGGAGAGGATTTTAATGATGTTTAGTTTTTTTTTTCTAGGGCTGGGCGTAGGTAATCAATGTGGGCGTTCCATCTATAATTTTTCGGGAAAACGATACCTGGGATTCTAAGTTTGTTGACTTTTTGCAGGGTAATGTTGTTGGTTAGGATATCGCAGGAGCATTTGCGTTTTCTACAGAAGTGCAGGTGTTTGCACTTTTCGGGGGATAGCTGAGATCCCGAGTATTCACAGGAGGAGAAGATATCTTGGAAGATGGGGTTCAGGTTGATGTTGGATGGGAAGTTGTTTTTGTTGAGAGTTTTAATTATTGTGAAGTCGTCAGCATATGCGCACAAGTTTATGTGTTTGTGGCGGGAGAGGGTTAGGCAAAGACTATTGGACTTATTGGGAAACAGAGAGTGGGGAACCTTGTGGAATGCCTTTGAAGAGGGGAAATGGGGGGAAAGGCCTACACGAACAGACATTTTTCTATTGCTCATGAATTGGTAGATGTATCTGGTGATGTTGGGATAGATTTGAGATCATGGGATACGATATTCTGTCTCTAGCTGGTGTTTTACCTTTAAGTTTGTTTGATGCTAGGTTTAATTCTATTAGAGTGATTTTGTTTTCTATGGTTTTGGCACTTTTTGATGGGGTGTAGGGTCGTTGCATTTTTGAGTTGGGGGAAGTTAGGAGGGAAGTTAGAGTCATGAGATTCCTTGGACCAGAAGTTGGTTGGACAGGTTGGTAGGGCTTGTGATGTTGAGGTTTTGTTGGTCTTCAGGGGTAATTGTGCGAATGGGCGGATGCGGTATTGTGCCGCAGCACCTTCTTATGGAAGACCAGATTTTGGTGGTGGGAGTGTTGGGGCAGATTTCTGAGGTGAGTTTTGGATGGACTCGGATTTTGCGGTTTTTATTTTTCTTTTGTATTGGGCATTGGCTTTTTTGTAGTTGATGATATTGGCAGGACAGATGTTACGTTTTAGGAGTTGCCACATTCTGTTTTTTTGCTCTTTGATTTGTTCGAGTTCTTTATTCCACCACAGTACTCTGTGCTTGCCTGTTGATGGATGTATTTGTTTGCACTTTGGAGGATAATTTTGTTAATGTGGGCTGCTTCTTTATTAGGGTTGTCGCTGATGGGGTATTTGCGAGTATATTTGTCTACTAGGTTTTGGTATAGGTTCCAGTTCGCTTTGTCCGTTCTGAACTTTGGTCGTCTTTTGGTTGGAGGAGGTGGTGAGGGGAACATACAAATTGTGGTGGGGAAATGGTCGCTTCCGTGTAGATCATCGGAGATTTCCCATTTGATGTAGGGAGTTAGATTAGGGGAGCAGAAGGAGAGATCGATGTGGGTGAAGGTGGAGTGGGTGCTAAAATGCGTCGTTGAGCAGTTCATAACCTGATTTTGTTATGAAACTAGAGATTGTCTTGTCGCGGGGTTACTTTTGGGTGAGCCCCAGCTGGGGTTCCAGCCGTTGAAGTCGCCTAGTATTAGGGAGGATTGGTGTCTGAGGAGGAGGACGTTTTCCAGGTGGGAGGTGGTTAGGTTATGTGAAGGGGGGATGTAGACGTTTACTATGGAGGGGTTCGTTTGGACACGATTGTGTTGCCTAATGCTTCGAAGTCATTATTGGGGGTTAGTTGTGTATATTCTATGGAGGAGTGGATAAGGAGGGCAATTTCGCCATAAGGGTTGTGGGACGAGTTATGGGAGATAAGTTGGTAATTGACGAGAGTGGGGGTTGTGTTAGTGGATGTTAGGTGGGTTTCTTGAAGGGCTATTACTTTGGGAGAGCTTGCTTTGATTCGCATAAGTAGTTCATTGTAGTTGTTTAGGTATCCTTTTATGTTCCATTGGATTATTTTTAGTTCGGGTGTTACCCAACGATGAGTCAAGACATATGACACCCTTGATGCGTACGAAGAATCAAGACATATGACACCTTTGAAGTGTGCCCATTCACATGCGCTACATGCAGTATATTGGGTAAACACTAACTCATGCACAACCAATAGCAAAACCTTGAAAGCAATTAAACGCAATTAAAGTATATGGTGTATGAGTACCAGGTTGCATGCATGAAAGTGAAAATGGGTCGGAGCAAAGTCGAGTTTCGTAGGGTTTACACCTGCGCTGCAGAAACCGATTTCTGACGCGGGTAGGAATTAAGAAAGAAGAGGGGATAAGATGCGTACGAAAAATATTGTATAAAAAGGCAGCTGATATCGAGGGTAGGCAGAGTTAATTTGAGTTAGTTATCGGAGTTAGTTATCAGAGCTAATTATTATTGATAAACTAATTATTATTGATAAACCAAATAAAAAATTTAAAAAAGGAGAACTTGTTTAACTCTCCGTTTGACACTCTTCCCACGGCGCCAATCGTAACAGAATTCTCACAAGATTTTTGACTGAATTCTCAATGTAAGTTGGATCGGGGTTAGTGATGGCTTGTGGCGGTACTAACCTGTTGGCAACTAGGTTTGAGAAAAGATTCCAGTCTGTCTTCTGTGGGTTTCTGAAAGGTTTCGGTTTTTCTTTATTAACGTTAGGATTGAAGAGTATTCGGCTGTGGTCCGAAAAGGAACAGTTAGTGGACACTCCAATTCTCTACTCGGATAGAGTCAGACTCACTTAGTAAAGTGAGGTCAATTACTTCTTCCCTAACCCGGTTACGAAACGTTGGTGTATTACCTTTGTTGCATATGTTGAGATTGGTGGAGATTATGAAGTCGAAAATGGACTCAGCCCTTTTATTAATGTCGCTGCTTCCCCATTGAGTATGGTGTCCATTGGCGTCGCATCCTATCAATAGACACAATCCGCGTGACTTGGCATGTCGCACAAGTGCACGAACTGCGTCTGGAGGTGGGTCCTCCTCATCGTATGGCAAGTATGCGGACGATAGGAGCAAAATTGATTTGTCCTGTTGTTCGTACGTTACCACCGTGAGGTCTCCATTGCTGTATGTACCTAGGAGAAAAATGTTTAGGTATTTCTTGACGACTATACAGGTTCGTAGCTTATCTTCAGTATGTGGATAGTATAATAATCCCTGAATTTTGTTCCTAAGGAGGCAAGGTTCTTGGATTAAGGCTATATCCACATCTTCCTGCAGCATGTACATCATCAAGTCGTCGGTGGCTGCTTTGCAGTGGTGTAAATTAATTTGCACCACTAACAGCCTCCTTTGACTTGTCGCGTTCATTGGGGAGCCTTACCTTCAGGGTTCCCAGCCTGAACTTGATGCTGCCAGATCTGCTGCGGATGTGGTCGAGTGACTTTTGGTCAATGGTAACCATGAGGTCCTTTCCTACTCCGTTCTTACTCTTGGCTGAAGAAATTATTCTCCAGCTGTGAGTGTCAAGCTCTTTATTCTGCTTGTCAATTAGCTTCAATATGGACTCGTCCTTTTCGGGAACCGGTGGAGGGATCCATATTGAAGCCAACGTGCGAAGCGGAAGCATCGAACGAGGGATAACCTCGAGTTTAGCGTTCTGCCAGATTTCGCCGCAATTGTCGATTGTGCGCTTTAAGAAGTCTAGGGACCTCTGATTGTCACAACCGACAACTTTGACTCCTTTCTGCCAGCCTGCTCCGTCGAAGTTGATCTCATCGCTGCTATCTGCGATAAGCATCGCTTCCAGTATTTTGGCTTCAACCGTTAGCCAATTGCCGGATGTAATCTTCCCATCCGGGTTGGAACTATCGACAATAGCTACTTGTAGACTCATGGGAAGGTTGAAGCTGGCTAATGTTTTCGCCTTTTTCGCTTCCCTTAGAGTTTCTTCCCCGGAGCGCCCCTTCTTGACGTTCTGCTTCGATCCTGAGGCAGTGTGTCCTTTGGAGGTGCTCGGTTGCTTTGCGCTCTTTTCGACTGTGGCCGGTTGTGTTGGCTGTTGTCGAGTCAATTTTGGGACGTTGGGTTTGATAAGGGCCGTGCTCGAGGGCTTCTTATCTCCCTGTGTCCTTTTTAGCAGCGTGAGTGGAGGTGGGAGCCGATTTCTTCTCGAATTTGGCTACCTCTTTCTTGTGCTTCTTAATCAGGAATTTTTCGCGTTCAGAGAGCGTTGAGGGGTATCTCGCGCTCATCTTCCTGATATACTGCACCGACCTCTTGCTTTGCTTTTTGGGCCGATGTTTTTGCCCTGATCGTTCCTTCAGGTTTGCCTGTGGCCTTAGGGTCGACCTTTTCTTCCAGCAGCTGAGCCTCAGTTTCAGAGTCCACTTGCATGGTGTTGCTTACCTGTGATGAAACCAAGGATTCATCGTCGGTAGCGGTACCAATTTGTAGTCCCTGAAGGAGAGTCCCGGTTACGCTGTCTGTATCGATCTCGCCTTCGGCGGTGGCAACCTGTACTCTGCTTGTCTCTTCAGAGGATGCATTTTTTTATTTTTGTTTCCAGTATTGTCTTCTTCCATGTGTGTTCCCACGAGTAGCGCAGAAATGGGTGGTCGACCTGTACGAGTCGAGCCCCGCAGTATACAGGCAAGGCTATTTGATCCAGGAGGGTGCCTGGTATCCTGGATACACCGTTAGCGACTGGGCTATTATGATACATCATCCGATCCCGATTCCGTAAGTCTACGGGTCTTCCCCCATTGCCTTCAAGTTAATTTTAAAAGCAGCAGAAAGAACACGGAAAAAAAACGAACACGAAAAAATATTCTCCCAATTGCAGATTCGAACCGGCGACCTTCCGATTCCGAGTTGTGCACTATACGATCGCGCTGACTCGGTTGGTTCTGCGAGTACTTTGACTAAACGCGTACTTATGATTTTTATTTTTTATTTTCTTTCTTGTTAATGATCTGCCAAATGAACGTTATTTAACTGGGGATGGTATACCTTTTTCTTTATTTCTTCGTATGCAGGAATAATACCTGAGTGATCAGTTTATTGTTTATGAAACAATGCTATTCGCTTTTTTATCTTCTCCTCATCTTCTCTCTTAGAGGCGAAAAAGGTACATTTAATAAACATATAACTAAAGCGATTGGGAAACAATTTTCTTAATTCTTGTTGCAGTTTATTATAATCGTGATCGTGATTTGATGGGCTGATGGTCCGTTTGTAGTTCGAACTTTCGACCAGAAAGATAAGGACGAAAAAATGATGCACCCCAAACTACAGCTAGTACTTTTTTCTCAATTGTTGTGTAGTTTAATTCGTGATTGTTTAATGTACGAGATGCATATGAAAAAGGATGTCCATCCTGAGTTAAAACAGCTCCAATGGCAAAATCACTTGCATAGATAATAAGTTTAAATTGTTGTCAATTTTCCAAAAGCTGTTATAAAGTGAGGATAGTTTATGTTGCATAGTTTCTTATGAATTCTCTGTAATATTCGGTAACTCCCAAAAATGATTTAAATTGTTTTTGCGTCTTGGGGAGTTTTGAATTCTGAATGACCCCTACTTTACTTGGATTGGGACGTACACCTTCCTACATATTCCGTTTCATTGACAAGAAAACTGCACTTTTCTGCCTGTATTTTTAATTTCGCTTCCCGTAATTTAACGAACATTTTTTTATGCTTAAAAGATGTTGTTCCAGAGAGGTACTGAATTTCAATATGTCATCGACGTAGACTACACATATTTTATTAATGTAGTCTCTGAGGACGGAGGTCATCAGTCTTTGTTCATGTCTTCCATTTCGAATTATTTGTGGCCAGGGAGTGGTTCGGTTTTATTTTTTCACGTGCTCTCCTTTGTTTTAAATAGCAAAACAATTAGTTCCTCGTTTCTTTTTTGTTTTTTCTTCTCTTTTTTTCTTCACTCTTATTCTTCACTTTTTTTCCATTTGGCTTTTCTTTTCTTCAGAAAAGATTGCGGTCGACAGTTATATTTAAAAAAAAAAAACATTCTTTAGAATACTTGTAGCATACGAACACAGCAAAAACAACTTGTATTCCGTTGAACCCAGTTACTCATCAACTGCCGCCGAATTCTCTGGTGATAGAGAAACGCGAGGTCAACGACCTGTGAACTAGAAAAGAAAAAAAAAACGCGGTTTGCAATGTAAAACCTGATCAGTCAGTTGGTGGTTTTATTTTGACTAACCAAGGTAGGACAGTCGATCGTGGGTCTTATACAAAAACAATACAGTCCCTCGATTCTATGGGTATGTGAGCACTGCACATTCAACTATTAGCTGCTTCTTAAAAAGTAATTCTTATTCTAATTATTATTTTATGGTTGGGGTTGGAAAGAGTGACCACGCCATAGACAGTCACCCTGAGTTCTCATGGTAAAGCAGATACGAATGTGCCGACAGAGTACTTTTGCTTCAGCAGATCAAATTCGGATGCTACAGCATTCCGTATGACACTGTTTGGCACATCTGCGTTTCTCAGTGAAGTAAGGTGGGAATCGATTGATATCGTTACTCGCGTACAAGATATCGAACCCTACGCAAGGAAGTTAGCCATTTCCGTCGGGATAAAAAAACGACAATGGCAAAGGAAAAATTTTGATAAAATTCAGGACGAATATGCGGCTTAAAACACGAGAGAAATGTATGCAGGGCTAAATGCGATAGTAAAAAATACCAGGTTAGATCAGGACTTATCTCCAACGATAATGGGGAGTTCGTATCGGACAACGAAAGAGTTGCAGCATAATGAATGAAATATTTTGAAAAACTTCTAAATGTACATGGAGAGTCAGCAGCAATTAAAACGGTGTTATCCACACAGTTCAGGTAGAACTGCCAAACATTCAGGAATTAAAAGAGGTAATCCATCGGCTTAAAAATAACAAAGCCGCAGGATTCGAACTAAAACCATCGGAATTATTAAAATATGCATTATATAGAAAGTTTGTAACTTCCAAGCATTCTAAACAATTAACTGGCACATTCAAATGTGTACACGTTTTTCATAATTTTTCATGCAGATTATAATGCGTTTTGTTTTTTTGAAAAAAATATTGACTAGAAGTAAGTGAAAACTTAAAACTATAGCTTAAGAGGCTTATCTTTTGACGTCCATTTTACCGCAAAAAAGTGCGTATTGGCACAAAAATAAATGCGTATCCCCTAAAATTTGATGTAAATTAACATGTATCAATTACAAAAAAATCGGCGGTGACGCGTCGGAAGACCTTCCTTGTTAGATTAAAAAAACAAACTGAACCGTTTTTGCACCGGTTAGTCATCTGTGATGAAATGTGGACTCTGTATGATAACCGTATAAGACCTGTGCAATGGTTGGATGCACACACCCCAAGCCCGATCTTCACCCAAAAACAGTTATGGTGACGATTTGGTGGACATCTTTAGGACCAATTCACTCTACATTTCCTCAACAAGGAGAAACGATAAACGCTATCAAATATTGTGAGGAAATCAACATATTGCACGCCAAATTGGCTGAAAAGCAAACTGCCTGTGGGTAAATAGGCACGGTCCGATCCTTTTGCATGATAATGCTAGACCCCATACCTGACAAGTAACCGTGCAAAAACTGTTGCAGTTGGGATTTGAAATTCTTCCACATGCACCATATTCTCCCAATATTTCCCCAACGGCCTACCATCTTTTCCGCATTCTGGATTAATTTTTCCCGCAGAAGGTCTTCCGGAACCGAGTAGAGGTCGTAAATGCCTTAGATTTCAATACTCAAAAAGTCAGCACTTCTGCAAAAAAGGAACATTTGAATTTGTATCACGTCGGAAGAATGCCATAGATGTCAAAGGTATTTTGATTGAATAAAAATATACGGATAAATAATATTGCCTTTCAAATTTTTACTATAAAATTGGACATTTCTTGTGATACAACCCAGTACATGGACTCATCACAACTATGTATGTGGAACAATGAAACTATCCTCGAGGAATAGAAATACTCGGTCATCTTTCCCGTAATTTAAAAACGGTTACCGAACTCAAATTACCGGGGAAATATCTCTGCTACCAAGTTATTACATGGTGCTGTCAAACATTCTGTTAAAGAGAATGACTTACGCAAAGGTCGAAGGTCCGATCGAAAATGTATCACCTACTTGTAAGACTGGGAATCCCGAAAAAGTTGGTGAAACTGATACAAGTACGACCAGTACAACAAGTACAAGAGAAACAAAAGGCAAGTTAAATTGGGCAATGTGTTATCGGAAACATTCGAGATACGTGAAGGATTAAAACAAGGAGATTCCGTGTCACCACTTCTATTTAATTTGGCATTGGAATTCGTACGTAATGAGATCCTTCCAAGAAAAGGAGGGGGAATAACCCTTAGGGGAATCACATCTCTTCTAGCTTACGTTGACGACGTGGACCTGCTCGGAGGTATTGAGGAAACAGTGAAAAGAAATGCAGAAAGTCTAATAATGGCGAGAAATGAAGTATGCCCTTAGAAGACAACTAAGAGAAAACCAAAAATATGGTCCCTTACCGACTTGAACCGATCCAAACCCTGATCTCCGGGGCTTACTACCCCAATGACTTATATCATGAGAAGGTTCGCCTTAACGGCTTTGTCCCGCCAGAAGCCTAGATAGATGTGGGCTGATTCAGGATAGAATAGCGGTACCGCTAATCTTCCACGTGGGTCGCAATCCCGTAGAACTGCGATTCTTGTATGGTCTACCAGACAGACAACTTTCTTTATTGTATTTTCCCCGTTGTCCGGAGAAAAGTGAGAATGGGCTTGAGTGATGTAGAGCTAAGAGATTCGGCACACACCACATCGGCCCCAAGGATGCGCCACCGGGTGCGAGGGAAGGCGGGACAGTCGCAGAGAAAGTATTCTGTTGTGTCTTCCCCTCGCAACATGCAGCACAGGTAGGCGTCTCACTGATGCCAAGCACGTAGAGATGCTTGGCAAAAATGTAATGGCCCGTAATGACTTACGGACGTCATTCTTCTGCATCATTTCTCCTTAAGGATAACAAGAATGTTGCGGACTTCTTGCAGACATCAGGGCGTACGCGCTTAGTCATCCTGCATCCTGGATATTCCCTCCATCTACAACTGTGTGTATTAAAGACCCAGTCGTTGATGTCGGATTTGACCGTGGAAGCAGGTCCTGAGAAACTCTCCTCTGAGCCCATTCTAGCGAATTCATCGGAGATCTCACTTCCTGGGATCCCAGAGTGACCTGGGACCAATACAAGCCTTAGTCAATTTAGTCTTCCACTTTGTTCAGAAAGGTATTGAGTTCATGCACTAATTTGGAGTTGGATAGAGGGTTGGACACAGCTTTGAGTGCAGCTTGGCTGTCATTACAGACGCATATGCTTTTTCCCCTCCACCTGTGTTTCACAACGTAGTGCATGGTCATTAGGATTGCGTAAATCTCCGATTGAAAGACAGACGCATATTTTCCTAACGAGAAGTACAGTCGAATGTTTTCGCGCTCAAAGAAAACTCCAGCGCCGGATCCTTGCCCAGTCCTGGAGCCATCTGTGAAAATGCGAAGACATTCCATTCCAGGTTCAGTGTCTGGCCAAAGCCAGTCCTGACGCCATGGAAATGTGACTGTGAAATTACAGCGCAGTAGGGTGGCAGGTGTCATTGCGTCAGAAGGCATATCTATGAGACAGGGGTCGTAGGATATTTCTCCCGCAAGTACACTTTCACTCCAATGCGAGTTGTACCAAAGACCATTTCTCTTTAGGCGAGAAATGGCTTTCAATGCACACCCTCTGATATATATGTCAAGGGGTGGAAGATTCATCATAGCATCTAGAGCAGCTCCCGGTGTGCTGGGGAAAGCCCCCGTGCAGCTGAGGCAGACCGCTCTTTGGAGTTTGGTGAGAGAAGCCACAGCGTGTTTGCCTGTTCCAGCAAACAACCGGTGCATATGAGATTATTGGTCTTATCATTGCCGTGTAGATCCAAAGGACCTTTTTCGGCGATAGGCCCCATGTTTTGCCAAAGGCACCTTTGCATTGCCACAAAGCTGACAGCGCTTTGGTGGTTTTAGACTCAACATGCTTTGACCAAAGAAGCTTGCTATCTAGGATGACTCCCAGGTACTTAGCTTCCTTGGATATCGGGATGGGAATGCCTTTTAACACCAGCTGAGTAATGCCAGTATTTTTTCTCCGACATCAGTCTTAAGAGGATTAACCGACAGCCGATTTCTCGTGCACCAGTCATCGATCATATCTAACGCCGCCTGCGCTTTGAGACAGACATTCGCTAAACATGAGCCGAAAGCGAGAACAGCAACATCATCCGCATAGGCCTGAGGCATTGAGAGCATCGAGCAGAGAGTCGACCACCATAAGAGCGGCGACAAGACGCCACCTTGCGGGCAGCCCCTGTTTACTCCAGACTTGACACATTGTTCGAGGCCTGCATCGGCGATCTATGTCCTGTGCACAAGCATTGCTTTGATCCACAAAACCAGTGCTTCATCTACGCCATGCCGTCTAGCAGCGTTACACATGCTGTCGAAAGTAGCGTTATCAAAAGCGCTCACAATGTCGACGAAAATGCCTAGCACGTACTCTTTTCTTTCGAAAGCGCATTCAGTTCTCCCAACTAGGTTTTGAAGCGCAGTCTCGCAGGATTTTCCGCGCTGATTATCATGTTGCATGTTCGAGAGAGGGTGTATTCGAAGGGCAACTTTGTGCACGTGCAACTCTACTAATCTCTCCAGGCTTTTCAGCAAGATGGATGTTAGACTGATTGGGCTAGAACTCTTGGCGAGTGAGTAATCTTCTCTCCCAATTTTGGAAATAAAGACCACTTTCACCGCGCGCCAAGGAATAGGTACGAGTATGTAGGCAAATGCCAGTCTAGCAGTGAAAATTCTTTTCAGAGTAGGAAGCAGCTGTCTTGTACATTTTTGCAGCATAACAGGGTATATCCCATCAGTGCCTGGCGACTGGAAGCCATCGAAAGATACCACAGCAAATTCAATGGCCTCAGTTGCAACGCGTGACGCAGTAAATCACCTACGCCGATTTGTTTTCATCGTTTCAGTCGCAGTTACCAATGAAGGAGTGTGCAACGAGCCGATGACTATTTAATTCTCCGGAAATGGGTCTGAAGCAGTAGACTAAGAGTTTCTGCTTTAGACCAACTTGCTGGTCGTGCTCAGGGATTTGATCCTTTCGCAGAAGGACTTATAGGAATCATTTTTCCGAGCGCCTGAGGTTTTGTTGATTGGTCTCACGCTGGGATTGAGGAGACGTAGTCCGCCAACATTATATCTACCTTAGTGGACAGTTCAAGGCAGGACCTGCCTTAGGCTTACGTAGGCTAGGGTAGGGTAAGGTAGGTGAAGGGTAAGTTAGGGTAGGATGGGACAAAACACAAAAGAAAACAATATAAAATAAAAACAAAAACAAAAAATATACAGTGATGGAAAAAAGAATAGGGACAAAACATCGCAAAACATATTTTTTTATTTTTTTTAAATATCTTCCATTTGGAATCCAATTTTTTGTATATTATCATCGCACTCATTTGTAAATTTGAACGCCGTATGCTTTTCTCCGAATCCTATCTTTATTCTAATTTGAAAACGGTTTATTGACATTAACTGTGTACTAGAGCAGTTACACAAAGCCGCCACCTGATCACTTATAGGAGCGGCGGAAATGAAACTCAAATAGACTCATTTGGTATCCAGTTTCATGAAGCCACGAGTTAAAGATTGCAAAGTGATCCTGGGAGACGCAATCGCCCCTCAAAACCGTCTCCTCCTGACTGAATTTTTTATGGAGGCGAGTAAGAAGTCAAAGCAGCAAACGAAGGTGTCTGAGAGAATCAAGTGGTATAAGCTGGATAAAAGAATAGGCGAAGCTTTTATTACCAGCATGAAAAACTACCTCTTTTCCATTATCGATGAGGTCGGTAATGAGGAGTGCAGAGCACAAGACATGTGGGATTCCCTACAACAATCTGGCCTGGAGAAAGCCAAATCACTGCTTGGAACATCTAAAGGCCCCTGCCAACACGCAAAAGAAACCTGGTGGTGTACAGACGAAGCCAAAGCAGTGATACACGAAAAGAAAATGGCTTTCCAAGCTTGGTCAAAGTGCTCTTCTACTAATAGAGAGGAAAAAGCTCGCCGTGAAAAGGTATATAGGTATAGATATTGCAAAGGTATCGCGAAGAAAAAGTGCGCCGAATTCAAAGCGAAAAGCATGGAAGGCCTATATCAGGAGTTGGAAGAAATATCGTCTTCCGCGTCTGACAGGAACCAGGCTACCCAGGAGCTTCAACAAAGCAATTTGAACAAAGGAGCAAATATCTTTAAGATAGCCGCCCAGAGAAGAAGAAATGCTCAGGAGATTCGTTTCCCAAAGTTTATTAACAATGCTGAAGGCCAACTCCTTGTGGAAGACGAAAAAATTCTCCACAGATGGCGACAGTATTGCGAGGAACTTCTAAACGAACAGTTTCCCCGAGTGTACTTTCCAAGAGCCGCCCCGAATCATGCCGAAATATCCGACATCACAGTCGAAGAAGTTCGGTACGCGGTTAAAAACTCCAAGAAAAGAAAAGCTGTTGGGCCGGACGGGATACCCTCGTGAGTTCTGGAAAAAGATGGGAGACATCGGGTCTAGATGGCTCATGGTTCTTATCTCCAAACTTATGAGAGGCGACACTATGCCTAATCAATGGAGGGAAAGCTATCTTCTTCCTTTGCACAAAGGAAAGGGTGATACGCGAAATTGTGATAACTACCGTTCTGTCAAGCTGATGTCGCACACCATGAAGATCGTTGAACGGGTATTAGATAGCCGACTGCGGAAAATAATACGACTATCTGATGACCAGTGCGGGTTTGTCTCGGGTAAATCAACAACAGATGCAATCCAAAGTATAAGGGTCATGATGGAAAAGCATCGTGATTCGTCAAAGGACTTGCATATGGTGTTGGTTGATTTCGAGAAGGCCTTTGATCGGCAACCAAGAGATCTTTTATGGGTCGCGCTAAGACAAAAAGGAGTTCCAGAAACCTACGTGCGAGTGATCATGGACATGTACAATAGAACAACGACAAGAGTAAGATGCACCGCAGGAGTCACCGAAGAGTTCGTAATCAAAGTCGGTGTACACCAAGGGAGCGTCCTCAGCCCACTGCTCTTTATAGCAGTCCTTGATTGCTTGCTTGAAGGAAAAGTGGCGGACCCCAATGTGCACCAGCTATTCTTTGCTGACGATGGAACCATTATAAGTGATGATCAGGCGTCCCTACAACGAGCACTTGATGTGTGGGTGGACATTTTTGAGGAACACGGGTATCGTATTAGTTCAAAGAAGACAGAGTATCTGTGCTGCCCGTTCTCTGACCCTCATCAGCCTATTCCAGACATTTACTTGAATGGAAGAGTGCTTCCCAAGTGTGAAAAGTCTAAATATCTGGGATCTATGATTAATAAAGAAGCAACTTGTGATGACGACATCAACCATCGCGTAAGCGTAGGGTAGATGAAGTGGCGGGAAAACTCCGCCATCTTCTGTGATCGAAAAATGCTCCCTAAGCTGAAAGGAAGTCTCTACACTTCAGTTGTACGTCCGGCGCTCACATACGGTTCACAATGCTAGACAATGCACAAAAAGTATGAGAGCAAATTAATGGCAGCTGAGATGAAGATGCTTCGCATGACAGCGGGAGTAACAAAGCGTGACAGAATTAGAAGTTCAAAGATCTGAGGAAGCCTCCACGTAAAAGAAACCATCACAAGAAAGATAGAGCGCGACCGACTCAGTTGGTATTGCCATGTTCAAAGGAGAGATCCTTTGAACCCCGTCCAAAAGGCAATATCAATCTACGTTCCAATTTCAACACGCAAAAAAGGCAGGCCGAAAAACAATTGGTGCAAACAAATGCAAAAACACCAGCATTTGATTGGCCTCAGCGATGAAGTAATCCCAAACCAGGAAGCCTGCCGCTACTTTCTGAGGTCAAACCGGCGGACCCCACAAGCGGACCAGTAGGAATGCAGTTAAGTGGGAAGGTTATGGTCCTACACTTCTGACCATAACGACGCCGGAAAAAAGGAAAAGAAGAAGAAGAACTGTGTACTAGAGCTGGAAAAAAATAATAGGGATAACTATCGAATACGAATATTTTTCGCAATTGTCACGATCAGTTTATGAGAGGAAGTTGTGTGTTTTTTTTTTTTTAAGAAACGTTTAGGGACTTTATTTTGATTTAAAAATTTCAACTGTATATTTTATTATGAGTAGAAATAAGATTTGTTCGATTGACGACCGTTCAAACGTTAAACATCTGCATGGAAAAGGGCTAACTACATATGTTAAATATAGCAGAACTTAAGTTCACAATGCTATCAAGACACAAAATAAGCTAGAAACACGGGGACGGCCAAGGAAAACCACGGCAGTCTTCGATCGACAGCTAGCAAGGGCATGCAAAAAAATTCCTTTCGCCTCTTCCAACAATTTGGAAATTGAGTTAAATGCTCCAATTTGTAACCGAACCATAAGAAACAGGCTCATAGAACGTGGCTTACATGGAAGGGTTACAAGAAAAGTTCCTCACCTCAGCACAGCGAACATCAAGAAATGGAAGAATTTGCAGAATTAAATCAGCATCGTCTGCATTGGAAAAACCTCTTATGGTCCAGTGAAACAAAAAAAAAATCTTTTAGGGTCTGATGGCAAAATGTATGGGCGACGTCCCAAAAACCAGGAACTTAAGTTTTCTACACTAGTAAGACGGTAAAACATGGTGGTGGCAGTGTCATGATTTGGGGTTATTCCTCATGGTGCGACGTCGTTCCTTTTTTTTGTATAACAGATAATATGAACGCTATAGTATACAGAGATATAATGCAAAACACCATGCTAGGCTAGGAGAATATGCCGCCTTTTTGAGAATATCAGCAAGATAGTGACGTCAAACATTTCTCAAGGCTTGTAAAGACATGGTTCCAGGAAAATGGGGTTAAAGTAATGGCTGTCGCAGTCACTAGACCTGAACCCAATTGAACATCTTTGGGGTGTCTTAAAAAAAGTAGTTTCAAAGTCTAAAATAAAAAATCGCGATCATATGTGACAGGTGTTCCAAGAAACTTGGAATGCTATTTCTACTAAAGCATGCAGAGCACTAGTCGAATCTATGCATGATGTGTTACGATACTGAAAAACAGAGGAGGAACCTCTAAATATTAAAGAAACAAAGATTTTGAGCCAGTAAGTAATATTTATTTAAAGTATTAAAAATAGTAAGTAATATTTAAATAAACTGAAAATATTTCAACTGTTCCTATTATTTTTTCCAGCCTTGGCAAGCGATCAATATAAATATACAGTTATTATATAAAAACAAAAATGGGATTCGGAGAAAAGACTATGACGTTTATATTTACAAATGATAAAATACAACATTTTTGCGTTCTAAATCGAAGATATTTTACAAAAAATAAAAAAATTATGTTTTCGATCTCTTGTCCCTATTATTTTTTCCACCACTGTAGGTATAAAATACAAAAATTGAAAACAAAAAGATACACAATAAAGTATATACAAAGTATAAGTATATTTTTATATTTATATACTTTTTTATATATATATATATGTCAAACAATAGGGAATGTCACTCATGATCGATTCTTTGTTTTCATTTTGTTTCTTATCGGAACAGTAATTACTACTGTTATTTGCACAGCTGCATTGTCCTTCTTTTGCGAGATTATTTCACTTTTAATAGCAACAAAAGAAAGGGTTTTTTGGTTGTTAATAATAGAAGGGAATTTTGATTTATTTTGAATTATAACTGAAAAAGTGTGAAAGGTGATGGTTTTTTTTTGTACTTTGAAATTGTGTAAAAATGTACGTAAATCATTGTAAATTTATTAGGGATGGGGCGTAAAAAGCGTTGCCCGAAAGAAGAAAGGCAGACTATAGAAAAAATGAGAAAACAGGGAAAAACTCTCAAATTTATAGCAGAATTAATTGGAAGATCAGTTAATTTTGTCTGTAATGCACTTTCAAGAACGCCAGCAAAAGAAACTCGAGGAAGGCCTAGGAAGACTACCTCTACCGATGATTCTCACATTGCTTTATTGGCTAAAAGAAACCCTTCAAGAACCGTTGCAGGTGAACTTGGCAACATAGCCAGTACTTCAACTGTGAGAAGAAGAGTGCTGCAAAGGTAACTTCCTGGAAGGATCACCCTTAAAGTCCCACTACTAAGCAAGAATAACATCAAAGCGAGAATGCAGTTCACCCTGTAGTTTAGAAACCACTTTAAGGATATGTTTCGTAATATCATGGAGTGATGAAACCAAAATTAATCTTTTTGGTTCTGATAGTGGCAGGACTGTTCGTCGGCCTCAAGGAAAAGAGTTTCACTTCCGATTTACAAAAAAAAAACTATGAAACGCGGAAGTGGGAGTGTCATGGTATGGGATAGTTTTTCCTGGTTTGGTGTTGGCACTATAATACAAATGAAAGACACCATGAACAAGGAGATGTATCGCGATATATTGAAGGATGTGATTTTTTTTTTTATATAATTCGTGCAGGTTCAAGAGTTACGCTCTTATGATGTTTGTCACACAACCTGGACGGGGTGCAAATGGTTCGTGTCGAAGATGCTCGTTCACTACTCTCCGGGGTGGTTGTCTTGGGATTCGAGAGATTTGACTGATTTTGACGCGTTGCTTGTATGAATTTTGAAATGATCTTATGTGATCTTGATCTTGATGTGCGTTCGTCAGCATTTTTTGATCATCTCTCATTCACAACTGGTGTTGTTGCACAGTTTTTTTTTCCGTATAGGAATTGTTCTTGGCTATGGTCAGACTTGAACTACAGACCTTCCGCTTAAAAGTCGGTGATGATTACCATTGCACCACGTTGCCATACGCTGAGGACAACGTGCCGTTAAGTTGGTACTTCCATCACGACAAGGATCCTAAACCAAAATTGGTAAGTGCTTGGTAAAGGGACAATAAAGAGTAGGTTCTGCCATGGCTTTCTCGTGTTCCGATTTTAATCCTATTGAGAATTTGTGGGTGGAGCTCAAAAATCGTACATTTCATAATAAAGAACAGCTATGGGCCGCGAATGAATAACATTGGAAAAATATTCTTGCCGCAAAGTGCCGAAAACTTATAGAGTCAATGCCAGGTCAAATAAACGCGCTTATTAAAAATAAGAGTGATCACTCTGTGCATAGATTAATTGAAATTAGTTCCTGAGCTCAAAAAATTAATATCTAAATAAAGCTTTTTTTCTTTTAGAATACTTGTGTTTGTTTTGAATTTCGTTATTATTTTGAAAAACGTAAATAGGACCAATTTCAGTAAATAATTGAAAAGAATAAATACCAAAGGAAAATCTAAAAGAACAGTAAATGAAATAAGTTCACAATTTAAAGCTTATATAAACAAAAACTAAAAGTTTCGGATTAGGTTTCATATCGTTTTTAGATTCTTTGAAAATTGTTCGGTTCTTCCTTTTCCCTATTATTTTCCACACCTCTGTATATATATTAAGATAGAACAAAGTAGGTTAAGGTAGGTAGTTAGGTTTCGTTAGATTAAGGTAGGCTTAAGTTTTACATATAATTAAAAAAACACGATATGTTGTTTTATAAATTAAACAATTTTTCTGAGCTTTATTTATTCTGGGAGTATAATAATAATATAATTCTAAGATTATATTTAATTGTCGAAAGAAATAGCTTTAAGTTGTACTGTTTGTTTTAGAGTGTCCGCTTAAAGTCAGTAACATATTTAGATTTGTTTAATAGTTAAGTTTGATAGTAAGTTTTAAGATTTTTGACTAGCGTAAGAGAGTTATAAGAAATGTTGAATAAAAATGAATTTAAAACTAAACAAAAGAAAACCGATCCAAACCTCGTACTTAACTGTATTCGATAAACGCTTTGAGAAAGTGGGAGAACTCAATTATTGGGGTACCATATTGATTGCATCGAAATAAATAAAAGGCTGCACATGGGCAAAATTATTCAAAACAAATCTTGTTTCGCATTTTATAAACACCATAATAATGCCAATGACACTTTACCGATGTGAAACTTGATCTTTGACTTAGAAGGAGGAAAATAGATTTCGGGTTTTTGGAAATTAAATGTTAAGAAGAAACTATTGTGGAAAAGAGGTGAATGGAGGAACCTACACAATTAAGAATTCGAGTAATTCTATTCAACCCACAGTATTGTCCGCGTAATTAAATCGCGAAGACTAATACGGGCAGGGCAGTCAAAGGAATAATGAGTGGAAAACCCGTAAAAGTACCACCAAGAATGCCACGTCGAAAATGGGAGAACAATATAAGGATGGATGAGGGACAGAACAACGAGACATGGACAGAACACACCCATGACAGAGAGTCTTGGCGAAGGATGATCAACGAGATTTGAACTTCCGAGTTCCAAATGGCCGGTAATAATAAATCCTTAAAAGAATCGAATTTTTCAAAGGCGGTCTTATAAACTTTATATTTATGTATACATACTTTTAATACCAAAAAAAAAAAAAATAATTAAGAAATTCTCTAGCTTATTATCTGTAGACCAAATAATTAAGAAGAGAAAAATTATACTTTAGCTTATTAGCACCAATCGAAAGAGAAAAACAATAGATAGAAAGATAGATATTTATTTCGTATAATAAATTTCTACATAAGTTTGATGCCGCCACATTTTACATTACAGGGATTTGATAAACTTATTTTTCCACTGAATTTTTTGTTCATATTACAAAAAAAATAATTTATATGTAGTAAATCTTTGGTGTTAACAGAAGGAAAAATACGACAAAAAACTTCTACAATATATGAGAAAAGGAAGAAAATACCCAGAACAGTAAAAATAAAAAATAACATAACAGGCTGAACGAAATAAAAATAAATAAATAAACAATAAATTTATAAATATATAAATAAATAAAAAAATAAATATTTAAATAATAAAAAAAATAAGTAAATAGATAAAAATATAAATAAATAAATAATTGGATATATATATCACTGAATATTTAATGCGTTGGAAGTTTGTTTTTATTATTATTTTTTAATATCTTTAAAGTTATTATTATAGCCTCCATTTCTTTCTTATTTATTTTACTGGTATAACGGAATTTGCTAATAATAGTATGCAAACGGAAATTAGTCTAGTATTAAAAACTATAACACTTTGTATTTCCTCGACTGTGTTGTGTTCGTAATTATTTACTAAAGATAAGCAGGTTTCCTATTGCGTAGTTTGAATTGTATATTAATTAACTTTATCGATGTCAGTTTTTAAAGTCAGTGGAAAGCAGGTAAACTTAATTTTATTTTTTATCAACAAAATTGATTATTACAGTTGTATGTTTTAAGGGCTAACCGTAATAAGCAGAAGCAAGCAGAAGTTTATGTCAGAATGTAACGAAATTCTCCCCTCTATTTCAACGAAAAGTCAAGATACCCACAATGAACAGATGCAAGCAGAAGGAAAGGAACCGTCAAATTGTTTTCATTCGATTTGATTATTTTCGGTGTGGCTTTGACTTTTTCCTTTTTGTTGAAATTAAAGTCATCTGCTTTATCATAGATGCACTTATTGTCCTGCACAATTGAAATCAAGTTGTTAACAAACTCGTACTCAATATTAATTTTTATCTTTTTTCTCTTTCCTAACCTCAAATGTCACTTGTCTTCTTTCATGAAGATCTTCCCTCTGCTCGCAACAGTTAACGAACAAACATTTAACGAAACTTCGTATAATCCCATTGTAGGCATACCATATGCTTTGCATGTAAGAAGACATCCCCTCTACTTGCATGCACCCCCCCCCCCCCCCCCAATAATCCAATTACTACATACAAATTTAACTTTTTCCAATTAGCATTATGGTTTTAACACCTTATAGGAAGGCCACGATCTCAGCGGAAGGTTTGTTATTAGTTTTGTTCTCGTCGTATGTAAGATTAAGCCTTTTTAGGCATTTTAATAATAAAAAAAATAAGTACATTTTGCTCTATTTACATTTACATGTTCTTATTTTAGAAAAAACACCATGAATTTACCGATATCTATGAAGTATAGAATCCTCAAGAAATCATACAAGAAAAACATAGGGGTGTTTCGTTCCGGTATACATGGATGTGGACTATTTTGTCTAAGAAATATAGAAGCTGGTATGTTTAATATAAAGAACATCATTACAATAATAAATAAATTACTTAAAACATTTAGTTAATATAATGAAGTAAGTACAGTATAACTAGTTACTAAAATACATTTATTTACTAAGCACATTGGTGTTAGTGCAGAGTTTAAAAAATTAAGATAAAGCTGAAGATATAGGATCATAAATTACTATAATTCCATATATTTTTTATATGTTTTAATAATTAATCAGATTGCTCTTAATATAAATTTGAAAAAGCTCTTACTGTCTTAAATGCTCGCCCAACCACTGGAAAATAGTAATTCCATCGCTTGTTGTTGTCGCCACATTTTTTTTTAAACTTTTTTTTATCATATCCCCGGGAAGTACATTTAGACGATTATCCCAGTTTTACCTATATCAGTAAACTACTTGTAAATCTGTTGGTTTAAATCTTCATCCTTGTTGTGTCGTCGTTTGGGAGCTTACGTATTCCGTCGGTTGTATGTTGTAAAATTGTCGGTTGTATGTTTTAAAATTCTAGCAAGACATTTTAATTTCCTCTGCGACAGTTGATTAGTGGAGGTCTTTGTGAATTTCCCTGTTTGGTACATACCATATTGCGTGGATAATAGTTTTTAGGATCCTGTTTTGCATCCCCTGGATTATTTGAGTGTTTTTGAAATTTCCCGCAGTTGTCCGTATATGCAGATAGATTTTATCATGGTTTGAAAAATGAGTAGCTCGTTACCTGTTGGTAGCCTAGAGTTTTTACCAAGCGTCCAATAGAATTTTGGAAATTTGTCATTTATTTGGTTTCTCTTTGGTGTCAATAACCACATCTATGCAACCATTATTGCATGAAAATCTCATTACCTATACACCTTTCTTAAGATTAAATCTTTTTGTGTTTCAACTTGTATATCGTTCATTCTCAAAATCTTAATATTTTCAGGTCCAAATGATAAAACGTTTATAAATTCTTCCGATATATTGGTCGAACCCTGACTCGGAAGCCTAGATAATGTATCAGCATGCCCTATTTGAGACCCTATTTTATATTGCCCCTCAAAATCATACATTGACAGTTGGATAGCCCATCTTTGCAGTCTTCCTGCAGCTGCAGTAAAATGTACATTTTTATGACTAAATATTTCCTTTAATGCCTGATGGTCGGCAGTAATTTTGAATTTGTGGCCATACAAATACTTATGAACTTTTTAACAGCATTCACAATTACAAGTGCCTTCCTATGAGTCTGGGAATAATTTTGTTCAGTTGCACTCTGGATCAAAGCATTCCAACGCATTGCTGTCGGCCATAAGTTGCTTTGCCTTATCGAATACTTTTTGGTGTTTAGATTCCACTCAAAATTTCCTTTAACAAGTCATACAATTTTTGCAATTTGGAAGCCTAATTTAGAATGAAACGATTATAGAAATATATAGATTATAGAAAGACCGAAAAAACTTTTAAATCACATTGTATAGACTGGGAGCTTCTAGAATGGCGCGAATTTTCTCCTTGTTTGCCCTAATACAAATTCCGCTAATAACGTGGCCTAAATCTTTTACCTCAGCCTGGAACCATTTGCATTTTTGAAAATTGACCGGAATATTATGTAATTCTAACCGATCTAGCACCTGGTGTAGCGTTTTTCCACACTACTTTTAATCTGCACCTCCAATCAATAAATCATCTAAATAGCACCCCACCTTCTTCAAATCGTTTTAAATGTTATCTATTACCTTTTGGAATTCTGCCGAAACAACTGAAAAACCAAAATGTAACCTGGCATATTTAAACAAGCCTTTGATAGTGTTTACAGTTAAAATGTACTGTGAGGTCTCATGTACGGCCAACAGCAAGTAAGCGCAAGATAAATCCAATACACAAAAAACCGAACAATTAATAAATTTTGCGAATAATTTCATTATTACCGGTAGCGGACAAATTCGACTTAGAATTTAACAATAGATATGTTAACAGCTATTTTACAATCTTACAAACCTTAAAATCTAAGCATAACCTTAGATCTTCATTCTTCTTTGGAACTACCACCATCACAATATATAACTGGCATTTTCTCTAATACTAGTTTATCAATTTCTTCTACTACCTTATCGCGAATACCAAATGGTATTGAATAGGGTTTCGAAAAACTAAGAACAATGTTGTCCTTAAGCTTTAATTGAACACAATAGCCGACAATAGGATCTCGCGTATCTTTTGAAAAAAAAACTTTAGGGAATCTAACCACCAACGCATCTAATTTAGTGTCCAGTGTTGCTATGGTTCTCTGCATGTTTTGATGTTGTTGGTTCCCTATTGTAATTATGTCTGCCTTGCGGCCTTGTTGTTATTTGACCTCTCCCTCGCTGCTGACTCCATTGATACTGCTCATTTTGAATTGATACACTGTTGAAGTTAACAGGTCTCATCTCTCGCTATTGTATATTTGTCAGTTCCATACTTTATGTCATCTCGGATGCTCTGTGAAATACAGCCCCATTTCGTTCAGAAGCTTTTATTAAATATCTTCTTGGTAAATACCGCAAACAAGCTTGTCTCGTAAAGCATCATCCAAAAAAGCTTTGGAATCACACGATTGAGCTAACGTTTTTATCTCAATTATGTAATCACTGATTGTTACATGTGCTTTTTGATTTCTTTTATAAAATTTATATCTTTCAGCGATAATTCTTACTTTTGGCTTAAAATATTTTTGAATAATAGCGATCCATTAAAAGTTTTCTTATCTGGTTTGTCTGGATTCGTTAATGACTTAAGAATTTTATATTGACCAATTAACGTTATCAAATACCACACTTTTGTTTTATTTTTCGTAATATTATTTATCGCCAACAAATGCTGAAGGCATTCCTTACAATATTCGAAGTCTTTCCCGGTATAAAATATTCAATTGCTCCTATGAAAACCATTCTCCTGCTGATACTACTACATTCCGAGACAAAATGATAAGACACCCTCTAAATTCCTAAGAAACACGAATTGTGTGTAATATATACCAATTTTACTTAAATCATTTTTTAATAGGATGCATTTACAGCGCCCTGCCATAAAATAACGCTGAAAAAAGCCCTTGATATTTTTTTTGTTTGGGGAAAACCCGGAAACTGGGACAAAAAGATAGGTCATGACGATTATTTTGAGTTCATTCTTCGTTCAGCGCGGATGTATTGAAGTAAATATTGATGAAAATAGTTGTGTTCTTGTTTTATTATCATTGTTTGTTAATATTGATAAACTTATTTTAAAAAGAAATAATATGGAACGCGGAAAAATGTTAAATTCATCTGAGATACAAACAATTTTGAAATTTAGGGTTTTTTTTTAATTCATTTTTATTTATAGTTTTAACTATCCTTACAAATATAGGAATCTTAGTGGCCCTAGGCGGACACTCTAAAACAAACTGTATAATTTTAACATATGCCTTACAATATAAATAACTTAAAATTAACATTATTATAATTTACTTAAGCTAAGAAAAATTTAGAAATTTAGGAATGAAGGTTGGAGTATTGCCAAAATAGTAAAGTTAATGAAGAGAAGTCGAACAGTAGTGACAAATGTAATAGGCGATCTCGAAAATTATGGCAAAATAATGTCTCCTGGAAGACCACCAGCATTAACTCCAAGAGAAAAACGTGCAATTTTGCGGTAAGCTTCAAATTCTTCTTTAACGGCTTGAACGGCAGTTAAAGCAGGAATTGAAACAAACATTGAAGATGGGAGGAGAGTTTTACAATAATGCGAACATCTCCAAAGGCGAAAACTGTTTCCGAAACTATGTATTTTTAATTTGCCATTGGAAGAAAAAGTGGAGGAAAGAAGTTTAATTTAGATGAATCTGGTGGCTGGGATTACTATTTTCACGACCTGCGTAACGAGCAACGAATTTTAAGTCGCCGTCAAATGAGAGGAGGTTCTGTAATTGCATGGGCTGGAATTGGCTACAACGGGAGAACTGATATAAAGTTTGTCAGGTAATTAGCGAACAAACTGGGAGGTTTTCAACAGAATAATGATAAAGTAGGTGGAAAGCAATACAACAATATTGCGGAATTAAAATATTCCATTAGTACAGAATGGAACAAGATGGATGTATAAAAATTGTTTAGAAGTATGCCTAAGCGAATGTTAGAAGTCATAGAAAATAAAGGAGCTAGCACACATTACTAGTAAAATAAAAAATTTAAATTTGCCTGTTGTTATTTAACTTCAAAATTCACATGGCCTATCTTTTTGTTTTACCTACTTTCCTAGTTTTTCGCAAACAAAAAAAAATTAAGGATTTTTTTTCATATTTAGGTTTTCCATTTAAGTGTTATTTTGATTATTATTATTTTTTTTTTTTTGTCTAATTTTTGTTTAGCCATTGAAATGTTCTTAATACAAAACGCACAGCGCACACTTCAATGGCTTCACCTTTATTTTCCGTTACGACTAAATTACTAATGCTAACATAGGTTTCTTACATGCTAGGTTTTTGCTAGGTTTTATGCTGTAGGTACTCGTAAGAGAGAGCGAATCTATCTCATCTACTCTTAATTTTACATCAATGAGTTGAAGATGGAATAGACCATTTCCAAATCATTTCCTCAACCTTAAGTCGAATTTACATAGTTAGGATATTAAAATTTAATCTGAAACAACACCATTGTTCGCCAGGCATATCTCAAGTGATGCAAATGCTTCGAGGTGAGCTCGCCCTTTGTATCCGTAGTCTTACTACCCTATTCTATAGCCCATGCATCCAGTAGTTTCAGATAGTCCTTTATACCAGATTATGTGGCGCGTAGCAGCTGTAGAAATGGATTCCCTTTAACGAAAAATTTGAAGAAAAAGTGACGAATAAGTTCGCTGGGTTACAGATTTTTTGCAAGGCGTGGTTCCACAGGTCTATATCGCCACCTCTTTGAGTTATTGTCTATCCAGCTGCAACCATCCAGAGATTTGTAGGAGTATATTTCACTAATAAGGGCAATGTCGACTCTTTTTGCCCTCGTCATTTGTGCCAGCGACTTGTGTGCCGCCGTATGCCTTGCTTAAGTTTAGGACGTTTGCTTCGCAGTCCACTTTTAATTGGTACTGTAATATGTCAGTTGTTATTATTTTGTGCCCTTCTTGGCCTTATTGGGTTTATTTTATCCCTCATTTGCTTGGCTATCTGTTCAGCGTTTGCTGAAGAGAGTTACGCGGCAGAGAGTGCAAGGCGGCGTAGTCCGGTAATTCTGCAAGACTTCCACATCCGACCCGGAGACAACTCAAGTCTCAGCTTATAATACTGAGATATCACAGCATCGCAGATATACGTCTTGGTGGTGACTTCGTCGATGTTCTTGATTTCCAACGTCGTTCTGTGTGTCAACGTTTAAACCTCTACGTCATCGCCCAAGTTTCGCGGATTATGCCCTTAAAGGGCAGCAGGTGACAGCTCTGGTCTTCTTCCGTCGAGTCTTCTTCCCCGACTCACCGAGATTGCCGGGTTTAGGATCCGCTTTGACTCTGCGGACTATTTTCGCATAGAATAGGCCCTCCTTCGTTGCCACCACGATTGTATCAAGTCAGGTTTTCTCCTTGGTAGATCCATTTTATTTCTTATGATCTTTCTTCTTTGTGGTCATTTTCGACCAGGTGTTATTGTCGGTGTTGCTGTCTTCGGTATATCTGTCGTTAGCTGCCTAGCCAGTTTTTCGAGGCTTGGCTTTCGAGTTTTCCTCAGCTTTGCCACCGTTTTTCTTAGCTGTGATATCGTTTTGGGGGCAGCTTATTTTCAAGATACCTTCGTCCCCTCTCCTGTTGGCAATTTCCGGGCTCGTTTTTTTTTTTGAGGAATTGTTTTTGCGTTGAGTTATTTTCTGTCTTATTATAAATGCTGTACCATCATGAGCTTTGTTGTCAGGATGATTTGTTTGAAACTTATTATAGTCCGGTATATTAAAGTAATTTCTGTCTGCGGAGTGAGTTTCTGAAATCAGTTAACAGTTAACTCTCAGTCGACTCGGACGTGTTTTCCATTATCTTCATCCCCGCCATTTAAAAACAAAAAATTAAATGGTGTCGCAAACGCAATCGAACCCGCATAACCCCAATTGAATTATCGTTCCACTTCGTGACCTAATTCTTCTTGCCCTTTAATCTTACCAAAAAAATGGAAAAGTGTTGTAGTAATGTCGACTGCAATTACGGAAATAAAACCGCTGACTTACTTATTTGCAGTAGCCTATGTGATAAAGCATTCCATTATACCTGTATCGGCTTATCGACACGATGCACGATCTACCTCTCCGAACTATCAAATAACTTCAAATTCGTTTGCGAAGAGTGTAAACAAATTTCGCCATCACACGTCATGATAGCCATTAAATGTCTTAGTGATACCATCACGCCGGGTTGAACAATCTCGCAGTTTCGAATAAAAAAACTTTCGAACCGTTTCGAAGTGGCTACGAGAAATATTGACGATATTATCAGTGCCGTGGACAATTCGTCCGAGTTCGCGAAAAAACAGTTCCCTACAATTAAAGATCTCCTTCATTCTAATGAATCCCATGACCTTACTAACCGGCTTGATGTGCTCAGTGCCGATGTAAATACGTTAATCGCGTCTGCATGAAAGACGCCGGACACTATTAATAATGTAATGACCTCCTTACGAGCCTCCTTACCTCTTCCTCCATAAAATTGTCGCCACCTCGTGATAACGGCCACTTTGACTACTTTCCATTAAGCGTTGAACTTACAACTAAGCTAAGTGACTTCAGTGATGATCTGGCAACAACTCTTTAATCCATCTTTAACATCACTGCAGAACTAAAAATCATTTCAACGAAAGTCGACTCTCTCTCGTCGGATATAACACTACAGCAACCTCCCGTTAACATGTCCCTGCTTGAAGAACTTCAGACATCACTCGTGCCAACTCGCTCGGTATATGTCTAAACCGATAAAAAGGACTCTTAGAGCAACGAACCCCTTTCAACCTCTACCGCTCCCCCAAAATTAATCAACAAGGACAAGTCGCTTGGAAAAGCTCAAAAATACTAATGTCTCCGAGTTCTACCTAAAAGGAGCCCCCCCGCACGCCAAAGTCTCTTGGCTAAAGAATTACGTCAGCCAACACTATTCAATAGCCCATGTGCAGTGCGTAGAGCTTCAGCATAATAAACTGAATAGCCCACGCTGCTTTAAAATTGTCACCCCATCGAAGTATGCATGGCTCTCCTGTAACCCTTTCGATATTGTCCTCACCATCGGTAACCTTAAAATATCTAAATGGTTATTACCCGATCCAGAAGTCCCAAACAAAAATAACAAAATAGCTAAGAATAGGCCTAAGATAATATTTACAGCAAGCAACCTAACAATTTTCAACCAAATTTCAATATGCATCCAAAAGTTCCCCCAAATCCCACCATAACTTGAGTTTCAAAACAAATCTCTTTCCAACTTTTACACACCCATCTATTTCTCACCTTTATCCGTCTCCCACAGCTCCGCCAAAACCCAAAATAGTTTGAGTGATTTCGTCTCTTTTCTGAGCTGCTCTTGTATCTTTCGCGACAGCATGCCATCGAACAGGTATCCAGTGGTATTCCGCGGTATATCGAGTTGCAGGTGAATTGTGAAGCGCGATTCAGTCGCGAACGCCGTTTGAAGTGGCATAGTCACGAATTTATCTCGGGCAGTTGTCGTCATCGCTTCGGTGTCGTTCGTCTCAAGTGTTCTTTGGAGCGCGTGCGTCCACACAAGTGCTTTTCAATGTAAACAAACGGTTTTTTCGGATCTTCTTGTTATTCTAGTTGTTGTTGTTTTTGCTTTTTTTGCTTGTGATAGGCGTTTATCGTCTTTCGCTGACCCACATTTCCACAACAGCGCGAAGGCGGCTTTTGATGGTTCTTTTTTTTTCTATTGTGTGTTACCGTGTGTAATAAGGCTCAGTTACATCGAATCGAAATTCGAGACGCGTGTCGCGGTATTATTAGACCAGACGACGACACCTTCGCATTTGTCCAGCTGTTACCTATGGCGTCGCGCCCTTCTACTAATTACCTGATCTGAATTATATAATTAAAACAATTTGACAGCAATCGTGCGGTGTGTATGATGCAGAGGGACCGCATAGAAACCAGTTCATCACAGAAAACATCAGCATGGCGTTATTGAAGTCTATTGTTTGCGTTCAGTGCGCGAAACGACACTTGCAGGTGAATTGCCTACTTACTAGCCGGAGTGACGTTTGAGTGGAGTACCTATGTAAACGGTTCGTCTCGCCAAGCTCGGTTTGGTAGGTGTGCTTGATCATAATTATTTTTATGTTTTGGTTTGCTTTCCTTTTGGAGTGGAACAAACAGAATGATTGAGACGTGAGGGGAATTTTAAGATTTTTTTGCATTCCGCAAATGGATGGATGCAGTTTGTGCGAGTCCGGTTGACCTTGTTTTGGTTCTATTCGGTTGGGGAATGAGCGACGAAAATTACCGTAAAGTGTGCCAGTGGCCAGTGCTTGTGGTGCGGTAAGGAGAAAATTATTTCCTTGGAATACCGTAAGGTTCCAAGTTGGTGCGAATATTGTTTTCTTTTTCGGAAGACAGGTTGCGTTCGAATGAGGTTTTTGATTTGTTTATTTGCATTGTTAAGTGGAACGATTGGCGTACCATATCAAATTGAAATGGAGTTTATTAGTTTATGAGTTAAACAACCGATCAGGCTAGAATTGGCTTGCTGTGGGTAGTGACATTTTGACTCATTTTTATTTTCGGCAGTGATCCTGAGGTTATTAAATAAAAGGAACTTGTTGTGTCTACCCTCCTTCAAGACTGTAAGGAAATTTTTCAGCAGCAAATCAGAAAATTTATTCACGGACAATAGGTGCTAAAAGTTCCTTAGCGGACATTTGCGAACTTAATGCTTGAAAACTTGTTCGAAATCTGTTCAAAAAGTAAGAGGATTATTTTTTGATTTCCGGCAAAAGGTTTTCTACAACTCGATCGGAGGTACTATTGTCGGACTGAGACGTTACGTTCGTAAATCGATATTTCATCAGATGCTATAGCCTGTTTCATACATCGTTATCGACTCGATTTAGGGATTCGTGAGCTATTTCCATTCGCCCCTTTGATCCAATAGTCCTGAAACTTATTTTTCTGCTGCTCGTTCATTAAAAAATGATGAAATGAGCTTGTCAACATCTGCCGCGACTTCTCTGATTTTGTTTGGGCGATTCGATGTGCCGTCGTTTTCAACGCCTTCACAGCCTTCTTGGTAGAGCTTATATCACTCGTAAGCCCTAGTTTTACCCATAGCGAAGTAACTGATATTCTTATAGCAAAATTATATGCAAATTTTGTAAACAATTAAATAATCGCTGATCGTATCAAAGCACACAAACCTGTCCGACCGCTGGCGACATACATACTAAGCAACCGGTTTGATCAGAAATGGGCGGATGGCCTGTGGACATGCTTACGAAAACAGGAAAAGAATCGAGAAAATTGAACGTAGTTAACGCGTCTTATTATAAGAAAGGACTTTAATTAATCGATCATGTAGGTAGGCACGTTCGGAATAGAGTTACAAATAGCTCCAATCTATAGTTTGTGTCTGCATTTTACACCAGATAATTAGAGTCTAATCTTAGTTTTAGATATGCGCAAGAATATAATATCTCGTATTAGCGGCAGCATGATGTGAGGTCCTCGCTCGTTGACTTCTGATTGACGACTGAGTGTGAGCAAGCTGCATACATAACACCCCTTAACACCCAGATGCTTCATAATAACGCGGCGGCTGTCTGCTGCGACCGGACCTGCGAAGTGTCGCTTATGATGTCGGCAGGACACCATTATTGGATTCCTCCATAAGTGTTTGTTGTCCGGGCTCCTCAGAAACGCACGACGGTGTTGCTAGAGGCCTCAATGATGCAGCATCAGTTGTGTTGTCCTCTTCCGGCTCGACCTTTTCAACCTGAGGCACTGCTGATAGCACGGCTACGTAGCTGATCTTGATGGCGTCGGACTACGCGTGAGTCCTTTAATCGAACGTTGAACGATATGGGCCCAGTTTGCTCGGACACCAGACCCTCAATCCATTTGGGTCCAACAGCGTAGTTATGCACCCAAACTGGGCTACCTGCAATGAAATGCTTAGTACTGCTAAAGTCGCAGACCTTACCATAGGTTATTTCTTGAGGCTGTAATTTGTCGAAGTATATTTTGATTTCCCAATTCAGCAATAATTCAGCGGGCGTCCGATTGGTCGTAGAGTGTGGTGTACTGTGCTGATTAATCAAGAATCGGGCAAGTGCTAAGTCGATGTTTGTTGCGTTGTCCCACCTTTTAAGATAGTTCTTGGTACTTTGCACCATGCGCTCCACTTGACCGTTTGTTGCAAGATGGAATGGTGCTGAGCGAATATGACGAATTAAGTTGTTATTCATGAACTTTTTGAATGCGTCAGAGGTGAATGCCGTGCCATTGTCCGATACTATTTCATCCGGAAGTCCGTGAGTTGCGAACAGTTGTCGAAGGAATTTAATTGCTGCGGCAGCAGATGTGGACTTTACAACAGTGACCTCAAGCCACTTGGAGTAGGAGTCAACCACCAAGAAGAACGTGTTGCCTTTAAAGGGCCCAGCAAAATCGATGTGGAGGCGAGACCATGCACGCTTAGCAGATTCCCAGTGATGCGTCGCTGTTTGTGATGGCTCATTCCTGTTCTGTTGACACGAAGGACAGCGTTTCACAAGCATTTCAATTTCAGCATCGATGTTAGGCCATCATACGTAGCTACGTGCTAGGGCTTTCATTTTAACAATTCCCGGATGAGGGGCGTGTAGAGCGCTCAGAATTTTTTGTCTATTCCTCTATTAGCGGATAGCTCGTTTCGCCGAGAGTAAAATGGGTATAGATTGTCGACGCTTTTAATACTGCTGCTGGGCCATCCCCTTAATACCCAGTTCAGGATTTTGGAAAGCTGAGGATCTTTGGCAGTTTGAGATGCTAGTAACTGTGCGCTCACAACAGGCGAAGTTGCCCACTCAATCATTAGAACATCCTCGGTTGATTCGGATTCTTGTTTTACAGAAATTGGGCAGCGACTCAGAAAGTCGGTGTTGGCCATCTTGGTGCCGGCACGATGTATAAAGTTGAAATCATATGCATTGAGGAAGACTGCACGACGCAGCATTTGATTTGAAATTACGTTTGGAACTGATTTCGTAGTAGTGAAGATGCCTAATAAGGGGCGGTGATCCGTAACCAACGTGAAGGGGCGGCCGTACAAATAGTTATGGAATTTTTTAATCCCTGCAACGAGGGCGACTGCTTCCCTGTCTATTTGGACGTAGTTTCTCTCTGGCTTTGAAAGTGTCCTCGAATAAAAGGTTATTGGTTTCTCTGCTCCGTTCGGTAATTGGTGGCTTAGCACAGCTCCGAGTCCGTAGGGTGATGCATCGCATGTTAATACCAATGGAAGACTGCCGTCATAATGAATGAGTACGTCGTCGGATGCGATTAGTTGCTTCAGGGCAATGAAGGCATTCTCGTGTTGTTGTTTCCACTGCCAGGATGAATTTTTATCCAGTAAACGGTACAGCGGCTCTGCTATAGTTGCTTTACGAGGAAGGAATGCGTGATAAAAGTTGATAAGTCCCAAAAATGTCTGTAGTTGTTTCTTGTCTCTCGGCGCAGGAGCGTTGTGAATCGCTTTGACTTTGCTCGTGGCTGGTCTTATGCCTAGGCCGTCGATTTTGAATCCTAAGAATTCTACTGAGGGCACCCCGAATTGGCATTTGTCTTTGCGAAGGCGTAGGCCCGACTTATCAAAACGTGAAAGAACTTCATGAAGTCTTCCAGCTAGTTGCTCTTCCGATTTCCCCATAATGACAATGTCGTCGAAATATGGCAAAACACCCGGAATGTTTTGCAGTATGTTTTCAATGCAACTTTGAAATATGCTAGGTACGGATGAAATACCAAACTGTAGTCTAGTTACCTTGAATGCTCCTTTGTGTGCCGATATCGTTTGAAGTAGCGCCGAACGCTCGTCGACCACCAGCTGTTGGTATGCCTGTGCCAGATCAATTTTTGCGAATATTGATCCACCTTCAATGGATGCTAGGAGTGTATTGATTGCAGGAATTTGATAGCAATGGGGTTTGATGACTCGGTTTAGTGTTGACTTGTAGTCCCCACAAATGCGAATAGACCCATCCTTCTTAATTACTGGAACTGTTGGAGTAGCCCACTCTGAGTATTCTACAGGTACCAGGATTCCCTGAGAGCAAAGATGATCTAGTTCTTCCTCGTATAGACCCTTGATGGCGAACGGAATTCGACGGCAACCTGACTGGCGGTGCGCTTGTATCAATGTGTAATGTTACGGGGGGCCAGTGTATCGACCGAGCTCCGAAGAAAATAAGTATTCAAACTTGCTCAGGGTTGACTTGATGCTGGCTCCATTGTGGATAGCATGAACTCCTTCGATTCGAATGCCAAGTGGTTCGAACCAGTTGCATCCAAGTAAGTTGGATCCACCAACAGAGACAACGATGAGTGGTAAATTGTCAATTTTACGGCGGTTGTAGTGGATTGATGTATCGAGAACTCCTTTTACCGGTATCAGATTGCGCAAGATTGGGATTTCCACGGGGCCAGTTGTATCGGTAAGTGGCTTCTTTGATGATGGTTACAGGCGAGCCAGAATCCACTTCGAACATACAAGTGCGGCCGTTGATAATAACGGAGGCGGATTTATATATATATACTATATATATTTTATATATATACTACCAGCGGTAGTATATGGTGGATTTTAGATTTTTCATGATATGTTTGGCGACAAAAACCTTGGCGTACGGCACGTGAGCTCAGGGTAGGAGATGCAGATCTCGAAGATTTTGAGGTTGATCTACGTGCGCTCCGACAAACGCGCTGAATATGGCCCTTCCGACCGCATGAGTTGCAAACTGTATCGCGATAGGGACACTGGTTTCGTAAGTGTTGACCGCCGCAGCCTGCACATGGCTGGTATTTCCTTTGTGATTGACTCTGACTTGAGTGGATACGGCTCGTTTGGACGTCGTCAACGGATTCGCTGCCCCGTGCTTCGGCGTTGTTGGCATCGCAAGAATTTCTGATGGCCATAGCACTGATGGCTGCAGCTTCACTAGTTATAGCGCGTTCCAAAACACGCTGCACTGTAAGATCGGTCTCAGCCAACAGGCTTCTTTGAAGACCTCATCCATCATACCGCATACAAAACGATTGCGCAGCATACGGTCTAATGCGACACGAAATTACAGTCCATTGCAAGGGTGCGTAAAGCTGCCATGTAATTACCAACTGACTCGCCCGGACGTTGATCTCGCTTGCGGAAGTTGAAAAACGCTACAATTTGCGATGGCCGTGGAGACAAATGGCTGGTTAGAATTTCATAAATGTCGACTAATTTGAAACTACTGACCAGTTTGGGAGCTGCCAATGACGTCAAGAGTTCATACAGCGGAGCGCCTGCCAAGGTAAGAAATGCCGCCTTATTGCGTGTCTCCTCTTGGACATCATTGGCCAGCAGGTACACTTCAAATCGTTCCATATATGTCATCCATTTGCCTGGGTGAGTTAGATCAAAAGGCTCTAGATTGCCAACCCCAGACATGGTAATTCGTTACTTCTATGTTCCGGAATTCCAAACAACAGCAAGTAATGGTGCTTGTAATTTCCAGCCGAATTCGCAGAGACGTGTCGTTGCGTTATTGTTGTTAATTCGTCCGTTCGCAGGCAATTTTCTTGGATTCCTTTTGTGTCGCACAATGAGGGTTGCAATGCTTAGATAAGCAGAACTCGTGTTGATGTACGCACTGAATGGCTTACGCAATCTCGTTGTTGTTTGATCCCATCCTCGTCGCCAGTTTTAGATATGAGCAAGAATATAATATCTCGTATCAGCGGCAGCACGATGTGAGGTCCTCGCTCGTTGACTTCTGATTGACGACTGAGTGTGAGCAAGCTGAGTGACCCAATGCTGCATACATAACACTTAGCATGCCACATCGTCAAATGTCGCATACCGTCATCAATTTGAGGTTCCCAAAACCAAAACTAGTAAGTAAAGAGTTTTTCAATAAGGGCGGGTAGATGTTGAAATGGAATAAAATAAGCTGTGTGTGAGGTATTAACAAATTTTTTCTTTTATTTGAAAGCCTCAAGTCTACCATTATGTACGAGATATGGCATCGTCCAAAAGCCTGCTTTGGCTTCTTACCGTGGCACGGATCCAATTTTCAATGACTCTTCCGTATAAATTCATCTGAATTTGAGCGATAGCCTGTGTTATGTTCACCTTAAGGGCGTCGGTCGAATGTGTTTTATTCACATAGACCTGCGACTTCGGGAAATCGAATATAAAATATTCTAGAAGAGTCAAATCGCATGACTTTGGTGACCAATTTACGTCACCTCGGTGAGCGATAACCTTGCGCTCAAGCCTTTCATGCAGAATGTCAATCATGGCGACCCCATCCGGCTGGAACCACTTGTCGTCTAGGTTCATATGGTTCAATTTGAGCTATAAGAAATTGACAACCATTGTTTTGTAACGCTCGCCGTTGACGATGCCGCCTCATAAACGTCGTTTTCGAAAAAGTAGGGACCAATGAGGCCGCCGGCCCAAAATCCGAATCAAACGATATCTTATTGGGGATGCATTGTCACCTGGTGAACCTCGTGTGGGTTGGTTGCGTCAATTCTCAATTTTACTCGATAACACAACCATTTATCCAAAAATACGCCTCGTCGCTAAAGATGATTTTTCGGCCAAAATTGGGGTCCGTGTCCAGACGATCCCAGTAAGCGAAAAAACGGCGTAGCCTGTGGTCATGAAATTTGAGCTCCTAGGTCAGTTGAATCTTTTACAGATGAAGGCCCAAGTCCCGATGCACAATTTGTGAAGTTGAAAGGCCGAGTTCTTGTGCACGGCGAGGAATTGACTACCTCGGTTTCTATTGTACACTTTCACGGACCGTGGCGATGTTCTCTGCCGATCTTGTGTTCCTTTGACGTGCGAATATTGGCTGATTGATTACCGAACCGGTGGTCCCAAATTTGGCCACCAAACGTTGAAGAGTCGACTGTGAAAAGCCACCAAGTCTATCGTAAAATGGGCAACGTTCGCACTCATTTTGATAATAACATTTTATCATTTTATCATGTAGACATGTTGTTCAATAGAGTAACTTGCCATGGTGATTTGGCATAATAAACAACAGATTTGATAGATGTCACCATAGGCCGACAAAATCTAGCTTCTATCCCTTTAGTACAGGGTTTTTCAATAGCGACATAACAATTTTTTACTTTGATACAAATGCACCATAAAACTTTTCTTTGTGGTCTGTCAATGCCAATACATCAGTTAAGGCTTTACCATAGCGAAGTTTAGGAAGAAGTCCCTCCGTGCAGGGACGGGTTAAGAATATGCCTGCAGCGATACCTCTCGCTTGTCGTAAAAGGCGACTAAAACAAAGGTAAACAAAAATCACATCTAGGTACTTTAGAAAACACCAAGGTGAGCCTAGGGACACATATACCACCATTAAACTGCCCCACAAGTGTACATGCAAATCAGTGGGTTGACACGACTGGAGATCACCGGTGTTGTAAGAGTAAGATCAAACAAAAAAATCTGGAGCATGCCCGTGTCACAAAAAAAAAAAAAAAAAAAAAAGGCCGAAAAACAATTGGTGCAAATTCAAAAACACCAGCATTTGATTGGCCTCAGCGATGAAGTAATCCCAAACCGGGAAGCCTGTCGCTACTTTCTGAGGTCAAACCGGCGGACCCCACAAGCGGAACAGTAGGAATGCAGTTAAGTGGGAAGGTTATGGTCCTACGCTTCTGACCATAACAACGCCGGAAAAAGGAAAAGAAGAAGAAGTTTAGGAAGAAGTAGAGTTTGATAAATATTAAAATCTTCCACCGAATTTCTGAGTTGTTGATCGCAACTTAAAGACTTCCATTTTCGGTCGTTATAATCTTCACACCAGACAAGCCGTGCATGTTGTAGTGGATAAATTCGGCTTAACGTATTCACAACTAAATATACGTTGGTCAATAAGACAACATCCTGGGCAGAGTATCAAAATAATCGCAGCGATAAAAGCCTCAATTCAAAACGAGCCAAATCAATCAATTCAGTGCCTTTCACAGGAACTGGAAATCGCCCAGTCCACATTGCGAGAGTTTTCGCACTTTTTCGCTATAGGGTTCGCGCAGGTTCAAGACCTACGCTCTTATGGTGTTTGTGACACACCCTGGACGGGTTGCAGAGGGTTTGTGTCGAAGATATTCGTTCATTACTCTCCTGGGGTGGTTGTCCTAGACAGTATTCGAGGGATTTGACTGAATTTGTCGTGTTGGTTGTAGTTCACAGTAACAGCCTAAAAATCTTGACCAACACCCTAGCAAGATGAAATTAGCCTAAGAACTGAAGCCGCTTAATCACTTTTAATCATTTGAACGCCCAAAACTTCTCCGATTGGGCTCTGCGAAAGTTTTGACAAAATCCTGAATCTCATAAAAAAATTCGTGTTCATCCTAATGGCCTGATAAAATGCTGAATATATGTTACTCGACAGTAACAAGCCCATATGTGCCTCAAGGGACTTCATTACATCCACATAAAATGACTATTTGGTGTGGATTTCATGTCGGAGGCGTAGTTGGGCCGTATTTTTTCGGCGATGAAAATGACTGGAAAACTATTTCTGGCCAGTATGGCGCGACATTAGTTTTATGTGGTTCCAACAAGATGGTACTATATGCCGCCATTGATCTATGGAAGGGGGAATGAGCACCTCTTTCATGCGATTTAACGCATGGATTTTGTTTGTTGTACGCCAAATCCTTAGCTTATGCCATCAAGTAAATTTCTACGCGAAATTTATAACTTTCCAGCCGATGTTTGGAGAGCATTGCTGGAAAATTGGTTTCAAAAATTCGATGGCTGCAAACGAATTCAAGTCTTTCCCTTCTTTTTTTTGGTCCCAGCCATATTTATTCAGCTAACAGCTCTAAACCATCATTGGCAATAATAAATGCTCTTCCTTCTGAATAGCTGTAAACACTGGTCCCACTTTCATAGTAAAATATAATTGATAAACGATGCCCCTTTTCAAATTGATTTCTGTTTTCCACTGTGCCAAAGTTCTTAGTGACGCCTTAGCTGAATTTAATCACCCTAAACCCTATACACAAATTCAAATTTGCTCCTTCTCCATAAGCCTCCATAAACCTCCCCCTACATAGCTACAGTGAACTCTTGTGTCAACGGTAATTGGCATTTAAATGTCTCATTACTATAGCGAATTATTTTCATTACGTCGCAAGTGTATTTACCCTTCCTCCAGCCATAAAGCCCCAAAGGTGTATAGATTACTAACCCTTGACCGGTTGACTTGCCACTGCATCGTTTTCGAGATTTTTTCCATTTTCCCTATCAAACGAGAGTTTAATTACCGCCACTTGATTGTGGAGACATCAAAACAAACTTCTCATTAAGCACTTAAGCCTGGCAATCGCTTTTCATTTACATTTCCATTGCGAGAGTGTTTAGTCGAAAAAAAAATTTTAAATATGAAAAGCAAGAAGTAGACTAGAGTAGACTAGACTGCGGACACCGGTCGTGGGTTGTTATGTAAGCTTGCACAACACCCGATAATTAAAGTAAGGCACTACTTGCCTCAAGCTGTTGCATGTTGCATGGGTAAAACGTCGGACTTTGAACATCCCAAAGTCGGATACGAGGTTCAGCGAAGTCGGATGTCGGCTTTGGCATGATTGTATGATGGCGTCTAATCGAAATGCCGACACATATTGTTGTGATTACTGCGGTAGATGAGGGATATAAAATGATTGCCAAAAATGGCGCAAACTGCTTTGTGTATAAAGAAGTCTAATCGCTTTTCGACACGATTGTTCGCGGCTATGGGGAATTGTGCTTTATTGAAAGGAGTAATTGCGTGGTTGCGCAATTGGGAATGTGAGAGTTGTGGGTGATGACTGAAGTCATCTGAAGTGATGACAAGGCATGATGCCGTAGCGCCGCATTAAGTTTTTTTTCCGGGTAGTGTTGACTATTTGGAAACCTGATTTTATGGAAGATTTCAATTCAAGGCCCCTAAAAAATAAGTTTTACGGTCAAGTAATTGAGTTGCTTATGAAGTAAAAGTTAGATAAAACACTTAAGATAGCCTGATTGCTGTGATAAGACCGTGACTTTTCAGTTGGATTTTATTTATTTAGGTAATGTAAGCAGGCAATGTGTTGCTGAATAGTTCGCGTGAACCCAAGGCTGTTTTAAGACTCAGAAATAAGATAATAAGACGGTGAAACTACTTCAACGACATTTGACTTAGTAGAATTGGATTCCTTTTGACTCTATTCTAACATTTTGTCAGTGAAATATCACTACCGATGAAAAGGTGATAATCGGTCCGAAATAATCCAGGGGAAGAAGACGGATGAGTCAAAACTCGAAAAGCTTCAGCAACGTTAACTGTGCTGAATGTATACTTGCATTACCATACAGCAGAATGGATCCATGCCTATCTACCAATGGAACGCGTCTCTCGTCTACTTACTCAAAAAAAGGCAAATAGGCAAGACCACAAAAATAGTGCAGCAAGGTGGTATGACAAACCGAGCCTAAACTTGTCATGTATAGTAATAGAGCCGAATCCCAAATAGTGTGGACGACAATCCAAAATTTGTCCTCATAAACAGACTGTTATACGGAATTCAAAAACAACCTGATTTTTTTCGTTGTATGCCACATGTACGTACATTTATATGTTCATGTGCTGTTTTCGCTTCCGATATCTCATGAACGAATAACGATATCGACTCAGGATCAATTTCATTCGACGCATAATTTTGTAACGATCAGCAGATAAATTTTGCACGAAAATAGTTCGACAGACCAGTGGCACTCACGAATATAGTTTTTCTACTTGGAATAGAACACATTTTTCTGTAATAACAAATACAAAAAAAAGGGAAGCTGATGAGGTTTACATGTATGAAACATTCTTATAAGCATTTGTTTGTACATCACTTGTCAAACTGTGCATTTAACCTAAAGTCAGCAGTAAAAGAGGTTATATTTGGCCTCTAGATTTCGAATCTGCCATGTCGTAAACTTATTTTAATAACATCTATCATGGGAACAAACGGACGCATTTTACTACGTAATAAAGTGCTAATTAAGTTTTCGGAATTTTTATAACAAAAAGCTAAACACTAAAGCTATCGGGGCGCAGTAAAAACGCTGGTCTCTAATCTCCAAGAGTATCAGAGAGGAAGTTTGTAGTTTGATAAACGTTTAGTATTACCTTTGTGAGTCCTAAAACACCAGCAATCGATGGAAATGCGAAAAAAATATAGTTAGGTGGGTGGAAAGTGCTGGCTTATGCCATGGAATTCTCGATGGCTTGGGTATGAAGCGTACGGCAGTAAAATTTGTTTCAAATTGTTTATTGTGTGACTGAACGGGGTTGTTCAAAAGACTTTAAATGAAGTCAATACTGGGCAGAAATATTGAAACAGATCATAACAAATAATGAAACTTGAATTTAGGTTTATGAATTGGAAATTAAGGTTCGGTCGTCTCTCGGAAGAATCCGGGTTAGTTAAGATCTAAAAAGCATCGACAAATTCCATCGAATGTGAAGGTGATGGTCACTGAGTTTTTGATATTAACGGCACAATATACCTTTAATTCTTGGCAGGGGGGCCAAGAACAGATAGAGATGTAGAACAAGAGATAATAGAAATAGAAATGTATAGCATCATATGAAAGTTCTTGCTCCACCGAAAAAATATATCGGTCCGCTCGTCGACCAGCACTCAGGGCAATCCTGTCATCTGTGATTGTGTTGCTAAAGACTCCGATCGTTGATGATGCAAATAACCGAAGATGTCGGCAGTCATACGCAGTTTTGCTTTGAGCCCTTTTCTGCCGATTCCTAGGATTTCGCATATCCCAGGTTTTCGATCACTCTGGTTTCAAGACTATGAAGTTTTTCTTCCAATTTTATTCAAGAAAATCTTGATTTGATTGACTATTTTAAAAATTAGTTAAGAGCTAGATAGCTATGGGGTTTAGTCGTACCGTCGCTTTTATCTTTCCTTCAAAGGTCTACAACCACAAACCTTGTCGAATTTGTGTCCTTCACCCTCTCAGCATTAGAGAATGAGAATGAAGTCGATGTCATTTCAACTGATTTCAGTAAAACCTTCGACAAAATCTCCCAAAAACGAATGCTCTTTAAACTGGCTCTGAACCCACTGCATTGAAGTGAATATTTTCTTATTTAAGTACCCGTTACAACTCTGTTCGTTTAAGATCTGTCTTTTCTAACCCTTTCTTAGCTTCTTCCAGCGTTCCCCAAGGCCTAGGTCAATTTCTTTTCATTCCTACCATTAATGACATTAAGTTTGTCATCGAACATTCCCACCTCTCACTGTATGCCGACGACACCAAATTCCTGAAGACCATTTCCTCGCAACAAGATCCTTCCCTTATCGGAAATGCAAATTAATCACCTTTTCTCGTAAACGAATCAAACCTCCTCTTCGTATAAATAACAGAACTATCTAAGTGACAACTAGAGGCACACAACAGGGGCGAGTTCTCTCCCTACTGTGGCTTCTTACAGTTAACAAAATCCTTAAAATCTTCATGGAGAGAGGCGAAGACGATAGCATATGCGGATGACCCAGTTATCTTGATAAAAGGTAAATTTCTACCAACTATCACCGAACTGATGGAATCTACGTTGAAGGAACTCTCCTCGTGGGCAAGACAGAAAGGTCTGAGAATAAACCCCTAGAAAACCGAGCTGGTTTTGTTCACCAGGAAAAGGAAAATCCCGATATTTGCACCCCCAAAGTTAGAGGGTACTACCAAGTACCTAGGCATTATTCTTGCTCCAAACTTTACTGGAAAAGGAATTCGGAGGAAGGGATGAAAAAAGGATTTAATGCTCGGCAAAAGTTGGGGCTTGCAACCGAACATCATATATTGAATGTACACAGCAGTCATCAGACCCATTATAACTTATGGGGCCCTAGTCTGGTGGACTGCCAGCAGCACGAAAAGCTTTATGAGCATGCTCAACAAAGTACAAAGGTCGGCCGCTGTTTGTATAACGGGAGCTATGAGAAGCACGCCGCAAGCATGATACTTCATCTCCTACCCCTGGATCTATTCATAAAATGCTGCGCTGCAAAAAGCGCTCACAGCCTAAGGGAGTTCTCTTTTTGGAAGTAAGCCAACTATGGACATGCGGCCACACTCAGAATAATAGATGACCTGGGAAAGAAAAATGGTTTTAGTAGCCTCGCAGCTACGACCGACTATATTTCACCCTAAAATGACTTCTCTCTCAGAATACCAATCTTTTTTCCCCGATAGAGACGAATGGCTATCAAGCGCCGTAATTGACGACCACGAGATTACCCTCTTCACCGACGAATCGAAAATGGACACAAGCACTGGGGCCGGGATCAACTCTGATACCCTGCACAAACAGGAATCCTTTCAACGGGTTTCGTTTAATCTAAGTCCAACAACTATTTTCACGCCTCCATACAATCACTTGCCATGAATTCGTTCCTTTGACCTCACCTCCGGAACCAAGTATCCTAATTTCCTTATCTTCCATATACTTAACCCCTCACAATCCTATCCCTCCAACATCTCCAACCCAAATATCACTCTTTCACCCAACTCTTCGTCTGTCCCAATACCAACAACTTCTGCCCCATTTACCCAATCCTCTGTCACTCCTCAATCTTCCGTTGATTCTCTTTTGCACCCTACACTTAAACTTACTCAGCTAACTGCTGACCCCACCTCTCGCTACGCTCTTTCTCGACTAAGAGATCGAAACACGTATGAGAACGTTTGTCTCTTTCTGGCTTACTTCCACGATATATCAGACTCGGTTTGTTATGAAGGTAAAACAAACACAAACGTCATGGTTTTCGCTAGCTTCAAGAACCTCTTCATCAAATACCATTCACTTTTCAATATTTCGCCCCAAAAAGTGTTAAAGGATTTTGATACCTTCCGCCAATACATTCATTCAAAATCATACCTTCAACGTAGTAGAGCTGACCACGACAAGTTTTTTCGTCCCTAATTGTCTCTCTCTTCCTGCCAAAATATACCTCTTACCATCTATTATCAGAATGTAAGAGGTCTTCGCTCAAAAACTCAAGGTATTTTCCAACAGTCACATATTATCCTCCCAACTTCTCGACTTTGTTTCAATTAAGATTGGTCTACCCCTGAAGACATTATACATCATTTGTTTCTTCATTTTGCCTTCACAACCTATCGTATCCTATCAACTCGCCATTAACACAATTGACCAAATAATTGATTTAAGAGACCCTCAGGATGAAATCTTTCTTTTCGGTGACTTAAACCTTCCTCATCTTAAATGGGCTCAATCATTTGATCAATCGTTTTATATTGCCACCAATCCCACTACTACCAAACTACTACCAAAGAATGGCTCTTTTTGGATCGCCTAGCAGATTCAAACCTTAGCCAATTTAATGGCGTCTTAAACTACATGGGTAGACAATTAGATCTCATATTCACAACTGATCCCCTCAACTCTTCTGATTCACTTTGTCCCCTTTTCCTTTCAACCATCGATAACTTCCATCCTCTCCTCCTCCTTTCCTTTTTTCACGATTCTCCATTACAGAACAATTCCCCTACAGTTCTGGTATCTCACGATTTCCACAAAGCAAAATTTCACCTATTCAATGAATACCTTAAAAAAGCCCCTCTCAATGTTGATATCCTAACCGTAAATAATGCAATATCCATATTCTACAGCGAAATATTTAATTCTATCTGTCTTACGTTCCCATTTCAAAACACCAAACTTTGTCCACCTCCCCACCCTGGTATAATCGAAAGCCTCGTTCTCTAAGAAACAAAATAAATAAGCAGTGGACAATTTTCCTTAGTATGAAATCCCCTAATGACATTTCTAACTACATGGGCAGCTATCTCCACTTTAACGCCTCTCTATCAACGCTATTTAACTGAAACCCAAGCCAATCTTATGAGTGATCCTAAGTCCATCTTTAAGTTTGTTAACTATAAAAAAAATGTGATGGCTATCCTACCTCACTCTCCTTCCATGATCAAACCTTGAATGACCCCAATATTATCGTCAATTTTTTCGCCACCTTTTTTAAACAATCTTTCGCCGACGACTCCTTTGCTCCATACTTCGATTATTTACCGAATTTCTCCCTTGGTCCATTTCTTCCTCGCACAGTCGATTCCCATGTCATCGAAAACAAATTAAATCTACATCAATCTGAATAGATCTGACGGTCTCCCTGCCATATTTCTAAAAAAAATGCTCCTCAACTCTCTCTCTCCCTCTCTCGAAAGTCATCAGTCTATCTCTATCCCTAGGTGAATTCCCCCGCTTATGGAAAACCTAATTTATCACTCCTATACACAAAAACATCCGAAGAACGTTGTTAACAACTATCGTCCCATTGCCAAACTGTCACATATACCCAAACTCTTCGAGAATACTTTGTACGAAATTCTAAGTTTTGGTTGCAAGTCTTTAATATCCCCTAGGCATCACGGTTTCCTCAAATGCAGATCTACAACCACTAACCTTGGTGAATTTGTGTCCTTTAACCTATCAGCCTTAGAGAACGGCAAAGAAGTCGACGTTATTTCAGCCAATTTCAGTAAAGCTTTCGATAAAATTTCTCACAGACTGATACTTTTCAAATTGTCCTCCCTTGGCTTCCCCACTTCTTTGAAGTAGATATCTTCTTACATGGAAAATCGCTGTTACAGTATTTGTTTTACATCTGCCTTTTCTAACTTTTTTTTTTTGCTTCCTTCGGTGTCCCCCAAGGTAGCCACTTAAGTCCACTTCTTTTTGTTTTTTTCATAAACCATATTGAAATGGTGATCAAACATTCCCACATCTCACTATATGCCGACGACACAATTTCTTCAAGACCATTTTCTCCAGTCATGACGTTTCTCTTATTCAATCTCACCTCAATAGTTTTTCCATCTAGTGTTCCAAAAATTGCTTGGAGCTTAACATTTCCAGATGCCAATCAATCACCTTTTCACGTAAACGAATCAAACCTCCTCCTCGTCTCTACTTCCTCAATAATCAACCCATCTCCACCGTTCAGGCCATTCGCCATCTGGCATATTATGTGACCAGGAGCTAAATTTTCGCGCACACATCGATGAAATAGTCCTTAAAGCCAATTAGGCACTCGGTTTCGTGAAGCGATGGTCTAAAGAATTCTCGAACCCTTACATTATCCAATCTTTCTACATAACCTTTGCCCGGCCTCTTCTTGAATACACCTCTCAAGTGTGGTCTCCTTACCAACAAACCCACATTTTTAGAATCGAGAGCATCCAACGCCGATTCCTACGTTTTGCTCTTCGACGTTTTCCCTGGTACAATCCTTTGATTTTACCACCCTACCAAGACCGCCTTTAACTAATTAACATGAACACGATGGAGGAAAGAAGAATTGTATCTGACGTTCTTTTCATCCATCGACTCTTTCAGGTACCATTGACTGCGCAACCCTCTACAACTCTGTCTCTATCAACACTAACCCCCGCAATGTATGAAATACCCGTCTCTTCTATCTACCCACCCCCCGCACTACCTATGGCTCAAATGAACCCAAATCTCTCATGCTGGGGTGTGTTAATTCGAATCATTACTTCGATTTCAACCTCAGCACACCATGCATAAAAATCCCCCCTCTCCCTCTCCCGTTCTTCTTAGCTTATAAGTTAGATTAAGTAAGATTAAATTAAGTTAAGTTAGCTTGAAATAAGCTCAATAAATGGAAAGTATACTTGGTATATAGTTTCAGTTCGTTTGCGTGCTGCTGGAGTAACAATATTTAGTTGATCCATGTTTTTTTTTTTTCATTAAGTTTCTTATTTATTAGTATTGTAAGTTTTATACATTCATCCCTTTAGCGATTTGTGTCAATTGTTTCTGCACCAGTGTTTATTGTTAGTAAGGTCATTTCGGGAATGTGTTTGCTATGATGTGATTAGTGATATAAGAGTAAGTTGGTTGGAAGGATTGGCTTCAGTGAATGTCTTTTTTTTTGAGTTAGGATTTTTGAAGTTTGAGGAACAGACTTTGCTGCTTCTGCATATAAAAAAAAATTGCTGTTGACGGTAGTAGTAGCGTTAGTATTTTTTTATTTTTTATTTTTGGAGGCTTCTACTATCTGTTGGAGCACTCACACACAAATACTGGTCCATTGTACTACCAGACAGACACCTTGTCTTTATTGTATTTTCTCCGTTGTCCGGAGAAAAGTGAGGAGGCGCTTCAGTGATGTAGAGCTAAGAGATTCGGCACCCACCACGTCGGCCCCAAGGGTGCGTCATCCTCCTCGCAACATGCAGCACAGGTAGGCGTCTCACTGATGCCAAGCACGTAGAGATGCTTGGCAAAAGGTTAATGGCCCGTAATGATGCCCGTAAGCCTTCTGCAATCATTTCTCCTTAAGGATAAGAAAAATGTTGCGGACTTCTTGCATACATCAGGGCGTACGCGCTTAGTCATCCTGCAACCTGGATATTCCCTCCATCTACGACTGTGTACATTAAAGACCCAGTCATTGATGTCAGATTTGACCGTGAAAGCAGGTAGACCTAAGACCCTCCTCTGAGCTTCTTCTAGCGAGTTCATCGGAGATCTCGTTTCCTGGGATTCCAATGTGACCTGTGACCCATACAAGCCTAAGTGAATTTAGTCTTCTGACTTTGTTCAAGAAGGTCTTGAGTTCATGCACTAATTTGGAGTTGGATAGAGGATTGGACGCAGCTTTGAGTGCAGCTTGGCTGTTACTGCAAACGCATATGCTTTCTCCCCTCCACCTGTGTTTCACAACATTAGGATTGCGTAAATCTCCGATTGAAAGACAGACGCATATTTTCCTAATGAGAAATGCATTCGAATGTTTTCGAGCTCAAAGAAAACTCCAGCGCCGGATCCCTGCCCAATCCTGGAGCCATCTGTGAAAATGCGAAGACATTCCATTCCAGGTTCAGTGTCTGGCCAAAGCCAGTCCTGACGAACTGGAAATGTGACCTTGAAGTTACAGCGCAGTAGGATGGCACGTGTCATTGCATCTGAAGGCATATCCGTGAGACAGGGGTCGTAGGATATTTCTCCCGCAAGTACACCTTCACTCCAATGGGAGTTGTACCAAAGACCATTTCTCCTTAGGCGAGAAATGGCTTTCAATGCACATCCTCTGATATATATGTCAAGGGGTGGAAGATTCTTCATAGCATCTAGAGCAGCTCCCGGTGTGCTGGAGAAAGCCCCCGTGCAGCTGAGACAGGCCGCTCTTTGGAGTTTGGTGAGTGAAGCCACAGCGTGTTTGCGTGTTAGCCTGATCCACCAAACAATCGATGCATATGAGATTATCGGTCGTAGATCCAGAGGACCTTTTTCGACGATAGGCCCCTTGTTTTACCAAAGGCACCTTTGCATTGCCAAAAAGCTGACAGCGCTTTGGTGGTTTTAGACTCAACATGCTTTGACCAAAGAAGCTTGCTATCTAGGATGACTCCCAGGTACTTATCTTCCTTGGCTATCGGGATGGGAATGCCTTTTAGCACCAGCTGAGTAATGCCTGTATTTTTCCTCCTTCTCGTGAAGAGAACGACATCAGTCTTAAGAGGATTAACCATCAGCCCATTTCTCGTGCACCAGTCTTCGATCATATCTAGCGCCGCCTGCGCTTTGAGACAGACATTCGCTACATTCGACAGAGAGAACAGCAACATCATCCGCATAGGCCTGGGCATAGATTCCAGAGGCATTGAGAGCATCGAGCAGAGAGTCGATCACCATGCACCATAACAGCGGAGACAAGACGCCACCTTGCAGGCAGGCCCTCCAAACTTGACACATTGTTCGAGGCCTGCATCAGCGATCAATGTCCTGTGCAAGAGCATTGCTTTGATTCACAAAACCAGTGCTTCATCTACGCCAGGCAGCGTTACACATGCTGTCGAAAGTAGAGTTATCAAAAGCTCCCTCAATGTGGACGAAAATGCCTAGTACGTACTCTTTCCTTTCGAGAGCGCATTCAATTCTCCCAGCTAGGTTCTGAAGCGCAGTCTCGCAGGATTTTCCGCGCTGATAAGCATGTTGCATGTCCGAGAGAGGATGTATTCGAAGGGCAACTTTGTGCACGTGCAATTCTACAAATCTTTCCATGCTTTTCAGCAAGAAGGATGTTAGACTGATTGGTCTAAAACTCTTGGCGAGTGAGTAATCTTCTTTCCCTATTTTGGGAATAAGGACCACTTTTACCGCGCGCCAAGGATTAGGTATGTAGGCAAGTGCCAGGCTAGCAGTGAAAATTCTTTTCAGAATAGGAAGCAGCTGTCTTATACCTTTTTGCAGCATAACAGGGTATATCCCATCAGTGCCCGGCGACTTAAAGCCATCGAAAGATGCCACAGCAAATTCAATGGCCTCAATAGTTGCCACGCGTGACGCAACATTCCAGCTACGCCGCGTTGTTTTCATCGTTTCAGTCGCAGTTTCAAATGGGGGAGTGTGCAACGAACCGATGACAGTCTGATTTCCCGGGAAATGGGTCTGCAACAGTAAACCAAGAGTTTCTGCTTTAGACTTGGTGAAGGGACCATCATACTTTCTGAGTTCATCCCGCTTTGTCCATTTTCCTCGTTTGAGAACGTTAACCAACTTGCTGGTCGCGCTCACAGATTTGATTTCTTCGCAGAAGGACTTATAGCAATCATTCTTCGATTTACGAATAAACTTCTTATATTCCTTCTTCTTCGATCGATATTTATTCCAGTCATCTTCCGAGTTCGATTTAAGCAATCTATTCAGGAGACTTCTGGCTTCCCTGCGAAGACATTGGAGCTCAGCGTTCCACCAGGAAATCGCCTTCCTGCTGGGAGGTTTTTTTGACAGGACATGCGAGTTCGAAACAGTTGGTGATGGCGCTGCTCAGGTTATGAACGGCGCCCTCCACCAATTGATTTGTTTTGAGTTTTGGCAGGGCTTGAGTGGATTTCTCAAGCTCCTCTCTGAATCGCACCCAGTCCGCCTTTCTCGGACCCGCTTGGGCTGCGAGGGGGAGATCCCACACTTCAATTGGAATTCGATGTATCTATGGTCTGACAGCATAACATCTGGTAAGTCTCTCCAGTTAGTGATGCCTTCACATGCCTATTAGACAGGGTTAGGTTAATCACTTCTTGTCGTCTCGCCGTCACAAAGGTTGGTTGAGAGCCAACATTGTTGATGATAAGGTCAGACGGAAGAATGAAGTTTAAAAGATGGTCTTTTAATGTGCACCAGCTATTCTTTGCTGACGTTGGGGCCATTATAAGTGATGATCAAGCGTCCCTACAACGAGCACTTGATGTGTGGATGGACATTTTTGAGGGACACGGGTATCGTATTAGTTCAAAGAAGACAGAGTATCTGTGCTGCCCGTTCTCTGACCCTCATCAGCCTATTCCAGACATTTACTTGAATGGAAGAGTGCTTCCCAAGTGTGAAAAGTTTAAATATCTGGGATCTATGATTAACAGAGAAGCAACTTGTGATGACGACATCAAACATCGCGTAAGCGTAGGGTGGATGAAGTGGCGGGAAAACTTCGCCATCTTCTGTGATCGAAAAATGCCCCCTAAGCTGAAAGGAAGGCTCTACACTTCAGTTGTACGTCCGGCGCTCACATACGGTTCACAATGCTGGACAATGCACAAAAAGTATGAGAGCAAATTAATGGCAACTGAGATGAAGATGCTTCGCATGACAGCGGGAGTAACAAAGCGTGACAGAATTAGAAGTTCAAAGATCCGAGGAAGCCTCCACGTAAAAGAAACCATCACAAGAAATATAGAGCGCGACCGACTCAGTTGGTATTGCCATGTTCAAAGGAGAGATCCTTTGAACCCCGTCCAAAAGGCGTTATCAATCAACATTCCAATTTCAACACGCAAAAAAGGCAGGCCGAAAAACAATTGGTGCAAACAAATGCAAAAACACCAGCATTTTATTGGCCTCAGCGATGAAGTAATCCCAAACCGGGAAGCCTGCCGCTACTTTCTGAGGTCAAACCGGCGGACCCCACAAGCGGACCAGTAGGAATGCAGTTAAGTGGGAAGGTTATGGTCCTACACTTCTGACCATAACAACGCAGGAGAAAAAAGGAAAAGAAGAAGAAGATATTGACCACAGAATTGACTAAGATTGGTTGCCGATATCGTGTTCGATATGATGAGGCAGACCCTGTGCCTTTCGGATCGCTCATCATAAAGGATCGTAGCATCACATATACCACCAAGACCACACAGGCGTTTATTCCATACCCATGGTTCCTGAATAGATACAATGTGATGATTTGTACTACTGCATGTAGGTTAATCTGAGTAAAAATCATAGATTTAGACTGCGAAACACGTTCTATCCTTCGACTACTTGACATCAAAGTGGAATAAAATCCTACCAAGGCTGAAGTAGGGACGTGAGTCGTACGCGGATTTCAGGGTTTCGACAGAGCCGTTGTCCAATCCACAACTAGAGTGTAGCCCTTTTTTTTCAAAGAATTATTTTTCTCCTTGTAGGAATAGACAGTCTAGGCCCTCGTGTCGAGCCCCGGGTTCTGCGCACGTAGTCGCGTCAGCACTTTCAGCTTGTTTTCGGGTTTTCCCGGAATCCAGCAGATGGCGCGCGTTAATTTTGGGAGACTAACTACCAGATAGGTAGTAGTTTCCAGGGTAGGCATTTTCGGCACCATGCTCCTGATCCAGGCAGATGTCTGCTGTGAGGAACAGCTCACCACCAAGGTACCATTCATCAAAGCAGACCTCTCAGCCTTAATACAAAAGCCTGTTGCTGAAGCTAGCTCTAGTAGATGATCCTCGCAGTGTTGGCAATCTGCGCTGGTCATTCTGCTGTCACTGCAAGCCTTCCCTATCCTGACCTTTTCAGAGGAAATGGCTGCCTCTTTGTAGGAGAGGAGCTTGTCTCGACTCTTTACGGTCACTTGTGTTTCCTTTCCAGAGGAAAGGGTTTTGTTGTGCCAAGTGTCCGCCTCCGATGAGCAGTCTTTGGTTCTCTCCGTCTTCAGATTTTTGCTTTGATCTTATCGCCGCATCTATCTTCGGACTCCGATTTCCAGCCGCTAAGTCAGAGGAGGAGACATCACGCTCTCTCTCCCCAGCAAGTTTGTCCCTGGCGGCCGTCTTCCGTTTGCGAGTGCTCTTACCTTTTTCGGTTCGAGCTCCTGTTCCCTTCTGACGCCGCTTTGGAACAGCTCTGCCACCTTGAGGTTTGTTGTGATCCGAGACCGCTTCGCCTTCTGCGATCAGAGTCTGTCTGTCAGCATCATCGCCTTTTTCAGCGATGGCGCCGGCCATAACAGGACCTTGAACACCTCCAGCTCCGTCAGTTTTGGAATCTGGCACGCTCTTATTGGGGATTTGGCCGTGACCAATAAGTGGAGGAGTGTTTGAGGCGCATGCCGAAAGTGCTGGCATGCTTGTGCCTCCTGCAATAGCCTTCACCAGCCGCCGACCCTTTCTGCGCTGCGCGCCGCCAAGATGTGCGGGGGCTGCAGATGAGAGGGTCGGGTGGGTTTCGGTAGGGGATACCTCCGCCGATCTAATCCTCTTAACTGCTTTCCCCAGAGGTTCGCCTTCAATCTTCGTGCCTTCGGTTGTGCCAGCTTCTTTGCACGATTTTCGGGCACGCTTCTTTCTCCTTCTTTTTTGGCACTTAGCAGTGCAATCTACAGTGCGTCCCAATTCTGGGGCTCGTTCAACCTTAGCGGTTTCCCGTGCCGCGCAATCGTCGGTATCGCCTCCGTCGGTTGCACCACTCATGTTCAGTCCAACCAGATGGTCGGACAATGAGCCGCAGGAGTCGGTGTCGCTCTGGGCTGCCGGAGAGTTACGAATGAGTGGTGGCCTGCAGAATCCTTGCCCCGGCCGCGATCAGGGAGATTGCGGGTGGATTTCCGCTATTGCGGGTGCCACCTGGAGTATTAATATCCATTTGTTTTTCTATTCATCCATCAAAACTCAGTTCTCCCGGTCTTAGTTCGAGGTCATTGACCATCCTAAGCCCCTCCGCCGTTAGTGTTAGTAATAGTTGTGGATGCAGTAGGAGGTTGGGTAGTTGAAATCTCTTCTTTTTTTTTAAATATTTGTATTTATGGATCATTTCTTAAGTGGATCGTTTTTGAATTTCCTCAATTATCTATTCTAATATCGAAAAAATAAGAGTTACATAAAAGAAACTTATAAAACTTGTTGCGGGATATTGGATTTGACAATAAACCTATGGGCAGAAAAGAAAAACATATATCGGTGATTAAGTAAAGTTTCGGCCTTGTTCCAGCATTTTTCGAACGTTTTGCGAACGAAAATAACATTCTTATCGCTTAATGTATTGTAAATACTAATTGCCTTCTTATAATATCACAAACATATTATGTCTTAATTGGAGAAGTTATTTTGGCGGTAGTTATTTTATTAGATTAAATAAGTTTATGCTTTGTTGAAATAGTGCAGTATCGTGTAACGATTTGAACTTCACAAATATTTAGACGTCGTCCTACTCGCCATTGACAAACAATGGCAGAAGGTTAATGAGGATTCAATGTTATTGATTAGGCATTGAACTTAGCATCGAAATATCAAGGGCATACGACACTTCTGCAATCATAACTCTTGTTAAAAAATAAAACTTCAAGCTACGTTAATATCTGGAAGTGGATTCCAAAATCTTTTAGTTCTTGAATTAATAATCCTAACTTAACTTTATAAATATAGAACGAACACTTTTATGAAGGGCCTGCAGTTGTCAATGAAGCTCTGGACTTCCGAGCCTATAAGCTATAACAACGAAGCACACAGCGAAGATATAAACAATAATTAAAGTAACATGCTGGCAAGAAGAAACTCAACTCCGAAATTGGTTGCAACAAAGCATACTTGAACACACCCAATTGGCCCGCCATTTTTTTTAATTGTTTCATGATCAGTGCTCTTTTTCATACATTTATATCATTTACAAGCTATCTTTCTGTGTGTTAATTTTTAGGAGATGAATGTCGATAAGCGACTTTTGCGCCATTGCATTCTATTCTGTTTCAAATGAAAAAAAATGCTGCTCTAGCTATGCAGCTGGTAAATTTGACTTTGGGTGAACATTCTGTGAGTTATTCAACAATTAAAAAATGGTTTGCAAGGTCCCGTAAATTACTTAACTGGTCAATCAGATTTATGGCGAGTTCAGATGGTTCAATAAGTTGTGATGGTAATATGTAAAAACAAATAACATTGAACGACTTCTAAAATACTATAATCTTTGTACAGTGGAACTTCCATAACTCGAACTCCCAAAAAAATTCGACTTACAGAAACGTCGACTTAAAGACATCTAAACAAAAAGTATACATTTAATTTTTATTTAGGTAGAGAAAATTATATGTATATACAGTGAGTGTCATTAATATTCGGTTTTTATCATATGGTATACTTTATGAGAATTTTCCGTACTAAATTTTAAGATAACGTTGATTATTTTTTATTATTATTAATTAATATATTATCCTCTACGTATTGCGTTAAAAATAATATACTTCTGTGTTTGCTCTATTAACCAATACAGATGTAAACGCAGAAGGTCGAAATGTAAGCGCTCCATTAATATTCGGTTTTCCTTTTACTTTCCTGAATTTGACATTTCTCCCGAATAACGGTTCATCTGTTCAGTGAATCTGTTTTAGTAAACTACTCAGTAACTATTGGAATACTTTTTAATTACATTGAGTTCAAGATCGTTTAGTTTTATTGAAAAAGAATCACAATGGGCCGAAAAGGAAAAAATTCAACTATAGAAGAACGAAATCTTGTTATTTTTCATTTTAAAAAAGGTGAAACTTACAAAAAATTTGCTGAAATTTTAAACATGAAGCCAAATACTGTGGGCGATATTGTTCGAAGATACAAAACTGAAGGCAGAATCGAATCAAGGAAACAATTGGGTCAACCGAAAAAGTTAAGGGAGAAAGAAGAACGCTTGATTGTCAGAAAAATTAAAGTTAATCCTCGTCTGAGTGCACCGAAAATTGTGAAAGAAGTTCTGACTGAATGTGGGAAGCAAATATCTGCATCAACTGTGCGTCGTACTATTAAAGCACAAGGATATAATGGTCGTGTAGCCAGAAAAAAGCCATTTGTTAGCTTGCAAAATAGACGAATTCGATTAAAATTCGCTCAGGAACATAAAAATAAAAATGCCGTAATATTTGCAGACGAAAGCAAGTACAATCTCTTCGGGTCAGATGGAAGGATAATGGTATGGCGCAAAACAAATAAAGAGCTCGAAAGTCGAAATATAAAACCAATTGTTAAGAATGGAGGGGGTCACGTAATGGTGTGGGGCTGTATATCGGCTAAATGCGTTGGAAATTTGATATTTATAGAGTATTCTGAATAAGGAGTGTTATTTAAACATATTAAGAGAAAATTTAAGACAAAGTGCGGAAAAAATGGGAATTTCAGAAAACTTTAAATTTTACCAGGATAACGATCCGAGACATATCGTTCGTGAATGGCTACTTTACAACTGCCCTAAAGTAATCCAAACACCGGACCTGAACCCCATCGAAAATTTATGGGATGAATTAGATCGTCGGGTTCGTGAATATACTGTTTCTTCTCTAAGTGCACTGAAGACTCGACTGCAAGAAGAATGGAGCAAAATCGGTACGGATTATATACAAAAAATTGTGAGAAAATTGAAAATTGTGTGACACAACGTCTTAACGGTCATAACGAATAAGAGGTATCCCACAAAATATTAAATTAAATGTATAAGTGTGTTTTTCAAATAATTTAGAAAATCATGTGAGAAAAACCGAATATTAATGGAGTGTTTATTTCTTGAGTTGTTTTGGTTTTTTTTTTTTTTGTTATATTACATTGTTTTTATTTAAAAAAAAACTGTGAATTTTAATTATCAAATAAAACCTTTTTAAGTAAAAAAAAAAAGATTTGCAATCCGTTTGATTTCACGCTCAAGTTTTCGTGTTCCACTCGAGAGTAAAGAAAAACCGAATATTAATGACACTCACTGTACATATTTCATCACCAAAATATTTAAAAAAAAAAAACAGTAATTACACTTTGATTTTTTTTCATTACATTTTGCTTTGTAAAAAACTTCAATTTCGTGAATTACATTTAAAAAAAACGATTCGGCGTGTTTTTCTCAGTAAGGAGAGCATCACGATTTGTTTCCAATGCTTCATGCACTTGGCTTGCCTTGGCTGCACAATTAAGTCTTTACCTGGTTCTGCACCGATTTCATCGTCACTTACGGCTTCCAATACAGACGCTACCGATAAATTTCAGAATCGGACTGTGTTGGACAGATGATAATTTCATCATAATTTAATGTATTCTACATTTTTCTTGTCTATTTTGTAATCGAGAAAAAATCATTTGCATTTCTGCGAACTCAGGCATGGGAACACCAAAGTCTACGTGAATTCCGTTGTCTCTAACCTCTACCCAACATAAATCATCCTCTTCATCCCAAAGAGAATGTTTGCCAAATCCAGGTTTAATAAAATAATTTCGTATCGTCGAGCTTTAAACATCGCAGTTCCACGATATTGAAACATTTTTTAGGCACTCCAGTAAGTTAATTTTTGGATTGACATGACCTTCTTCAAGCGGAGCTAGAATTTTAGTGATGATTCTTTTTCTGTAAAAGCACTTAAAGTTCTGTATCACTCCCTGGTCCATTGGTTGTAGGGCTGCTGTCATGTTTGGTGGAAAAAACAAGCTTAATGGACTTAAAATTTTTGAGAGATTTTCGGGCGTTGCAATTGTCAACAAACATCAGAACTTTTCAATTTTGATTAAAAAACACATTATTCCATTCTCTTACCAGTCTTCAAAAAACTCAGTCACCATCCATGATTTTTTGTTTGCTCGATAGGCAAATATTTTATTCCTTGTAAGCATCGTGGCTTATTGTTTTTGCCGATCAAAGGAATTTACAGCTTTTCTTTTCCACTCATATTTGCAGCAATCATGCATGTTACCCGCTCCTTGCTATGTTTACCACCATGACATTTTTCGCCTTTGAACGCCAAGGGTTTCTCTGGAAGACATTTGTAAAAAAAGGCCAGTTTCATTTGCATTAAAAATGTCATCCTCACTGTAGCCTTCGATTAGTTTTGGCAGAATATGTTTTTTCCAATGCTCGCAGTCTTACTGACTAATAGTGGCACTTTCTTCAGAAAATGTTTTTTGAACGATTCCCTCTTTTATTTAAAAAAAAATCTCATCATTTTCTAAAACAATTTCTTATCACACTGAACTTACCTTTTTTTGAATTAAATCGAGCCAACCAGTGCTTGCGGTAAAATCATTTCTCCCAATTTAATGGCAAAACTCTTTGCCTTCTCCCTAATAATCGTTCCAGAAATCGGCAAATTCAAATCCCTAGCTTTCGAAAACCATTTTGACACAGCTAAATCAACAGTTTTAGATTTAAGGGACTTTTTTCTCATTGATGTTTTTTCGTTTGGTGAATTTTCAACATTTTTTCTTATAGCATCTTTGTTTTTGAGAACTCTCAACTTCGCTAATGACTTTTAGTTTTTATTCGAAAATAGGATGCTTCAATTTTCTTCTTCTTCTTTTCCTTTTTATCCCGGCGTCGTTATGGTCAGAAGTGTAGGACCATAACCTTCCCACTTAACTGCATTCCTACTGGTCCGCTTGTGGGGTCCGCCGATGCTTCAATTTTCTACCTGACATTATAACAAAAAAAAACCGTACAACACTGAGATTCAAATAAAAAACATACACGTCCTACTCATACGTCATACAGTAGACTGCAGCACATTAAAAAAAATTATCGGGAAATTTAAAGCAAAATTTGAGTTAAAGCGAATTTTTGCCTCTAAGCAATAAAAAAATTCGAGATACAGAGAAATTCGAGTTATAGAGAAAAAAATTCATGAAAATAGTATTGAAAATGCAAAGTTCCGGAGAAAGACTTTGAGTTATAGAGAAATTCGACTTGTGGAAGTTCGAAACATGGAAGTTCCACTGTAGTGGGTTTATTACAGGCAACTGTCTAACGTTTTTGAGCAAAACTCTTACGTTCTTATGTTAGAAGGTGAGACGCAATTTTTGAAAATACTTTCAATACCTTTATGTGTTATAAAATGAATTTCGAATGTATCATCACCCTTAGCAATCCATTTAAAATTCGATGTTTCTACTCGTATGTTCTCATTTTCTCATTTTGTACACACTTTCAAAGAATTAATAAATTGTTCGATTGCTCGGCCACTTCGTTTTGAAGCAACAAAGGAGTCGGAACAAAAGCACTCGTCTCGTTTAAATTAATTCTCGTTGGCAATACTTCCTTTTAATTCATTGTTGGATTCTTGTTTCGACCTCCTCGGTGTGTTATCACACATTTTTTGGTCTATCGAATTCGTTTGAATTAATGAAACATCTTCGTCCTGAGTATGAGTGCAATATTAAAGTTAACTAAACTACGCGGAACTCATGGCCGTCTCAAAAGTTCTTTGAGCAAATTAGCTTCGTATATGAGAATGAAACGTAGAATTAGAGATACGTAAGAAAAAAATAATTGAAATATGGGATGACTTTAAGGCCTCTCAACATGTTATGTATGAGTTGGCCGATTAAGAAGGTTATGTCGATCCCGATCCAGCGTTCATGGAATTCGAATCAAAATACCTCACGGTCAACTCAGTTTTGCTTGCCGCTATGAAAAGAAAAAAACACTCATCTGCTAAACAATCAGACCAGGATATAGCCCAACTAGCTCAACAGAAAATGAAGTAGTGAATAAATTAATAAAAAAATCCAAGAACAAGCTCTTCTAACAGAACATCTTAATGATTCAATCGTAGCGTCGTCGTCCAATCAAGATACAACCTTGCCAAAAATTTGGATAGAACTATTTTCAGGAAGATACTGCGAATGGCCTGCATTTCGAGATATATACGTAGGATCTGTGCATAATAAGAAAGCTTTATCTCCAACGCAATCGGCTTATATCACATCTTTGGGGAGATGTCCTGACATACTAAACCGCATTCCGATTTGTGATGCTATATATCCGTCAGACGTTGCTTTGTTATTAACAATTTTATAAAATATTTTTTTTTGATTTTTCATCTATAATTATTTCAAATGCTTCCATATTGCGCAAAATATCTGATGGAGCTGATGAAGTATTTAGAGGTTGGAATTCTGAAAACTCGTTAGATAAAGACCCTTAGTTAATTTATGTCTTAACCAACAAAGTTGATGCAGAAACACGACAAGCATGTTCGGAGTATAATGTCGATGAAGAGTATCCGACCATAGACAACTTTCTTATTTTCCTAGAACGGCGATGTGAAGCTTTGGAATCATGCAGAGTTAATTTCCGAGAACCCAGGGCTAAAGCTTCTGTTGTAAGAAACCATCACGTTTCATCTTTTCCTAGTTGCCCTAAATGTTCAGGATCACATAATTTATATCAATGTAGGGAGTTTTCAAACCTTAGTATTTAGGCCAGAAGAGACTTCGTCAAATTAAATAAATTGCACTCCAGCTGTCTGCATAGTGATCATCGATCAGCTCGGTGGCAATGTAAAATACGTTCAAGGACTTGCAACACTCGACATCATAGTTTAGTTAATTTGGATACGACTAACTCCGGTTCTTCTAATGCATATTCGACTAACTTTCTATCTCCTAATTCTTCGCAAATCGTTATCGAGCCTCAACATGGACTATTGAGGGGGTAAACCCAAAATCTTTTTCCACCCAAGAAGAAAAGAAAATAGACGAGCATTTTTAAAAAAAAATCATAAAAGGGACGTCGATGGGAAATATATCGTAGATTTGCCGTTTAAGGAATCACCTCGCCTGAAGTCTACGGAGAAAAAAATTCAAAAGAATGAAGATCTTCGTTTAGGCTATATTCGATTTCATCAGGAATAATTATCGCTGGGGCACATGCATAAACTTGGAGAACAAGATGTGGAAAAGGAAAACGTCTTCTACTTGCGATGAGTTTGAGATTTCGAAAATATAAATTCGTCTTTACAGATATTAGATGACAGAAACAAGATGTTTCGACAAATCTGGGTGTCGCAAAAGGACAGACATTTTCTCCGCATAGTTTGGCGGAGGTCGCCATCCGAACCTATTGAACAATATGAGCTATGTACTGTGACGTATGGAACATCGTGCGCACCGTTTCAATCGATTCTAGTCTTGGAGCAACCCGCACATGATTATAGGAAGAAGTTTCCTAGTGCAGCAGAAATTATCGACAACGATTTTTACCTGGACGACTTTGCGACAGGAGCTGGTACATTGGAAGACGCAGTAAGAAAATGGTATTCATTAATAAAACTACTTTCCAGGGGAGGATTCAGGCTTAGCAAGTGGCAAAGCGATTGCCTAGAGCTGTTACCGAATCATACAGAAGGACAAGTCGATAAATCAATGTATACAAATGCTTCAACATTAATATTATCAAATGTATAACAAGACGTCAAATATTGCGAGATATAGCAAGCATTTTTGATCCAATTAAATTCCTCACGCCATCAGTATTTTGTTCGAAATCATTTTTTAGGATCTCTGGCACCGCAAATTAGAATAGTATGATGAAGTCCCAGACACAATTTCTAGGAGATGGATTCAATATCGCCAAAAACTGACCATCCTCACTCAACTCGCTATCTCAAGGGCAATTGATTTGTCTGGAGACTACTTTGAACTCCACGGATTTTCGAATGCATCGGTCGTAATTTATTCATGTTGGAGTCTTCCGAATGGAAAATTGAAAACTCAAATTATTGCTGCTAGGTCTCATGTAGCGCCCCGAAAGAAACTGACTATCCTTCGTCTCTAATTATGTGCCGCGCTCTTGCTAGCCAGACTTCTTCAAACAGTACAAGGATCCCTTCAAATCAAATTTATTAATGTATATGCTTGGAGTGATTCGAGCGTTGTTTTATCGTGGTTATCGTCACCGTGCCGCCGCTGGGTTGTTTTCGTGGGAAACCGTACTTCAGAAATTCTGGATACGATTTCAAGAATCGTTGGTTTCATGTAAAATCGGATTATAACCCAGCTGATTGGGCTTCCCGCGGAATGGCACCATCAAAACTATTGGAACGCCCTCTTTGGTGGCATGGTCCAAATTAGCTCGTAGAGGAATCTGTAAATTGGCCAATAGCAAGCGAACTCAAGGAAGATCTCGATGTGTTAAAGTAGAAAGAAAACCCGCAGCGCAAGTTTTACAGGTCATTACTTCGGTCCATCCTTTCGAATACTTCATCTTCTCATCTTGGGAAAAGTTAATCCGCAGCACAGTCTTTATGTTTTATTTCTAACTGTTGCAAGCTAACGCATACATTTTCTTCTCATTTACAAGCTCAAGAAATTCGCAACAAAAAGTTCAAGTTGATTAGAATCTATAACATTTCAATAAATTTGGAAAATTTCCTAATAATTGCAAGCTTTCAAGTCTTAATCCATTTGTAGATGAAGATAAAATACTTCGTGTTAGCGGTCGGATCGAGGAGGCTAACATTGACTACGACGCAAAACATCCCATTATAATCCCCTAGGAGCACCGCATTACAATGCTTATTCTAGTCGACGCACATCGGAAATTCTAACAGCCAGGAGTATCGTATATTGTAGTCTGTAGAAACTTGCTGCGGAATATCTCATATTAATGTATATCGTGCTTTAAACAAAGAAATGTTCGGTGTTGATTATGCCGGTCCAGTTGCCCTTAAACTTAAACTAAGAATTGGAAGGAAGTCATCCCATATCTCTCTGTTTTTATGTCCGATGACGAAGGCGATACATCTCGAGCGATCTCGAACTAGTGAGTGATCTCACTACTGAGGCTTTTTTGACTGCATTTCGTCGATTTGTTGCCCGCCGTGGGGAACCTTCAAACATGTACTCAGACAGTGCAACAAACTTTCGTGGAGGAGCACGCGAGTTATCGGAAATGCATAAGCTCGTCCTTTCAGAACATCATAACTCATTGGTCAAAGAAACACTCGCTCGCGATGGTATAACGTGGCATTTTACACCTCTCTCAGCACCTCATTTCGGCGGATTATGGGAGGCGGGTATAAAATCTGTCAAACATCACATACGAAGGGTAATCGGAGAAGATAAGTTCTGTTTTGAGGATTTTTATACTCTTCTCACAATTGGTATAGCAATGCTCAATTCGAGACCTTTATATGCAGCGTCGGATAGAGATCTTGATGTATTAACACAGGAACAATTTCTTTTAGGCAGATCATATTCATCAATTCCAAAACCATCCTTGGATATTTCGGCCAATCGATTCGGACTATGGAAATCAATTCAAGCTAAGATCCAAGGCTAAAGATGCTAAAATATCTAACATCATTACAATAAATGAGCTCGTTCTAGTGAAGGAAGGCAATCTACCCCATAACAAATAGTTGATGGGACGCGTCCTTGATCTACATTCTAAGAGTAGCCACTTCAAAGACAACGGCTGGAAACCTTCTTCGTCCGGTACAGAAACTGGTAATTCTATCATCGTGCTGAAACCTTGTTCTAGAGGCGGGGGAATGTTTGAGAACACCTTCAATATCTTTATATGTTATAAAATGAATTTCTCATGTATCATCGCCAATACTTCGTTGGAATTCATTGTTGAATTCTTGTTTCGGCTTCCTTGGTGTATTATCACACACGCAGTTTTCGGCATAGTCGGGGGGAAGCAACTAAAAACGAAAAAATGGACTGTGGCCGGAGTTTATATCGCTTTGATATAAACTATACTCTTTGTAGAGATCCTCGAACTAACACTTTTATTTTTGTAAGGTCAAAAAGTATTTTTTTAGGGGGTATAAATTCTCCCTTAGTTTGTAAACCTACCTTTTGCTCTTAAAACGGATTTTGCTTATTTTTACATTTTCAATAAGCAACAACTTGTAAAAATTACTTCCAATTTTTACTTATTCTTAGCAAAAGTACGGATCGGCTTTTGATTTTATAAGTGGTGAAGATCGATAAGAAATCAGCACAAATTAATTTTGAAGTTATCAATTTGTATTATAGTATTATATTGTTACGTACCATCGTATGAATTGCTATACAATAAAATATTTATAATTAAATGTAATGTAATATAAAAGATGTGAATGTGCCATTGCGAAGATGTGGACTGTCACCCCAGAAGGAACTGTGGATCTCAGCGGAAGCGAGCCGAGCATGTTGAAAAGAGTTTTTGGGTATTAAGATAAATTCTGACAGTCGATCGAGACCCAAGTACAATAAAGTTTAATCCAAAAATATCACCCCATATCAATATCGTTTACATAAAAGAGAAACAAGAAAAAAAAAATAACCACTATTGTAACTTACTATTAACTACAAAAGGGGGAGTGCAAAGAACCCCACATACAGTTTATTTTCACACGGTCATCAGACAATTCGTTCGTTGTTATAAAATTAAAGTTGTTTTATATACATAAAGTTCCCTAGTTCGATGAAATAAAATTTGTGGATCTATATAAAGAAAAAAAAAAACATAAAACATATACACCCAGTTCTGTTTTTATACGGCTTTGGTTTAACACGGTCTACAAAAAAAAATTGATTCCGAAACTATTTGATTGACATTTTAAAGAGAAATATTTTTACTAACCGTAATCTTTTAGAAATTTAGTTAGGGAATTCGCCTTTCTAGTTTATTTTTATAGCAGTTTAACTATGTATATGTACATACATATATTTCAGTCTTTTGTTTAGTTTCAATAAAATCAGACGCATACTTATACAAGCTGTTGACTAAGTAACAAAAAAAAAATTAAATCGATAGGAATACGGGTAAGTCATATTTATAATAAATATCCGAGCTTATTGATATCTTTATTAAATTATTGGGCTCTAAGAAAAATTAATACCACAACTCCGAAACTTAAAGGGTATATCTTTGGAAACTACAACTTTCTTATTTTCCTAGAACGGCGATGTGAAGCTTTGGAATCATGCAGAGTTAATTTCCGAGAACCCAGGGCTAAAGCTTCTGTTGTAAGAAACCATCACGTTTCATCTTTTCCTAGTTGCCCTAAATGTTCAGGATCACATAATTTATATCAATGTAGGGAGTTTTCAAACCTTAGTATTTAGGCCAGAAGAGACTTCGTCAAATTAAATAAATTGCACTCCAGCTGTCTGCATAGTGATCATCGATCAGCTCGGTGGCAATGTAAAATACGTTCAAGGACTTGCAACACTCGACATCATAGTTTAGTTAATTTGGATACGACTAACTCCGGTTCTTCTAGTGCATATTCGACTAACTTTCTATCTCCTAATTCTTCGCAAATCGTTATCGAGCCTCAACATGGACTATTGAGGGGGTAAACCCAAAATCTTTTTCCACCCAAGAAGAAAAGAAAATAGACGAGCATTTTTAAAAAAAAATCATAAAAGGGACGTCGATGGGAAATATATCGTAGATTTGCCGTTTAAGGAATCACCTCGCCTGAAGTCTACGGAGAAAAAAATTCAAAAGAATGAAGATCTTCGTTTAGGCTATATTCGATTTCATCAGGAATAATTATCGCTGGGGCACATGCATAAACTTGGAGAACAAGATGTGGAAAAGGAAAACGTCTTCTACTTGCGATGAGTTTGAGATTTCGAAAATATAAATTCGTCTTTACAGATATTAGATGACAGAAACAAGATGTTTCGACAAATCTGGGTGTCGCAAAAGGACAGACATTTTCTCCGCATAGTTTGGCGGAGGTCGCCATCCGAACCTATTGAACAATATGAGCTATGTACTGTGACGTATGGAACATCGTGCGCACCGTTTCAATCGATTCTAGTCTTGGAGCAACCCGCACATGATTATAGGAAGAAGTTTCCTAGTGCAGCAGAAATTATCGACAACGATTTTTACCTGGACGACTTTGCGACAGGAGCTGGTACATTGGAAGACGCAGTAAGAAAATGGTATTCATTAATAAAACTACTTTCCAGGGGAGGATTCAGGCTTAGCAAGTGGCAAAGCGATTGCCTAGAGCTGTTACCGAATCATACAGAAGGACAAGTCGATAAATCAATGTATACAAATGCTTCAACATTAATATTATCAAATGTATAACAAGACGTCAAATATTGCGAGATATAGCAAGCATTTTTGATCCAATTAAATTCCTCACGCCATCAGTATTTTGTTCGAAATCATTTTTTAGGATCTCTGGCACCGCAAATTAGAATAGTATGATGAAGTCCCAGACACAATTTCTAGGAGATGGATTCAATATCGCCAAAAACTGACCATCCTCACTCAACTCGCTATCTCAAGGGCAATTGATTTGTCTGGAGACTACTTTGAACTCCACGGATTTTCGAATGCATCGGTCGTAATTTATTCATGTTGGAGTCTTCCGAATGGAAAATTGAAAACTCAAATTATTGCTGCTAGGTCTCATGTAGCGCCCCGAAAGAAACTGACTATCCTTCGTCTCTAATTATGTGCCGCGCTCTTGCTAGCCAGACTTCTTCAAACAGTACAAGGATCCCTTCAAATCAAATTTATTAATGTATATGCTTGGAGTGATTCGAGCGTTGTTTTATCGTGGTTATCGTCACCGTGCCGCCGCTGGGTTGTTTTCGTGGGAAACCGTACTTCAGAAATTCTGGATACGATTTCAAGAATCGTTGGTTTCATGTAAAATCGGATTATAACCCAGCTGATTGGGCTTCCCGCGGAATGGCACCATCAAAACTATTGGAACGCCCTCTTTGGTGGCATGGTCCAAATTAGCTCGTAGAGGAATCTGTAAATTGGCCAATAGCAAGCGAACTCAAGGAAGATCTCGATGTGTTAAAGTAGAAAGAAAACCCGCAGCGCAAGTTTTACAGGTCATTACTTCGGTCCATCCTTTCGAATACTTCATCTTCTCATCTTGGGAAAAGTTAATCCGCAGCACAGTCTTTATGTTTTATTTCTAACTGTTGCAAGCTAACGCATACATTTTCTTCTCATTTACAAGCTCAAGAAATTCGCAACAAAAAGTTCAAGTTGATTAGAATCTATAACATTTCAATAAATTTGGAAAATTTCCTAATAATTGCAAGCTTTCAAGTCTTAATCCATTTGTAGATGAAGATAAAATACTTCGTGTTAGCGGTCGGATCGAGGAGGCTAACATTGACTACGACGCAAAACATCCCATTATAATCCCCTAGGAGCACCGCATTACAATGCTTATTCTAGTCGACGCACATCGGAAATTCTAACAGCCAGGAGTATCGTATATTGTAGTCTGTAGAAACTTGCTGCGGAATATCTCATATTAATGTATATCGTGCTTTAAACAAAGAAATGTTCGGTGTTGATTATGCCGGTCCAGTTGCCCTTAAACTTAAACTAAGAATTGGAAGGAAGTCATCCCATATCTCTCTGTTTTTATGTCCGATGACGAAGGCGATACATCTCGAGCGATCTCGAACTAGTGAGTGATCTCACTACTGAGGCTTTTTTGACTGCATTTCGTCGATTTGTTGCCCGCCGTGGGGAACCTTCAAACATGTACTCAGACAGTGGAACAAACTTTCGTGGAGGAGCACGCGAGTTATCGGAAATGCATAAGCTCGTCCTTTCAGAACATCATAACTCATTGGTCAAAGAAACACTCGCTCGCGATGGTATAACGTGGCATTTTACACCTCTCTCAGCACCTCATTTCGGCGGATTATGGGAGGCGGGTATAAAATCTGTCAAACATCACATACGAAGGGTAATCGGAGAAGATAAGTTCTGTTTTGAGGATTTTTATACTCTTCTCACAATTGGTATAGCAATGCTCAATTCGAGACCTTTATATGCTGCGTCGGATAGAGATCTTGATGTATTAACACAGGAACAATTTCTTTTAGGCAGATCATATTCATCAATTCCAAAACCATCCTTGGATATTTCGGCCAATCGATTCGGACTATGGAAATCAATGCAAGCTAAGATCCAAGGCTAAAGATGCTAAAATATCTAACATCATTGCAATAAATGAGCTCGTTCTAGTGAAGGAAGGCAATCTACCCCATAACAAATAGTTGATGGGACGCGTCCTTGATCTACATTCTAAGAGTAGCCACTTCAAAGACAACGGCTGGAAACCTTCTTCGTCCGGTACAGAAACTGGTAATTCTATCATCGTGCTGAAACCTTGTTCTAGAGGCGGGGGAATGTTTGAGAACACCTTCAATATCTTTATATGATATAAAATGAATTTCTCATGTATCATCGCCAATACTTCGTTGGAATTCATTGTTGAATTCTTGTTTCGGCTTCCTTGGTGTATTATCACACACGCAGTTTTCGGCATAGTCGGGGGGAAGCAACTAAAAACGAAAAAATGGACTGTGGCCGGAGTTTATATCGCTTTGATATAAACTATACTCTTTGTAGAGATCCTCGAACTAACACTTTTATTTTTGTAAGGTCAAAAAGTATTTTTTTAGGGGGTATAAATTCTCCCTTAGTTTGTAAACCTACCTTTTGCTCTTAAAACGGATTTTGCTTATTTTTACATTTTCAATAAGCAACAACTTGTAAAAATTACTTCCAATTTTTACTTATTCTTAGCAAAAGTACGGATCGGCTTTTGATTTTATAAGTGGTGAAGATCGATAAGAAATCAGCACAAATTAATTTTGAAGTTATCAATTTGTATTATAGTATTATATTGTTACGTACCATCGTATGAATTGCTATACAATAAAATATTTATAATTAAATGTAATGTAATATAAAAGATGTGAATGTGCCATTGCGAAGATGTGGACTGTCACCCCAGAAGGAACTGTGGATCTCAGCGGAAGCGAGCCGAGCATGTTGAAAAGAGTTTTTGGGTATTAAGATAAATTCTGACAGTCGATCGAGACCCAAGTACAATAAAGTTTAATCCAAAAATATCACCCCATATCAATATCGTTTACATAAAAGAGAAACAAGAAAAAAAAAATAACCACTATTGTAACTTACTATTAACTACAAAAGGGGGAGTGCAAAGAACCCCACATACAGTTTATTTTCACACGGTCATCAGACAATTCGTTCGTTGTTATAAAATTAAAGTTGTTTTATATACATAAAGTTCCCTAGTTCGATGAAATAAAATTTGTGGATCTATATAAAGAAAAAAAAAAACATAAAACATATACACCCAGTTCTGTTTTTATACGGCTTTGGTTTAACACGGTCTACAAAAAAAAATTGATTCCGAAACTATTTGATTGACATTTTAAAGAGAAATATTTTTACTAACCGTAATCTTTTAGAAATTTAGTTAGGGAATTCGCCTTTCTAGTTTATTTTTATAGCAGTTTAACTATGTATATGTACATACATATATTTCAGTCTTTTGTTTAGTTTCAATAAAATCAGACGCATACTTATACAAGCTGTTGACTAAGTAACAAAAAAAAAATTAAATCGATAGGAATACGGGTAAGTCATATTTATAATAAATATCCGAGCTTATTGATATCTTTATTAAATTATTGGGCTCTAAGAAAAATTAATACCACAACTCCGAAACTTAAAGGGTATATCTTTGGAAACTACAACTTTCTTATTTTCCTAGAACGGCGATGTGAAGCTTTGGAATCATGCAGAGTTAATTTCCGAGAACCCAGGGCTAAAGCTTCTGTTGTAAGAAACCATCACGTTTCATCTTTTCCTAGTTGCCCTAAATGTTCAGGATCACATAATTTATATCAATGTAGGGAGTTTTCAAACCTTAGTATTTAGGCCAGAAGAGACTTCGTCAAATTAAATAAATTGCACTCCAGCTGTCTGCATAGTGATCATCGATCAGCTCGGTGGCAATGTAAAATACGTTCAAGGACTTGCAACACTCGACATCATAGTTTAGTTAATTTGGATACGACTAACTCCGGTTCTTCTAGTGCATATTCGACTAACTTTCTATCTCCTAATTCTTCGCAAATCGTTATCGAGCCTCAACATGGACTATTGAGGGGGTAAACCCAAAATCTTTTTCCACCCAAGAAGAAAAGAAAATAGACGAGCATTTTTAAAAAAAAATCATAAAAGGGACGTCGATGGGAAATATATCGTAGATTTGCCGTTTAAGGAATCACCTCGCCTGAAGTCTACGGAGAAAAAAATTCAAAAGAATGAAGATCTTCGTTTAGGCTATATTCGATTTCATCAGGAATAATTATCGCTGGGGCACATGCATAAACTTGGAGAACAAGATGTGGAAAAGGAAAACGTCTTCTACTTGCGATGAGTTTGAGATTTCGAAAATATAAATTCGTCTTTACAGATATTAGATGACAGAAACAAGATGTTTCGACAAATCTGGGTGTCGCAAAAGGACAGACATTTTCTCCGCATAGTTTGGCGGAGGTCGCCATCCGAACCTATTGAACAATATGAGCTATGTACTGTGACGTATGGAACATCGTGCGCACCGTTTCAATCGATTCTAGTCTTGGAGCAACCCGCACATGATTATAGGAAGAAGTTTCCTAGTGCAGCAGAAATTATCGACAACGATTTTTACCTGGACGACTTTGCGACAGGAGCTGGTACATTGGAAGACGCAGTAAGAAAATGGTATTCATTAATAAAACTACTTTCCAGGGGAGGATTCAGGCTTAGCAAGTGGCAAAGCGATTGCCTAGAGCTGTTACCGAATCATACAGAAGGACAAGTCGATAAATCAATGTATACAAATGCTTCAACATTAATATTATCAAATGTATAACAAGACGTCAAATATTGCGAGATATAGCAAGCATTTTTGATCCAATTAAATTCCTCACGCCATCAGTATTTTGTTCGAAATCATTTTTTAGGATCTCTGGCACCGCAAATTAGAATAGTATGATGAAGTCCCAGACACAATTTCTAGGAGATGGATTCAATATCGCCAAAAACTGACCATCCTCACTCAACTCGCTATCTCAAGGGCAATTGATTTGTCTGGAGACTACTTTGAACTCCACGGATTTTCGAATGCATCGGTCGTAATTTATTCATGTTGGAGTCTTCCGAATGGAAAATTGAAAACTCAAATTATTGCTGCTAGGTCTCATGTAGCGCCCCGAAAGAAACTGACTATCCTTCGTCTCTAATTATGTGCCGCGCTCTTGCTAGCCAGACTTCTTCAAACAGTACAAGGATCCCTTCAAATCAAATTTATTAATGTATATGCTTGGAGTGATTCGAGCGTTGTTTTATCGTGGTTATCGTCACCGTGCCGCCGCTGGGTTGTTTTCGTGGGAAACCGTACTTCAGAAATTCTGGATACGATTTCAAGAATCGTTGGTTTCATGTAAAATCGGATTATAACCCAGCTGATTGGGCTTCCCGCGGAATGGCACCATCAAAACTATTGGAACGCCCTCTTTGGTGGCATGGTCCAAATTAGCTCGTAGAGGAATCTGTAAATTGGCCAATAGCAAGCGAACTCAAGGAAGATCTCGATGTGTTAAAGTAGAAAGAAAACCCGCAGCGCAAGTTTTACAGGTCATTACTTCGGTCCATCCTTTCGAATACTTCATCTTCTCATCTTGGGAAAAGTTAATCCGCAGCACAGTCTTTATGTTTTATTTCTAACTGTTGCAAGCTAACGCATACATTTTCTTCTCATTTACAAGCTCAAGAAATTCGCAACAAAAAGTTCAAGTTGATTAGAATCTATAACATTTCAATAAATTTGGAAAATTTCCTAATAATTGCAAGCTTTCAAGTCTTAATCCATTTGTAGATGAAGATAAAATACTTCGTGTTAGCGGTCGGATCGAGGAGGCTAACATTGACTACGACGCAAAACATCCCATTATAATCCCCTAGGAGCACCGCATTACAATGCTTATTCTAGTCGACGCACATCGGAAATTCTAACAGCCAGGAGTATCGTATATTGTAGTCTGTAGAAACTTGCTGCGGAATATCTCATATTAATGTATATCGTGCTTTAAACAAAGAAATGTTCGGTGTTGATTATGCCGGTCCAGTTGCCCTTAAACTTAAACTAAGAATTGGAAGGAAGTCATCCCATATCTCTCTGTTTTTATGTCCGATGACGAAGGCGATACATCTCGAGCGATCTCGAACTAGTGAGTGATCTCACTACTGAGGCTTTTTTGACTGCATTTCGTCGATTTGTTGCCCGCCGTGGGGAACCTTCAAACATGTACTCAGACAGTGGAACAAACTTTCGTGGAGGAGCACGCGAGTTATCGGAAATGCATAAGCTCGTCCTTTCAGAACATCATAACTCATTGGTCAAAGAAACACTCGCTCGCGATGGTATAACGTGGCATTTTACACCTCTCTCAGCACCTCATTTCGGCGGATTATGGGAGGCGGGTATAAAATCTGTCAAACATCACATACGAAGGGTAATCGGAGAAGATAAGTTCTGTTTTGAGGATTTTTATACTCTTCTCACAATTGGTATAGCAATGCTCAATTCGAGACCTTTATATGCTGCGTCGGATAGAGATCTTGATGTATTAACACAGGAACAATTTCTTTTAGGCAGATCATATTCATCAATTCCAAAACCATCCTTGGATATTTCGGCCAATCGATTCGGACTATGGAAATCAATGCAAGCTAAGATCCAAGGCTAAAGATGCTAAAATATCTAACATCATTGCAATAAATGAGCTCGTTCTAGTGAAGGAAGGCAATCTACCCCATAACAAATAGTTGATGGGACGCGTCCTTGATCTACATTCTAAGAGTAGCCACTTCAAAGACAACGGCTGGAAACCTTCTTCGTCCGGTACAGAAACTGGTAATTCTATCATCGTGCTGAAACCTTGTTCTAGAGGCGGGGGAATGTTTGAGAACACCTTCAATATCTTTATATGTTATAAAATGAATTTCTCATGTATCATCGCCAATACTTCGTTGGAATTCATTGTTGAATTCTTGTTTCGGCTTCCTTGGTGTATTATCACACACGCAGTTTTCGGCATAGTCGGGGGGAAGCAACTAAAAACGAAAAAATGGACTGTGGCCGGAGTTTATATCGCTTTGATATAAACTATACTCTTTGTAGAGATCCTCGAACTAACACTTTTATTTTTGTAAGGTCAAAAAGTATTTTTTTAGGGGGTATAAATTCTCCCTTAGTTTGTAAACCTACCTTTTGCTCTTAAAACGGATTTTGCTTATTTTTACATTTTCAATAAGCAACAACTTGTAAAAATTACTTCCAATTTTTACTTATTCTTAGCAAAAGTACGGATCGGCTTTTGATTTTATAAGTGGTGAAGATCGATAAGAAATCAGCACAAATTAATTTTGAAGTTATCAATTTGTATTATAGTATTATATTGTTACGTACCATCGTATGAATTGCTATACAATAAAATATTTATAATTAAATGTAATGTAATATAAAAGATGTGAATGTGCCATTGCGAAGATGTGGACTGTCACCCCAGAAGGAACTGTGGATCTCAGCGGAAGCGAGCCGAGCATGTTGAAAAGAGTTTTTGGGTATTAAGATAAACTCTGACAGTCGATCGAGACCCAAGTACAATAAAGTTTAATCCAAAAATATCACCCCATATCAATATCGTTTACATAAAAGAGAAACAAGAAAAAAAAAATAACAACTATTGTAACTTACTATTAACTACAAAAGGGGGAGTGCAAAGAACCCCACATACAGTTTATTTTCACACGGTCATCCGACAATTCGTTCGTTGTTATAAAATTAAAGTTGTTTTATATACATAAAGTTCCCTAGTTCGATGAAATAAAATTTGTGGATCTATATAAAGAAAAAAAAAAAACATAAAACATATACACCCAGTTCTGTTTTTATACGGCTTTGGTTTAACACGGTCTACAAAAAAAAATTGATTCCGAAACTATTTGATTGACATTTTAAAGAGAAATATTTTTACTAACCGTAATCTTTTAGAAATTTAGTTAGGGAATTCGCCTTTCTAGTTTATTTTTATAGCAGTTTAACTATGTATATGTACATACATATATTTCAGTCTTTTGTTTAGTTTCAATAAAATCAGACGCATACTTATACAAGCTGTTGACTAAGTAACAAAAAAAAAAATTAAATCGATAGGAATACGGGTAAGTCATATTTATAATAAATATCCGAGCTTATTGATATCTTTATTAAATTATTGGGCTCTAAGAAAAATTAATACCACAACTCCGAAACTTAAAGGGTATATCTTTGGAAACTAAGATTGAAATTTTAAACCGTCTCAAAAATGGAAAAGGTTCAACGTCTTTAGTTAAGAGTTATGGTCTGAACCTTGCCACAGTAAGGACCATTAAACCAAATGAAGATGCTATTAGAAAATCTATAATATCTGGAACAAAACTATCTGAACTATGACGACTTACATCATTCACTAGAGATTCTGAAGAAAAAAAAGGAAAAAAGCATTGGAGCACTGGATAGAGGAGAGTACACAAAAAAGGATACCAGTTGATGGAAATACCATCAGAAGAAATCATTGAGAATTTATAAGCAGATAAAGGAACTTGAACCAACTACATTCTTTAAAACAGATCGTGATAAAAGCTATATATTCTCTGCAAGTACCGGATGGTTAACAGAATTTCTCCAAAGGCACTCACTCCATAATATAAAGATTAAAGGAAAAATAGCTTCTGGAGATAAGAAGGCTGTCAAAGAATTTCCACCAAAACTTGCCAGAATAATTGCCGATGGTGGATACAGTCCAGATCAGGGCTTTAATGCGGACGAAACTGGTCAATTTTGGAAAAAAATGCCAAGCCGTAGTATAATCCCAAAAGAGTGCTAGTGGTTTCAAGACAGCGAAGGATCGAGTCACATTTTTATTTAGCAATGCTTCAGAGGACCGTATGCTGAAGCATCTGCTTGTTAATCGCGCACTTAAGCCTCGATTAATGAAAGGTGTCGACTTTAATGAACTACCGGTTTATTGGATAGCGAACAAAAAGGGTAACAACTGCCGTTTTCATTGAGGGGGGTGGTAGTGGTGCAATGGTAATCATCACCGACTGTTGAGCGGAAGGTCTGTAGTTCAAGTCTGACCATATCCAAGAACAATTCCTATACGGAAAAAAAACTGTGCAATAACACCAGTTGTGAATGAGAGATGATCAAAAGATGCTGACGAAGGCATAACACTCGCAGTATAAGATCACTTCAAAATTCACACTCTGCATGTGCATTTCCAATACAACATCTTAATGGCATGGATTAAAATTACTGTAAAACTACAAACAACACGACAAATTCAGTCGAATCTCTCGAATCCCAAGACAACCACCATGAACATCTTTGACACAAACCATCTACACCCCGTCCAGCTTGTGTGACAAACATCATAAGAGCGTAACTCTTGAACCTGCGCGAATTATAAAAAAAATTGATTGGTTCAATAAATATTTCATCCTAGAAGTTAGAAGATATATCAACGAAAAAGGTCTGGTTCTTCTGATTGTGGACCATGGTCCCGATCATCCAGATTTGGAGCACCAAAATGTACATGTTTTGTTTCTGCCACAAAGTATGACATCTCTAATTCAACCACTTGACCAGGGGGGAATCTTCGCGCTATTTAAAACCTACTACATCAAGCGAACTTTCCAGTATATTTTGTACAATTTAGATAATGATAATCAAGATAGCCGAAGGCCCCCGCTGCTCTGGCTTATCCCAGCTAGCTTGTAATTTTATTCATTACATTGTTAGCCTTATCAAATAAACAAATAAATAAAATAGATAATGATAAGACACTTACAGTAATTGATGCTTAGAAAAAATTGTCTATTAAAGATTGCGCCACACATGCTGCGTTAGCAATGTCTGAATTACGATCATCAATCCTAAACGCATGTTGGAAAGCAATTTGGCCAGGTTGTGTCAAAACCTAAAGTGATATTTCTGAAAACGTGTGTGTGTGTTGCGAGCGTAGCTCTATAATCACTGTGGCATACGAAGTTGGGGGAGAGGGCTTTCATGACTTAGCATTTGATATATTGACGTTAGTAGATAAAGTTCTAAGTGAAGACGAAATGATAGAAGTTGCCTTAGAGACTGTTGATTCTACATAAAGTAGTGATAGTGATGAACCGGTTCAACTAACTACAAGTTTAATTCTAGAGGGTCTTCACTTGCAAATTAATTAGAAAATCATTTCATCACAAACGATCCTATTGTCGAAAGGCCTGAATAGTTTCAACGTGATCTGAAATCGTGTATGGCTCGTTATCATGAATTATACCAAGAGCTATCCAAAACATTATCATAGCGCCTAATAACCGATTTTGTTGTCAAATGCAGTGCTATTTCGAGTAATGATAGTGATTTTAAACCACTCTTACCTAAGCGATCGAATAGAGCTATGTTATTTTTATCGCTTTGACTTTTTTAATTTTTTGTTTATTAATTTATATTGTTTTTGTACGAGTACGAGTTTGCAGTTCCTGAACTGCTACATTTTTATTTATTTTATATTTATGTTGCTTTTACTTTAAGATTTGAATTGGCTTTTACTTTTATGCAATGAACTGTGCATTAATGCACATAAAAATTTAATTTGGCTCTTATAAAAACTCTCATAATAGTTGTTTGTATGAGTCATTTATTTTAGTATTTTCTTACAGGGTTGAAGGATATGAAGCTAATCTCCTTTTTTTTTCTATGTACTTCATTTCTTTTTTACTTATTTTAGTATTTTCTTACAGGGTTGAAGGATATGAAGCTAATCTCCTTTTTTTTCCTATGTACTTCATGTCTTTTTTACACGGTTTGATTTTATACGGTTTTGCTTGGAACATATCTATAGGTACCGTGTAAAAACATAATTAGGCGAATACATATACAAAATTAATCTGTGCTTTTATTGCATTATTCCATTGCGATTTATCCGCAACACTACACAGTCTATTTACCGTATTTACCAAAGCAACTTTTAATATATCGCATGTCTTTTCACTTTGAATGTGAATAAAAAGTCATGTAAAGAGGTATAACTTAAAACTTTAATACATCAAGATACTTCAAATATTCTGTCCTGTAAATCATTAATTTTTATTTATATTAAAATATTTTTTTTAAAGAAAATTCAATAAGAAACAAAACCATAGTATAGTAAGGCATCGACAAAACTTAAGCAACTTTCATTTCAATATAAATACTGGCTGTATTAATTAATATTTTGTTTGATATCCGTTATTTTGAAGGCTATCCGTCCAGGGACGGGTTAAGAATATCCCTGCAGCGATACCTCTCGCTTGTCGTAAAAGGCGACTAAAACAAAGGTAAACAAAAATCACATCTAGGCAATTTAGAAAACACCAAGGTGAGCCTAGGGACACATATACCACCATTAAACTGCCCCACAAGTGTACATGCAAATCAGTGGGCTACACTTCTGACCATAACAACGCCGGAAAAAGGAAAAGAAGAAGATCCGTTATTTTGAAGAACTGCATGGCATCGGCGGGGCATAGATTCAATTGAATTGCTTAAAATATTTACTGGGATTTCCCCCATTTTTCTTTTATAGCTTCGAAAAGAGAGGCCTTGGAAGTGTAATCATGCATACGAATTTCGCGATCTACAATTTCCCATAGATTCTCTATTGGATTGAGATCGGGTGATTGCGCTGGCCATTCCATAACACACACTCTTGGTCTATTTAACCACTCGGTCACAAGCTTAGACTTGTGCTTGGGGTCATTGTCATGCTGTAATATCCAGCGTAAGGGCATGTTATCATCTGCGTATGGATACATAATTTCCTTCATGATGTCTTTGTATCCTTGACCATTTAAAATATTCGTAATTTTGTGGACAGGCACCATTCCCTGGTCGGAGAAACAACCCCATACCATGACATTGCCCCCACCGTGTTTAATTGTGCCCTTGCAATATTTTGGGTCTAAGCATTTTCCTTTGGGTCTTCTAACGTGCCCTCTTCCATCGGGTCCCTTGATGTTGAATTTGAATTCATCTGACCATAGCACTGTTTTCCATTTCTGTTTTGACCAGTTAATATGTTCTTTGCCAAATTTTATCCGTGCTATCCTGTTCTTCGATATAAATTGCTTACAACTTTGAAGATGATCTTGTTTTGCTGTTGTTTGTAGTTTGTTGTTGTTTTGCCAAGATGAGTAGTTTCTACTGGCCCTTTCTGTCGAAATAGTTTAATTAAACGAGAAATAACTGATTTCTTCATAGAATATTTGCAACAAATATCTTTTTATCTTATTCCACTACGGAAATCTTCAATAATTTGTTATTTTAAGTTCATTTCCAAACTTGTTTCTGGCCATTGTATTTAAAATAAATCTCGAAACTTAAACTTCACTTCTTCTTGCAATAACTTCACAACAAGAAAAGAATAAAATGAATGGAAGACGTAAACGGAAAACAGCAAGCATTGTTTAACGGAATGGTATCGATATGACAAAAGCCTTTGATCTGGTGAACCACGATCTTTTGCTAACCAAGCTCTTTAATGTTGGTTTTCGTGGTAATATTTTCAATTGGCTGAATTCATATTTAAAGGGTAGAAGACAAAAAGTTATTGTATACGGGATATCAAGTGAACCGAGACAATTAAAGAACGGTATACCTCAGGGCTGTTCTTGGTCCCTTGTTTTTCCTGATATACATAAATTCTGTTTTCCAACTCAAGTTAAATGGTACTTCAACTACTTTTGCAGACGACATAGTTTTTACGTACGAATCTGGAACTATTTTCGAACGTTGATAAATGAAGATCTGGAAATCTTACGGTTGTGGTTTACTAATCATAAACTGATTATCAGCGAAAAAAACTAAATTGATGTGTTGTAAGGTATCTGGGAATAGCCTATATGATTTCAATTTATGGTTTCACGCTCACGATTGTAAACAGTTTACTTTACCTATACATAAGTGTAGAAATAGCAACTTTATAGCCAATTTGTGTTGCAGCGAAAATGGCTTTAAGATCGAATCATTTCCTTGTTTTAAGTACTTAGGTGTTGTAATTGATTTCAACTTAAATTGGAAAGATCATATTTAAATGATTATAGCTTATTTGTATTTGGTCATACGTAAAATGTATTTAATAAAGCCTTTCTGCTCTCAAAAAGTTTTAAATATGATTTATTATGGTCTTGCACACTCAAAGTTGCAATACGGCATAACAAGCTGGGGAGGTTCGCATACTAATATCTTAAAGCCTTTATAAACTGCACAGAAATATTTAATAAGAATTATTTCAAATAAAAATCGTTTAGCTGGAAATTGGCCTCTATTTAAAAAATTGTATATTTTACCAATCAGACATTTATATGTTTTTAAAGTTTTAAGAGAATTCTTCAAGCAAAATGGTAATATTCCTAGAAGGAATATTCAAATGTACAATCTACGTGTAAACAATATGAGTTAGTAAATGTACCCTTTGCACATATGTAAATCTAATTGTTCACGTTTTTATACATATACAGCTCCAAGCATTTTTAATAAATTGCCCTCATAAGATATACGCTTTGTTTTGCATATTTCAACAAAAAGGTTAAAGAATGGCTATTCACTTTAAGCTATGAATGTATTGAATCTCATATTTAATTTTTCTTTTTTCTTTTGCCATGAAGAGCACAAATACATATGTATATAGTAAATAAAATTAGAAATTAAATTATATTTTACTGGATTGTTACTCCACATCAGATACAAATTGTATTTTAAATCTATATGTACATATGTGTCATTCACCACTAACTTCCTAGTTACAGAATGAACACGAATATTCTATTTATAATTGTCAAAAATTTAATGTGACCTTACGGTCCCGAAATGTGCGCACACTTTTGATTTTGCGGAGAATTTCCAGTTCAGTCGGAGTTGCTTTAAGTTTTGTGAATGTCATATTTTATGAATAGATTTGTATTTTAATTATTTTGGATATTTAAAAAAATTTAAAGCGAATAGAAAGTTGATATTTTTAAATATAATATATATCAATATTTGTAGTGCTATTTTGATGAAAAATTTGTATGTAGAAATAACTTCTCATAGTCGAATATCAAAAGTTGCTTTAGTCTTGTAGGATAAAATATTTGGGGAAAACAAAAACTATTTTACTTTTACTAGTTCACTTAATTTTCCTCTTCTGGCTTAGTAGCCTTTCTCGTCCACTTTTATATAGCTCGCTGATTCACTTATCCATACGTTATTTAATTAGGGCATTTCGCTGGAAGAAGTTTGGTCGGGATATTGGCAATGGTTTGCGTGCGTGTCGAGTAGATGTCGGTACGTCAGTTCATTATTTGTCGGGTAATGTTCGTAGAGTTTGACTCCCGTCCCACATATATATATATATATATATTCTTTTTTATGGATAAAAATCAGGGATTGCATTTTCTACCCCACACAATACAACACAAAAACAATACCTATATTATACAAATTTATTTAAGAAATATGTTCCTTATTATTTTTCTTGAAAATGTGTTCTTCTATCTCTTTGATTGTTATATTGATACTAGGAGTAATATAAAATAATTGTATGTGTTTGTATTTAATACGCGTTAATCGCCCCACTTATTTTTACCAAGTACCATTGGACGTAACATTCTGCACTAACTTCTTTATTTACTAAAAGTTAACTATTAGTTATAAGTACAATATTATATTGGACGGAAAGAGAAAAAAACAAAGAAGATAAGCTAATACAACTTTTAGTATTTTATTCCCAGGAGAAGAAGTAATTTCATTAAAGAGTTGTATATTATACGAGTAAGTCTAAAATGCTTGTAGTCCTTACACAATGTTTAAAAATTTGTTTTGGTTTTATAATTTATATTTTTCCAATTTGCATTTGCAACATGCATTGATACATTCAAATCAGATAATATGTGTATACTTTACTCTACCGTTCTAGTTTTCTTGTTGTCTCTTGGGCTGGTAGAGTGTTGACTTCGCTGTTTTTGTTGAGTTGAATTTTAATATGGTGTTTTCTGATTATTTCCGAAATCAGATAAGAATAGATTGCTGTTATTCTATTAATGTTATGTTAACTTTTTTGAATCGGCCACATTTTTGTAGGGATAATTTTGCCTTTTATTTTTGAGGATATCGGAGAGTTATTTGCTTTTGTAGTAAAAATCATTTTTAAAGTTATGTTTTCCATGATTTTTATCAGCCAGCCATATTATATTAGTGTTTGGTCCAGAATATATTATATTATAGCCGAGTGGTTTCACATTGTCCGTGCAGGGACGGGTTAAGAATATCCCTGCAGCGATACCTCTCGCTTGTCGTAAAAGGCGACTAAAACAAAGGTAAACAAAAATCACATCTAAGCAATTTAGAAAACACCAAGGTGAGCCTAGGGACACATATACCACCATTAAACTGCCCCACAAGTGTACATGCAAATCAGTGGGTTGACACGACTGGAGATCACCGGTGTTGTAAGAGTAAGATCAAACAAAAAAAATCTGGAGCAAAAAAAAAAAAAGGCAGGCCGAAAAACAATTGGTGCAAACAAATGCAAAAACACCAGCATTTGATTGGCCTCAGCGATGAAGTAATCCCAAACCGGGAAGCCTGCCGCTACTTTCTGAGGTCAAACCGGCGGTCCCCACAAGCGGACCAGTAGGAATGCAGTTAAGTGGGAAGGTTATGGTCCTACACTTCTGACCATAACAACGCCGGAAAAAGGAAAAGAAGAAGAAGCCGAGTGGTTTCACATAAATGTAAGCATTACTTCAGAAGTACGAAATATATGAATAACAATAGATATTTAGATCATATAATATTTGTTAGATGTTCTTAGGACACCTGTTTCTTATCTGATATACTCGTATGCTTGAAAGTTCTTTCTTGTAATTAACAAGGTGTGGTCGGTCGGATGACTTTTTACTAATAAATAAAAGTCTAGAAGAAGTTAATTTGATAGTTTATGTGGTAGACATCTGGCCACATTTGGTCGAAAGCTAATGTTATGTCAAGAAACACCCACATAGTATATTTTTTCATCAAGGTTAGTTAAGATTGCTTTTTAGCAATAAATAAAAGTCTAGAAAAAGTAAGTTTCGTAGTTTTGTAATAGACATCTGTGCCACATTTTGTCGGAAGCTCTTGGTATGTCTCACATAGTATAGGCATGAAACACTCACATAGTATCTTTTTTCATTAAGGTCAGTTAAGAGTTTATTTACCACGTTATGAATCTATTATCCTGCTGAATGCTGCCGTCGGAATTCGAATTGATGATCAGATAAATTGGGTTCGAATCGGTCGTTTAGGATTTTTTTAAATGTTTCTGATAATATGCTAATTCATCTTAAGGTCGATGCTTTGTAACGCGCTTACAAGTTCTACTGATTTACTTAGATAGCACTACTATCACTAGTACTCCCACCGGCACAATCATTAGCCAGCTGCTTCCAGTTACGTAAACCCAGTTGTTTGAAATCTTTTGCTTCCTGCGTTTGCTACCTTAAATGTGGTCGTATTCTATTGCGTCGTCTCTCGTTGGAACGGAAGTTTTTCGAGCCGGAGCAGTGGTGTCCATTTACTCTTTATCGCTGATCCCACTTAGACTTTGGATTCCTGACTAAACCGAGGTCGCTGTACAGCTCACACAGTTTTGATTGGATCTTCTCCTCCTCCTTCTGATAACACAATGATTGCACATTAAATCTCTCGAATTGCCCAATGACCTTTTCATCTACATTCAACAATGTTTAAGCCACTGCGCCTTAGAGAAGGACGGGAATGATTAAGGATGTGTAAATGTCGTCACTCTTGAGCCGAGATAAATGAAATCTTTGGCTTCTTCGAAGTTCTTTCTTGTAGCCAAGGGTGACGTTTGACAAAGACGTCGGTGTTGCGCGTCTTTGTTTGATGATAGAATATATTTGAATTTGCTTTCATTTACCCTCAAACCTTCTTTAGCTACTTTTGCTTTAATACTTTTTAACGCTTAATTGATGTTTCGTTGTCTTAGTACATTCACGCCAAGCAAACAGCGAGCAATTGTGCAGACTTGATATATTGTAGATCGGTGCCTCTTGTATTGGCCACTTAATTGAAGAATTCACATAATAGTTTTTGGCCCTACCTAAGTTGTTCTTTGACATCTCCATTTCCGATATTAATGCAACAATTCTTCATTGTCATTCTACCTATGTATCAGCACCTTGAATAAGTTCTCGCTATTTTTCTTGTTGAAATTAAAGCTTAATTTGAAGCAAGTCGAAAAATATATCATTCAAACTCTTGCTCGCCGCTAGGCATTACCTTTTCCTATCTCTCTAGCAGCATATTGATCCTACGTCATAAAAAGAACATGTCTTTTGAGGCTGTCTACTCGTATGAATCGATCATTTTTTTGCCGTATTAATACGAATGAAGATGTTGCCCAGCCAGGCCATATGACATCGAACTGAACAAGTGATAATCCGACGGGGCAATGTCTGGTGAATATGGTTGGTGGGTTAAGACACAGCACTGTGCAAAAAAATAGCACCATGTTTTCAATTTGTAATACATTTAATTTTTTTTTCCTGCCATTAAGATATGGCGTCAACTGTAGAATAACAGTTTGATATTCATTGATATAATGGAAGGATACATTTACTCAGAACTGAACCTTAAAAACCGGGTATTCCCCGTTATACGTAACGAAGGCAGATTTGTAGTGTGCAAAAAAATAGCACAGTGTCATTCTATAGAGAGTTTTGCTTGTGTAAAGTAGTGTTCATCTTTCTTTTTAGATTAAAACATTTGAAGGTAAGATATTTGAATAATTTAAAACCAATATTTCATAAAAGAAACTTATCCACCAGCTAAAATGGGTCGAGGTAAACATTATACCGATGAAAAAAGATCACAAATAAGAAAATTACTTTCTGAAGGAAAAACCTAGAAATTTATTCGTGATGTAGTTGGCTGCTCTAATAAAATGATTTCAAACGCAAAAAAGTATGTTGAACACGAAGAAACAAGAGGAAGAAAGGCGAAATTAACGCCTAGCGATGAACGAGGCATCATTAGATTGACTAAAAAATACCCATTTATCACCTCTTCTAAGATAACAGAAGATTTAAATCTCAAAGTGGACACTTGTACAATACGACGAAGACTCTTAAAAAAACGTTTACCTGCCAGAAGTCCCAGAAAAGCACCGTTACTGAAGAAGGTCCACTTGCAAAAAAGAAAAAAAATTGCAAAAGATCATTTGCATTGGCCACTTACTAAGTGGCGAAATATTCTGTGGACTGATGAGTCAAAAATTGTTTTATTTGGGACTTCTGGAAACAGAACATTCGTTCGAAGGCCAAGAAAACAGGAGTTCAACGAAAAATATACGCTAAAGACTATTAAACACGGCGGGGATGTATGGGGATGCTTTTCGTATAATGGCACTTCTCTCTTATTTTGGATAAAACCGGTAATGACTGCCGAAGTTTACGTTGATATTATGAGGCAAATCATGCTCCCTTACGCCGAATGGAATATGTCTCCCACATGGGTCCTGCAACAAGACAACGACCCAAAACATACCAGCAAATTGGCCAAAGAATTTTTAGCAAGGAATAGGGTTCAGGTTATGGAATGGCCAGCTCAGTCATTAATGTCATGGGCATTAATGAGCATACTTGGAATGCTTTCACCGATTTTGCAACATGTGGTCGAGCATTGTTATGTAGCAAAATCAACTTGCGTCTCTGTTCCGATAGCGGCCGTTTTTCCTTTAATATATGTCCTACATGTCATATATGTACATATGTCATATATATCATTTACCGATGATGTTGATGCATGGTTGGACTTACCAGTTTTAACGCCGTGTTCAGCTGTAAATTGTTTTTGAAAAAAATATTTCAACCTTGCCTAGGCTACTGCTTTGTTTATGCGTTAATAACTTAAATTACATGCACGTAATTCTGCATGTAATAATATCCACTGTCGGAATACCTTTTCACAGTTTAAATATAAACACTGCGGTTCTAAAATCGGGTCTTCTCTATGATCCACCTTAGTGTGAGAATTTGGCACCACGTAGAAGAGCATATAAGGGATATTGATTTATGCCCCTATAATTGGCGCAGCTTTCGGGTTCGAGTTTCTTATGGGAAAACGAAGCTAAGATTCTATTCATCAGGTTTGAATCTGGCCTTACCTTACAGATAAGTTGGCATATGCTCCCAACTAACTCATCCCCAACTGCTTTCCACGAATCAGCAGTCAGTTTGCTTTAGTAGCAAGCAGGTGAAATTTTCGAACGTCATCCCTGAAATAGCATTTCTCATGGATTTTGCGCTTCTGAAGCATCACAACATCGAAGCCTTGCGCTTCCCTTTTTGTTTTTGTTCGTAGAGCTCTCGAGGTACTTTTGTCAGTCGATGCACAGTAACCATACGTGGTCCTTACTGTACTCGTCGTTAAACCAGAATATTCTTGTAGGTAGTGGCTTGAGACCGATTCCATTAGGGACAATATATTCATTTCCATGCTTTTTTTGGCTCGAGCCTTAATCGGCAAGCGACTCCAGCTTTCTGACGTTACATTTTCGTTTTTTTTAATCGACTAAATGAAAGATAAATTCGCATTGTTGCTACGGATTGGCTTCTTAGACTTTCCAGGCATCTAAGATGGCGGAGGAATGTTGCCAAGTTGCTAAGATGTGGGAATCGCATATTGACAATATATAATATAATATATTAGTTGGAGTATGATAGTATGATAGAGTATAACAGAGAAGCAACTTGTGATGACGACATCAAACATCGCGTAAGCGTAGGGTGGATGAAGTGGCGGGAAAACTCCGCCATCTTCTGTGATCGTTGTACGTCCGGCGCTCACATACGGTTCACAATGCTGGAGAATGGAAAAAACGTATGAGAGCAAATTAACGGCCACTGAGATAAAGATGCTTCGCATGACAGCTAGAGTAACAAAGCGTGACCGAATTAGAAGTTCAAAGATCCGAGGAAGCCTCCACGTAAAAGAAACCATCACAAGAAATATAGAGCGCGACCGACTCAGTTGGTATTGCCATGTTCAAAGGAGAGATCCTTTGAACCCCGTCCAAAAGGCGTTATCAATCAACATTCCAATTTCAACACGCAAAAAAGGCAGGCCGAAAAACAATTGGTGCAAACAAATGCAAAAACACCAGCATTTGATTGGCCTCAGCGATGAAGTAATCCCAAACCGGGAAGCCTGCCGCTACTTTCTGAGGTCAAACCGGCGGACCCCACAAGCGAACCAGTAGGAATGCAGTTAAGTGGGAAGGTTATGGTCCTACACTTCTGACCATAACAACGCCGGAGAAAAAAAAGGAAAAGAAGAAGAAGTTGGAGTATGATAGTCCTTGATTTTGGGTATTTTCGATTTAGAAGTTCAGAATCTCCACACAGCGGACTGAAACGCAATTTATAGCATGAATTTAATCAAATTCAACTCCAAATCCAGAACCCAATGCCCAAGGAGTTGTTCACAAGGACAAGGACGTTGTGAAATCAACCAGCACACAGCCGGCTCCAAGAGAGCATTATTTGTGAAGAGAAATGGATCACGATCAATTAAAGTCCTTCTATCTGCTGGGAAGAAATTGATGATGAAGCTGATGATGTCGAGACAAATCAGGGCCTGAGGACTTCACCTTATCAGGCAAGGTCGAGCTCTAAGCTAAATGCTGCATATTAATATAATTGACACGAGTGTTGCTTTGAATGGAAACACGGTCATATGAATCGCCAAAAGAAAACGGTAAACATTTTAAATACAATAATAAACGGATATTCGTAAAACTAAAGGAAAGAACCCTTTTTTAATCTTGAGTAATAGGTAAATTCCTTTTCTTTTATGGAATGTTATTTGAAAAAAATGTTAAATTAAAACCCAGTTTTGCTTAATTGACATGATGTTTTAGATTTTTTTGTTGGAAACAGTTCATTTCGTAGCTACCTACAAACTGTTTTCCAAAGCTGTCTTATTGAACAAGTATACAATCCAATCGCTCATAATTTAAATAAATGATCTATATTTTTATTCTAGTTCATGCAGCAATATATGGATTTATGTATACATATGTACGAGTATGGTGTATTTAACAAATTTATTTTGAACAAATATATTTTTAGGTGAAATGGTAATTGAATATTCTGGAGAACTTATTCGTAGTACTCTAAGCGACAAAAGGGAACTTTTTTACAATAGGAAGGGAATTGGATGTTACATGTTTAAAATTGATGATAGTTTTGTTGTGGATGCCACAATGCAAGGAAATGCAGCTCGTTTTATCAACCACTCATGTGATGTAAGTTGTTTTCTTTTTTTGTTTTTTGATTTTAATATGTTTGTCCTCTGTTTTAAGCCAAATTGTTACTCAAAAGTGGTGGATATATTGGGGCATAAGCGTATTATAATATTTGCTCTACGACATATTATTAAAGGAGAAGAATTAACCTATGATTATAAATTTCCATACGAAGAAGTTAAGATTCCATGCTTTTGTGGCTCTAAGAAATGCAGAATGTACTTAAATTAATTAAGTAGTTTTTTTTTAATACATAAAATAAAAATTTAAAAAAGTACAACTAATATTTTCAGTTTTTTACTAAAACACAATTAAAATTCTGCAAAATTAAAAGAGGTATTTAACGTATTATTATATAACTTTTTATTGTTATTTACGTATGGTCTTCATATTTGAAGCTTTTTCCAACCATTTATGTTGAGTGTGATTCATTTCTTCTTATAGGTAAAAGGAACCTACTGTTATACGCCAATTCCAAATTTGGAAGAATTTTTTTTTAGACAACATTACAGACAAATTACAGAAGAGCGAAAAACGATTCCGGGTTGCGAGATTGAAGCCTATGTCACTGGCGTCCGAAGTCTGGCGTCAACATTTAGAATCTCATTCGGATTAAGATAAAAGATCCTCAAAGCTTCATAAAAAGCATTTCTCAAAGAATTTTGCATAATATCTAACTGAGTTCTATCTGGATAAACAGCATAATACATATAATTTCGATATCATACATGCTGTTAACAATTTCGAATGCTTTTCGTTTTACACTCCTTACGAGAGGGGAACACTTTGCTTTTGTTCAGATCACATAATAAAAAAATTATAGTCGGTTTCGTTTCAGCTTGTGATCGATCAGCATGATGAAGTGAGAATTAAAGAGAATTGCGTCGCCTTGCATAAGTACGGAACATTTTCGAGTTATTTATCGGCCTTTTCTATAGAGGGCACACCAAGAAGTAGTTGAAGCATCATTCGTATACATGTCATAGGTCAACGAGTCATTTGTAAACTCCTCAATTGAAAAAAAAAATGGATGGAAAGCGAATTTGTTGACAGACGAGGAACTACTCATTGTTAAAAGAGTTTTCTTTTTTCTAAAAAAAAATTATAATATATGTACGTATGTACGTACAAAATCATACAAGGCAGCGAAACAAGTTATCCCAAGAGTTCAACGTGTCCATTATCCCATTTTCGTCTTGGTTTGGTTGGGATTCTTTGGACAGAATGTCTCGTCACCATTTCTGCAAAAAGGTATACTAATTAGTTCAAGAGTTTATACCCAAAAAAAAGAATTTATTTAATATACTCGTATGAGAGAGATGGATTTTGAACCAGGACTTCGCTCCAGCGGACAAAGCCAAACTACGCAGGAAGGTCAATATTCCTATCAAGTAGTCCAGAACATAATTTATTTGCATGTTTATCTATAAGACCGTCGGGACTGTGGTGATGATATAATATCTTTAAATGAAAATTAAACTTCTGGAGTGTGATAGGTCCAGTTGTACCCAGATTTATCTGGTGGAATTACCTCTATTCCATTTACGGTTTAATTTAACTATGGTTGTATTTTTGATGCTTGGTTTATGGTGGTCAAGAGTAAACAAACTAGGTTTGGTAGATGTTCTTGGACTGACATTTCGCCTATAACTGTAACAAATATATAAGACACTTATTAAAAAAATCACGCACATTGCTGCACATTTTTGAGCACATGGCTACAGCTAACTTCTTCTTTTCCTTTTTCCGGCGTTGTTATGGTCAGAAGTGTAGGACCATAACCTTCCCACTTAACTGCATTCCTACTGGTCCGCTTGTGGGGTCCGCCGGTTTGACCTCTGAGGCCAATCAAATGCTGGTGTTTTTGCATTTTGCACCAATTGTTTTTCGGCCTGCTTTTTTTTTTGTGACACGGGCATGCTCCATATTTTTTGGTTTGATCTTACTCTTACAACACCGGTGATCTCCAGTCGTGTCAGCCCACTGATTTGCATGTACACTTGTGGGGCAGTTTAATGGTGGTATATGTGTCCCTAGGCTCACCTTGGTGTTTTCTAAATTGCCTAGATGTGATTTTTGTTTACCTTTGTTTTAGTCGCCTTTTACGATATTCTTAACCCATCCCTGCACGGAATACATGGCTACAGCTAACAATAACTTAAAATCTAATTTAAACATCTACGTGCGTTCGATTATATGTTCATACGTATTTATAGGCACTCATCAAACTCTCTAGGAGAAATGTAAGATTGTAATTGTCTCTGCCAATTCGGACAGTCGTAGGTCCTCATAACACTTCACAGCCGCTAAATCCCTTACCTTTTAAATCGTTGAACTCCGCTGACTTCAACTTTACAAGCGCCTTAATAACTTTCACGAAACGGGTGCTCTACGTTGCCTCTTACATTCGTCCCACATAATCCATTCATTGTTATCAATTTTCTTTTCATTTCATAGATTTGATATCTCTGACTCCAATGACATTACGATCACCTGTAGCGATTCCGTACTCAAGGGGGGAGAAACCTGTTAAAGCTTATATATTTTTGAAAATTGATATTAGGTTTATTCATAAGTTAAGATAATACAAAAAAGTTTTTTTTATATTTTAATTATTATTTTTTTTATAACTCATTTTTAATATTAATTTCTTAAAACTATCTTATGCGCTAGGCAAAAATGATTAAATTAGCTTAAAGTAAAAAGAACAAATTAAATTACATTTCGGCCTTATAAAAATTATAATACAATAATTAAAATAATTTAAAATTTAAAAGCTAAGACAGTTTTTGTTTTGTAATTATTTTTAATTATTCAAAATTGCGGATGTACACTTATTGCTTCCGGGAAGGTCGCAGAAAGACGCCTCGATCGGTATACATTGTAGCCTCGGTTCTATTGATTTGAAAATAAAAAAACAAAATTCTGTGTGTTTATTAATGTTATAATTTCTAGATGAAACTAAAAAAAATTAAAAACGTAATAAAACACTTGAAAAGAATAATATACATTTTCAATCAAATGTTTCAATTATTTTTCAACAGAAATTCGGAAACTTGCAGGTTTATATAGAAAATAATGTCATTAAAGAAATATGTGCAAAATGTCAGGAACATCGATCAGTAACTTTATGAGTTATCGTGCAAGCCAATTTAAAAAATATGGTTTTGAGAAAAACGCGCTTAAAGTTTAAATACTCTACTCGTACATGAAGATGAAATGATTATAGCGACTTATTAATTAATCAGCAATTCCAGTAGCTATAATAGTCCTTCTGTAGACTCGTAGAACTCATTTTGTTCAATAAGTGGCTGTTGACGTGCTTGACGTGGTTCTTTAGTGGCTAATGAACTGCGCCGATTTTCTTGAGTCACTCTCTGTTCATCTATTTTATCGGGGTATGATTTCCATTGTCGGCCAATTATTATATTTGAACTGTTCATTATTTGTAAAATCGATGAATAACCTTCATTGAACATTCCAGCTGCAATATATGAGACAATTTTAAATGATTTTTGAACCCCAATTTAGATGTTTTGGAGCGAGACGTCAAAAGATAGAGTTTAAGCTTGAAACCCAATTTCACTGCATGCTTACACTCGCAACACACCACAAGTTCTGACAACTTGTGTGAACATGGATCTTTCTGGCAGAGCTCGCATACCGTCACGGTAGAAGTGTTCGTCTTTTGAGGTTATTCACGAATCAAGCCATTTTGAGATGTCTTCATATGAATGGAACTGCTGATCAGCCAGACCATGTGCCAATGAACAGAACAATTGATAATCGGACGGCGCAATATCTGGGGAATAAGGCGGGTGGGGTAGGACTTCCAATTTGAGCGTTTCTAAGCAGGATTTAACGGATTTGGCAACGTGAGGCCGAGCGTTGTCATGTTGTAGAATCACTTTTTCGTGCCTCTTCTCGTATTGTGGCCGCTTTTCGCGCAGTGCTCCGCTCAATCACATCAATTGAGTTCGATACCGTTCCCCAGTGATGGTTTCGTTTGTTTCAACAGCTCATAATAAATAACACCGCCCTAAACCCACCAAATACACAGCATAACTTTCGCAGCGTGAATGAAGCATGACCGGGCTGTCCCCTTAATTTTTTTTTCTTTGGGTTGCTGTAATGAATAAATTTCTTATCACCCGTAAAGATGCGATGAAGAAAACCCTTCCTTTTTTCCGCTGGAGCAGTTGTTCATGGGCGAAAAAACGGCGCTCAACGCCTCTTGGCTTCAAATCATAAGGAACCCAAGTTCCTTGCTTTTGAATCATTCCCAACGCATGCAATCGCTTGGAAATAGCTTGGCGGTTCTCGATGCGCTTCAGCCGCCGTTTTCTTCGGATGAAAGAAGAAAAGCAATACTTCCCGCAAATGAAGATTATTTGGCACAAAATCAGACATTTCCACACAAACAAAAGTATATGACGCAAAAACAAAATCACTTATGTGTCAAAGCGGTTTGTTTACCATATGCCTAAGCTTGGTTCATGACCTTTTTGGATATGTCACAATTGACCAGCACTTTCTACTGGAGCCATCTCTTGGTAAACAACGAGCATTTAGTTGCACACCTAATATTTTTTACTTTTGCCAATCATTTTGTATGGAATTAGCTCCAAAACTAAACTGAACAAAACTAACAGCAACACCGGATCCGGTCTTCACTAATATTCTCTGTAATAACTTTAATATTTTTCTTATACATCATAAGTATTTTAAAACATCTCAAATGTTCAACAATAAAAAGTTAGGGAATTTAAGAGACGGGTAAAGAGAGTCGACCGCTTAATACACATACATATATATCTCCGAATGTAAATAAGAGGGGCGTCACGGTTTACACGCTAAAATATAAGAAATACTTTAAAAAATAATATTGGTAATATTGACTACCTTCATTTTCCTTCATTTTTTTTCTTTAAGGCTTTCATTGCAGGGGCTCTACGGGCGGGTCGAATCAAATCGAGTTCGAAAAAAAAATATACAATAATGAACTTGACTTAATTTTTTGGAGAGAATAAAAAACAAATGAAATTTTAAGAACTTAAATATTGTTGTCACTTGTGCAAATGTATATCCACCGTTTTCTAATATATATCTCTACATTCTGGTCACAAACGTCACGTAGTAATCTTAAACATTTGTCATAATGCGTTATGATGCCGGAAATGCGAGAAAACTGCAGCTAAGGCGAATGATTATAGAAACCTACTGTGAGTCTTTTATTAGTCAAGAATGTATCGCGAATGTTTTCAACGTTGAATAAGTTTTAACCTGGAGGGCAAGGGCCATCCTTAACTGGTGAAATAGTTTGAAGATGCAGAACCGAAGAAATTACTTTATCAAACGCAACAGGAACTTGCAGATTCATTGACCGTAAATCAACGACCCATTTCCATTGATTGGAAACCTTGAAAATGACTCAAAATTTGGTGTCATACGAGTGAAAACCGAGAAACGTCGAACAGCGTTTTTTTCACAAGCCAACTGCTGCTCCAACGTCAAGAAAGAAAAGGTGTTCTACATCGCATTGTTACTAACAATAAAAAGTGGCTCCATTATAATAATCCAAAACGAATGAAGTCGTGGGGAACATGAATCCGTGCATCAACATTAACGGCTAAACCCAGCATCTATAGATCGCTGTATATTTATTACAAGCGGGTAAAGTCATAAAAATAGTTCACTTAAAAACGGCCATAATACGAGCGAAAACACGTCAAAGTGATTATGCAGCACGACAACGATCGGCCACATGTTTTTCAATTCGTTAAAGCCCACCTGGAAACAATGAAATGGAAGCCCCACCCTATCCACCTTTTTCCCCAGACACATCCCCCTTTCGACTACCACCTGTTGCCATAGATGACCCAGGTAGAAAAATTAGGCACATTTTCTTTTACCTATTTTATATGCGTAGTCCTTCAACACCTTTAAAAAACGAATGTTAAACCACTTGCAAATGTTAAACCTTCTTGCAAATCTGATACACAATAACAATATTTGAACGCGTATGATTCGTTCTCGGAATAAAACATTCTTACATCAAGTCTTGATGCTGTTCAACAAAAACAACACTCACCACAACGCCTTGCACATTTGAAGATCATGTTTGGAAATCTATAAATTGCGGTGGCATAGCCTTTACCAAATGATAAAACGCACATGCCCACCTCAATTTAATATAATAGTTCACAAACAATTAACCACTTGAATCAAATATAAAAACATAACTTATATAAATTAACAATCACGTTTTTCCCACCAAATCGAATCCACCAGATTTCTCTTGTTTTACTTTATAATTCTTAACTTTACAATTTTTGATATGGATTTGTATTTTTATATTATATTTGTAAGTATATGTTATTATAAATAGAATAATAAAAAAAAAACATAAACAACATAAACAAACAAGAACTGTCAAATGTGCAAGCTCACAACAACATTGCCATACGATAAAAAAAGTCGACAACTGCAGCCTTGCCAACAATCAAGTTGCAGCAACATTTTATTGTATAGAATCACTAGTGATTGGGTCACCAACCCAATCCAAATACATAATTGTATATAACAAAGCCGGAAACCAGCTGACCGAGGGTTCGAATTAAACGACCCAAGGTACAATAATTCAATATTACACAATCAGCCAAAAGAGGCATTATAACGTGGACGTATAATTAGTTTCACATATAACGATTAGTAACAAAGAAACAAAGAACATTAAACTCACAATTAAGGTTTTACATATATCCACCAATAACAAAGAAAAAAATAACATTCACCACAGAACAAGTGCGTTTTGTTTTATATTATTGTAAAATAAAGTGATTTATTCCGGAACAAAAACTATTTGCGTTTTTTGTATTCAAATATATACAATATCAAGAAGAAACTTCGTTCGAGCATATCACGCCGCGAACATTGGTACTTCGAGTCACTATTTGTGGATTTTTTTATTGATTTTATTTTTTATACCTGTGGCATAAAACAAAAAAATTATTGGAACAAAAGTGAGAACATCAAGTGGTAACATTCGTCCTATAACATTGATACATTACTCAGACATTGAAAACAAAGAAGGGAAACACCGAGTAAATAAAGCGTTTCACTGCTCGGCAATCAAACGGATGCAGCATCAACAGCTTCGGCATTAACCGCTCCAGTTCCAACGATTCTGCGACAACGGTGTAGCTTCAACGGTGCAGTTCAACGGACAGCTTCAACGCTGCAGCTTCAACGGTACCCCTTTTACAACATTATTGATCAAAATCCAGATCTTTCAGACATTCAAAAGCTCCAGTTCCTTGAGAGCTTCATTTTCAATGAAGCCTCTCGGTTAATTCAACATCTCCCAATTGATGGCAAAAATTATGCGTCAGCTTGGGAAATTTTAACCGAAAGGTTTCAAAATAAAAGAAAATTAGCAAGTACGCAACTCTGTATATTAATGGAACAATATAGACTCACCCACGAATCCGCCGCGAATGTGAAGTCATTGCACAATACCAGCACCGAATGCATGCATGCACTCACCAATCTCGGTGTCCCAGTCGCAACTTGGGATGTAATTCATATTTACATCATGTTCAAAAAACTCCCAACTCAAACTCAAATAGATTGGGAAGGTTGTTTAGGAAACTCCAAAGCACTTCCTGACCTGAAGACTTTCCTTGCCTTTATTGAAGGTCGTTTTAGCACACTCGAAAACATATTTGAGCTGTGCAAATCACAAGAACAACTACCACCACAACACAACAACAGCAACTACAATTACAATTACAAAAACAACCACGGCCAACATTCCGTAAAACTAATACTTATCACACTAAGGCAAAACCATCCACACAATTTCTTTGTCGTCTTTGTGGAGGTGCACACGCTATCCGCATATGCAAAAAATTCCTCAACATGGACATAAAAACCCGAAATGATGTAGTAAAGAAAAACGCAACATGCACAAACTGCCTCGGGTACGATCATCATTCGTCAATAGCAATCGTTGCCGCAAATGTGGTCTTAAGGATCACACTTTACTACACATAGAGATGCGGAACAAAACTAACACGCCCCATTAAGGTCAATATCAACAACAAACGCAAAATACATCCCAAATAAACACGACAAATCATCTTATTCAGAACACTTCGTCATTGAACCCGCAGCTAATCCATTCAATGGTGTACCGACTTCTGGCGTAACATTCAGCACGCATTTCATTCAAACGAAAACTAACATCTTATTTGCATCTACCACTACAACTCGTTGGAAAATAAACTCATCCAACGATCTTCAACATTAAAACGCCTTATCCGAGTAACAGCAATATGGCGACGATATTTTTAGAATCTATAATCCAAGCCAAGGCAACCTTTAAACATTCATCCACTCACAGCTGAAGAATTACAAGAGTCAAAATATCAACTCATTAAAATAGTGCAAATGGAAATGTTCCCAACTGAAATTGCAGCGCTCCAGAAAAATGTACCCGTTCCAAACGACAACAAAGTCCAAAACTTAAATCCATTCTTGGATCCCAACAACCTGCTACGAGTGGAGGGAAATGCACCACTCGCCTATAATGAACGGCATCCAATAATTCTACACGATACACACCATTTCCCCCAGTGGATCGCTTTCGAAACACACCTCAACGCACTTCACGGCGGTCAACAGCTAACAGTGGCGGAAATCAGAAATACGTTTTGGATCACAAACATAAGACGTTTCGTCAACTCAACAATCCACAGATGCGTTCGCTGCCGCCGATACAACGCAAAGGCCCAAGAACAAATTATGGGAAACTTACCAGCGGCGCAAGTGATAATGGCCAGACCATTCACCAATGTCGGTGTAGATTACTCCGGACCGATCGAGATTAAGCTATGGAAAGGGAGATATAGAAAAACAACTAAGGGATATATCGCATTCTTCGTATGCCTATCCACAAAGGCCATATACATTGACCTAGTAAGTGATTTAAATACAACCGTCTTCATCGCCGCATATAGAAGATTTTGCGCTGGGCGGGGAAGAAATGTGCACAAAGCTTTTCAGCGACTGTGGCACCAACTTCAAAGGCGCAAGCATGAACTCAAAAAAGACAGTAAATTTATTTCAGCGGAAAGGTCAAAGGAAGTAGCAAAGACTCTAGCTACACAGAACACGACACGGCACTTCAGCCCTTCTGCCTCTCCTCACTTCGGAGGATTATGGGGAGCAGGAGTCAACTCAATAAAACACCATCTCCGACGAACCATTGGAAACCCAAAATTAGCATTTGAGGAGTACACCACGCTTCTCACACAAATTGAAGCGTGCTTAAGCTCGAGACCACTCCGCCCAATAACCCAAAATCCATACCGTATTAACGCCGGGACGCTTCTTAATTGGAGAACCGATTCGCACATCATCGAACAGAAACGTACAAGAAAAAAATAAAAACACTTAAGAAAAAGAGTTCCACATATATTTATCAATTACAGCATCAACCTTAGTGGAAACAAGAACAATAAAACATTAAAATTGGAGATATCGCCATATCGGGTCTTAGCGCGAGTGCTGGAATTACATGCGGGTACAGATGGTCTGACGCGCGTGGGACCATAAAAACAGCGAAAACAACACAATAGCTCTCGCAAGGAACTTAAATAAAACATCAACAAAAAGTAAATCAAATAAAACCAAATAATACCCCTTTGTCTGATAAACAAAAACAAATAAAATAAACAAACTCACCTGAAAATCAATGTTTCGTCCATTGGTTGTCCCTATGTGTTATGTGTCATTCCTCGAACATCTACTAATATACAACTTTTGATTTATTTTTTTTACAAAACAAATATAATCATCACCTTCAAACACATGAGCCACCAACAACACACCAAAGACGAAGCTGAAAAAACAATACACCAAAGATGAAGTAATAACACCAACCACACCTCAAAGATGAAACTATATCGAATTCACAAGGGAAAACGGTTCGCAGAAAACATCCAAATACAGCAACCAGACAATCCATCCATCCACCCATCCATGCCCGAAGCATGTTGCTGTACAACAAAAACAACACTCACCACAATACCTTGCAATTTTGACGAACATGTTCGGAAATATACAAATTGAGGTGGCGTGGCGGCAGCGCTATACCAAATGGTAAAACGCACATTCCCACCTTAATTTAACACATTTCACAAACAATCAAACATTTAATTTCAATATAAAACAAAAAAACAGTCAAAATATAAAATATCAACAAACACTTTTCTTTACACTACACAACCAAAATGTAAACAAACGCAAATTGTCAAATGTGCAAGGTAACCTTCATCATCACAATCCAAATTCATAATTGTCAGGCAACATACATTGTATATAACAAAGCTGGAAACCAGGGGCCCAATTCCGCAAGCGTGAGTTTTTTGCCCGTGTACACCTTTAATAAAACTCACACTCATAGCCCGTGTACACTTATTGCAGTTTATGCGATTCCGCAACATGCTGTGAGTTTGAATGTGCTGAGTGAATCATTTTTTATCAGCCAAGTGAGCTGAATTGAATTTAACGTTTCGGTTTTCACTATTGAAATTTGTTTTGAAAAATAGTAAACAGAATTGAAGATGTCTGCATATGAGACCATTGTAAGGAGGCACATTAGACGACAAAATCGGTATGTTGAATTAATTTTAATGAAATTGTTATGTATCATTCATTCATGCATTCATGTTTCCACAGGAGAAAATTAATTATTATCAGAAGATGTATCAGAAACACTCGTGATCCATTTGAGGAAACAACAGAACAGCAATTCATCGATTTGTTTCGTTTCCCAAAGCATCTATGCTTCGAATTTCTTGGAAAAATTCAACATTTGTTTTATAAAAATGAGCGACAATCTGCAATTAGTACCACTACTCGTTTCCTATGTGCTTTGCGATATTTTGCGACAGAAAATTATCAGCGAACAGTTGGACAGGACTTTATGGCTTGTATGTCTCAGACATCAGTTCATCGCTGTATCCATGAAGTAGCAGAGATCATTAATGAAGTGGCGTTTGATTATGTTCAATTTCCAGACGAGCAAGAGCAAGCGATAATAAAGGCGGAGTTCTACAATGTAGCATCTTTTCCCGGAATTGTTGGACTTATAGATGGAACTCACATCAAGATAACTGCACCACAGGATGACATTGAGTACGCCTATTATTGTCGGAAAGGAGGTCATTCCATAAATGTACTTTTAGTTTGTGACTCAAAATACGTAATTCGTTATGCGAATGCAAAGTTTCCAGGGACCTCACACGATGCTTACATTTGGCGCCGTTCAGTTATACAAGAATTTTTTAGATCAAAGTAAGCAGAAGGAAAAAGGAATTTTTGGGTGGTTGGGGATAGTGGATTTCCACAGCAGCCATGGTTAATGACGCTGTGTAAAACAATATCTAATAGAGCAATGGAGAAGTACAATATTGCTCATAAAACCACGAGATGTATGGTAGAACGTTGTATCGGAATTTTGAAAAGCAGATTTCGTTGTCTCTCTTCACACAGAATACTCAACTACGATCCTGTTAAAGCGGGAAAAATTATAAACGCGTGTGTTGTTCTCCATAACATTCTCTCAAAAGCGAATGTACCTATCAACTTAATAACAAATGAAGAACCGGAAACACCAAGCAACGATGGTCAACCTTTTCATTTGGACGACGCTAATACGTTAAGACAAGGACAAATAATAAGGCAGAATTTAATAGAAACACACTTTTCATATTTTTTTTTTATATTTTTTAATAAATTTATTGATCGCATTTATATTTTTTTTTCTTTTAGAGATATTTATATACTTTTAACTTCAGGAGCTTTTCTTGATACTCCTTTTTCCATTTAAAGGATTTCTCCTGGAGTTCATAATATTTTTTTATATATTTTAATTTTTCGTCTTCCATTTGAAGAATCTTCTCTTCAAAGGAAGACGTTTCGGGGTTTTTCCCGATGGCGCCCTTCTCCTTTTGCGAGATGTTAATCGCGGAAGAGCCGCAGAAGACGGCCCTGCCACGGCTATCAACTCCATATTAGCACCTTCGTCTGGGGCTTCCACAACTCCTGATAAATTAGCAAATTCATCTTCCGGAATGGCAAATGATTGTGACGGCTGACTGGGTGTTGCGATCATTTTCTATATAAAAAAACAAAATAAGCCATTGGAAAATACTATATTAGTTTTAAAGTTTGTTTTTACCATATCAACCTCCTCGTGCGGTGCTATAAACAGCTCCGGAACATCTGTCCCGCTTACTGCGGCGGGAGCTAATAGCGCTACTATGCGCTCTTCCGTTGGACTAAGCGGCTTTACCTTTTTTGGTCCATTTACCCCGCTTCTTTGAAAGGAAGCCTTTATGAGCGCTTCTCTCTCTTTAGCATGAAGTCTAAATGTAAAATGAAGAAAATATTTTATTACATCAATCAAACTGTTTGATTTACTTACTTTTGGTCTCGCCAATACTTGCGCCATTGATTGACGTCCTTCCACGCACCTCCCATCGCGTTCAAATTTATGGCAAGCGTTTGCCATTTTGCAGCCTTTTAATTGGCTCCATCTGCTGATTCAAATCTGCATTTAAAAAAGAAAATTAAATATAATTTATGCATTATAAAATAATGTGAGTAAAAACAAACCTATCGTGGGCAAAATCTACATTTTCCTCCATGTAACTTAGCAAAAACTCGTTTTGCTCTTCTCTGGCTTTTCTAATCTTCCTTATCTTATCCATTGCACGTTCGTCCATTCATGCTCGAAAACAGAGTGAATGAATTTCTTCAATTGTGTACACGACAACTGTCAAAAAAACTCACCCCCACCCTTGCGGAATCGGAACAGGCCAGTGTACACATTTTTTGTGTACACAGCAAAACTCACGCTTGCGGAATTGGGCCCCAGCTGACCGAGGGTTCGTATTAAACGACCCAAGGTACAATAATTCTATATTACACAAACAGCCAACCAGAGCACATTATAACGTGGACACAATTAATTTCACATAACAAAGAAACAAAGAACATTAAACTCACGATAAGTTTCACCTATAACTACCAACAACAAAGAACAAATAACATAGAAACATTTAACAAAGAACTAAGTTCTTTTCTTTCCTTTGCAATAAAGTGCGTTTTCATTCATATTAAAATAAATAATAAAATTCGTTCGTGAACAAAGGTGAGTGCGTTTGTATTTACATATATACAATTAATAACTATTAATCTAATATTTTCGTTCGAGTATAACACGCCGTGAACACACACCGTACATGCAAAACAATACGGTTAAGAAAGTTCAACAACTGTATGAAGAATTAAAGGCAAAAATAAAATAAAAACAAGCTCATACGTCAGCCCATATTATACTTCATGATTAACAGGGAAGTACAATAGGAATCAAATCGATGTCTTCATAAGATTGCTTCCAAACTCATCGAAACCAACCAATTGAAGGTTGAAGAAAGACATCAACAAATTGAGGTCGGATTGCCACAATTAAAATTCCGATATTTAAAGGAAACTATTTGGAATGGCAATCGTTTTGTGATATATTTACAACAAAGTCACACTTAGTACCTACTACAGAAAAGATGGAGAACCTGAAAACGCATTTGGAAAGAGAACCGATGCAACATATCCAGCATTCAACCATTTCAATTGCAAACAATAGGGTAAGTGCTGCAAATATGGCCCACCACAATATCTCGGAACAGAAAAAGGACACAAGTGCCACCAAGTATTTTTAAATAAAATTTTGTGAAAGTGATTTAATGTTCTTATAACATTGTGTAGTGTGTAAATTGAAATATGTGAAACATGTGAAATCAAAATTATTTAATAGTTTATGAAGTGGGTGATAATTGAAAAGAGTGATAAAGTCAGATGTTGGTTATATGGCCCACCAATAATGTTTCTATTATGGTCCAGTGGGCCATATTTAACCTTATGATAGGCGCACCGCCTGGATCAATTCATGCCAATCATCCATCTGGATGGATTCAAACCAATTTATTTACAAAATAGTTCAAGCTCTTTCTTGCTACGGTGAAACCTACTGCGTCGTCTCCAGTATTGCTCATAATGGACTGACATGCCACTCACACAAGCAACATCGAACTTATAGACCTAGCTAGAAATAATAATTGATCGAGCGGAGCGTAGCGGAGCGAGAGCAATCACCCACTTTTTGGCCTAGCGCGTGCATGTACGGGGAATATAGTGGTCCGAAAACGATTTCGGACTAATCTTGTACGCACTAAATGTAGATATCGGCTATAACCACACATGTGTGCAGCATGTCATTCGATAGATCTAGGTCTGTAGATGAGCCATAAATTATCAAATGAAATTGTTTGATTGAAAAATAGTGAGAAATAACGAAGTAAAGTTTAGCGAGAAACAGCGTTTTTATTCGTCATTTGGTTCTAAAGAATTAATTGTAGATGCAAGGACTGGAATTTTAAACAAGGAGGTCGATAAAGATGGTCCATGTTTCGGATATAAGACCACAATCTCTCAAGCTGTCAATGCGATCCGATTACATTTTCAGTCTTCTTCAAAACGCGTAATTGTATTCTCCACTCAAGAAATTGAAGTCACAAAGAAGAGAGCAATAGATCCACTCACTGGCTTAATTATTCCTTCGTTTCACGCTATTGTCGCATTTGTGGATAAAATTAATGGCAAATACAAGTTGACGCAATATGATCCCCATGCGCCGGGTATTCGAGAGCAATGGAGCGTGAGGAATTTCACTCTGGAATTGGCAAAGGCATTGAAAGCTGATCGGATCATCACACTATTAAGAGGTACCCAAGAAGAATCCATAGATTGCATGCAACGAGCTTTCAATTTCGTCAGAAAAGCCTATAAGGCAAAAGGTGCGAATGATGTGGTCAAAGCTTCAGAACAACACGTTTCTCGAAAATATGATCTTAAATCTAAACGTCCTTGCAAGTAGACAATTAATTTGATGTATCACACTTAGCTATATGTATTTACTTGAGAGTATTGGTTATGATTGTAATTTGATAAAACAACAAATTCGCTCGCTCGATCAAAAATTTTCAGTAGCGGAGTTAAGCCCGCGCATACTGATCTGCCTAGTTATCATATTCTTTCGATTCCCCAACATTCTAGTCATACAATTCAACCACTCGACAAAACGTTCATGGAACCATTAAAAAAATATTTGACAGAGGATCTCAGGCGATGGGTCATAAACAACACAAGAGCCTTGATACAATACATTTTGATATTATTGAGTTACTTGGAGGAGCTTATTTGAAAACTCAGACTGGAGAAATAGCAATGAAAGGGTTTGTATCCACTGGAATTTGTCCTTTTGATAGGCATATCTTCAAGGAACACGATTTCCTTGCAGCAGAGGAAGTTGATGAAGATCCAACAACTACAAACAATCTATGTTCACTTGACGCAATTATTGCACCAACTGATGAGTCCATGATAATGCAACCAAAGTTGCACCTGAATTGCGCTCCTTAGAACCTTTAATTTCTGAGACAGTAGTAGTAGTAATAGTAGTATTGAAAACTTTATTTAAAAGATAAAAGTACTTAAAGTAACTATTACAATTTGTTAAACTTAAGTTTATTATGGTCTGGCCCAAGGCCGTCTACTAGATTAATAATTCGTTAAATAAATTTCATAATTGAATACATATGTTTATTTAGAAGTCTCCTTCAATAATACGTGTTCTGTACTTAAGTGCGCGTGAAGTGTATTTAAACATCATTCACATCCATTTTGTTTACACCAAAGTATCTCACACGCAACTCGGTTAGGATAGGACATCTGGCAATAAAATGTAATACATCCTCTCTTTCTTGTAGGTTACATAGTTCACATAGAATTGGCAAGTCAGGACGATGTGGGATGTAATTTAAATTGATTATTTCACCTCTTACTTTGAATATTAAATTAATCATCTTCAGCGGAAAGCGGTTGAGTAAGTACGTGTGCTCTTGGAGATTATATTTCAGTTGACTGTAGAGCATTTTATGTTGTGAAGTTACTGCTTCCGTTTTACATTGATCGTACAAAGCTGTACTTGCTCTCTTTAGCAGTTTTGTAAAAATCTTCTTTAAATCTGCAGTACTAATGTCTGTGGTAATGCGCACATTTTCACCGATGATATCCCCCAACTCGTCCCACTTTTCGATGAGATATCCCCTTGTCGAAATAGCTCTCCTGAGCACCAGTCTGGGAAGCCGTTCTTCTTTCATTTCCAGTACTTTTATGACATAGTCAAAGTGCAGTTTAAGCGTATCTAAAAATAGGAGCGACACTGTTGTTTCCAAATGAAGCATATATTTTGAGTTGATTTTGGTAACCGGAAAATTCGTTTCAGAAAATATCTCAGGAATCTTTCAACATCTTCAAACTGGCAGTAACCCCAAACTTGCGCACCATATAGCAATATAGAGGCAGCAGTTGCACGAAATAATTTAAACTTAGTGCTGTGCTCGATATTATTGATGCATCGGCCCCATACTGAAGAAACAGCTCTTTTCGCCTCCGCCAATTTAAGTTGGAAATGCTTATTCAGACTAAGATTCGCCGTAATTTATACGCCTAGATACTTATACTCCCGAACTATTGAAACAATCTCTCCTTTGTAGGTCAATTTTTCAGTACGAGCTTATCTACTGTCACAAAGTTTCTCTAAGTTAATAGACAGATTTCAAAGTTCACAATAATTCTCGAATCGCTTGATCATTGGTTGCAATCCTTCAACTGAATCCGCTTTAATCATTACTCGAGTTAGGTCATCAATGTGCAGCGGATTATTCAACAACCTTCGTTTAGCAATTTCCTGATTTAAATTATTTTGGTAAATAGATTGGAGTCTGTCTCTCCATATCAACTTTGGCGGTAGCCCCATTTCCTTTGTGTTCAGCGTTTCTTCAGTTCCCGAAACTGTACAAGAAATTTCCAAAGGCATGTGGTCAGAGACAGCTATCTATATTGTGCAGCTATCTTGAAGTTATTCAGAATAGAGTACCATTTCCCGGCCATAAGGCAGTAGTCAATCCTGGCATCTAAAGCGTCAGCAACCTCCAGCATTTTAGCACCCTGTCACACACTTCGTCTTTTGAATCTCCGATTAATCATTTTTGGAACGGATCCACTTACAAAATTGTTTTGCGACAATCCAATCCTAGCGTTAAAATCGCCAACAAGTAGTATATCCATTGACCCTAAGTCCTCAAAGTGTCGCAAAGTTTGTCATAATTTCTATTCCAGTGATTATAGTGCAGGTAGATTGGTACAATAAAGAGGGCAATACCTTTGACCTTTACTTCCAAGATATTCATTTCTTCAACCCGCTTAAAATTCATAACAACTCCTTCAAGACACTTTCTATAGCCTAATAGATCACCCCCGCTGCCCCTTCCAAATGTACTTGTTTTCACTGTTGGAATCCATTTCAAATTATAGTCCCTAAATATTCCTTTGAATTTCCCTATCTCACCTTCTAAGACATGAGTTTCAAAAAGTACAAATAATTCAAAATTCTTAACATAATCAAAAAACCAAATTTCAAGAAACTTATTTTTTAGTCCTGCGACATTATAACCTCAATTTCTTCGATCGCGTAAGCTCTAGCGCTTACAGTGCGCAGTGCGCCCAAATTTTCTGCATTCTGTACAGCGGCTGTTTCGCCCCTTCTTAGAAAAGAAATGTCGTCAACTTCAGTCGCAAAACTTGATGTTTGGTGTTTGACATTTATTTACGTTTTTGCCGGCTCGTTGAACTTCATTCATGAAATGTTCTAGGGTTGAAAACAGTGGACAATCGCTACCAAAAATTATGCGTAGTATAATCACCGGATCGTTTGCACCAGATTTCAAGCCGTAGGCCAGATCCTATGTGAAAAGGTTATTTGCGATGGAAAATTTATCGTCTCTTAACTGAGTATTTACATGGGGGAACCTATCGCGAAGAAATTTTGCAATTGGGGGTTGGTTGTTTTTTCTACGGCGGGTGTGGTACGGTAGATCCTTATGGATATAGATTTTAGTGCCTTTAAGTTTTTTAGCGTTTCGTAGAATGGCCCAAGCATCATTACGCGATTTCATTTTGATAATTATACTTGCGGTGCTGGTGCCAGGTGAGGATACCAGATATGTGTGTTCAATCACGGTCTCCGTGTCGTTAGCGCCCAAGAGGCCAGCACACACAGACTTTGCTTTTCCCTTCATGTCCGCCTTGCCTTCCGTAGGTAGGTGAACTACTACATTCGTCTCCAAACTTTTCTGCAACAGTTTATCAATTTGATCTTCCAAAATATTGTTTCGTCGTTCAACTTGAATAACTCTAGCGGAGATTTCGTCTTACTTCACTTTTAAGCCGGTTAGCTCTGCGCGAAGTACTTGGAAATCAGCTTTAGAGGCAAGTTCCTTGACGACTTTTCCAGTGTTAGCATCCAGGATTTCATTCAAGATTTCGACTGTTATTGTTGAGGATGGTTCCATAGTAGGCTTGGCTTGTTCAGATGGTGGTATATGTATATGTTTCAGATAGAATATTCCTACGCTTTTCCTCTCTAGCTTGGACGGGTGAGGTTTCTAGCAGTACTCTCTTATTAATTTATTAAGGTTAGCTTATTGAGTTAATACAAATCTGGATTCTGTTTCACTTATTTGCTAGGGCTTACTTAGAATTTAGATTGCATAGATGTCGTTCGCAGTTAAGAAGCTTATTGATTCGATTTTATAATTTTACAGCACTTTTAATAGAATTTAACGATTTCTTTTGTAGGAGCTCTTTATTAAATGTGTAACCACTTTGACAGTTTGAATGTCAATCTGACAATTTCTGAGACAGTCCAAGTAGAAGCAAATTCATATGAAACAGAAGATCACGTCTCAGAACCTTCTACTACTGGTATAAGATCATCTTCGTATACGTTTCCCCATGAAATTTCTCCTGTTCCTGTTCCTGTTCGAGTTAAAAAGATTACAAACCGGGCAAGAGAACCAGCAAAGGCAGAACTCATTTAATCATCTTCCTACAAACAGGATCTCGAAGAATCATTAATGAAAAAACACGAACGAGAATTGAAGAAGCAAATGGCTGGAAAGCAATCAGCAAAGTAGAAAAAAAAGTAAATAAAAATGTTGGATATACATACATAGATAGTTCTAGACAAGTTTAAATATTCCGGAAGGTGCTCAAGAACTTAAATTTTAAGAACATAAGGCGAAGCAACATTTCTCGTAAAAACAAAAACCAATGCATAGAGGAAAGTGCACTTCATTTGAAAGTGTAAACGGTTTTATTCTAAACGATTTATCTGATCAAAGCCCTGATCGAACTGGTCAAGAAGATGCTAAATGCATTTATTGCTCCAGTTTGTTTTCTGAAGACAAGGGATTCAATGTGTTGTCTGTAACATGTGGGCACATGAGGATTGTTCAGGTAACGAAGCAAAATATTCTATATGCATAGACAACAATACCAAGTTGCATTAATTATGGACCACACTGGTCCATATTTAACACAAGGCGGTCCGTATTAGAAGCACTTTATGTTAAAATACGTTTCCTTTATTTTTTTATGTTTGTTAAGCTGTTTTTTTATGTTTTATGTTTCTGAAGACTGATTATAAAATAATTCCTTTAACTATTTAAAAAAAAAACAAAGTGAATTAACGTAAAACTGGCTGTTTTATTTACAAAAAAGCTGAGGGTGGGCCATATTTCGGACACTACTCTACATCGGCCTGGGAAACTTTAAAGGCTAGACTTGATAATGAAAGGACAATTTTTCGAGTGCATATTAAAATAATGGTCAACCAGTCACCATCGAATTCCCTTAAAGCAATCTTGGATGCAACAAAGGAGGGCCTACCAGCAATAACCACCATAGGTTTTGACACATCATCGTGGGGTCCTCTTATTGTTCCTAATTGAGCAAGATCTAGAACAACCAAACAAGATGCCTTCCCTCCAAATCTTGTACGACTTTCTACAAAGGAGATATCAAGCATTGTGAGTGATTATCATTGTCTTGCACTTCATGCAGTAAGCTTTTAAATTGAACTCCTAAGGAAAGGTGCGAGCAAGTTAAGTTTGCTAAGCTATGTATGAGCTGCAAATATGTAAGCAGTGTGTTGCATGTGATGCAACATGCTTTGTACAGAATTCAAGACTGTACCTACAACACCATGTGATGCAACATGCTTTGTACAGAATTCAAGAATGTACCTACAACACCAAACATTTCATCATGGGATAAATGCCGTCGGCAAATCAATTTCTGACCGAAATATAATTTGCCGTCGGCAAATCAATTTCTGACCGAAATATAATTTGCCGTCGGCAAATCAATTTCTAACCGAAATATAATTTGCCGTCGGCAAATCAATTTCTAACCGAAATATAATTTGCCGTCGGCAAATCAATTTCTAACCGAACTATAATTGGCCGTCGGCAAATCAATTTCTAACCGAAATATAATTGGCCGTCGGCAAATCAATTTGAAAAATTTGTTGCTAGGTGATCCATCATTCAATATTACTGGTAACATTGATATGATTTTTGAAGCTGATGTTTCTGGGCACATCATTCTTAATGGAATAAAAAAGGGCCCAAAAGGCTTGCACATTTCACAATGATCTGTATTATCCTGATCCTGGTTTATTACAGCACCTTATCCAAATGCGCTAGTGTGACAATCATGAGAACGGTTGCTCAAACCACACTATACAATCAACTCAAGCAATTGTAGGAACAAGAGGAGGTACCAGTACAAATTTAATTGACGCAGAACGAATTGTATTGCGAAAAAATATATAAAGAAATGCATTGTCGGAACATTGATGGCAGATATATGGTGGACTTTCCATTCAATAAATAATTAGAGAGTACAGTCTAGCACCCTCACGAGACCGAGCAGTGGAAAGATTTTTCCAACTGGAGAGAAAATTTAAAACGAACAATTCCTTGCAGCTTGAGTATACGAGTATACCCAATTCATAACAGAATTTATAAGTCTTGGTCATATGGTAGAAGTTCCTTCAAATGAAAAACAAACCGAAAGGGTGTACTATATGCCACACCATGTTGTCGTTAAACCCGAGAGCATTACAACAAAACTAAGAGTAGTGTTCGAGTGTTCGACGCGTCATCGAAGACATCAACCGAAGTCAGCCTCAATGATCTTATGTGGGTTGGCCCGAATTTGACTTAACCACCATTATTATATCTTGGGAAAGACACAGATATGTCTTCACGGCGGACATCGAAAATATGTACCGTCCAATTAAAATAAACGGAAAACATTGTTTAAGATTGTAATTAACCTTTTACCATAAATTATCAATTTTTAATTTTATATTTGTTAGCGAGATAGTTGGCACTCACTGTACATGTATCACATATCCAAACCAAAGTGACACGTCATTGATCGTGTGTTACATGCACAGCGAATGCTAACTTATCCCACTCTCAACATCAGCCACGCCTGCGAACATCGGATGTTCGTTATTACCGCATTTTTCGAAATCGTACCATATATCACGCCACTGCATTTTGGGGTAGATGGCTGCTGCTGAGAGTGCATCTGACTTTTGGGCACGGTGCGAACAAGATCAATAAATTGTTATTCTATATTTTCGGCGCGTTTTACTTTAAACATTTTTTTCTTTTGGTTGCTCGCAGTCTCTGCCGGTAATTGTTTAAAGTGTTAAACAAAGTGGTCCTTCGAGCCGGATCTCGAGTTATGAACAGAGATATTGCGAGAAATAGCAAAATGAGTGTAAAAATCAAACGGTCTAGTGCAAAAGGTCATATTACGCGCGCGTTGATCTTCGTGAACTCAATCGACGATACGGTATCCAGTGAACTATTAAAAAAATCGGTTAGAGAAACTCGAGGATGCGTGGAAATCCTTTTCTCTGTTGCACAACGAATATTTGGAGATCACCAATGACGAAGCTCATAGTGAACTAGAGGTGGAGTTCGTTGATTACGAAAATAAGTATTTTCAAGCCCATACGCGAATATCTCGGGCCATTGCTGATCGTCAGCCTACTGTGCATAGTGAAATTTCAAACGAGTCGGTGCTCGAACGGTTAGCAGAGCAACAATCTACTTTCCTTGAAAGACTGAGTGTTCCGTTGAATAACAATACTAGTGTTCAGTTGCCGAAAATTGTAATACCGCCTTTCTCCGGGGACTACAAAGATTGGCCATCGTTCCGTGACCTCTTTATCGCGTCGGTAGATAGTAAATCCAATTTGAGTTCAACGCAAAAGTTTCAATACTTGAAATCTTTTCTTCGTGACGATGCTGCTAACCTCGTGAAACATATTCCCGTGTCGGAAGTGAATTACACCCAAGCTTGGACTCGGTTGGAAGCACGATACAATAAAGTGCAGCTGATAGTAAGATCGTTTATACAATCATTTCTTTCTCGTTCGACTATGAGTACAGGTAACGTGCAGGCTCTTCGAAAGTTGACTGATGGTGCTGACGAAGTTATTCGCGGATTAAATGCGCTCGATCAAAACTCTCGTGATCCGTGGTTAATTTATTTACTGGTTACAAAACTGGACCAGGAATCATGTCAAGCCTGGGCAGAGTACTCCGGTTCTAGGTCTGATAACACTATTGATACGTTGTTAGATTTCTTACAAAAAAGGTGCAATGCTCTCGAATGATGTCAGCCGACCAATCGCTCATCCACTCGTGCAAAGACCGCAATACCCCTTCGTTCGCTTGTAGCTGGAGCCCCACAATCCAAAATAAAGTGCCCAAAGTGTTCGAGTTCACACGTCCTATCTCAATGTGCAGACTTCCTAGCATTAGACATTCGTTCGCGGCATGATTTTGTGAAGACACAAGCGCTTTGCTTTAATTGCCTCCGGTCTGGTACATTCGGCTAACAAATGCCGTTCCTCCTTTCGGTGCCGTGTTTGTAAATCCCAGCATCATTCGTTGGTTCATCCGGAGAACCCTTCGCTGTCGTCACAATCGTCTTTATCATCCAATCCCTCGCTGATCTCGACCGCGTCTTCGATTTGTACATCGCCGGTAACCAATGCTTCGAATTCCTCAAACCTATCGCCACCTTCCGCTTCGCTTGGACCATCAACGCCGCTGGTCAACAATCTTTCCCTTGACCCCCATCGCCGCAGGCAAACCATTCTTCCCACCATTTTAGCTGCGGTAAAGGACTGTCAAGGAAATTCGGTGGTGTGTCGCGTATTACTGGATTCGGGTTCCCAATCTTCGTTTGTTCTGGAATCATTTGTCCAGAAAAGAGGATATCCACGTTCGCATGCCCGAATACCTATCGCTATCATCATTAGAAGCCGGGTATACTAGAGGACCTGTTCAAATCCAATTATCATCGTTAATTAATTCCACTGTCTTATGTGTCGATACCTACATACTAAATAAACTTACTGCTAATCTTCCTTCTCAAACAACAGATAGGTCTCTTTGGTCCCATCTTGATGGGCTGCAATTAGCCGATCGCAACTTTAACCTTTCATCTCCGATTGATATATTGCTCGGTGCAGATAAACTATGGAGTATCATTAAAGCAGGGCAAGTTCGTGGAGAAGATGGTACTCCGGTGGCACAAAATACTTCGTTTGGCTGGGTAATTACAGGTGAAATATTTGATAACATCGAGCCTCTTAATGGTGGCATATCGTCGCTTCATTCGATCATGTCGTGAATCATCTGTTCAAGATCCAGCAGAGCAATACTTCAAAAAGACAATCAGCCGTGCTCCAGATGGTAAATACGTTGTGTTATTACCCTTTAAAGTTACCAACCCATCTTTTAGTCAAACATTTGGTAGTGCAGTTTCCCGACTACATTCTATGGAACGTCGATTTCGGTCCAATCCCGAAATTCATCGAATGTATTCCGAATTTATGTCTGAGTACTTAAGACTTGGTCATATGTCCCGTGTTCCGGTTGAAGAGGTAAACATCAGCTCTGGTCAACAATTCTATCTGCCACACCACGCAGTTATGAAATTAGATAACACTACAACAAAGTTGCGGCTTGTGTTTGATGGATCAGCGAAAGATTCTAATGGTGTGTCTTTAAAGAACTCCTTATTTATCGGTCCACCAATCCAGCGGGATCTATTTGGAGTTTGTCTGCGTTTCCGACAACATAACATAGTATTTATTGCTGACATTGTCAAAATGTTTCGGCAGATTTGGGTAAGTGAACAACACACGGATTTCCAGCGAATTGTTTGGCGAGAAAATCCTACCGACGAGATTCAGCATTTCCGTTTGTGCACGGTTTACCGTAGGTAACTGCATCGGCCCCTTTCTTATCAATTCGCGTTCTTCAACAATTGGCGGAAGATTATCGGGATAAATACCCAAATGCGTCAAGGGTCTTACTCAAGGGTCTTACTCAATGATGTCGATGACATCATGACGGGATCGAGCTCCTCAGAAGAGCTTATTTCATTAAAGTCAGAGGTGGGATCGCTTTTATCTGAAGCTAAATTTGAATTACGGAAGTGGAGTTCTAATTGTTCGCAGTTTCTGAACACTCTTCCTAAGGAAGACTATGACCTTTCAATCTACGACCCTTACCGTTCGGCACATTCTGTTAAGGTGTTGGGTATGTTTTGGGATCCAGTTAATGATGAATTTTCATATAAAATATCAATCAAACGCGATTCGCAGTCACCGACAAGGAGATCGTTGCTTTCGGAAATATCGCGCATCTTTGATCCTCTAGGGTTTTTGGCCCCATCGGTAGTACTTTTAAAATTCTTTTCCAAGAGTTATGGACTTTGGATTTAAAGCTGTCGTGGGATACTCCCTTGCCCAATTCCATAGCTCAACGATGGGCCACCTACCGTTCTAAATTGCCTCACTTCGAGCAGATTCGGATTCCATGAAAGATATTGGTACCTAGGAAAGTGTTAGAACTACATGGTTTTTCGGATGCATCATCAGTTGCTTATGCTGCAGTGGTCTATAGTCGGTATATAACTGAGGATGGAGAGGTTGAAGTTAATATCGTTGCCGCTAAAACAAAGGTTTCTCCTCTTAAGCCAGTGTCGATTCCTAGACTCGAGCTATTGGGAGCCTTACTTCTAACTCGACTGGTTTCCCTAATCACTTCTTCGATGCCTAGCCATTCATTCAACATCTTTGCTTGGTGCCATTCTGAAATCGTATTACATTGGTTGTCTTCGCCACCTCGTCGCTGGGCCACTTTTGTAGCCAATCGAACTTCTGCTATAGTAGATGTTATACCACGACATTCTTGGCGCTATGTTTGCTCTCAAGATAATCCTGCTGATGCTGCCTCGAGAGGTGTGTCACCCGAGCTTCTTTTAGATAAGGAAATCTGGTGGAAGGGTCTTTCTTGGTTGCAATTAGATTCTTCGCTATGGCCGCAGTCTAAATCAAACTATAAACCTCATGGAGGCGACAATCTAGAAGAAAGGATGCAAGGTTCCCAAGTGTTGGCTATGTCAATAAACAACGACAAACGAATGAAGATCTCGTCCTGGTTTAAAATACAGAGAGTTATGGCTTATTGTATTCGATTTTGTGTCAACTGTCGTACTCCCAGAGCTACTCGTCGACATTCAATTCATTGAAATATATAAGGCAAAAATAACTGTTATTAAATTAATTCAACAAGTTTCATTTGCAGAGGACATTCGAGCCCTAACCCAAAATCGTCAGCTATCTGCACAATGGAGGCTAAATAAGCTGGCTCCATTCGTTGACAAGGAAGGAGTTTTACGTGTTATAGGGAGGATCAAGGAGGCATCAGTTTCCTTTAATATTAAACATCCAGTTATCTTGCCCAGCAATCATATTCTTTCAGCATTGATCGTTACAGATATTCATCGGAAATACTTTCATCCTGGCGTATCCGAAACATTTGCGCTGGTTCGGCAAGAATTCTGGATATTGGGATCTCGGAATCTCATAAGAAGAATTATTTCTCGCTGCAAGACTTGTTTTACTCAGAGGAAGAAAACCTGCGAACAGCTCATGGGTGATCTACCCTCCTATCGACTTCAACCCAGTCGCCCGTTTACTAATCCGGGGGTGGACTACGCTGGCCCTATTATAATAAAGCTATCTCGAACTCGAAAACCAAGGCTTTCCAAGGCATACATCGCTCTATTTATATGCATGGCTACAAAGGCCATTCACCTGGAGTTGGTTAGTGACTTGACGACAGATGCCTTTATTGCCGCTCTTCGCCGCTTTATCTCACGTCGTGGAAAATGCAGCAATCTATACTCGGACAACGGAACTAACTTGCTCCTTGGAAGTCTACCGGAATTATATAAGTTGGCATTGTCATCGTCTCACAATGAAACTGTTTCCGCGACCCTTGCGAAAGATGGGATCGCTTGGCACTTTTCTCCGCCATCCGCACCTCATTTTGGTGGCTTGTGGGAGGCCGGGGTCAAGTCGGTAAAATTGCATTTACGTCGAGTAATAGGATCTACCATCCTAACCTTTGAGGATCTGTATACCATATTATGCCAAATCGAAGCTGTTGTCAATTCACGTCCTTTATGCGCACTGTCGGACTTCGACATTAACCCACTAACACCTGCTCATTTTCTTATAGGCGAGCCGATGACTGCAGTTCCAGAACCCAACTATCTACACATTCCACAAAATCGGCTTGATCACTACCGGCAACTTCAATCTATGGTGCAAGGCTTCTGGAAAAGATGGCATATCGAGTACCTGACATTCCTTCAGGAGAGGCATAAATGGCAACAAACTACATCCAATCTGAAGAAGGGTGACCACCAACCAAATGGGTCATGGGTCGTGTAACTGAAGTCATTACCGGTAACGATGGGCGTGTAAGAATAGCAGAAGTAGGGACCTCCACCGGCACCTTCATCAGACCTATCACAAAATTAGCTATTTTACCGGTTTCCTGAAATCTGGTTCAGGGGGGCCGGCATGTTTAAGATTGTAATTAACCTTTTACCATAAATTATCAATTTTGAATTTAATATTTGTTAGCGAGATAGTTGGCACTCACTGTACATGTATCACATATCCAAACCAAAGTGACACGTCATTGATCGTGTGTTACATGCACAGCGAATGCTAACTTATCCCACTCTCAACATCAGCCACGCCTGCGAACATCGGATGTTCGTTATTACCGCATTTTTCGAAATCGTACCATATTTAGTTATCACGCTACTGCATTTTTCGCGAGATTGGTTGGGGTAGATGGCTGCTGCTGAGAGTGCATCTCGTCACTTGACTTTTGGGCACGGTACGAACAAGATCAATAAATTGTTATTCTATATTTTCGGCGCGTTTTACTTTAAACATTTTTTTTTTCTTTTGGTTGCTCGCAGTCTCTGCCGGTAATTGTTTAAAGTGTTAAACAAGCATCAAAACTATCAGTGCACTGACGCTGCTCTTGTGCTAGCGTGGATATTTTTTTTTTTAGGGTTCGTGCAGATTCAAGACTGTACGCTCTTATGGTCGACTGAATTTGTCGCATTGGTTGTAGTTCACTGTAACTTTTTTGTTTCCATGTCATTAATGTGTTATATTAGAAATGCACACACAGAGTATGAATTTTGAAGTGATCTTATACTGGGAGTGTAATGCATTCGTCAGCATTTTTTGATCACCCTTCATTCACAACTGATGTTGTTGCACATTTTTTCCGTATAGGAATTGTTGTTGGCTATGAACAGATCTTCCGCTAACCAGGCGGTGATGATTACCATTGCACCACGACCAAGGAAGAAAGATCCCTCCAACAAGACAGTTTTTATATCCAATATAACATCAAACATACTGAAATAGTAGATGCAGTTTCATGGAGGCATATAAGATCTGCAGAAAATCCTGCGGACTGTGCTTCTAGGGGAATGACACCAAAATGAATCATTCTTTATAGTGGAGAGGACCAGAGTGGTTAAAAGACAATAAAGAATCCTGGCCACCACAGCCAAAATTGTACCAGATTTTAGAAAACCCTATTGATCCATCGATTGTGCTCACATCGTTAATATTGAAAGTAGAGGAAGGAAGCATCTTCGAGAAATGTTCATCGTACTTGTTCGTGACTTGTCGAGTAATGACGTACTGCAGGCGGCATGTGTACAACTCTAGAAGTCTATAAGACGTTCAGGAACACTTACAATAGATGAACTCGAAGAGACCAGAAAAAATATCATCCGATTAGTTCAACGAAAGGAGTTCTCTGATGAAATAAGATGCTTAAACAACGGAAACAGCATTTTGAAGAATAGTAAACTGCTATCATTAGATCCCCAAATAAAAAATGATGGAATCTTAACTCTGGGGGTCGCTTGGAAAACGCCAATCTCCCACAAACCCAACGGCATTCTTACATCGTACCATACGCTGATAATTTCAGACTATTAAGACTATTGGTGAAGAATGTACATAACAAAACACATGGCGGAATAAAACTAACAATGGCCACATTGAAGCAATCATATTGGATTCCCCATGCGAATCGAAGGCAGTAGATAATGGGGGAGTTGCCAGCACCAAGAGTGCCAACATCATGGCCATACACCCACATCGGAGTGGATTATGTAGGGCGATTTAAAATAAGAATAGCAAAAGGAATAGGAAATCGATCGACAACAGGCTACGGGGCAGTTTTTTTTTGCTTCGCCACTAAGGCAATACATCTCGAATTAGTCAGCGATCTTACATCAGAAACATTTTTGGCCGCAGTACGAAGATTCGTGTTCAGAAGAGCTTGCGGGACAACCTTTATAGGTGCTAACAAGGAACTACAGAAAATGTATCAGCTTGTTGCCCAGCAATTGGAAACAGATGTCGGATGGCATACAATGGAATTTTATTCTTCCACCTGCACCCCACTTGGAGGGTTATGGGAAACCGGGGTGAAATCAATAAAATACCACCTAAAAAGGGTCATTGGTGATACTATGCTCACATTTAAAGAATTCACTACAACATTAACGTAGATTGAAGCTTGCTTGAACTCTCGCCCATTGACCAGTATTAACAACGACATCGACGATAATCCGATTTTAACTCCGGGACATTTATTAATTGGATCAGCACTAAATGCCTTACCAGATCCCACACTGGATCGAAATAAGACTTATCGCTCCCGACGGTTACTGATCCAAAAAATGGTTCAAGATTTTTGGCAAATCTGGTCAGACCAGAATATCTTACACAGCTACAACATCGCTGCAAATGGAAACAAAGGAGAGAAAATGTAAATGTTGGGCATATAGTATTGATCAAGGACGAACGCCTTCCACCCACTAAATGGAACTTGGGGAAAGTCACTGATATACATCCTGGAACAGATTCGACAAGTTCGTGCAATCACTGTGTACTCCAACAAAATATGGCGAAAAAACCAATAACAAAACTATGTCCTCTGCCCATTGAAAATAATGCCGAGACAATAACTTCGACTGAAATTAAAGCAAGTTCAAAAAATAAAGCTGCTGTTTTGTTAGGAAGAATGAAATTTCAAACCAATTCTTTGGAAGTGGCACATAAGCACTGGCCATAAGTACTATATCTGGCCAACAACTGACTGCAAACTACAAGGTCACAAGCTTCGAAACTACCCCAGGATTATATTTCCAAGATATTGGACATGCAAATATGGTTGTTGGTTCGTGGAAGAGCATAGTATTCTTCAATTTGACGAACCATTGGGCTGATGTCAATACATACCGGAAATGCATAAAACACATGAAAGAGATCTGTCTGAACACAAATCAGCAGTCTACATCTATTTGATCGGCAATCACAACAAATTGAAGTAAACAATGATGTACTAAGTTACGCCAACAACGATTCACCACAAAGGATGAAACGATCATCCTTTGATTTCATCGGAACAGTCAGCAACAAATTATTATTTGGCATAATGGATCAAAACTTTGCTCTTCAATATGAGCCGACAATAGCAGAAATCTATTGAAATTAATTAAAAATAACAGACGTTTTTTTTTGTTTTTTATAGGGCTGTTTAAATGTCTAATACAAATACAAGGGTTTTGTTATTCGTTTCGTTTAGGGTTAATGTGGGCTGTTTTATACTTAGGGTCTTTTTAGTCATTTCTTGGTTATTTCTAACTTAATAGATTCGATATCTTTTATCAAAGGTTATTATGAGGATTTTTGCAATTATTGTGTAACTTAGTATGTAGTTGTATATATGATGTGCGTTTAAGGTGTTAGTGGTTTCGCTTCGTCGATTTTTAATTCGTTTAGTTGTTGGGATATTGATTCTATTTCGTTAATGCTAGAGAATTTTATGACGTCTAAGTTGTTTGAGAAATTTGAGAGACTTATGGGTTATGTGTTTGGAATGTTGAGATATTTAAAGAAGGGATAAAAGATTTGGAGATTGTCGTGGTTTGTACATACAGTGAACAATGTATAATTTCCATGGATGGCGTGTAGTAACCCAAAGAAAACGATTGTGTATTTCATGTTCTGAAAAGATGGTTACGATCGTTACTTTACCTTCTTCTCTTCTTCTTTATTTATTTATGCTGCATGTGTTCATGTTAAACTTTTAAGATATCATTAGTGTTAGTCAGGAAAAGTCTTTCGTAGGTAAAAAGATGTATAACTATGTCTTGCATTTGGAAGGTCTTTTCAAGAAGTTTTTTGAAAATATTCTTTGATTCGTTGTCGGTTGCTGCCAGGCCGAAACCTAATGACTTATGGTCCTCGAGTTTTGCCTTAGTGTCATTTAGACAAGATTCCGAGATTTGTTGATCTCTTGGGCCTCTAAATGGAATGGGTAGGGTTGTAACAAGGAGATTAGCTTTATTATCTGGTTAGAAAGTATAAGTTTTTCCTGGGTGTGGTAACCTGGTAAGTTAGGTAACCTTTTCTTTAGGATTTCTTCCTCTATTGATTCCCTCAGGGGTAGTATTATAATTTTAGGGTCTATTTGTTTGGAGTCGTAAATAGAGCCGAGTTTTACTTTCGAGTGTCCGTTTTTGTTTCTAGTGGTTACTAAAACTTGGGTTGTGTTTTCTCTATCGATTTGCACTCGACTTGTATTATATTTACCCTTTTTTTGGACAATTGTGTATTCATATTCTTCCATTAGGATCCTCCAACGCATGATACTAGACGTGGGATGTTTTCGTCCAATTAGCCATTTTAGGGCTGTGGTCAGTAACAATAGTAAATTTTCTTCCATAGATATAAGGTCGAAGTTGTCTAAGCGCAAAAACGATAGCCAGTAGTTCCTTTTCGGTAGTGGTGTACCGTGTCTCAGCAGGATTTAGCGTACGGCTGGCAAAGCAAATAGGTTTGCCTTTGCCTATTGATCCTTGAGACAAGACGGCTCCAACCACTAGGTCACTAGCTGTTACTAGGAATTTTCGATTAAAATCGGGATATGCCAAAATGGGTGGATTGATAATTTTTTCTTTCAAGATTCTGAAGGACTCATCGCAGAAAGTATCCCATTTGAAATCGATGTTTTTTCTAAGTAATTGTGTTAGCGGTTTCGACAATTCTGCAAAGTTAGGAATAAATCTTCGGTAATAGCCTACAAAACCGAGGAAGGACTTGATGTCTTTGGCTTTCTTCGGTTCTGGGAAAGTTTTTACGGCCTTAATTTTTTCGGGATCAGGCTTTATTCCCTGTTCCAAAATTATATGTCTCAGGTATATTAATTCCTTTCTAATAAAATGACATTACTTCTTGAGTACTTCTTTCAGGTTGTTCTTGGTTGTTGGCTTTATGAATCCTTTGATTAGACAATCGGATTCAAAGTTAGATGCTGCTTTAGATATTACAATGTTTCCCAAACCAACGTCTGTATGTTGCACTGGTTTGTGTTTGGAACTTGTATGATCAGGCCCTGTTTTCGAACATTCGATCTCTTTATTACTGTCGCTTGCTTTGCCTTGAGGCTTTATATTGATCTAGCTACCTTCGTAATCAATGTTGCATAGAATTTTTTTCAGAAAGTCGTTGCCAATGATTCCATGCCAGATGTATGTGTTTAGGAATCACTTGAGTGGTCTTCTGTTTGGAATTCCAAGGTACCTGTAACTTCTCCAATTGAAATCGGTCAATCCACTGATATTGTTGATATAGAGCAAACGTGTTTTGTTAGGGTGTGTTGGGTTTCTTTTGTTTTCACCAGGCTGATATCGGCGCCTGTAACGACCAAGAATGTAAGAGATTTTCTCGTCGATTATTTAAATTTTATTCGTATTACCGGGTCCTTATATTCGGCACAAAATGATACGACTAAGGTTGAATTTGGACGGAGGTTATTTATATATCGCGCTGCATCTGGGCTCGGGACAGATTGTCGACAATATCTTCCCGAGTCGGCTCGTTCCCCGCCTCATTTGCCAGGTTATTTTGGGGAGTGTGTGTTGTAGTGTGATATCTAGCATCATAACGCGAGTCATGGTTTCGCGGCCTGTTATTTGGATTATTGTTGTTGTTGGATGGTTGTTCCCGTCGTGAATTTTGTCTGGGGGCTTGGCCCTGCATTTGTAAATGAGCCAACCGAGTTCTACATTCGTTTAGTGAATGGTTATATCTGTTGCAATATGTACGAGTACACTTTAAGGCGTGTACCTTTCTTTTAACTTGTTGTGGTACGAAGTTGGGTATAGGGGTGTTTTTGAAGCAGGTTTGGGACGTATGTCCTGCTTTATTACATGTTTGACAGACCAAGGGTTGATTTCGATTGAAACAATAATTGGCAGATGTTTGGCCAATTTTTCTACATTTTAGACAAGAGGGCTTGAATGCGAGGGGGGGGGGGGGGGGTTTGAAGTGGAACTACTGCCTTCCAATCGCATAGATTGTTCAATGGCGTATTCTATCGCTGACCTTAAGGTCTGCGCATCGTGTGCCTTTAAAAGGAGTCTTACATTTGGGTCTTTTAGGCCATCCTCAAAAGATCGAATGGCTGTCATTTTGTTTTCGTCTAACAGGAAAGTCTGTAGGGTAGTGTTTGAGGTAGGTAGCTCTGTCTAAGGAGTACAGTAGGCGTGACATCCTATCGCCATAGTCTTTCACGTTTTCCTTGCACCCTTGCTTGGCCGAAGCTAGCTCATTTTGTGCGGTGGACCGCGAAATATGTTCTTTGAAGTGGCATTCTTTTTCGGCTACCAGGTCTGCCCATTTTGAAAGGGTTTTATATTGGACCAATTCGAATGCTGGCCCTTGGAGTCTGGTTTTGACAATAGCCAGAAAAAAGCGTGCTGGTTTTCGTCTTTGATGAAAGAGAAGAGGATGTATTCGCAATAGATGAACTTAGATAGTTCGTTCGGGTTGCCGTCGAACACAAGGACAATCATGTTGATGTCAGCCAAACTGATTTTTACCTCAATGACGGGGAGTGGGGATTCACGAGTTTCTGATAAAGGTTTGTGGAAAGGTAGGGCTACAATTAGCTCTACCGCAGCTTTCTTTGAACGAGTGAACATTTTTAGATGCGAGAGAGATACAAAAATAATCGAGTAAGTGAACCTGGTGTGTGTGGTGGTGTTCTACGTTAACAGTATATATGTATATACCAGTGGCGTGGCGTCCATATAACCCGATTCCTACCGAGTTACCTTTTCAAATTCGAACTTACAACAATGTTTATCAAAAAACGCGCAACATGAATCCTGATGAATAAAGATAAATATATGTGTATTCCTTACACGGGCTAACGTGCCCCACACCAACATTTAACCTAAGCAGTCAACCACTGCCTATCGTTCCACTCTACGCACACACCCACACATCACTGTCTGTATATTCTCCAACACCTTACCCGATAAAGAGACACAAAGCGCTAGCAACGAAAAATAACACGGTAATAATCGGGTTATAAAATGTTTGGCTGGATAGAACAAATTTGTTTTCCCTCCTTTTTCTTCCTTAAGCAGTGGCGGTGTTTGACTTCTCTCTGTTCAATACACGCTTTCTTACGCAAAACAATAACATGCTTTTCATCGAGTTATTTTTTGAATTTTGTATGTATCTGGTTGCGCTGCTGTGTCTAGTATATTAAGCAGGTTTAGATGTATGTATATTGTATGTATGTAGGTTTCTGTTCGAAAAAATCCTAAGAATAATACGGTTTTCTCCGAGTTACATATTTGTTGAATTTTGTATGTATTTCGTTGCTTTCTGTATTCATCTGTAGGTCAGGTCCGTTACTGTTTGAAAAATTCAGTTTGCGCAGATTGTGATGCGTAGCTTAATGTGAATTTGTGTGGTGTTATAAAACTAAATAGAAAAGGACCAAATTAGGAACAGTGAAAAGCGTGAAAAGTGTGAAAAGTTTGTTTATCTTAAGGTTAAGGAATTCATTAAATTTCAAATTAAATATTGTTACCTAAAAATGGCATTATTAAGTGTAGACTGTTGCTTAACAGATTTTTTTTTTTGAGGAAATAAATGACTTTAGTAAACTGAGTTTTCTCAAAAAACAAAAAGTTATAGAGACGGGACGCTCTACTCCTTTTATGAAAATACATTGATTATAAACGCAAGGATGGTTTTGTTTCTCATTTTCATGAATCTCTGTACCAGAAATATACTTGGTTGACTGGTAGTTGTAGACTAAATAAAATGTTTTGTTTTCCTTGTCTTCTTTTTTCAAATTCTCCTAGTGTTTGGAGCCGTACGGGCTTCACTGACTTAAATAATTTAATAAATTCTGCAAACAAACATGTCAAAACAGAAAAACATATTCGTAGCTGTTTATCTTTGCACGAATTCGGTACACACCGTATTGAAACGTCCTTAGGTAATTCATTTGCAGCTCAGAACAAAAAAGTTGATAGAAACCGTAAATTAATGGAGCGTTTCATAGATACAGTAGTTCTCTTAGGCAAACAGGAGCAAGCATTTCGGGGTCACGATGAAAAGACTGACTCCAATAATCGTGGTAATTATGTCGAAACGGTATTATACTTATCTAAGTATGATATATTAATGGACTCCCATTTAGAGCAATGTTCAAGTGCACCCAATCCAATTTTTTCCGGTCTCTCAAATGATATTCAGAACGATTTGATACATAGTATCGCTGCAGTCATAAAATCTGAAATCAAAACAGAAATTAGTAAAACGCGATTTGTGTCCATTATGATCGATGAGACACCAGACGTGAGCCATAGGGAACAACTAAGTGCCGTATTGGGGTACTTGTCGGATGATGGGATAGAGGAAAGATTTCTTGGTTTTTTTGACGTGAGTGAGAGTCGTAATTCCGATAAGCTCTCAAAACATATTCTTAATATACTTGATATATATGTCTGCGGTGTTAAAAAAAGAGTCCTCGATGTTTGTCCAATGGCTTACTTTATTCCTTGTTATGCCCACGTTTTAAATTTAGTGTTATCCCGATCACTAGAAAATATATCGGAGTTGAAAGTATTTTTCGGCAATATAAACACTTTAGTAGGTTTTTTCAATAAATCAACAAAGCGTTCAAATCTTTTAAAAGAAGTGGCCAACCGGCCCATGCCGGGAGTATCGGAGACTCGCTGGCACTACCATTCGCGAATAATTAACGTTATTTTTAACTGTAGATTAGATATTATTGATACTTTTAATCAAATAATAGATAACCCCGATGAATGGGATAATGACGCGCTTTCTATGGCCGAGAGTCTGTTACTTAAATTAGAGGGCAAGATTTTTGTTTTTTATTAAATACGCTGTCCGAAATATTTTGTAAGACTGATGTCTTGTTTAATTTAATACAGAATAAACAAACGGATGTTGAAGTGGCTAAGCAAGAAATCGAATGTTTTGAGTCTTGGCTTTGCTCTGAGTTTCCAAAAAAGGATGAATCCATTTTTGAAAGCATAAACGATTGTACCGAACTACCGCGAAAACGTCGATTACTCGATTTAAAAACACACTATAAGCGTCTTTTTGTAGAAATAAAGGACAATATTATAAGCCAAATCAAGACTAGATATAAATCTTTCACGGAATTAATTTTTTTGGATTTATTGAATAAATCGAAATATGATCGTTTTACGTTATCAAATCCAGATGAAAAAATATCTTCTTTGATGAATTTTTTTCCTGGAATTTTTGAATTTACAGCTTTGAAAAACGAGCTGAAAGTTTTATATACAACTTCTTCACTTCGACAACTTGGCGTTCTAGAACTTCATAACCATTTGAAAAAAGAAATATTGCGTGACACCTTTCCCCAAATTTTGAACTTAAGTGGTATATTTCTTACACTTCCAATAACTGTTGCCTCCGTGGAGCGATCTTTTTCAGCTCTAAAAAGAATACATACGTATTTAAGGAATTCTCAAGCAGAAAACAGACTCTCAGATTTAGCACTTTTATCGATAGAAAAGCGACTCCTTATAAAAATTAAAAGTAGACCTGACTTTTATGAAAGAGTTCTTGTAGAATATGTGAAAAAAGATCGTAGAATAGCACTAGAATATAAGTAAGAAGAGAGCAGTGTAGCAAAACTTTTCACAGTTCTTTTTCTAACGTTAACTTCTACTGTTTTTAATTTAAATAAAAAAATTATTATTTTAATTGAAATACATATTTATTTTTAACTTTGTTACAAAACCCTTTATTAGTTGATATTTTTTGTATATGTTACATACATATTTATTCAACTACGAAACATTTGTGAAGTTCCTTACTTTTTTTTTTTACAACATCACTTTAAATTTTCCTTAAGGTATTGCATTTGCATCTGAAAAAACGGTTTCTTTCGAAGCCAATTTTATTATGCGTTAAGCCCATTGTAAACTTAAACTTTAATGAGTTGACGTATAAAAAATTGGCTTGAATTATTCTACCCACATGGCGTGGAAGGCAGATCCGCAATACATGACATAATTTCAGGAGACATTCGTACTTAACGTTTGCGGCTGACTAATTTTTCTTCGACTTCCCTTTTGAAATTATCCACGCCACGCCACTGGTATATACATATCGTACATATACATACATATATATATATTTCTTTAATAACTTAAATTAATTGAACTTTGAACTAGTTTAGTTCTCATAATGCTCGGCTCTGCTGGTGTTGACGTTTGGTTGCTCCCTTCTCACCGCCTTCTGTGCGGTGAGCTTGCACTATATAGCTGAGGTCTCCTGGGTACCTTTTGTTGTGTTTTCCCTTTTTTTCACTGTATCTGCTGTTACAGCCCCAGAGACGCTTAGTCACTTCTACACTTATTATTACTTTCTACTGGTGTATAGCCCCAGTAACGCCTCGAGTTCACGACTCGTGCTTGGTAGTAAGGATAGCCTTTTTAGGTAAAATTAAAAAAAAAAAAAAAAAAAAACAAAAAAAAAATTCACCGCTGCCACCAAAATGTTGCGCTCGGGCACCGTGCTTTCTCGCAATTGGAGGGAAGAGTGCCGAACGGAGTGTAAAACGCAATTTAATTTGTAATTGATTATAATATATATTATAAAGTCTATTTGCTAACTCTAATATTACTCTTACTCTATTTTTATTCGGTCGCTTTTATTCTGTATTCTACTTGCTTTTGTTTTACTCTGATTTGTAATTAAAATTCCCTTTTATAGGAGGATTTTGGTTCAATCGCAATCCATCCCAATCCCCTCCAACACACAAAATGCCGAAAGACATTTCTTAGCCTAACAAAGGGAATACTCAGCATCATCAATATGTCGTCAGGTATCCTCGCCCCATATCTTTAGCATAGCACTTGCCTGCATATGCATTTTTGGTTGTTCAGCATTTGCTTCGCACCATTAATTAGGTTGTGGATGTCATTCACACTTCACTTATTGATTCGCCTTTACTCCAACTCTGTGTAATACTGCGAGTGATAGCGGCGTGTGTGTGAGGTGGAGTGGAATTCGTATGATGGAGAATGTAGTGTATGTAGCGCAATCACTAGACAAGGTATCTTCGACAGCCCAATTTATGTCAACGGGAATAATGCAGTTGCAACATATTTTTTTTTACATTTTTATTACATTTTTATTTTTACCTTTTCTTAGAACTACCTTAAAATAGACAAAAATGCAGTTGCAACCTAACTGTAGAATTCTCCAAACAAGCATGACAATGTTTGACAGGCAGTCAGTGACAAAGAGAATAACTTCATCCTATTTACCGCTGCCAAACATTTCCGATTTTCCAATTGATCAACATTATCACCACGAAGAACCGGCTGTTGCAGGAACAAAGATCTCAAAATTACAACACGATACTGCTCTCCAAAAGAAGTACTATTGAGCCAAATCCGAAGCCACAAGATCCAGCAGTATTCAATAAGCTATGTAATTTCATCATCATAGTAATATGCATCGCTGTACTGAAAGAGCTTCGAAAAAGGAGGTCTGCCAATATTAACATTGTGACCAATCCCAACACATCACCACGTAGACGACGAAGTGAACCAGTTGCCTCATCAATATTCTGTGACAAACACTTTATTGTCTAGGGGGTCTCAGCATGTTGTGTCCAACCACGACAATTGCTGACGCCTGACGCCAGACGGTGTCATAACATAAATTAGCAAAATTTTATACTGTTTTCACCTCTTTAGACTCGTATATCTTTCTTAGAATAAGCAAGTTTGTATTATCGTATTTATTGCAGAATAAGCAAAATTATACTATTTAAGCAGTATTATGCGAAAATAAAGGTCAATTCGTCAAAACTATTCGCACATTGAATGAACACTGTCTGAATTATAATCACAGCTTACATCACTACCGAATTCATCGAAAAATGTTAAATCCATTTTTATAAATGTAAATGCACTCTTTTGCGTCTAACTTCAGTAAATCAATTGGGAGCAGTAAAAGAAAAGGAATATAACTAAGAAGACAGGACCGTTATCTGGTTCGGTCAATTTGACACACTGGGATTTGTTAGGGATATTTTTTGTACAGTTCACAGGCGAAATCTGTCGTGAATATAGATATCGAAGACATAAAGTTTATCCACGGTTTTTACCTTGATCTTAAATCCTAGCCCGATATACCGAAATAATAGTAGAGTAATCTTTACTTGTGAAATTAACACAAAGAACCGATAAGGGGTTAACGTTATAGGTACCACACAGAAGTGACTATTTGGACAATGGATGAAATTCGACGAAATAACTATAACATTATTAAAATAATAAATAAACAAGTTAAGATAAAGGAATTCTTTATTTTCACACTTAACTCTAGATACTGAAAGAAACTATTATTAACGATAGAGAGACAATACAAGGTACGCTAGTTCTGTACAAGGAATAGAAAGAAGACTCACAATGATTTATTTTGATCAATTTTTTTATCCTAGGGTAGAATACATCGAAAAAATATAGTTTCAACAAAGAATAATATATTTCTGATAATAATAAATGAAAGTAGATGCTGGAAAGGATTCAGTAGATTTGAAAACGAACATTGTATAATTACACAAAATAGTAAACTTAGATTGAATGAACAGACTGAAATTATAACATCTTATGAAGAAACTATATGTACTTGTAAAATATTGTAAATATGAATCATATCATAATCAAACTTGTGATAACAGGCAACTTAAAGTTAGAGATAATACCGTTTACTAATTGCACACTCTATCCAATGGACCATAATGTTAAACAAATACAAAAGCAAAGATTCTGTTGAAAGACATAAAGCAAACAAAATGCTAAATTTCGAAATGCCTTGACTCATACATATACACTTAGCGAAATTCAATTAAAGGCAGATGCGCTTTTGTCCAGAAAATGTGTTGCAGTCTAAACGACAATTTATGTCCTTTTTTTTTGTTTTTTGTTTTGAGTCCTTTCTTCAACGAATGTTTTGAAAGTACCGTTACTCCCGATCAGAGAATTTTAACATCTGTTGTTTTATTACTAATGATTGTGCGAAATTCAATTAAAAGCAGTCGTGTTAATGCTGAAAAGTAGTGAGTTGAAACGAAATCAAAATTGTTTTTGGTGATTACTACTGATAATATTTTTTTTTACGCTTACAAATTCACAAAGGCAGAAATCGTTAATTTTTTTTTGTTGTTATTCATTTTTGTTTTTATAATTTTGTAGAACACACTTATCCTAGACAAAAATGCTTAAAACTAGCTTAAACAACAACTGACATAAAATACCTTACTGGCCCTATACGGACACTCTAAAGTAAATAGAATTACTTAAGGCTATGCCTTTCGGACTTACGATTAACGTGTAATAATTAAAATAAATAAACAATTTAGACCAAGAAAAGTGATATTTTAAAAAAACTTAGCATCAGATCTTCTTTTTTTTTATAAGGAAACTTATAACTAATAATAACTTAACCCTACCTTAACTAAAATATTTATATATACATCTTTTTTTTTATTGAATTTTTATTTATATTTTCTTAATAAAAGCTAAAACTAAACTAAACCTACGTGCCACCCTGGTCTGCCGTAGCATGCCCTTAACTACTCTAACCTCTTCTAACCTACCCTAGTCTATGTAAGGCTGCCATTGGCATGTGGCAGGCTTTGCCTTAAAGAGGCCGATCTATTAAAATTAACCACTGACGTAGACCACTCCAGCCACCAGAAGCGTTGATGCTGCCGGACGACGTCTCTCCGATCTTGGCGTGACACCGATTTACTGAACCTTGAGGCGCTCGGGCTCACGGAGCGCAACATCACGTTTGTAGAGAAGTCGCCGCTCCACGGACTTACGTGCCACGTGGAAGATTAACGGGATCGCCAATTCATTCTGGATCAGCCCACATTGATCTAAATAGAGGAATGCCTCTGGGGAGACAAAGCCGCTAAGGCGCACTTTCTCGTGGTACATGTAGTTAGGGAAGTAAGCCCCGGAGATCAGATTATTAACCGAAGTCATTGCCCTCGAAATGTGACCTCGGATCAGTTTTATTAGAAAATTATCCACCCGTACAATCCTGGCCCTATTGTATAGGACCTCGTTCGAGTAAAATTTCGTGTACCCAGATTCAGGTGTTCTATGTAATCCGAGACAAGTTCTGCGACATTGTCTCTCAAACACCCGAATCCTTTCCATTAAGCTGGCTCTCACATTGAACCACACGGGACATCCATAGGCAATCATTGGCCTGATTAAGGTCATGTAGCAGATTACCTTCACCCTGGAATCAAGTTGACTGCTATGAAACAGCCATCTAGTCAGAGCGAAAGCGCTCCGGGCTCTTGCCAGAGCAGCATCTACATGTTCGTCAAAATATAGATAATGATCCAGCACGATCCCAAGGCATCTGTCTACACTTTGTTTTGCCAGTGGACACCCGTCCGGTCCAAAGATTGAGAAACTGCGCCAATTTTTTCTTGTGTCACGAGAGGTCCTAGACAAAGGTGTTCTGAACAAAATAGTTTCTGATTTCTGGAAATTGATTTTCAACTTCCAGTCATCACAATACTGCTGAATTTTTTCCAAGTCACGCTGCAGAAGATTAACAATGACGTCGATCGTTGGACCTGATCTGTACGCGATTAAATCGTCCGCATACGCTATTGAATGGCGAAAAGGAGCTATCAAATCACTGAGGTAAATGTTAAAAAGGATCGGCGAGTTTACTGTACCCTGCTGCAGTCCGTTGTTAATATCAAATGTTTGGGTAGAAGTCACTTGACAATTTTCACTACGAACTTTCTACCTGTTAACATGTCAGAAATCATATATAGCAGTGGTTTACTTATGCCCAAACGACTGAGTTTGTAATAAAGACCTTCTAACCTTCGAAAGCCTTTTCCAAGTCAATCAGACAGGCACCCGTGCATTGGTTCTTGCATTTGTTCCATTGGATATCTGACACGAGTTTCGACGCAGGATGAACAGTATTATGCCCCGCTCTGAAACCGAATTGGTTATCCGGAATAATTTTATTGTCCTCAACCCATCTAGACAGGGCTCTATGAACCACCTTCTCGAAAACCTTGCTAATACTTGGAAGGAGACTTATCGACCGAAGATTTGATGGGTTAGAGGCATCTTTACCTCTCTTGGGTATTGATTGCACCACCGCTGTTTTCCAATCTACTGGCTAATATGCATTATTCAGTGAATTGTTGAACAGAATGGTGTACGTCTCTACAGCCACTGGTGGGAGATGCCTGAGCACAACATTGGATATTCCGTCGATTCCCGCGGATTTTTTTCTCTTCAGTGACTCGAAGATCATCTGGAGATCCCCCGTCGAAATAAACAGGGTATTCGCCCCTTCATTGGTGACGGCATTATTTGCCATGTAATCGTCATCGAACCTGGTAAAACCAAGATTCTCGGATCGCCAATGTTCGATATCATTTCTAAGATAGGAGTGATGAAGTAGAACTCTGTTTTCCAATTCGTGGTTTGGGCGAATGCTATCATTCACCTTAAACACTTCCTGGAAAACAGCTCCCACTGTCGCCACTTTCTCCTGAGGATCCTCGATCACGAAGAAATCATCATCCAAGACGGCGCTCTCCGGATCAATGCTGACTGTTCGTAAAAGACGTTCGTTGTCTGACGTTCTCGAAAGCTTCAGATCCTGAATGTCATTCTGATTGTTTCTCCGAAATATTTTATTTATTTGCGGGAACATACTCGCGCTTTTGGAATTTACAGCACGAATTCTGTTGTTCCAATACAAACTCACAGATATTCTGTAATTTTCCTTGATCAACTGTTGGATATTTTTAATCAGTGACTTCAGTGTCCTGACCTCCGAGTTTTGTCTGTCGGTAACTAACGGTCTGTACTCTATGTTCCGCAAAACCCACTAATTACTTAGTAGGCTTCCCCTAGTGTTGGGTATGTTGTTTCCCCAGTCACTATGTTTGGCATTCAAATCGCCGGTCAGGATGTAGTAGTTTTCCACCAAATTTAAGTGCAGAGATCGAAAAAGTGTCTGGAGTTCTGCAATGAAAATATTGGGATGAGGTGCTTCAGGTGCATAGGCTGCTATAATGTACATTTTCTTTCCATTTCGGAGAGGAATGCACACAATGCAGGCCCTAGCACCTAGAACCTCCGCACTTCACCGCTATATATGACTTTATGCTTTAAATTATTTTTAATGAAGATCGCAACTCCCCCGCCACGTGTGGCGTTAGGTCGGTCTCTTCGTATTATTCGAACTCTGCCGGATTTTGTGCTTCTGGTTTAGCTTTGTTTCGCTAACCAAAAGTACATCAGGGCTTTCGTCCGGCAACAGGTTGAAAAGTACGGCTCTTCGCTCAATCCTAATCAGTGAATTCACATTCACCGACAGGATCTTTAAGGGACTCTCTACCAGCGTACCCATTACGATTGTAGTTGCGCTAGGCCCGGCAGAAGCGAGTAGATTCCACCCACTCGGGTCGCCGTCCAACTCGGCCTCCGGTGCCTTAGAAACAAGCACTGGGACTTTGGGAACAGCCATGGGTTTTTGTACCGTCTGCCGCCATTTGGGCGTAGGTCATCTGGGTTGTGACGCCTGGTGTTTCTAAGCGACTCGAGGAATGTTTCCCTTCAGGCTTCTGCTTCCGAGCCAGATTTGCTTTCTTTATTTCTTGGAACTTAGGACATCTCCGATAGTTTGCAGGGTGTCCCCGGTTCCACGCACTCGAGCTGCTCCCTGTTTGTGACCTTGTCCTGGGTCAGATCGCATTCCTCGTTCCTGAGGTTCTTTGCACATTTAACACATCGAGGGTGCATCGCGCAGTTCGACGCGGCGTGCCCGAACCTTTGGCAGCGGATGCATTGTAAAATGTTTCCGTGCCTTTTTACTTTTTCCCATGTTACAGACTGGGAAGCCAAGGAAGTAATGGACCTTAACCTCTCCAGCTTGCTGTTGGGTGCGAGTTGAACCAAGAAGAAGGGAAAAACCCGGTTCTCCCGTTTGGCTCGCGCCGTGATAAACGACTTGACCCCCACGAATTTGAGGTCGTCGCTCTCGAACTCCTTCAGCTCTGAGAGCATTTCCTCGGAGTCAGTGATCGAATGCACGCCTTTGAGAAGCATCGACCGCAGTCTCTCGACCTTGGGGGTAAAAGAGAAGAACTCCGTCGTGGTTTCTTTTAAAAGATCCTTTACTCGCTTGTACTGATCCAGTGTGGTACTTTTTTTTTTTTATTGGTGGAGGCTTCTGCTATCTGTTGGAGCACTCAGACACAAACACTGGTCCATTGTACTGCCAGACAGACACCTTAGATGGCGTTAGCCAAGCTTCTTTTTATTCACTTATGTTGTGTGCCATTTGTTTTTCCACACAAGTGAACGAAACCTAAAGCTTAATGCCGATTCCGAACGGCGAGAGCCGAGAAGCTTTTTCAAGGCAAGTGTACAACGGGGGGTTTTGCCAGTACCCCGCCGAGGAGGGACGCCGCGAAATAATCATTCGATGGCGTTGGTGTTATCGGGATCCGAACTCGCTCACCTTGCGTCAGCGACCGACACACTACCCACTGCGCCACGGCGCTTCCACGGCTCAGTGTACAGTGTGGTACACTGGATAGCATAGCGGTTTTCACCTATACTTTTAAAGACAAAGTTATCAACACCAATGACATACTTACATAGATCGATTGTTTCTCGAAGTGCCGTAGTATGGGTAAAGATGGGTGGTACCTTGGGACGATGTTCTTGCGGCTGTTGTTGTTGCTGCGGCCGGTGTTGTAGATCCGGCTGTTGTTGCTGCTGTTGCTGTTTCCGTTGCGGCTGTTGTAATTGTTGCTGCTGTTTCCGTTGCAATTGTTTCTGTTGCGACTGCTTCTGTTGCGGTTGCTTTTGTCGCAGCTGCTTCTGTTGTGATTGCTGTTGTTGTGGCGGCTGTAGTTGTGTTTGTTCTTGCGGCTGCTGAAGTTGGAGTTGTTGTTGCGAGTGTAGTGGGGTGGTTGTAGCCCGCTTTCTTTCCTTTTGGCGCATTTCGGAAAGCCTATCTACTACGGCCTTCAATTTAGCGCGTAGAATGCGTTCCTCGTCCTCGAGTTTACGTTCTTCCTCCGCTACCGAACTTGAAAGAGCGGCGAAATATTGTAGTTGTTCTCTCCGGTGTAGCGATCCCCGGAGAGGTTGGCATTGTCAATTTCCACGGGGAGTGGTTGCGGTATCTGTTGCTGCACTGCGGTTGACTGCGCCCCTTCCCTCATTTCGGCCCACAGTCTTTCTGTCGATGCGGAGAGGGAGGGGCGCTTAAGTATATTACTCCGCGGATTGAGTTTCCTCCTTTTTTTTATTACGTCGGCCGTTGAAACGGTGGATGGAGTTGGGAAATCAGACAGGTCATCTGACTCCGACTCCGTTAGACGAACGGGATTCCTCCCGACGTCTTTAGACATTTTTGTTTCCTGCTACTGCTAATGAGTGAATAGCAGGAAACACACACTAAAAATTTCTCCCACTTGAAAGTTTATTTATTTTTTTTTTATCACTATTCACTTCTATTTTTTTTTTTTTTGGTTAAAACTTTTCAATTTTTTCTTTTGATTTATGATTTTTTGATTTTTAATTTTTCGATTTTTCGATTTATTCTTAATCACCCAGCTTACTGAGGGAGAATGAGAAATCGTTCATTATCCGAGCTGAGTTGCTAAAAAAATGCTACTACATCTAAAATTATTTCAGATTTCAAGTTGCCGATATCTAAACGGCGTGTACAAAAAATTTTAGCCGGCATTAATCGTCCACACATCGTGGACATGTGGTCGTTGTGTTTATACTGGAGATTGCAAATTTGCTTCTTTGGATACTTACTCCAGGCCATTACAAAGGAATGGACTCTAATTCCAGCTCAGGAATTCAAAAACGTGGTTAATTCGATGCCAATTCGGATTTTCGAACTTATAACCAAGTCACTATTAATTTAGATTTTTACGCTATTTGTTATAGTGAAATTTCTTGTTTTTCTTCTTTCTTCTTTTACTTTATCCTGACTGTCTTTAATCGAATTTCGCAGTATAAAGTAGGTTTTGTTTGTTTGACTAAGTAAATATATGTTTATTTCTTTTAGTCAATATTTTCTTTCCTTAAATAAATCATTTTATTCGCATTCAATAAGTTTTTAAGTTGTATTATATTTTAATCAACTTTATTTTTAATATTACAACGGAAAATATGCAAGTTGACTTTAATTGAATTTCTCTGAGTGTATATATGAGTAATATTAAATAAATTAATAAAATTGATTTAAAAAAAATCTGTGATATTATTGTAGATAAACATAATATTTGTTGTGATACTACTAATTAGGTTTGCTGTATTGCTGGTATTATCTTTAAAAAGAAAAGTTATACAACTTAATGTCACAAATAGAATTCAGGAGAATTGTAGTCCTAAAGTGGGACAAGTTACATATCATCCAAAACCTGACCAATATTTTTCCAATATTCAAAAACAATAACAAAAACAGCTAATTAAGTATTAATGCTGAAAGCGTGCAGCGATAGTATGACCGATTCTGAAAATTTCATCTTAATTTTTTTAAGGTCATTTCATATAAAATGTAATTGTGTTGACTTAACGTCTGCAATAATAAAACAATGGATAAAGGTAAATACAGGTAATAAGTGGTGGATGGGGTGTAGTTCGTTTGTCAGATAAGGTTCAGTGCCGCGGTTCGATGAAGTAAAAAATTGTTCAATTGAATAAAAGTTAATAAAGTTTCTTTCGAATAATCACTTGCCCCCCAAACTACCTCTTTTATAATTAACTTAAATATCATAGGCCAGTATAACGCAGTATAACTCTAACTAACTCAACTTATCTTATTTGGACTAATATATATACTCGTATATATATTAATATATATACTTTATATTAGTTGGCGCAACAGATTGATCTTTCGAAGTTCACCAGTCAGTAGTCCACACTCTCGAATTTCCGTCAGACGTTCACGCTAATCTAATTTCAAATAATCGTTCACACGACCTAATTTTCGTCTCCACAGAATATTTGTTAATAATTGTAGCAAGCCACCTCAACTCATATTTACATGCTGCTAACCTAAACATTAATTATCAATAAAAGCATGGAGGTTTCAAATAGTTTTCAGTCTCAAGAGAGAATTATAATAAATGACAGCTAATCTGCCTGAAAAAAAATATATTTTTAAATTAACTTACTTATATTTCTTTAAATTATTTATAAATATATACATATATTTTTTTAATTTTAATACATTTATATATAATTTTTTTGTTTCTGTTCTTATTCTTTTTTTTTTTGTTGTTTGATTTTTAATTTTGTATTTTTTGCCTTTTTTTGTGTTTTGTCCTATCCTTTTCTTATCTACCCTGACCTATTTTACTCTACCTTACCCTATGTAAGGTTGACATTGCCGATTGGCAGGCTCTGCCTTGAAGGGTCTGTCCTATCAAGATTTATCACTGACGCAGTCAACTTCATTAATCAAAAACGTTGATGTTGTCCCCCGATGTTTCCTTGATTTGGCGAAACACTGATCTACCAAGCCTGAGGCGGATCCGTTGAGAAATTGCGAACTACGTGAAAAAAAGGAGTCCATCCTGGATCAGTCCACATCTTTCTAGATAGAGGAATGTTTCTGGCGGGATAAAGCTATTAAGGTGCACTCTCTCGTGATATGAATCATTGGGGTATTAAACCCCGATGACTTCGGATCTGTCTAATCAGTTAGTAGTAGTAGTGAGCTAGCCGAAGTATTAAGACGTGTATTTAAGCGTTCTGGTTTTTATAGTGGTCTCCGAGTTAATAATAGTGATATTTTTAAGTAATATTCAAAGAAATAAATATTATTAACATTCTAAAACAAAAAAAAAAAACACTGCATAAAACATATTGTTTTTTCGTCTTATATAAATTTATTTATTTTGCGTGAGTTCCCTTCCATTGTCTTTCTATTAACCAATATATACTCTTACATATCTAATAACAATCCACAAATATGTTTGTATGCGGGCATTGCGGTGATAATCTCCCACACAATGTCGATTTTGCTACGTGTATGATGTGCAACCGCAAGTTGCACTTCGAGTGCACGACGGTCACAGAGAGGTCATGGAGGACTATGGGGGCGAGAAGAGATGCCTGGAAGTGCCAGATGTGCCGCAACGTCGGGGATGATCAAAGCGCTTCTACGATGTCGCAGGCTCCCGAAACACAAGCAGCAAAGAGGATACGACAAGCTAAAAGCCCAGATAACCCAGCAGGAAGTGCAGCCAACACCACCCTAGCCACTAGTAACTCTGCTGTCCTATTAGAGATTCGGCTGCTGAGAGCCCAAATGGGAGAAATCGCGGCTAGCTATGAGTTCCTCGGCTCAAAATATGATGAGTAAAGCACTATAATGACAAAACACAATAATCTTTTGGAAACAATTACAAAAGAATTATGTGAAATTAGAGAAAGGAATAAAGAAAGACACTCAGTAATAGAAAACATGCAATCGCAAATAAACTCAATGGAGCAACAAATAATAAAAAAAATATTGACATAAAAAAACATTCCGCAAATGAAAACCTTTGCCATATAGTTAAGAGCTTAGCCACAATTGTTAATCACGAAATCAAGGACACTGATATCACCGACATCTACAGAACTAAAACGAAAAATCCGGATAAATCGTCCATTGTCGTGTCTTTTTCTTCAAATATCTCTAAGACTGCCTTTGTAAAGAAAGCACGCGCAACTCGTCCCGTCAAAACAAATGCAGTGATGCATAGTAAGTGCAGGGGTCACTGACTCTGTTGTTTATATCAATAATCAGCTGACGAAACAAAATAAGCGTTTGCTCTGGATGACAAAGGAGAAAGCAAAAGAGAATAACTGGAAATTTGTTTGGGAGAGTGCGGGAAAAATATTGGCACGAAGAAATGAGAGCCCACAACCAATTATGATAACAACCGCAAATGACATCGACCAAATAAAACATATAATATAATAATACTCTCAAACTACAATCAAAAGAGACACAAAGCCGCTTAAATAAAATGGATAAAACAAACAGAAACAATGAACTATTAGTTAATGTAGATTGTAGGGTAACACATGGTTTTAACGGCATAGACATTACTGAATTAAAAAAAAGTAAATGCTGTTGTCTTTGTTTTAATATAAGGTCATTAAGGAAAGACTGGAATAATTTTTGTATAAACATAAATCAATTAGTCAAACATTTAAAAATAATAGTCCTCGTAGAGACAAATATAGAAGATGAGGAAAAAGATTTCTACAGAATTGATGGTTTTGAGGCGGAGTGTTTAAATCGTAATACAATAAACTATACTCGTCTACCTTCTGAAAGCGCATCGTACGAAAATATAAAAATTCGATTCACTACGTTCGTTGTTGGAGTATACAGGCCACCAGGATTTTGTAAAAAAGCTTTCATTGAAGAAATTGGAAAGAATTTAGACCATATTGGTAAAAATGAAGGAATAGTTGTAATGGGTGACATGAATATTAATGTTTATGATTCCAATTCAAATTTTGTGAAAGATTACTTAGAGATGTTAGCTTCGTTAGGACTAATGAATGTCATAACAGAGTATACGAGAGTATATCCAGGTAATGGAACGAAATCTGTAATTGATCACACTCTTTTAAGCAGAACGGATGTGCAAATAAATTTCATGGTAATTGAAAGCGAAATCAGCGATCACTACCCGACCCTCTACTTTACAGGGTCCAAATAACAGCCGAGGACCAAATAGACAATGTTACACATATAAGTATATCTAACGCGAAAGTATCGAGACTCATTTGTGAAACTGACTGGGAGGAAATAACTAGTGCTGACGATGCAGACTTGCTCTTCCACAAACTGGTGAATCAATTAGAGAATATATATAAAAAAGCAACTGTCACCAAAATAAAGAAGAATAAAAGAAAGACAAAACCATGGATGACCAAGAATCTTCTCGCTGAATGTAAACAGAGGGATGTACTTTATAGAAGGTGGAAGAACAACACGTCAAATAGAAGTTTGGAAGTTGAATACAAAACATTCAGGAACAAACTCAACAAAAGCATATCTGAAGAGAAAGCGCGTTTCTACAAGAACCGATTCGTTCAATGCAAAACTGACCCTCGTAAAACATGGGGGTTAATAAACGAAATACTTGGGAGAAGAAAACTTAATATTGACGAAATGTTAATAGCAATTGACGTCAAAAGACATCCCGAAATCTTTGCTCCAATTTTCTTCTTCTTCTTTTCCTTTTTTCCGGCGTCGTTATCAGAAGTTACTACTGGTCCGCTTGTGGGGTCCGCCGGTTTGACCTCAGAAAGTAGCGGCAGGCTTCCCGGTTTGGGATCGCTGAGGCCAATCAAATGCTGGTGTTTTTGCATTTGTTTGCACCAATTGTTTTTCGGCCTGCCTTTTTTGCGTGTTGAAATTGGAATGTTGATTGATAACGCCTTTTGGACGGGGTTCAAAGGATCTCTCCTTTGAACATGGCAATACCAACTGAGTCGGTCGCGCTCTATCTTCTTGTGATGGTTTCTTTTACGTGGAGGCTTCCTCGGATCTTTGAACTTCTAATTCTGTCACGCTTTGTTACTCCTGCTGTCATGCGAAGCATCTTCATCTCAGCTGCCGTTAATTTGCTTTCATACTTTTTGTGCATTGTCCAGCATTGTGCACCGTATGTGAGCGCCGGACGTACAACTGAAGTGTAGAGCCTTCCTTTCAGCTTAGGGGGCATTTTTCGATCACAGAAGATGGCGGAGTTTTTCCGCCACTTCATCCACCCTACGCTTACGCGATGGTTGATGTCGTCATCACAAGTTGCTTCTTTATTAATCATAGATCCCAGATATTTAAACTTTTCACACATTACCGACCTCATCGATAATGGAAGAGACGTATTTTTCATGTTGGTAATAAAAGCTTCGCCTTTTCCTTTATCCAGCTTATACCACTTGATTCTCTCAGACACCTTCGTTTGCTGCTTTGACTTCTTACTCGGCTCCATAAAAAATTCAGTCAGGAGGAGACGGTGTTGAGGGGCGATCGCATCTCCCAGGATCACTTTGCAATCTTTAACTCGGGGCTTCATTAAACTGGATACCAAATGATAGTCTATTTGAGTTTCATTTCCGCCGCTGCTATAAGTGATCAGGTGCCGGCTTTGTTTGACGAACATGGTATTTAGCACTATAAGACCGTACGACTTGCACATGTTTAGGATATCTTCACCTGAAGAGTTCCTGGTGCCGTATCTCAGGCCTCCGTGGTAGTCTTCATAGTATTCGCTTGTCTTCCCGACGTGTCCGTTTAAATCTCCCCCAACAAACAAAAGCTCTTCCTTTGGGATGATTTTGACAAGGTTGTGGAAATCTAGCCAGAATGCATCTTTTTCTTTTTGTTCGCATCCTACTTGAGGGGCATATGCGCTTACGATGTTACACACCTTACCATGCATCACCAATTTGAGAGCCATCAAACGGTCACTGGACTTTGAAATGGTTAAGACGTTGCCAAGTAGCTCTGCCGCAAGGATGATGGCGATTCCGTTTTTTCCTTGTTCCAATCCATAGTAAAACATCTTGTAGGCTTTTGTTTTAACGTCCAAGAAACGTGACCGATTACCGGTGTTTCGCCATTTCGTCTCTTGTACGCAGAGGATGTCTACTCGCCTTCTAACCATAATTTCTTCAAGCTCATAGCTGCGACCACTCATGCTTCCAACGTTCCAACTCGCGACACTTAAGTGTGGCTTACGCCGTTGCATTACTTTGCTAGCCCCCGGAAATCCTATAGCTCCGACCCGAGCATTGCTGCTCGTCCCAGGATCACGACCATTAGTAGTGCCTGGCGGGGTAGTGCTTTTCCTTTTAGCGTTCTTTTCCATAATGCTACGGTTTGACCGTTTTCTTTCTTCCCCTCCTTTTTTTGACACGGGCACGCTCCAGATTTTTATTTTTTTTTTGTTTGATCTTACTCTTACAACACCGGTGATCTCCAGTCGTGTCAACCCACTGATTTGCATGCACACTTGTGGGGCATTTTAATGGTGGTATATGTGTCCCTAGGCACACCTTGGTGTTTTCTAAATTGCCTAGATGTGATTTTTGTTTACCTTTGTTTAGTCGCCTTTTACGACAAGCGAGAGTTATCGCTGCAGGGATATTCTTAACACGTCCCTGCACAGAGGCCGAAATCTTTGCTCCAATATTGTACAAATTTGTAAATCTTAGCCTGACACAAACAAAGATACCTTCAACCCTAAAAACAGCTATTGTGAGACCAATTTATAAAGGAAGTGATAAAAGTAACATATGTAACTGTCGACCAATATCGATTCTACCAACAATTGAAAAGTGCTTGGAACAAGTTATTTTGAAACATTTGCGCAGCTTTATTGAAAAACACTCTCTGATTCATAAAAGTCAGTACGGATTCCAAAAAAAACAAAAGCACTGGAAAACTTCTGGGAGAAGTCGCCAACTGTATTAATGAAAGCCTGGATAAAAGTCATCACGTATTGGTATTGTTAATGAACTTTAATAAAGCCTTTGATACCACCGAAACTCTTAGAAGCGTTACATTGGATAGGGATACGAGGAGTAATGGAGAATTGGCTAAGAGATTACTTACATAATCGATAATTCCGCGTCCAGATAAACGGTGTATTAAGTAATGAGCACAACATACAATATGGAGTCCCTCAAGGTTCTAAGCTTGGACCACTATTATTTATACTCTATACAAATGAATTGCTACGCACCTTCAAAGTATCTATTCCTTTTGCTTTTGCTGACGATATTGCAATTGTAGTACGCCACAGGTCGTTGGAAACTGCGATTACAATAATGCAGAACGAGTTTGATGTTGCAATTGATACACATTCGAAGCCCTAAGTTCCCACCAACACAAGGATCAATATACTTAAGCAATGACGCTTGCTGCAATTCACAAAAGCAGTTAATAGAGATGGTTGATAGCTATAAGTATCTAGGTGTCATCATTGATTGCCATTTTCTCTGGGACAAACACATAAATAAGCTGCGAAAGGACCTGAAGAAGGGTTTATACGCCCTAGCTCATTTGCGATTTCATGTCACATCGCCTATCCTGAAACGAGTATACTATTCACTAGTGGAGTCTAAGCTACGATACGGTATACTTGCTTGGGGAAGTGCAGCCACAACTCATATCCGAAAATTACAAGGGTTCCAAAATACAGTGTTAAAGCAAATTAACAGCACTACTCCATGATACCATGAAGCCAGTTTTAAAGTTCTGAAGGTTGAACATATTTACAAGATGTCGCTAATTTTGGAGTTCTATGATGACAACCGATTAATTTGTCCAATTAACCATGATGCAAACACCCGACGACATGCCCAAGGGATGCTCCAATTACGCAGAAATTACAACACCTATGGAAGACGGCAGCTGAAATATAGCGTTCCATTAACATTAAATGAGTTACCCCGGAATTTATTAAACATTCAAAACGTTAAAACCAGAAGGCAAATTATAAAAAGGTTTTTCTTAAATGTTTTTTTTAGAGCAAACAAAATGTGAATGATTTGATTAACTAAATGTTTATATAAAATATGCTCACTGTAAATTTATTATTCAAATTTGTTAGATAAATAATCTTCTGCAGACAAGCAAATGCTTCGCAGAAATTTATATGAATTGTTAAGATATTGTGAATAATATAACTTAATATGGATATGACCTGCTATAGGACCTCGTTCGGGTAAAATTTCGTGTCTTCAGATTCGGGTGTCCTATATAACCCGAGACAAGAACTGGGACATTGTCTATCAAACACGAATCCTTTTCATTAAGCTAGCTCTCAACCAGACAGGACATCCATAGGTAACCTTGGGCTTAATCAAGGCCACCCGGGAATCGGGTTGTCTGTTATGAAACAGCCTTCTTGTCAGAATGAAGGCGCCTCAGTCTCTTGCCGGAGCAGCAACTACATATTTGTCAAAATATAGATACTGATCTCAAGATATCTGACTACACTTTGTTTCGACAACGGGAACCCCGTCCGGTCCAAAAATTGAAAACTTGCGTCAATTATTTCTAGTGTCCCGAGAGACCCTGGATAAAGGCGTTCTTAATAAAATTGTTTCAGGTTTCTAATCACAATACTGCTGATTTTTTTCGAAGTCACGCTGCAGAAGAGTAACAGTGACGTAGATCGTTGTGCCTGATTTGTACGTCCGCGTACGCTATAGAATGGTGAAGAGAAACTAGCAGATCCCTTAGGCGAATGCTGAAAAGGATCGGCGAGTTTACCGTGCGCTGTTGCAGTCCATTTTTGATTTCATATGCAAAGGTAGAAGTCACATTGGTAATTATCCCAACGAACTTTCTATCGGTTAATATGTCAAAAATCATATTTAGCTCTGGTTTACTTATGCTCAGCCGACTGAGCATGTAATAAAGACTTTCTAACCACAGGGTGTCGAAAGCTTTTTATCCGGAATGATTTTATTGTCTTCCAGCGCAATGGATATGCATTACTCAGTTGAACAGGATGGTGTACATCTCTACAGCCACTGGCGGAGGATGCCTAGGCACAAGATTGGATACACCGTCACAAAAAAAATACGAAAAGCAATGTTGACAATTGTATCCTTAACCTCGAAAAATGATCTTTCAGAGGAGAACTACTCGTAAAATATGATAAACATGTGTAAGTCTCTGTGCTTGATAATCGACTGAATTAATATTATTTTATTAACAACTCAAGTCGCAAGCATAATTTGTATTTTACAATGACTCATAATTATCACAGTTCTGCAGTACAGTACATAGTACTCTATATTATATTTCTGTTTGTAATAATTCTCGCCGTCGATGTTAAGACTGAAATGAAACAATATGATGAGCCTTAAAATAACGTCTAGGTTCCGTCTTCCTTCATTCATAGTCAGACTATAATGTTGATTCTTGTTTGTTGGCAACGACGTTATTCGAAGCAGTGGCCTCAACACTGGGCTATTCCAAAACTTTGCCAACTCCGCCAACTCCATTATCAGCAATCTCCTTTTTCACTTTTGTGTTCATGTCTCCAGTGCCCTGGTGCGGGCGAACTTGGCCAACAGAGCTGCTTTCGCCGAGTGTCCGTCGCATTTGATATGATGAAAATTGGTTGTCATTAAAAAAAAGCTCATCGGATAGTCGCAAGAAAGATTAATAAATATATAACATCAAAAAAATCAAAGATGAAAAAATATTGTCCGAAGCATCGAAAGAATTTATTTCAAATGTAAAAAAAAAATACAAACTTATGGTCAGTCGAACACCTCTAATTCTGAACAACTTTAAAAGTCGTCCAATTTTATAATAAATAACTTCATGTAAACATAGAATGAATAATCTTTCAAATTGATTACAAAATGTTTCATTTTATGTACATATACACACTCATATATTTATGTGAATATACATACGTATATTAAGAGATAGGATATTTTTATTGAGAGGCCGTTACGCCCAAACGCGCAGATACATATTTTCTACTTTTTTATGCTGTTTCGATTGCAATTCGTCTGGTTGAAAAATATATGATAGTTTTTTTTTTATTAAAGTTTCGTTATTTTCAATCATTATAAATATAATTCAATTAAAATTTTTAAATATTCACTTATAAGAGTTTTTCATCATTTTCATGTAGATTCAAATGCATTAGGTCTTTTGGAAAAATATTGACCGCAAGTATGTGAAACCTTAAAATTGTCTCTTAAGAGGGCTATCTTTGGGCGTCTATTTCACCCCCAAAAAACACGTACCCGCAAAAAAATACGTATCGCTTCAATTTTAATGTAGATTAACATATATTAGCCGCAAAAAAATCGGGTGATTCGCAATGAGACCTTCCTTGTAAGTCTCCCAACACAAAATTTTGGCTACATTACTGGCTGAAGATCTATACATTATTTAAATTCTGAGTTTTTAGAAAAATTTAGTGTCATTTTGTATTTTTCATGGGCCTAATTCAAACAGTTTAATAGTTGGTGGGGTGACCCTCAAATATTAATACATATACACGTTTGAAAGCAAATGATAATATTAATACATATACAATACAGAAATTTACAATTCAAGAAAGAAATGGAGAAAAAGGAAGATGAAGAAATGCGTTTAAAATTGTACAGAATTTGTGCAAATCTTCTGCGTCGTTTGTCGACGAGTGAAGACAATTCTTTAAAACATGCATGGCCTTCAATTGTGGATATACGGGGGTTGTTAATTTGTGATGAATGTTGCTTGACTTCAAAAAGTCTTGGGATTTTTTAAAGATGGAATTTATGCCAACGTCTTGGTTAATGGAAGAGTAAATCTTGAAAATGCCTCTCTCAAAACACGTGTATAAAATTTTGTTTTGCATAGGGAGGACTTCCAACCATTTCGTTTTTTCATCGACAAAGATCAAGGAGATGCTGTTAGTGAACACAGCACTCTCCTAACAGCTGCTTGCCAATTTTCGATATCCCGACCGATTCCAGGACCAAAAGAATAGGTTCTGACTAACGCCTTCATTTTTAATTCTAGAAGTGCCCGTTCTCGAAGTGTAGTTGGTAAGATAATCTGAAATCTGCGGTGCACATATATGCATAACTTAAGATGATAGCTCCCTATACCACTTGAGTTTTTATCAGAATTGTCCAAGTTTGACAGGCAAAGTTTCGCTTCAGGTCTGATAGGTGTCTGGATAGAAAATGCTAGTGTGGTCTTCTGAATTTTTGTTTTTGATGGTGCACTTAAGGCTGCTCGGGAAGTGGGTGTAATATAATAAATGCTGAATGGTAAGTAATGGCAAATATGTCTGATGACTGAATATAGTATTGATGAAAGTGGCTTGCTTTAATCACTGTGAATTTCCTGTCGTAACAGTGATATATGGCTGTTGCTTCGAGTTGACTGTAGTTGGTCGCAATTGGTCGTTTTCCATTGTTTGTTACCTGGCACAGCGTTGCAGGAAATCGAAGGGAATCCATCATTGAGGACGTTCCTTGTCAAAAGATATGAGAACGTTATCACTAATAATTTGCTCGAATGATACCTGACACTCAGAGGTCCATATAAATTTGATGTTCCTTTTAAGAAATATGTGGATCCGATGAAGTTTTGTAGTAACATCCGGAATAAATTTGTGGTAGTAACTGACCAATCTTAGAAATTGTCTAAGATTTGTAAAGTCAGTTGAGGGTCTCATGTCAAGGATGGCTTAATTTTTTTCACGTGTCTTGCGTAAGTTATACGCATGTCAATTACAACTCTAAAACGGCGGCGGCTTGGCTGAAATGTTGCTCCTATTACAACGTCGGTTCTAAAAAGAAATAACGTAAATTTAATGATTAAACTATTATAGTTTCTTTCTTTCAAATATCCTCTTAAGATTTAAGCAAGTCTTGAAAATTTTTGTTCTGAATATTCGTGTAAAATCTAAAATAAAAATCTTATGTTAAAGGCAAATTTAAAGACATTCAACTTACTTTTAACGGTTTTCCGGTTCCTTTCGCGGATTTTGTTTCACTCAATCAACTCACACAAATACGCTCAGGGATTTTAAGTATTAAAAATATGCGTCAGGCTGTCATAAGACAGCACCAAAAACAAACAATGGACACACTATAAACATCAATGTCGATGAATAACCGATAACTTGGGGTGTTTGCCGTTGACTCTTGGTTGGCTAAGGCGAATTCAGCGAACTTAACGAATAATCTGTCACCTGAACAGCGCGCGAGTTACGACGGTCACCCATCACCCCGTCACCCCCTAGACGCCTTAACACCCGCCACACCAATGCCCCCTTACCATCAAACCAGCAGTATCCAGTATGTAGGTCATCACACATCGGTCATCCAACCCACCGACGATCATACCATGCACATACATATATCATCAAACCAGCAGTATCCAGTATGAAGGTCATCACACATCGGTCATCCAACCCATCGACGATCATACCATGCACATACATATATATCAAATTGTAACATTATTATAGGAATTCTTTGTAATTGCGCAGGTGAACATGATCTTGCACAGTAAGCCTATGCAAATGGAACTTTCCTTCCCAAGGGAAGAGAAAATTGTAGTCAGTCAGAATTATAACGTTAAACCGAATGGTCGGAAAAAGAAACTAAAAGTTGTTTTTTTTAATCAAGGTGCTACCCATAGAACGTATTTGGCGCAGTCGTGTAGTTCGGTGAAACAGTTTTGATCCGGTTAATAAAATTATTTTTATCGTGTCCCAGACCAAAGGGTTTGCTATCGAATCGATCGGTAGATAGTGGCAGATAAATAGTGAAATCGGCAAAAAGACTGTTGGGTTTTAACCCTTAATTCACCGAGAAGAAGAAACGTTCCTAACCGTTCCTGAGTACGAGTTTTCAACATTTCAACAGATGCTGATCACCGCCATCTTCACATATTTTGGGTGCATGTAAGTGTTAGTATTAGTGATCAATCAAAAACACTGCGATCCTTATCGAAAGGCACTCCAGTGTCACCGCGAACCTTATCGCAAGGCACTCCGGTATAAAAGAACTGTGATCCTTATCGCAAGGCACTCCAGTTAAAATAGTGAATAAAAGAACTGCGATCCTTATCGCAAGGCACTCCAGTTAAAATAGTGAATAAAAGAACTGCGATCCTTATCGCAAGGCACTCCAGTTAAAATATAAGCTGCTTCAGCAAGTAATAATAAATAATAATAATAAAAAAAAAAAAAAGAAAAAAAAAAAGAAAAAAAATATATATATATATAAATATTATATTATATCATATACATATATACATACTATACATACTATTCATATACTTCTAATATACATTGAATACATTGAATATTAAATCAGAAATATACAAATGCTTACATGCATATAACATATCCGAAATAAAGTGCACGTATTCATATACATATATTAATACTTAAAACATTTAATTAACATCTATAATTATATATATATTAAGATATAACAATCTATATACTTACAAAATATATACACATTTTTACATACATAATTTGTTGATCCAATACATAAGTTTTTAATGTCTGACAAACAAAAACCCAAAACTAAAGCAAGATTTATGCCATACAAATTAAGATACCTATCTAAAAGCCTGACCTCTATTCCGGAGAATCCAAATTCAAATTCAAACGACTCAAACCTTGATACCTCTACCAATTCTGACTCTTCATCCTCTTCGTTAAATTCAACTACAATGCCAAACAATCACCACAACGAGCAGACCTCAGCTACACAAGTAGCTAACCAAATTGATATATTCAACTCCCTAAGAATGCCTGACGCAATAAAGGATCTCCCGAAATTCGACGGGAATCCAAGACTCCTTTACGAGTTCTTGAACAACGTCGAAGAGATCCTTTTATATATCAGGGGGACCGATAACACCCCTTACGGGCAAATACTTCTTAGAGCTATCAGGAACAAAATCGAGGGTCAAGCCAACGAGATCCTCAACATGTATGGTACACCGCTCGTTTGGGACGAAATAAAGTCCAACCTTATACTACATTACTCGGACAAGAGAACGGAGACATCTCTAATAAGAGATCTCCACAATATAAGACAATTTAATAAAACGGTCGAATCTCTATATGGAGAAATAATCGAGCTACAGTCAGCACTTTCCAACAACATCCAAATTCACGAGACTGACATGAACGTCATTAAAGCAAAAAAAGATCTCTACGCAGAGATGTGCCGCAACTCTTTCCTCACCGCTCTTAACGAACCTCTTGGTGCAAGAATTAAAGCAATGCGACCGAGTTCATTAGCCGTTGCTCTAACATATTGCATCAAAGAGCAAAATATATCATACCAGAAATTTTCACAAAATCGGGGCCAGTATAAACCTAATCACTATAGGCCTCAACAAAGTAGTACACAACCACAACGGACTACACCGAACCCGAGCACAATAAATCAAAACCCAAGGCCACAATTCAGAGAAAATCAACATAGATCCCCCTACCCACACTCTTCTAACAATAGAACAAATTATACCAACCTAACCCATAGATCTAGAAGACCAGAACAGGCGAACTTTCCTAATTCAATAAATTCATCGAGGCAAGACCAAAATAACAAATTAAACCAATCACAACAAACCAGATTTTCTGGAAAACAACCTTTCTATTCTCAAGAGGTAAATAACATTGACAACACAAACTACCAGCAACTTGATAGCTTTTTTGAAAATAACTCTACAAATATCCACAATGAGGGAAATTTTACCACACTAGCCTCGAAGAACCAACAGGCTACTTAGACCCCAAAAGATTCCCCTCAACCCTGCCATACATCGCCATCTCTTCACCCTTTGGGCGAAAGCTTAGATTCCTCCTAGACACCGGGGCATCTTTGTCCTTCATCAATCACGAATACATCCCCGAAAATCAACAAAATAATTGCGAACCTACTGTCATAACTACGGTACTTAAAAGATACACAATAAATAAACAAACAACCTTACCTATGTTCACGGAATTTAATCAATCAGGTTCCCTTAAGTTCCTAATATTCAAATTTCACAATTTTTTCGATGGTCTACTTGGCCTAGATACACTGTTATTATTAAATGCCAAGCTCGACCTCGAAAACAAGATCCTCTATACAAAAAATGCCACCACCATCATACACCTTGAACCCAACTTCTCGTCAGGCCCACTCACTATCCCCACTAAATCCAAGGTCCTTGCAAAACTCCCCGTAAACAAAGAAAAGGGTAACATTTATGTTAACGAGACAGAGATAAAGGAAAATGTCTTCGTTAGCCAAGGTCTATATAATGCCGAACAATGTTACAGTACGCTCGAACTAACAAACTTCTCCGAAAAAGACCAAACAATCCTACTGGAACAGCCCCTGAAAGTAGAATCATACGATCCTAAACATTTCGTCGAAATCAACAACATAGAAAAAGAAGGAAACGGAGAAATGTCCGTAAAAGAAGTCAGTGACCTTATAAGGACCAACCACAGGAACATAAAGAACTTCTCAAACTTTGTAAACGTTACACTGACATTATGTACAAAGAAGGCGATGCCCTTACTTTCACCAACCAAATTAAACACCACATCCATACAACCGATGACATCCCAATTCACACAAGATCATACAGATATCCATTCGTTCACAAGGCTGAAGTTCAAAATCAAATAAACAAAATGCTCGAACAAGGGATAATTAGACACAGCTACTCCCCTTGGAGCTCTCCAATATGGATTGTTCCAAAGAAAGCAGACGCCAGTGGCCGTCAAAAATGGAGATTGGTAATCGATTACCGAAAGGTCAACGAAAAGACCATTTCGGATCGATACCCGATCCCAAACATCACGGAAATCCTTGACAAATTGGGCAAATGTATGTATTTTACAACGCTCGATTTGGCAAGTGGATTTCACCAAATAGAAATGCATCCACAACACGTACAAAAAACTGCCTTTACAATTGAGGGGGGGCACTATGAGTTTGTACGGATGCCATTCGGGCTGAAAAATGCCCCCTCGACTTTCCAGAGGGTTATGGATAATGTCTTGAAAGAACTCGTTGGAAAGAAATGCCTAGTCTATCTCGATGACATAATTATTTATTCCACCTCTTTGCAAGAACATCTGGAGAGCATTGAATTAGTATTCAAGAAACTAAGGAATTCAAATTTTAAAATTCAGATGGACAAATGCGAATTCTTGAAGAAAGAAATCGCATTCTTAGGCCACCTAATAACACCAGAAGGCATTAAACCTAACCCCTCAAAAATTAACGCAATAAAAAACTTCCGCTTCCACAAACACGCACCGAAATAAAAGCTTTCCTTGGTCTCATTGGCTATTATAGGAAATTTATTAAAGATTTAGCCAAACTGACCAAACAACTCACTATCTGCTTAAAAAAGGGTGCTAGTATCAAAATAGATAACAATTACATCAAAGCTTTCGAAACCTGTAAGACCTTGTTAATGAATGATCCAATATTACAACATCCCGACTTCAGTAAGCCTTTTATTTTAACCACTGACGCTAGCAATTGCGCATTAGGAGCGGTCTTGTCACAAGGCCGTATCGGAAGCGATAAACCCATTGCATTCGCCAGTCGCACACTTTCAGAAAGCGAAAGAAACTACTCCACAATCGAAAAGGAACTCCTCGCCATCGTCTGGGCAACCAAATATTTTCGCCCATACCTATTTGGTAGGAAATTCCAGATTGTAACAGACCACAGACCTTTGACTTGGCTCATGAGCCTCAAGGAACCCAATTCGAAACTGGTCAGATGGCGGCTCAGATTGGAGGAGTACGATTATGAGATGGTGTATAAAAAAGGCTGCCTTAATACAAACGCTGACGCCCTTAGTCGCATAAAACATAACGAAGCGAATGACATCCTCAAAGACGAAGAACTTTTTAACAATGACGAATCAATAGATACTGTTCACAGCGCTCAGGAAAACCTAAATGACGGAATTCCTATCTCGGAAAAATCCCTGAATGAATTCAATATACAAATCATTCTTCAAGAGAGTAATAAAGGATCACCCGCAGCGGTCGAAACCATTTTCAAAAATAAACAAAGAAGAACAATACGTAACCCAAGTTTCAATGAAAACAACATGGTAGACATCTTTAAAAAATTCTTGCCCCCAAACAAATTAAGCGCTATCTATGCGGAAGACAAAATATTTAAAATAGTGCAAGAAACTTATTCAAAGTATTTTTCTCAAAACAAAACCTTCCGCATCGTCCGTTGTACTGAAATCCTCAAAGATATCAGAAATGACGACGAGCAAGAAGAAATTATAAGAAACTACCACGAAAAATCGAACCACAGGGAAATGAAACTCTTTTGCACTTAAAAAGAGAAATCTATTTCCCCAATATGAAAGAGAAAGTTACGAAGACCTTAAATAATTGCGACAAATGCAAGATCCTTAAATACGATAGGAACCCACCAAAACCTTATTTCGAAAAACCTGAAATACCACCTAAACCACTTGATATCATCCATATAGATATCTACACCATAAACAACAATCAAGTGTTCACCTTAATAGACAAATTTTCCAAATTTGCGTGCGGATACAATTTGAGCTGTCGAAGCAGTATTACCGTTCTCAAGTGTCTTAAAAACTACATTAGCCTTTACGGCATCCCAAGGAAAATAGTCTGTGACCAAGGCCCAGAATTCGTGTCCAATATCTTTAAAGATTTTTGCCGACAACATGACATCGATCTCCATGTTACATCCTTCCAACAAACCAGCAGTAACTCTCCAGTCGAGAGACTGCATTCAACACTAACTGAAATATACAGGCTGATCCTTTCAAAAAGGAAAGAAAACAAACTCACTATCTCTCATGAAGAACTATTATCTGAAACACTAATTACATACAATAATGCTATTCATTCAGCAACAAAACACACTCCCTATGAACTCTTCTTCGGCCGACCCTATAAATTCCATAAAACACTATCCTTTTCAAACGAACATGAATACCTTATAAAACTAAACGAATTTCTTAACGAATTATATCCTAAAATTCAGGAGAAAGCTGAGATAATAACTAAGGCAAGAATCGACAAATTAAACAAAGCAAGAGAAGAACCAGAAGAGATATTGGAAAATCAGGTAGTTTTTAGGAAGGAAGCCAGGCGGAATAAATTAACACCTAGGTTTTTCAAAACACATAGCAGACAAAAATCATAAAGTAACAATTCACACAAAAAATAACAAGAAAATACATAAAATTAAGTTAAGAAGGAAAAACAAGATTAATAAAATATAAAGTACTCTCCTCATTGCCTACACTAACACATTCTCACATTCTACACTACCACTAACCCTACTGACCTCTTTACAGACTTGCACCCACATTTGCACAACTAATAGAAACCTACCATCTACCCCAAAACCATAGCCTTTTGCCACTCCGACTAGGACCTTCAAGACATATTAAAAACTATCAAAACTTAATACACATCATTGACCTAGATGACTACAATAAAAATGTCCAAGACATCATTAATTCTCTTAACATATTCGAACAGAAAGCTAGTTTAACATCTTCTTTACAAATAACAAAGCTTAAGGTTAACGAACTGACCAGGAAACTGCAAACACTATATCCTTTCAAAAGACACAAGCGGGGTCTAATAAACGGATTAGGTTCAACAATAAAATTCATCACAGGGAACATGGACTCATACGATGCAGACAACATTAACAAACAAATACAAAATATCAATAGCAATACTAACAAATTAACCTTGAAATGATCAGAAGATTTAAAAATATTACCGAACACATAAATAAAGAGCAAAACACAATAGTAACATTCTTCAAAACCATAGATAACAAAGTTAAAAGAGAACACGATATACTAATAGAAACACAATACCTAAACCAACTTAACTTCAACATCGATCTTTTAACTAACCACCTTTCAGATATTTCAGAGGCAATTATTCTTAGTAAAATTAACATTATTCCTAAGCTTTTACTAACACACGATGAATTACTAAACATAAAAAACAAATTAAAAAAACAAGAAATACATATCAATGCACTCGAACAAATATATGAATTTTTGAACTTGCAAGCCTACTATAATGGCTCAAATATTATTTTTAATATACGCATACCTGTTAAGTCTCAAGAAAAATTTTACATGTACAAAATAATACCACTCCCAATAAATAATACCAAACTTATAACATTGAAACCATACATAAATTATAATGATGATCACATACAATACTATAATGCACTTTGCCCCAAAATAGAAGAAACGTACTATTGCACAAATCCAACCCTGGAAGAAGATGCCAACGACTCTAGATGCACAGGGAAGCTGATGAAGAACATGGCCGCTCATTGTCACCTCAATGACGTGGGCAAAATAGAAGCAATTACTCAACCGCAACCAAATTTTATTTTATTCATTAACATAAATAAATTACTAATAAATTCATCATGCAGCTCAAAGTCATTCTTCATAGAGGGCAGCGCCCTGGTACATTTTAAAGGATGCACGGTCGAAGCCAACGGGATAACCTACGAAGATGACCCAGACATATTTTGGGACGCAGTCCACGTTCCCCCGCCACCAAGCAGCGACATCTACCCAAACACAACAACAGAAGTCCTAAGTCTTCAAAAACTTCAAGACTATAACTTTAAGACGGAAGCTAAAGTGTTACAAGTCGAGAAGACGACCGAAATCCTGAACTACACAACAGCAACATCTATAATCCTTTGCGTCATAATAGCTACACTAATCATCACCATCACCATCACCACCACCACCATCAGAAAACAAACCGACAGACCAGCTTTACCAGCCTCCAACGCATCATTCCAGCCAACATCCGCTCCTGCCCAGATGACATCATTGCAGTCACTCGCTCCTTCCATGACGTCACTGTGGCCCTCGCTCTACTCTAAGGGGGAGGAGTTACGACGGTCACCCATCACCCCGTCACCCCCTAGACGCCTTAACACCCGCCACACCAATGCCCCCTTACCATCAAACCAGCAGTATCCAGTATGTAGGTCATCACACATCGGTCATCCAACCCACCGACGATCATACCATGCACATACATATATCATCAAACCAGCAGTATCCAGTATGAAGGTCATCACACATCGGTCATCCAACCCATCGACGATCATACCATGCACATACATATACATATATCAAATTGTAACATTATTATAGGAATTCTTTGTAATTGCGCAGGTGAACATGATCTTGCACAGTAAGCGTCTGGGCAATATCCGCCAGAAGTGCAAGCTCATGAAGTCACCTATGCAAATGGAACTTTCCTTCCCAAGGGAAGAGAAAATTGTAGTCAGTCAGAATTATAACGTTAAACCGAATGGTCGGAAAAAGAAACTAAAAGTTGTTTTTTTTAATCAAGGTGAGAACGTATTTCGCGTAGATTGATATGAGTGCCGCCTCTGTAACGCAATTATAGTATAGTATATTGAGACACATAGTATGTACATATGTATGTATATGAATATTGTGAATATGTTATTTAAAAAGGAATAAACGACACAAACGTAATCATCAACACGGAGACATATTTCGTTATATCTCTATTGGGGACGGCATTCAATAACATCTGAATGCATCTCCAGTCTGAACAAGAAGATCATGGAGCAGGTCGAGTTAATCCGTGGCACCATTACCAATATGGAGGATAAGCTCTCCTCACCAATTGCCTCTATTGAAAAAAAAATTACATGTGAACTACTTACACAAATCGATTTGGAAGGCGAAAACTAAAATTGTTGTGTCTGCCGAAACATCAACGAATTGCAATTGGAAGTTATTGATATCAAAAAACAACTCCAACGGGAACCAGTGCAGCTGATCCGTCTTGGACAAGATACGATCGCAGAACTCCCGCAAATTAGGGCACATATTGCAGCACTACACATGAAAGAGATATGCCGTCTTGATGGGAATTCCTTTTCTTTCTGACGAAAATCTCACAAATACTTTCAATTACATCTGAAATGCCGCTAAGTGCCAACCACCTGTCATAAAATGAATCTTTCTCTGTAAATCTGTCGTTTAAATTATCAAGTTTGGTTCGATCCATAACAAAATTACAGCACTAAAAGCATGTTCCGCATTCAAAAAAACACACGACAACTAAATTTACGCGATGTCGAATTTGGCTCGTATAAAATTGACGGGTGTAAGTTTCAAACCAGTGTGTTCTTCCGGGGCTGGCGACTGTTTTGAGTACCTACTTATTGAACTCCAGTGCGGATCAGACAAATGCTTAATGGGAGTCGTCTATAAGCCAGCTAATGTTATGGATTGCTTTACTGACATCCTTGAACGGACCTCCTCACGGTATAATTACATAGTACTCTGTGTACTATACAATAAAAATTTATTGAATACGGCGAACCCTAGAGTGTATCAATTTGTTTAGGTGTTTAGCACACCAACTCTACACTGCTGGACATAATTATTGTCAATAAAATCGAGCTTACTAACTTTTACGGTCAACTTGATATCCCCGACTTCTCCAAGCATGATCTGATAATTCTTTTCTTTGACTTACACTTTGGTAGGTAAAATGATCCAGAAATCATTACGTACAGAAACTTCAAATTAATCGATCATGATTCGTGGATTAGGGACTCCTTATCCACGGACTGGCAAAATATTTATTATATGCCTTCTGTTGATGGACAGGTTGAATCCCTTAGATCAAAAATTAACAACCTTTAGGATAACCGTGTCCCTATCTCAAGTCGCATGCTTAATAACAGAAAGTGTGAATGGTTCACCCGCAATATTGAATCGCTTATCGAAGTCAAGGGCAGGGTCTACAAAAGGTGGAAGAAGTACAAAACACCTGACCTTCGTAATGTGTATAGACAAATCAGAAACAATGTTAAAAGAGAAGTCAGAAATGCCAAAAGGATTTTTTTCGGGTCCAAGCCCAGATTAAGTAGCGTAATTCTATGGAAGAACATAAGGGAATTAGGTTTCAGGTTAGCAAAAAAACAATCTGTCCTCATGGAGGGTGGGATATACAATAACAACGCTACCTCACAATAACTGAAGAGAAAAAAGAACAGATGCGCCCACATAAGTTAAACAAGATACAACCTACGCTCAAGTGCCTGCATACGAAACATCTAACAGCCACAAATCCAGAAATAGTAGCATCCCGGTTGAAAGCACTGACAAAACTAGTCAGCAGCATGAGTAGCACAAGCATTAGAAAGTAGACAAACATCACACCACCTAGCACCAACATTAACGAAGATAGCTTTTCTGAGCTAAAAGAAATGATGAAGAATCTCATCCAGCAAATGACAAATATGCTCCAAATTCGTACCATCGTGACTACTAAACTTAATGGATCAAATCTTTAATAAAATAGACATCGTTATCTGGAATGCAAATGGACTTTACCGACACGCACTGGAACTAAAACAATTCTTAAAAGACAATAATATTGACGTTCTAATGATTGCGAAAACACATTCTACAATCAAAAGTTTCCTCATAATAAAAGGATTCACCATTTACAGCACAAATCACTCAGATGGAACAGCTTACGGTGGCACAGCCATTATAATAAACAACAAAATCAAATGCATTGAACTAGAACAATACAGAAACGAACACATACAGTCGACTACAATTCAAATAGAGGACAAATTCGGACCTTTATCTTTCTCATCCCTATACTGTAAACCTAAACACATAATTACAACCCTACAGTATGAAAACTATATCAAGTCACTTGGGGGTAGATTCTTAGCAGCAATTAATTAATTAATTCTTAGACCAAAGAAAAGACTTAGAAAACGATAGCAGACTACAAGACTACCACAGGACAAAAATGCATACAACACTCCACTGCAAAAACCAGACGCAACATGGGTTAAGTCCAACCAAGAAAGAGGAAACATCCTAGTCATGCACTTCGAAGATATATTCACGAACGAAAATAACGACACCACAATACCTCCACAACCAAGGTTACCCCTCACCAATTTAAAGATAAAAAAACAACAATTTTAAATGAAATCGAACAATATATCAAAAGAAGAAATATCCAAAAGAAAGACTCAGGATATACAATAACTCCATTAATGGAAAGGTGTTAAGCCAACTTCTCCGAAAAGCTATAGAATATTTACGAAATACTCGTATTTATAATGCAATAATCTGACTGACATATTTCCCTGAAACCTGGAAAGTTGCTCAAATCACTGCAATCCCGAAAGTTGGAAAAGACGCAAAAAACCGTCATACAACAGACCGTTAAGTTTACTTCCTGTCCTAGGGAAAATATTTGAGAAATTAATGTATGACAGATTACTGCCAATACTAAACAATAATAAGATAGTACATGACCATCATTTCGGCTTTTGCAAATAACAGTCAATAATCCAAAAAATTCACATAGTAGACAACAAAATCATAACGACTTAGAGGATATTCCTAGACGTAACAAAAGTATTCGAGAAGATATGGCGCAAAGGACTATTCAATAAAAAATAAAACTTAGTCCCACCAGGCTTCTTTCTCATCATTAAAAGCTACCTCCGTGAACGTAATTTCTATGTAAAATATAATGACCAACGATTGAACATCCTAGAGACGAAAGCTTGAGTTCTCCAAGAATCTGTTCTGGGGCCACTCCTAAACTTCTTTTACACCACTGACATCCCTCAACCTAATTCTGCTGCGACCATGATGGCCACCTTTGCAAACGATACAATTCTTCTTACAGCCTATCAATTCTACTACAGAATGATAAAATAGTTTGACAATTTGTGCATAAACATTAACGAAGACATGACAAAATAAGTCATTTTTACTACGAAACCTATCAACTTAACTATCCCATTAGCAATAAAAGACATAACTATTCCAATTGAATCGTTTATTTTCAAAACGTGACATGTCCACATTTGTCCAAAAATCGTTTTATATTTTTTTCCTGCAAAGCAGAGATATCTACAATGTCACATGAAACGTCATAAGTCCAACTATAATACATCGTTTTTAATAGAGGCGCAAAATATCCGTTTATTTTCAAAAAGTGATATGTATGTTATGTGACATGACACGTTTTGAAAGTAAAAAAGTAACCAAGAATGGTATTATGTATGTATTTGAAAAAAATCAAACAGCATGGTTGTGTGGATGTATTTTTTATAATATACAGCGTTATTGGAATAAAACTGTTATTTTCTAACTTCCAATGAAAAAATATAATTCCGTAATGTACTTCCCCGTCCGTGGGCACAGTTTTTTACCTTGCGACAGTACCTTTGGTATTATTAAACGATTCTTGAAGAGGTATGATCGAGTATATACGCCAGAGCAATACGGAGAGTACATTGAGAAATCCAAACAAAACAGAAGAAATTATAAATTTTTCCGCTTGGTGGCCTCTTTACTTCAAAAAATTGGTGTAGTCAGAGGAATTGCCAAGGAGTTCAAAAATTTTCAAAGCTTTTAATATTTCAAACTTTGGAATGTTTGTTTACCATACAAACAAAGTAGAAACACACGATTTCATCGATGGACTAGTAAAGCATACTTTTAAACTTAAAAAGTTCATCAGTCCAGTGTCAATCCCAACGGCTCTTGTGTATGACGGTAGCAATAGTATTGACACAAAAAAAATGAATGACATCCGCAAAGTGGTACAGTACGTTCCGAATGAGTTCAAAGAGTTTTACGATCGCATTCTAGCCTGGAAGACCACAAGCGCTTCTGAAGAAAACCCTATCTATACTGAAGTTTGTTCTGATGTTGGAGAATGAAATAAAATATTCTTTCACTAAATTTTGACAAGGATTTTTATTTTCATGCTTTTTTTTCTTCTGTTGATGATTGTTTAAACTTAACGGCACGTATAAATTAAGTCTTTTTTTAGTTTATTTTCAAAACGTGACATGTCCAAAACAGTTATTTATTTTTATCTTTTTTTTTATATGAGTCCTAGAAATACGTTATAAATGGAACCTAGTAAACCTACTCAAACCGTACGCTATCATATTTTTGTTTTAATTTATACTCCAAGAAAACAGTAAACACTTTTTAAATTTGGACATGTCACGTTTTGAAAATAAGTGATTCAATTGTCAATGTGGCTAACTAGATTCCGTGCAGGGACGGGTTAAGAATATCCCTGCCTCTCGCTTGTCGTAAAAGGCGACTAACACAAAGGTAAACAAAAATCAAATCTAGGCAATTTAGAAAACACCTAGGTGAGCCTAGGGACACATATACCACCATTAAACTGCCCCACAAGTGTACATGCAAACCAGTGGGTTGACACGACTGGAGATCACCGGTGTTGTAAGAGTAAGATTAAACAAAAAAAATCTGGCGCATGCCCGTGTCACAAAAAAAAAAAGGCAGGCCGAAAAACAATTGGTGCAAAAAAATGCAAAAACACCAGCATTTGATTGGCCTCAGCGATGAAGTAATCCCAAACCGGGAAGCCTGCCGCTACTTTCTGAGGTCAAACTGGCGGACCCCACAAGCGGACCAGTAGGAATGTAGTTAAGTGGGAAGGTTATGGTCCTACACTTCTGACCGTAACAACGCCGGAAAAGGAAAAGAAGAAGAAGAAGAAGAAGAAGAAGAATGTGGCTAAATAGCTTGGACAGCAAACTCAAGTGGAAATACCATTGTAAGAAGCCTAAACAATTGGGGGGGGAGCGACCTAGGCAACAACTAGGTAGGGCACGAATGCCATAAAGGTTCTACCGTAGTTATTGCGTTTGGGAAAAGCAGGGCACGAATGCCATAAAGGTTCTGCTTGGGAGTAAGGTTGGTGGATGGCAAGAATGCCAGAGAAACACTTGGTTGGGATGTCAAGTTGAATCTGATTTTATTTAATTATTGGTTCTCTATTTATACAAAAATCATTGTCGCATTTCCAATGCATATCGATTGTACCTGCATGACTCTATTCTATTGCAGTCGGCAGTGTCGTCTATCATTCTCGAAATCATTATGTTCTTTTTGTCTTCGATTCTCAAGTGTCGGCACTTTTCTTTTCGGTGACACTAACTGAACTTTGATTCATGGATTCGAATGACAATGCGATGTCGTACTTTTTAACGTATTAGCGACCAGTCAATTGATGGATGGTCAATGAATGGATGAATGGTGTTGGGTACACTACACCCTTACCCTTAAGCGGAAAATTATTGGAAGAATAATTTTACAAGATTTTTCGGAATCGATATGTTTTGGATTTGCTTTACATTGAGGTTTTCTTACTAATTACAATGTTTAAAACTATTTAATTTCTAGTTTGTTTATAATGGTCTTACAATTTTTACATTAATCTACAATTTATTAAATTTCTTAAGACTATTGTTGTGGAACTTTTTAAGTTCTCCGTTTATTTCAATTATTGAATTTGTATTATCTTTTGCTACAATTTTGTATGGCCCGTGATATGGACTTTGTAATTTTTTCTTACTTTCTAGTTTTACAAATACTAAATCTCCTATTCTAAGATTTGATACATTTGTGTATTTGTCGTATTCTAATTTTCTTTTACATTTTACATTGCTAATTATATCTCGTGCTTTTTGTATCGCATGTCTAAGTCTAGTTTTTACTTCATTTACATAGTTATCTAGATTATATGCTTTTACTTTGCTGTTTATTATATCGCTTGGTACATACGGTAATTTTCCAAAAATAAGTTCATACGGTGTATAGCCGGTGTCTACGTGCGGTGTTATGTTGTAAGCAAATGCATAATATGGTGTCCAAATATCCCATTCATAATCTTCTGTGAAATTTAGTAGAAATTCGTTCAGAACTCTGTGGTTTCTTTCTAATGAGCCTATACTTTGATGATGGTATGGGGCTGAGTAGATTGTATCAATTTTCAGCAATTCACATATATTTTTCATAAGTTCGTTTTTGAATTCGGTACCATTATCTGATTTGAGTATTTTGAAACATCCGTACTTTAATATAAATTGTTCAATTAATGTTTTGGCGATTGTTTTAGCGTCCTTACTTTCAATAGGGTGTGTAATGACATATTTAGTTAATTCGCACTGCATTGTTAAAATATATCTATATCCGTTGGATATTCTGAGAGGTCCAACTGTGTCTATTTGAATTGTTTCAAAACTTGTACTTGGTGTATCTGTTATAACCATTTTCTCTCTTGTATGTCTTGTCTGCTTGTTTTTAGCACATGTTTCACAAGCGTTTACAAACTTTTTAACCATTTGTCTCATATTTTTCCATACATATCTTTGTTTGATTTTCGTCATAGTTTTTCGTATGCCTAAGTGTCCTCCATGCGGTGTATTGTGGTATTCTTTGATAATGTTAATTTTTTCTTCATGTTTTATTATTTGTTTTGGGGGTTTATATATTAATACCTTCATTGTCGAGTGTCTTTCATTTCGTTGCAACGTATTATATATTTTCTTTAATTCTTCCTTTTCTATATATTCAAATATAATATCATTTTCATTTAGCGCTACTTCTTTTACGGGTACCCTCTTTAATTTTGATACGAGCTTCTCTAGGATCGAAACGTGTTTCGCTAGATTATCGCTGCATCTTACTATAACTTCATTTTCTTTAATTTCAATAGTACTATTTTTCATTTTATCACTCGTTATTTCAAATTTTAACTTCTTCATATTTCTGACGTCAGCTATGGATGTACAATCCCACATGTGAAGATGATCAGTCTTCTGTTGAGATGTGTATTTCTCCTTTTTATTTTCTTCATTGGCAATCTTTTGTGCCATATCCCTTGTTATTACCATGATCTGCTCCTTGGAGTCAACATCATTTTGGCTTGTATTATTATTTTTATCTACCATCATGGATTTTAAAATGTCACTATTGATTTTTATTCTTGATAGTGCATCGGCATTTGTATTCATCTTTCCTTGTTTGTAAACTATCTCAAAGTCGTAGTCTGATAGGTCTAGTCGGATTCTCATCATTTTCGAGGATGGATTCTTATGTGAGAATAGCGAAATTAAAGGTCTGTGGTCTGTTACTACTATGAATTTCCTTCCATATAGATAGGGTTTAAAGAAATTTATTCCCCAATGTATTGCTAACAGTTCCTTTTCTATGATTGGTTTGTTTATATCATGCTTTTGTAAGGATTTGCTAGCATAGGAAATTGGTAGATCATGTCCTATTTCACCTTGTGACAATATTGCACCTAGTGCAAAATCTGATGCATCGGTTGTAACTATAAATGGTTTGTCGAAGTTTGGATATTGTAGGATCGGAGGGTTGATTAGTTTTTGTTTTAGATCTGTGAATGCTTTCGCGCATTCGTTTGACCAGATAAATGGTTGATTCTTTTTCAAAAGTGAATTTAGACTTTTTGCGATATCTGCAAAATTTGGTATAAATCGTCTGTAATAGTTGCAGAATGCTACAAATCTTCTCACCTCGTCTGCGTTTTTTGGCGTCGGGTAGTTCTCAATTGTTTTATACTTTGAGGGATCTGTTTTTATGCCTTTGTTTGTTATTAGATGTCCTAAATATACAACTTCAGATTTTAGGAATTGACACTTGCTTGCATTTAACTTCAGATTGTAGTGTCTTAATTTGTCGAACACTTTAGTAAGGTTGTCATTATGATGTTGTAGACTGCACCCGAAAATGATAATGTCATCTACGTAGAGAAATGCGTTGGATTCTAACCCGCTTAATGCTATTGTTAACATTCGTTGAAAGCTATTCGAAGATATTTTTAAACCGAATGGTAGTCTCTGAAATTGATAATGACCGTCCTGTGTAGAGAATGCTGTTAGTGGTCTTGACTTTTTGTCCAATAGTATTTGATGAAAAGAACTTGTCATGTCCAGTGTAGAAAAATATTTTGCTCTTCCTAGTTTGTCTAGCACGTCTTCGATTCTTGTTAACGGAAATTTGTCGTTCACAATTTTGTTATTTAATTTGCGAAAGTCTACTACTAAGCGCCATTTCTTTGTATTTCCATCACTTTTTTTGGGGACTAAGAGTAGTGGAGAATTGTATGGACTAATTGAATTTTCTATTATGTCGTTTTCTAGGAGGTTTTTGACTTGTTCTTTTATCTCGCAATTTTGTATTTGTGGGAGTCTGTAGTTTTTAATGTATACTGGGATGTTATCTATTGTCTCCAGTTTCTGTGTATAGAAGTTGTTGGTTGACAGTGGTTCGTTTTCTAGATGAAAAATGTCCTGATAATCTTCGAGTATTCGTGTTAGTGTTTTTCTTGCTTCGGGGTCAGAGTGATCTATCTTTAGTTCTTTCGTCAATTGTTGTAGTCTGTAATTGTTGTATTTTGGGTTTTCTGTTTTCATAATATTGTATTCGTCCAACTTTTCTAGTTCTGGTTTGATGTTCTTGAGTGTTACCTCATAGTCGTTAACATTTAGTATTCTAATGTGGCATGTGCCTTTCGCCGGGATTATTGCGTTAGCTATAAATACTCCTTTTTCAACCTCTTTGTTCAGTATTACGCTGTCTTCGGTTACATTTAAGTTAATTGGGTATATTGCTTCCGTTCTGGGTGGAATTTTTATTGTGTTTCTATTATTCGACATCATTGGAATGGTTATTTCATCTCCATCTATAGTTGTTGTTAAGGTATACGTCTCGTAGTCTATCTTGTACATATGTTGGGTAAAGAAGTCTCGTCCTAGAATACCATCTGTTGCTAGGGGGAAGTTGGTATCGACTATGTGGAATTTGTGTGTGATGGTGTAGTTCGCAAGTTTGAGATTTATGTATGTTGTGCCTAGTGACTGTATTTCTTCATTGGTTATTCCAGTTAGTCTGCATTTCTCGTTCAACAAGTCATTGGTGTCTATGTTGTCTTCTTTGCATATCGATATATCAGCGCCAGTGTCTATTAGGTATGTTAGGTTTCTTTTTAATTTGTTTATGTACATTGCTACATAATTAATTGGGTTTTGTGTGACACGCAGTATTAGTTTTGGTATCCCGGAGTGAAATCCTCCGGGGAATTTACGTTTCCCTGGTCCTCTATGATGTTTATTCTTCTGTTGTTTGTTGGTCTGTTTGTATTGGAGCTGAAGGTATTCTGTCTTGCCCGAGGGTTGTTATAATTGTTATAATTTCGATGGTTATAATTTTGTTGGTGATTCGTTTGAAAGTTTTGTCTCTGCCTTGGATGGTTTTGTTGATTATATCTCTGTACTGGGCGTTGATTGTTATTTGTTGTATACCTTCGGTTGTCGTTTCTTCTGTTTGTATAACCATTTTGTTGGATGTGATTGTACGTGTTTCTTCTTACGTACATCATTTGGCTATAACTTTGGTTTGAGTCTCTTTCAAGTTCTAGTGCCAGATTAACTGCTTCTGACAGGGATTTTGGCTGAGCGGCAAATATCGCTGGTTTTACTGTCTCCTTTATGCCATTCTTGAAGACTGTGAAGGCGTAATTTTGATTGATTCTCTCAATTACTTTTTTCTCAGCTTCAGTGGCTTCGGAGGGCAAGTCTTCTATTTGTAGGGTGTTCAAATCAGCAATGAGGGATAATACTCTGTCTTTGTATGATGTTACTGATTGGTTTCTCTGGATTGCTTGAGTCAGTCTGGTATGTACTTGCGACAGTGTTGTGGTGTTTTTAAATTTCTCTTTTAAACTGTCTTTTAGTGCTGTCAATGTTGTAAATGTTGTTACGAATCCCAATGCAGTCTTTACGTTTTGTGCAAGTTTTACATGGAAGATGAATCCGATGTAAGTTGCTCTTTCGGTTTCTTTAAGGGTGTTATGTATGATCTCGACCAGTGTTAAGAATGAGTCAAGTTCTTTGAAGGATCCTGTGAACACGGGAATTACTTTCATTGCAGTTTCTATATTAAAGTCAGCCATCTTGTTTATTTTCTCCAAATTTGAGAGTATTGTTGCTTTTGTTATTCTATAGATTTCAAAGAATCTTGTCGGGGTGTCCGCTTTGTCAGTTTTATAGGTAGCTTCTATTTTTAGTTTCTCTATTTCTTCAAGTTTTGCGCGCCACGTTTGCTCAGTGTAGCCTCTAATTGAACTTTTTCTTATGTTGGTTAATATTTTTTCAATTTTTAACAAACAATTTTTCATATTCAGAGTTTTTTTTTTTTTTTTATGGTGTATTACTTGGCATATTTCTTAATACCTGTTTCTTAACATAGTTTTTATAATGTTTATTAGCTTTATATATAACATATATTATTATTAATATAATTATTGCCGTGTATACAGCGATTGACATTGGGTCGATTTTTTCGTTGACAGTCACGCTCTCTTTTGTTGTGTTGTTGCCCATTTTAGTTCTCCAGTTCATCTAGCGTATTTGGTCACAGATTTTTCCAATGTTTCGATTTCACACCAGATTTCGGTGGCTTTACTCCAGGCTATTGGGGTCTCACCTTGGGTTCGCAATAGGTCTTTGAGGTAAGCTAGTTTCTTGCGGTGCAAGTATTTTTTGCCTCCTCTCTTATTTTGTTGTTGTGTTTCTTCTCTAGGAACGGCTGTCCTTCTCCTCTCCTGGTTTTGAAGTTGTCGTCTTTTGTAGTCTTCTACTGTTAGCTTCTGTGGTCCTGATGTCTTCTGTGTTGGTATGTATATTGGTATACCTGCGGGTTGTTGAACAACGTACTCTGCAGCAGCTTTTGACATTGATGGTGCGTTAATACAATCTAAATATTTGGAAACTCCTGGACTCTTCTGCTCTTGGTTTTGAAGTGGCAGGATCGCCATGTAAGAAGCCTAAACAATTGGGGGGGGAGCGACCTAGGCAACAACTAGGTAGGGCACGAATGCCATAAAGGTTCTACCGTAGTTATTGCGTTTGGGAAAAGCAGGGCACGAATGCCATAAAGGTTCTGCTTGGGAGTAAGGTTGGTGGATGGCAAGAATGCCAGAGAAACACTTGGTTGGGATGTCAAGTTGAATCTGATTTTATTTAATTATTGGTTCTCTATTTATACAAAAATCATTGTCGCATTTCCAATGCATATCGATTGTACCTGCATGACTCTATTCTATTGCAGTCGGCAGTGTCGTCTATCATTCTCGAAATCATTATGTTCTTTTTGTCTTCGATTCTCAAGTGTCGGCACTTTTCTTTTCGGTGACACTAACTGAACTTTGATTCATGGATTCGAATGACAATGCGATGTCGTACTTTTTAACGTATTAGCGACCAGTCAATTGATGGATGGTCAATGAATGGATGAATGGTGTTGGGTACACTACACCATATACAAAAAAAAAGACAATAAAACAATGTTCTGCCTTCTGCGCGGGAACTCTAAGATATCCACTAGCAACAAACTACTACCTATATTTTATAAGTCCATAATCAAACATCTCTGGACTGTTATGTATGTATTATTATTTCATACGTACTAAAGGAAAAACTTCCCAGAGAGAAGGGTCGACCTCAAAATATGTGTCCGGCGTGGAACGCCATTGGACAGACAGGGTGCCTATTTATATGGCACTCCTTTAGAAGGGTGTTCCTTTCTTTCACGCTTGCCGTTTTCAGGCAAGAGAATTAAAACTGCCGATTTATGTTTGGCTGTCTGATTAATTCTGATTTTTATTGTGGACTGCATGGGTTTTTATATCCCGAGTAGTCCATTAACTTTTTAAGTGTAAACAAAGTGACAATATTTGAAAAATATATTATTACTATTTTAACTTATCCTAAAATCTACAATACTTCTTTTCTCCTTCCAATTTCGCTTCAACTCGATTTCCACTCAATGTTACGAATTTGGCCTTGGCCAATTGGAGTAAGTTCTATTCGATTGGGCGTTACTTATCCCATGTGAAACGTTTGTCGTGTTGTTTTTATTTTCGTTTTACTTTAGCTGCTTGCGCTGGCGTATGTAGGTCACCAGGCAAATGCACTCATAAGTGCATGCTCAGCAGGAAGTGTTTATGACATATTCAAAGGCACTTGCTGTTGAGTGCAGTAGCGGATCGCGGGTAATGTGCGGTCACATAATAGGGTAATGTGCGGTCACATAACAGGGCATACGGGATTCAATTTTGGGGAACTTCAAAGAAAACAAACATTGCTATAATACAAAGACAACAATCATAAATACTACGAACAATTATAATACTAACGCGGGCTGGTACACAACTAACATCGACATTCATCGTGACCTAAAAATTCTAACAGTAGAAGAAGAAATGCAAACCACAAGTAGACGACATCATCTCAAATTAGTAGTTCATCCAAATATTGAAGTCAACTCACTACCAATAAAAGAAATGTTCGTAAGACGACGACTAAAAAGAATCAGACCTACTGATCTGATAGCAGAAACTTCATCCTAACCTAGTCCACATATGTATGTTATTTTTTTGTACTCTGTTACTACTTTGTATTAGTTATTTTTTTCTTCCTTTCGTCGAATTATATTGTGTAACTTTTGAATTAATGTCAAAACAATATGGGCATAAAACACTGATAACTAGTCCAAAATCTAGATCCCAAGACTAACTGTTACAAAATGTACTAAGTGTCGAGATAAGTAATTTTTTGTACTCTGTTACTACTGGGTACTCTTAAATATTAGTTCTTTTTTTCTTCCTTTCGTCGAATTATATTGTGTAACTGTTGAATTAATGTCAAAACAAAATGGGGCATAAAACACTGATAACTAGCCCAAAATCTAGATCCCAAGACTAACTGTTACAAAATGTACTAAGTGTGAAATAAGACAGATGTATATATACCATTGGGAAATAAAATAAAAAAAAAATGAAAGAATTTGACCTAATATGCTAACATCAGTCTGGCTATAGACCACAAAATAACTGTTCCAGGCCACATAACATCACTGGTACTGCTTGATTTCTCGAAATCGTTTGATAATGTGCAACACCAGATATTATTAGCTAAACTCCAAAACAGTTTTAACTTTGACACACAGTGCAAAACGTACCCAAGCGGTTTATGTTAATAATATAATTTCAAATTTCGTAGAAACCAAGACCAGCGTTCCACAAGAATCTATAATGGGACCGCTACTGTTCGTTCTATTTCACAACGATTAGACGGCAGTGCTAAAACACTGTAAAATACAAATGTACGCCGACGATGTCTAGCTGCATCTAAGCTATCCATTGGAATTGGCAAAGAAGGCAACTAAATGTTTCAAAGCGGATCTTGCTTCCATTGTTGAATGATCGAAAAAAAACAAACTTAGTTTAAATGCTACAAAAAGTCAGGCTATTATTTTTAACCGAAATATGCTAGATACTATACGCATACCCGGGCTCGACGCTACAGCCTTAGTCTACATTTCTACTGTTAAAAACCTCGGAGTTATATTTAATCAAATACTAACTTGGGAAGATCACGTGACCATCACAGTTTCTAAGGTCTACGGGACTCTTCAGGCATTCAACCTCGCAGGAAACTCAATGCAATGCTACCAAAGTCTTTGCTGTTGCCAATTCTGTTATATGCTCACCCAGTTTTTGTGAATTTCTCCGCGCAAATTCAAAGTAGCAGTCAACAGTGCTGTAAGATACGTTTACAACCTACGCAGAAGAGAACATATATTAGCTTATACCCATGACTTCCTTGGAATGCGCCTGCAAAATTTCCTCGATTACCAGACACTGAATTTTCTATTCAACCTTAAGAAAAACAAAAAACCAGATTACATTTTCCAATGACTTCAGTTTACCTCCTCTATCAGAAGCGCAAGTTTTGTCACTCTAACTTTCAGCCTCATCTCAACTAAAAATCAATTCTTTGTTTATACCATAGGACTATGGAATTCACTCCCAATTCATATTAGGAGAATTTGCAGATATGAGCGACTTCCAAAAACAATTTAAACAACATCTATGCATATAATTTGTAATTTAGGATTTTAGGGTTTTTTCTTTTCTTTTCTCTTTTCCTTCTCTTCTTTTTTCTTATATATTGTGTATTATAATGCTATAGCCATTTTACATCTTAAATTGAATAAAATTAAACATTGACCCTTCTTCTTCTTCTTCTTCTTTTCCTTTTTCCGGCGTTGTTATGGTCAGAAGTTCAGAAGTGTAGGACCCTAACCTTCCCACTTAACTGCATTCCTACTGGTCCGCTTGTGGGGTCCGCCGGTTTGACCTCAGAAAGTAGCGGCAGGCTTCCCGGTTTGGGATTACTTCATCGCTGAGGCCAATCAAATGCTGGTGTTTTTGCATTTGTTTGCACCAAGTGTTTTTCGGCCTGCCTTTTTTTTCTGTGACACGGGCATGCTCCAGATTTTTTTGTTTGATCTTACTGTTACAACACCGGTGATCTCCAGTCGTGTCAACCCACTGATCTGCATGTACACTTGTGGGGCAGTTTAATGGTGGTATATGTGTCCCTAGCTTACCTTGGTGTTTTTTAAATTGCCTAGATGTGATTTATGTTTACCTTTGTTTTAGTCGCCTTTTATAGACAAGCGAGAGGTGTCGCTGCAGGGATATTCTTAACCCGTCGCTGCACGGACCCACTTATATGTAAATAAATAAATAAATTATGCGGAAAATGATGAAAATGATGATGATGATGGTTGAGCAAAGTGCCAGCGATTGTGAGGATCGCACTGCCTGCGCAGGAAATGATGACGCTGGGCTTGAACAAAGAGCGAGCATTGGGGGTGATCATGCTGAAGTATAGCTTGTGCACGATATGGTGACGCAGGGCTTAAGCAAAGTGCGGCAGCTTGGGATGATCGTGCCGGGGTATAGTACCATGGAATGATGACCCTGGCTTCAAAGTGCGACCGGTTAGGGGTATAGACACTGCTTATTAGTTCCTCTGTTTCACTTTGTCTCCTTTCCTCATCAACCATCGACAACTACAATCCTCCCCTTCTTCTTTCATTTTTTCACGACCATCCACCTCTGAATACTTCCTCTCCGCTTAAGTCCTACAACTTCCACAAAGCAAATTTCAACTTAATCAATGAATATCTCAATAACGCCCCCTTCAATTTTGACAGCCTTGCAACAAACGACATTGTTCGATAATAAGGGACAAAATTGTACAAAATCACGACAACACAGTTTATTATTTTGAGTCCACTCTGACCGATAGTTCACTTAAGACTAATGTGACAAATTTTAATTTTTAGCAACGGAACTCGAGTGCTCACGAATAAATTTAAATTCGTAAACACTCGAATTTCACAAATGAATTGAATTCGAGTGTGGGAACAGACAGTACCGTCGCTCGGAATCTGATATTCGTGAGCGACCTAGTAATGACCGTTCGCACACTTACAATTAGTGTCAACGCAGTAGAATGCGTGAGAATATAAATCTTAACACACAACCCTCTAAGGAGGGGAGCTCGGAATCTGATATTCGTGAGCGACCTAGTAATGACCGTTCGCACACTTACAATTAGTGTCAACGCAGTAGAATGCGTGAGAATATAAATCTTAACACACTCCCCTCCTTAGAGGGTTCTTAGCCTCTAACTTAAAACAAAACCCTTTATTATTGTTATCTTGGGCTAAATATTCTTTGAATGAAGGTTAAACAAACGTGTTAACGAAAGATACTAATGTATTAACAATCATAGCAATAAGAAAAGAGAGAGAGAAAAAAAAAATATGAAAATAGTGACCTAGACATTCACTTGAAAACGAGAGGATCTGGGAGCCGGCTTAGGCTTCCGTCGTCGATGACAGCAATATATGACCACCGCCCCAATCATGCCAGCCAGTAATAGATAGCCTAACCCGTAGTGATGATAGTCATGCCAGTTAATTTTTTCCGGTAGTTCCTCGGACTGCTGTATTACTGTGTTGATTTGATCCTTTAATTTTACAAATTCCACTTCATCAATGTCATGTATCTGCGGGAGGTCACTGGTACTTGGTTTTGAAGGCTTTAGGATCCAAGTGCTTATGTTGGTGTTTGGAATGAATGAGTTTTTGATGGTGACAGTATTATTGTACTCCAATATTCCCCTGATAGACATGGTTGGCATTTTGAGCATACAAGGTTCCTTAAATTCAAGCAAGCCATTTCCGACCACCGTTAGACCTTCCGTGATTTCGTTGCATATTAGATGGCCTGTTACCCGAGATCTTGTAGAGAATATCCACCGATTAGAACCCTTCAATGCCTTCTAGTAATCTCCATCGGGGATTTTTTTTAACGTGCACTAGTGAAGGGCATTGTTCTTATGATTCAACAGTGCTATTTCGCAGCTGCTCGTGGCAGCTTGTTTGGTGTAAGTGGGATGTACTTTTTTACAGAGAAAATGTTGCGACGATAATTCCTTGCACAAACTTAATTCGAATTCGGAGAGCAAAAAGAATTCATCCCTTGTTGGTGAAATAGCCAACAATTGTGAAGACGTTTCCACTAGATAACTATACGACTGTTGTAGAATGGGAATAGGAAGTAGTAGCGCTATCGGCAAGTGGGAGCCGCATTTCAAACACAACCGCCTCTTTCAAAACTCGTCCCTTCACCGAGGCCATTTTGTACAGGTCCATTGTTGATCCCTTCGCTGGTGTTAGTGTAGGCGGTAGATGTGCCTTTATTAGCATGATCTGTTCGGTAAGTTGGTGAGGTGTTATTATTTGAGGATTAATCCTTGCATGATTCAAATCTAAAAGTACATCTAAGAGTAGCTCTTGAATCTTTTCGAGATTTGAAATTGCCAGGATCAAGTATGAAGTTAGAGAGGCGATATTTTGTTTCACATCATTTTCCACCTGTTTTTCTTGAATTGCGTTTGCGATTTTGGCCAAGTAGGCATTTAGAGCCTGAGATTGCTGATTAATTTGAATTACACTACGCTTTAGAAGATTTGACGTAGAATCGGCGATGGAACTTTGTTTTTGGATGAGTTCCATCAGATGCTGCTGGTTTTGCTTGGCCTTGTATATTTGACTCTCAATATGCTTGGCATCATCCTGATCAAGAACCCCGAATAGGCTATTAGCCACTTTCCCCACAATATCCAGAGGGGATCTTACTACTCGAGTCCTTTCCTGACCTCCCATATTGTAGTTGTACAGAATCTCGTTGTTGTGATTTATGGCTGTGAACCTGTGTGTTATTGCATCGATCGTTGGTTTGCAATTTACCTTGTGAATGTTTTCCGGCGCACAAAATTCTTCTAGTCGCTGAAGACACGACTCAATTTCACGCAATTCCAAGAAATAGGCTGTAAGGTTATAATATACGTATATATTCCAGTAGCTATTAATAGTTTGTATTTTTCCAATGTCTTCGAAATATATACCAACCGCTTCATCTAGTGGATTTATCTTTACTCGGTCTGTTTTTTGAGCTATTGAGGAAGTGAAGCTTAAACACACCATGAGAGCAATCGACAACAGTGATGTTACAATTTTTTTGCGTTTCGGCGTTGGTTTCTCAAGGCAATTAGTTTGGAAAGTACACTTAGTGATTTGGCTGTTAGTTTTCAAGTTTTCTGGTCCATTTACCGTATTCGTCTCTGTTGGTATAGGTAGCGGGCACAGGTTGTATATTGCTCGTTTAAAGATGCCGTTTTGCGTTTTGACGGTGGCCACCCGAATTAAATCATCATTACCCTTTATAACCTCCTCTATACGTCCTAGTTTCCATTTCATAGGCGGAACATTTGCTTCCTTGAGTACCACCAACGTTCCAGGCACCAAATTGGGTGATGGCTGGGTCCATTTCGATCTTTGTTGTAGGAGATGTAAGTATTCACATGACCATCTTTTCCAGAAATGCTGTTGGATGTGTTGTATTTGACGGAATTTTTTAACACTGTTAATGTTGCTGTCCAAAACGTTTGGCTCGGGCAATGTTGTAAGTGGTTCTCCGATTTTCTCAAGACGTTGAAGTGACTAAGGCGAACGGTTGTGCATTTTTTACTGTGTACTCAAATAGCGTTTTTCAGTTTGAAATTTTAAATATAAAGAATAAACAAAACATTTGTGAATTAAAAAAGCGTTTTGCAATTTGAAATTTTAAATATAAAGAATAAACAAAACATTTGTGAATTAAAACAGTGATATTTTTATCGTTTATTGCTGAATTGAAATATATTAGTTTCCCACACTCTCCCGCATATATTGGCACATACACACATATAAAAACACATACAAAAACATTAGTAAGTACGACATGGACCCATGTGCCGAATGTTGCTCCGCCCTCCCCGCCGATGGTGACTTCGTGACATGCTACAGGTGTGAACGCAAAATGCACTATTCATGCACAACTCTCTCCGAAAAATCCTATCGGAAAATGACAACTGCAAAAAAAGAAGAATGGAGATGCGCAGCTTGTAGAAAGGATCTCATGGCGATTACCTCAGGCAAATCAACACCAGGCGAAATAAACACCAGGCGAAATAAACAATCAACCACTTTCCAAGCGAATGCGAAGCGCGAGTTCCCCTGAAACATCTCGAGATCAGCCCGCAGGCAGGATGATGAGTGCACCACTACCACCATTAGACCATAGTAGCGATGTTCTTTTGCAAGAAATGAAAAAAATGCGTCAGGAAATGTCTGAAATCAAATCAAGCTGTGAATACATAGCAGATAAATATGAAGACATTAGAAAATATATGACATCAAACAATGAAGCACTTCAAAAACTTTCACGTGAAATAAACGAACTCAGAGAAAGTAACGCAAAAAAGGACCAACAAATTACTATCATGGAAGGGAAAATTAACAACCTTGAACAATCACTATTAAAGAACAACATAGAAATAAAAAATATTCCACCGACACAAAATGAAAACCTCCACAACATTGTACAAGCACTGGGAAAAACAATTGACTGTAACGTGAGCCCGTCGGATATCTCTGACATATACAGAACTAACAAAAAAAACCCAAAAAAAAACAACAATCATTGTCTCGTTCGCAAACTATACATTAAAAACAAATATGATTAAAAAAGCGAAACTCAATCGCAATATTCCATTAAAAAATGTTATGGAAAACACTGATAATAGACAGGTAACAAACAACAATGACAATAATGCATTTGTTTTCGTAAACAATCATTTGACATCAGCAAACAAGCATCTCCTCTGGTTAGCAAAAAACAAAGCCAGGGAATGTAATTGGAAGTACGTATGGGAGACAAGCGGCAAAGTGCTTGCAAAGAAACACGAGAACAGTGAAACTATTCACATCGGTGTATGCAACGATGTAAATAAAATGTCCAACTAACTTCTTCACTCCACCATATGTGTGTTTCATTAGAAGAACGAATGTGAAACAAAGCAAAATGGATAACGAAAATAATGAAGCTGATGTTGATTTTAGGGCTATACACGGCGTTACCAGCATCGAAAAAGAACTCTTAAAAAATATGAATTTTTGCTGTTTGAGTTTTAATATAAGATCCATAACAAAAACATGGGACAATTTCATAGCAGAAATTGAAAATGTATTGTGCTATATTGATATATTAGTCCTAAATGAAATTAATATACCAGAAGAAAGGAATGAATTTTATTATATTGACGGATTCAAATCTGAAGTTGTTAACCGCAAGGGAATGAAAGGCGGCGGTGTGGCAGTATACATCAAAGAAGATATAAATTATGCAATTATACCAATTAAGCCAGTAAATTATGAAGGCATACATATTGAAATTACGCATAAATATAAACAAAAAACTATACATGCAATATACCGGCGACCAAATTCAAGTGTTGCTAGATTTATTGAAGAAATTGATGAAGTTATTAGTGCAAGTAAAAACAATGTAGTATTAGGCGATATTAACATTAACGTCCAGGACGAAACTGACTTAACAGTGATGTTACAATTTTTTTGCGTTTCGGCGTTGGTTTCTCAAGGCAATTAGTTTGGAAAGTACACTTAGTGATTTGGCTGTTAGTTTTCAAGTTTTCTGGTCCATTTACCGTATTCGTCTCTGTTGGTATAGGTAGCGGGCACAGGTTGTATATTGCTCGTTTAAAGATGCCGTTTTGCGTTTTGACGGTGGCCACCCGAATTAAATCATCATTACCCTTTATAACCTCCTCTATACGTCCTAGTTTCCATTTCATAGGCGGAACATTTGCTTCCTTGAGTACCACCAACGTTCCAGGCACCAAATTGGGTGATGGCTGGGTCCATTTCGATCTTTGTTGTAGGAGATGTAAGTATTCACATGACCATCTTTTCCAGAAATGCTGTTGGATGTGTTGTATTTGACGGAATTTTTTAACACTGTTAATGTTGCTGTCCAAAACGTTTGGCTCGGGCAATGTTGTAAGTGGTTCTCCGATTTTCTCAAGACGTTGAAGTGACTAAGGCGAACGGTTGTGCATTTTTTACTGTGTACTCAAATAGCGTTTTTCAGTTTGAAATTTTAAATATAAAGAATAAACAAAACATTTGTGAATTAAAAAAGCGTTTTGCAATTTGAAATTTTAAATATAAAGAATAAACAAAACATTTGTGAATTAAAACAGTGATATTTTTATCGTTTATTGCTGAATTGAAATATATTAGTTTCCCACACTCTCCCGCATATATTGGCACATACACACATATAAAAACACATACAAAAACATTAGTAAGTACGACATGGACCCATGTGCCGAATGTTGCTCCGCCCTCCCCGCCGATGGTGACTTCGTGACATGCTACAGGTGTGAACGCAAAATGCACTATTCATGCACAACTCTCTCCGAAAAATCCTATCGGAAAATGACAACTGCAAAAAAAGAAGAATGGAGATGCGCAGCTTGTAGAAAGGATCTCATGGCGATTACCTCAGGCAAATCAACACCAGGCGAAATAAACACCAGGCGAAATAAACAATCAACCACTTTCCAAGCGAATGCGAAGCGCGAGTTCCCCTGAAACATCTCGAGATCAGCCCGCAGGCAGGATGATGAGTGCACCACTACCACCATTAGACCATAGTAGCGATGTTCTTTTGCAAGAAATGAAAAAAATGCGTCAGGAAATGTCTGAAATCAAATCAAGCTGTGAATACATAGCAGATAAATATGAAGACATTAGAAAATATATGACATCAAACAATGAAGCACTTCAAAAACTTTCACGTGAAATAAACGAACTCAGAGAAAGTAACGCAAAAAAGGACCAACAAATTACTATCATGGAAGGGAAAATTAACAACCTTGAACAATCACTATTAAAGAACAACATAGAAATAAAAAATATTCCACCGACACAAAATGAAAACCTCCACAACATTGTACAAGCACTGGGAAAAACAATTGACTGTAACGTGAGCCCGTCGGATATCTCTGACATATACAGAACTAACAAAAAAAACCCAAAAAAAAACAACAATCATTGTCTCGTTCGCAAACTATACATTAAAAACAAATATGATTAAAAAAGCGAAACTCAATCGCAATATTCCATTAAAAAATGTTATGGAAAACACTGATAATAGACAGGTAACAAACAACAATGACAATAATGCATTTGTTTTCGTAAACAATCATTTGACATCAGCAAACAAGCATCTCCTCTGGTTAGCAAAAAACAAAGCCAGGGAATGTAATTGGAAGTACGTATGGGAGACAAGCGGCAAAGTGCTTGCAAAGAAACACGAGAACAGTGAAACTATTCACATCGGTGTATGCAACGATGTAAATAAAATGTCCAACTAACTTCTTCACTCCACCATATGTGTGTTTCATTAGAAGAACGAATGTGAAACAAAGCAAAATGGATAACGAAAATAATGAAGCTGATGTTGATTTTAGGGCTATACACGGCGTTACCAGCATCGAAAAAGAACTCTTAAAAAATATGAATTTTTGCTGTTTGAGTTTTAATATAAGATCCATAACAAAAACATGGGACAATTTCATAGCAGAAATTGAAAATGTATTGTGCTATATTGATATATTAGTCCTAAATGAAATTAATATACCAGAAGAAAGGAATGAATTTTATTATATTGACGGATTCAAATCTGAAGTTGTTAACCGCAAGGGAATGAAAGGCGGCGGTGTGGCAGTATACATCAAAGAAGATATAAATTATGCAATTATACCAATTAAGCCAGTAAATTATGAAGGCATACATATTGAAATTACGCATAAATATAAACAAAAAACTATACATGCAATATACCGGCGACCAAATTCAAGTGTTGCTAGATTTATTGAAGAAATTGATGAAGTTATTAGTGCAAGTAAAAACAATGTAGTATTAGGCGATATTAACATTAACGTCCAGGACGAAACTGACTTAACAGTGATGTTACAATTTTTTTGCGTTTCGGCGTTGGTTTCTCAAGGCAATTAGTTTGGAAAGTACACTTAGTGATTTGGCTGTTAGTTTTCAAGTTTTCTGGTCCATTTACCGTATTCGTCTCTGTTGGTATAGGTAGCGGGCACAGGTTGTATATTGCTCGTTTAAAGATGCCGTTTTGCGTTTTGACGGTGGCCACCCGAATTAAATCATCATTACCCTTTATAACCTCCTCTATACGTCCTAGTTTCCATTTCATAGGCGGAACATTTGCTTCCTTGAGTACCACCAACGTTCCAGGCACCAAATTGGGTGATGGCTGGGTCCATTTCGATCTTTGTTGTAGGAGATGTAAGTATTCACATGACCATCTTTTCCAGAAATGCTGTTGGATGTGTTGTATTTGACGGAATTTTTTAACACTGTTAATGTTGCTGTCCAAAACGTTTGGCTCGGGCAATGTTGTAAGTGGTTCTCCGATTTTCTCAAGACGTTGAAGTGACTAAGGCGAACGGTTGTGCATTTTTTACTGTGTACTCAAATAGCGTTTTTCAGTTTGAAATTTTAAATATAAAGAATAAACAAAACATTTGTGAATTAAAAAAGCGTTTTGCAATTTGAAATTTTAAATATAAAGAATAAACAAAACATTTGTGAATTAAAACAGTGATATTTTTATCGTTTATTGCTGAATTGAAATATATTAGTTTCCCACACTCTCCCGCATATATTGGCACATACACACATATAAAAACACATACAAAAACATTAGTAAGTACGACATGGACCCATGTGCCGAATGTTGCTCCGCCCTCCCCGCCGATGGTGACTTCGTGACATGCTACAGATGTGAACGCAAAATGCACTATTCATGCACAACTCTCTCCGAAAAATCCTATCGGAAAATGACAACTGCAAAAAAAGAAGAATGGAGATGCGCAGCTTGTAGAAAGGATCTCATGGCGATTACCTCAGGCAAATCAACACCAGGCGAAATAAACACCAGGCGAAATAAACAATCAACCACTTTCCAAGCGAATGCGAAGCGCGAGTTCCCCTGAAACATCTCGAGATCAGCCCGCAGGCAGGATGATGAGTGCACCACTACCACCATTAGACCATAGTAGCGATGTTCTTTTGCAAGAAATGAAAAAAATGCGTCAGGAAATGTCTGAAATCAAATCAAGCTGTGAATACATAGCAGATAAATATGAAGACATTAGAAAATATATGACATCAAACAATGAAGCACTTCAAAAACTTTCACGTGAAATAAACGAACTCAGAGAAAGTAACGCAAAAAAGGACCAACAAATTACTATCATGGAAGGGAAAATTAACAACCTTGAACAATCACTATTAAAGAACATAGAAATAAAAAATATTCCACCGACACAAAATGAAAACCTCCACAACATTGTACAAGCACTGGGAAAAACAATTGACTGTAACGTGAGCCCGTCGGATATCTCTGACATATACAGAACTAACAAAAAAAACCCAAAAAAAACAACAATCATTGTCTCGTTCGCAAACTATACATTAAAAACAAATATGATTAAAAAAGCGAAACTCAATCGCAATATTCCATTAAAAAATGTTATGGAAAACACTGATAATAGACAGGTAACAAACAACAATGACAATAATGCATTTGTTTTCGTAAACAATCATTTGACATCAGCAAACAAGCATCTCCTCTGGTTAGCAAAAAACAAAGCCAGGGAATGTAATTGGAAGTACGTATGGGAGACAAGCGGCAAAGTGCTTGCAAAGAAACACGAGAACAGTGAAACTATTCACATCGGTGTATGCAACGATGTAAATAAAATGTCCAACTAACTTCTTCACTCCACCATATGTGTGTTTCATTAGAAGAACGAATGTGAAACAAAGCAAAATGGATAACGAAAATAATGAAGCTGATGTTGATTTTAGGGCTATACACGGCGTTACCAGCATCGAAAAAGAACTCTTAAAAAATATGAATTTTTGCTGTTTGAGTTTTAATATAAGATCCATAACAAAAACATGGGACAATTTCATAGCAGAAATTGAAAATGTATTGTGCTATATTGATATATTAGTCCTAAATGAAATTAATATACCAGAAGAAAGGAATGAATTTTATTATATTGACGGATTCAAATCTGAAGTTGTTAACCGCAAGGGAATGAAAGGCGGCGGTGTGGCAGTATACATCAAAGAAGATATAAATTATGCAATTATACCAATTAAGCCAGTAAATTATGAAGGCATACATATTGAAATTACGCATAAATATAAACAAAAAACTATACATGCAATATACCGGCGACCAAATTCAAGTGTTGCTAGATTTATTGAAGAAATTGATGAAGTTATTAGTGCAAGTAAAAACAATGTGGTATTAGGCGATATTAACATTAACGTCCAGGACGAAACTGACTCTCTAGTTTTTAAATACATGGAGATGATGGCCTCGAAAGGACTGACCTGTGTTATAAAACAACCCTCGCGCGTCGACTTAAAAAGGAACACATCTACACTAATCGATCACATCTACGTTAACATCACAAAGCTAGACATACTCTCGGCCATAATAGAAACGGACCTTTCGGATCATTACGCAGTTCTATATGCAACCAAAAACCAAAGCAATAACAGATCTATTGAACAAGCTGAATTTGCACATATAAACCAACAAAAAGTAAATCAATTGATACAGGAAACGAACTGGGCAAGTATGCTTGAACAGAATGACGTGGAAACATTATACAACATGTTCGTAAATAAAATGGCAAATATATACATAGAATCTAGCAAAATAAAAACAACAAACAAAACTCGAAAACAGAAACCCTGGATTACGAATGAAATAATTGCAATGTGTAAAAAGAGAGACGAGACCTACAGAAGATGGAAAAACAGTCCAAGAAGTCAAAGTTACGAAGTGGAATATAAAAATGCAAAAAGTCTTGTAAATAAAAAAATTAAAGACACCAAAATCAACTACTACAAGCAAGAGTTTGTAAATGCCAAGAATGATCCTAGAAGAACATGGAAGGTGATAAACGAACTTATGGGGAAAAGGATCCCTTCACTTGATGAAGTTATTAATAATAACTTTTCAGCTATGGACGAAAACTTAAATGACGTAGTGGAAAAATTTGCAGTGCAATTCTCAAACCAGACATCACAAATTATGCATGCATGCAAAACCAAAACATCAAGCCACGAGAATTTGCGGTTACAGCAGAGTATATATATTGAAGACGCCAATCTTGATGAAATATTTCAAATGTTGTGTCAATTGAATGCCAAAAAAGGACCTGGAGCAGACAACATAAGACCGATCGATCTCAAAATCAATGCCCGTTTTCTTGCCCCCGTTATACAGGCAATAATCAATCGCAGTATAACACAAGCTTGCGTACCAAAACTAATGAAGACATCGATTATTCGGCCAATCTATAAGAACGGTGAAAAAAACGAAACAGAAAACTACAGACCCATAGCAATACTATCAGCTGTCGAAAAGTGTCTGGAGGAAATTATTGTAAAACGGCTTAATAATTTTATTAAAAAACACCAAATTCTTCATCCAAATCAGTACGGTTTCCAGAAAAATAAAAGTACGGAGAAGCTCCTGGGAGAGTTTACGAATGTAATCAATGCAGGTCTAAATAAAAACCAAAGTGTGCTTGTCCTTTTCATTGACTTTAGTAAAGCATTCGATACTATAACGCATGGGAAGCTTAGGGAAGAAAGTGTGAACAGGATAGGCCTGCGAGGACAATTGGGAAATTGGCTTAAAAGTTACCTAAATGATAGAACGATGAAGGTAGTGTTATCAAAAATCACTAGCCAAGAAAAACCTAGTGTGTATGGTGTTCCACAAGGATCTAAGCTGGGCCCTATACTATTTATACTCTATATGAACGAACTTCTAAGAGTCTTCAAAACTAGTACTGCCTATGCATACGCAATCATTGTAAAACACAAAAATGTAAGCACGGCCGTAGAAATACTACAAAAAGAATTTGATGCTGTTTCGAAGTGGTGCCACGATCATGGACTCATAATTAATGCAGCAAAAACAAAAGTGATGCACATACGCATGCCATCGAAACCGAAAGATAACGTCAAGATATATCATAGGAACCAAAGCTGTCCATGGTCGACAAACTGCGATCCATAGAAGTTGTCAAACACACCAAGTATCTGGGAGTAATTATAGACGAGCATTTCCTCTGGCGCGAGCATATAAATGCTCTTCGGCTTCAGCTTAAGAGCTCACTCTTTGCCATGGCCTATCTTAAAAGGTATTCTAACTTCGAAGCTCAAAAACAGGTGTACTACTCACTAGTAGAATCACGAATCAAGTATGGAATCCTGGCCTGGGGAAACGCATCGAAGACACACCTGGAAAAGATACTGAATCTTCAACATCGCATCGTCAAAATTATAAGACCGTCCCATCTGCATTTTAAGGTATTAGATATTAACGCAATTTTCCAGATGACATCTCTAATAAACTACATGAACGACCAGAGATTTCTGCAGCATGTACGTCACAACTTAAACACCCGAAGAAGAGCTCAAGGAATGATAGATACTCCGGAATTTTATAACATATATGGAAAACGTGAATTACGTCATCTTATACCAAACATATTAAACGCAACTCCGCAATATTTAAGAAACATTCAAAATTTTAAAAAGCGAAAAAAGGAAATAAGAAAATACTTTCTTGATGTATATTGTGTTATGTAATAAAATTAAACAAATTGAGTATGAAACTTCCAAATGAAAATATAACAAACATGTTTTATAAATACATTTAGTAATATACAACTTTAAAATGTAACAAATGTCACTTCAAAACTAAGTCTTTATTTATAAAGATATTCAACCACCTGCAGATAAGCACTTCGCTTTGCGGGTAATCATTGTAAATTTACCTAAATTGTATGAATGAAATAATAAAAAATAAATCAAATAAATCAATTAAAAATAAATTAGGAAATGCCCAGGTGTCAATGCCTCTAAGTCATTTGGATCAGATGTGATTGGCGTGAGAGGGCGTGAATTTAAAATCGCTTCTGTTTGTATAACCACTGTTAGCAACTCCTCGTATGTCAATGATGTTTCACGAGGAAAGCGTATTAACAGACTCTTTGCGGACTTAACTGCACCCTCCCAAAGTCCTCCAAAATGCGGTGCACGCGGCGGAATATATTTCCAATTTATACCATTTTCCAAACACATACGATTGATAACCGTTTGGTGGCTTTCGGATTCAAACGCTTTTTTTAAGTCTATAAGTTCGGCTTTTGCGCCCACAAAATTGGTGGCGTTGTCACAAAATATGGTATGGCATATACCTCTTCTACCGACAAATCTTTTCAAAGCGTGGATAAATGCCTCCGCAGAGAGATCGCCCACCACTTCTATGTGAACTGCCTTTGTCGAAAAGCATACAAACATCGCTAGGTATGACTTTGTAGGAGTCTTACCTCTGACCTTATAGTGCGTTTTTATAGCACCACATAAATCCACTCCACAGTAATAAAAGGGGCGAGAGGGAGTGACTCTCTCCTTCGGCAAGTTGCCCATCACATTTATGCGACAGGCCTGGGATTTGAACGAAAGCATTTTATGCAACTGGAGGCTATTTATCGCGCCATTCTTCCTACACTTAGAATCCAATATTTCTGCCTTGAAATTGCAATCAACGCTCGAGGTGCTGCGTGCATGTGTGATTGATGCAAATATGCTAGAAGTAGTTTTGTCACCAGTTCCACCATGAGCACAGCGCCCTGCAATTCCAATCGTTCTATGGATGTTGCTTTGAGGGGCCCAATTCTCGACTTCGAACATAGCAATTGTGAGTAGATGCATCCACTGTCATTAACAGATCTAAGATATACGCATGCCCCAAAGGCACTCAGGCTACTGTCCGAAAATGCGTGCAGTTCAATATCGCTGCAAGGACGGGAAGCATATCCTGGGATGCTTAGCTCGTTCAACGTGGAGAATTCTTTCGGGTACTTATGCCATTTATTAGCTTGCTCTTCCGGAAGTTGATCATCCCAGGATAACTTTGTTTTCCAAAGTTCTTGCAGAAAAAGCTTCCCGAGGACTATTGCAGGTCCAAGTAATCCCAATGGATCAAATAACCGGGCAAGATCGGCGAGTACAGTTCGCTTGCACACAGGTCCGTACACTCTCTCATAATCAAACTTAAACTTAAATGCATCGGAGGACGGGTCCCAAATTAGTCCCAACGTTTTAATCACTTCGGATTGATGAAACCCAACAAGTTGTTCTTTATGTTCTTCCGGGATTTTTTCTAGTATTCTGGGGTGGTTGGCGCAAAACTTTCTTAACTCGAAGCCTCCCAGTTTCAAAAGATGACGGATTTCAGTCAACAATTTTTCGGCATCTTCTACACTCTCTGCGCCCGTAAGGCAATCATCCACGTAAAAACACGATTTTAATGCCTCGGCAGCACGGGGGTATTCACCTTTGTTATCATCTGCCAACTTCATCAAACATTTCGTAGCTAGATATGATGCGGATGCTGTGCCATACGTTACAGTATTAAGCTGATATGTTTGCAATGGGTGGTCATGTTGTGATCTCCACAAGATTAATTGCATCCTTCTATCCTTAGAATCTACTAATATTTGTCGGTACATCTTGCTCTCCATCCAGGACATTAGTGGGGTTGTCATGCGATTCCGTCTCCCAGAACTTGCGCACTAATCTGTCCAGTGATGCGAATGAGGGCCTTGCCGCTAGGTGACAATGAGCTGGGGTATTTGTCGGTGAGGCACTTCCAGCCACAATCCAACCCAATTTCGTGTTGCGTAGGACTGGTAGATTATTTGATATTTGGATATCTCCTGGTATGAACAAGTCGAAAAATACTTCTGCTCCCAAGAGCATATCAATGCGTTGGGCCTTGAAACACATGGGATCCGCAAGTTGCACATGCGGCGGTAAATTCCAATGCATTATGTCTATTTCTTGAGTAGGTTGGTATTCACTGATACGAGGCATGATGCTTGCCTCAATTATTGACCTATATGATGAGGTCCTGGTTTCAATTGTCACACTAGTGACGTATTCAGCCTTGCATTCCCTACCTCCTATACCACTGATTGGTATATCCATTCGACGCTTCTTATGGCCTAACTCATGAGCAAACCTTGTCGTTATGAAATTTAGTTGTGAGCCAGAATCTAATAGGGCACGGCAAGGAGTACGGGACCCACACGCAGAAATGACATTGACGATTGCTGTGGCGAGATAAACTTCACGGTTTCTCGGCTGGCGACCTATTGCTGCATTGGCAGAATAGCTCGACGACTGACTTGCATAAACCTTAACATTATTAGGCTTACCAGGCTGATGTTCTTGGTCATCCTTTTTGTTGAGTTGATGTTGCCGCATCAGACTTGACTCTTGAAATTGTTGATGATGACTTGCTTGCTGAATGAGTTCTTGCTGTCGGTTGGATTTTGTCTTCTGATGATGCTGCTTTTGATGAAGAAGTGTGTTATGATTGCTGCCACAATTTTGGCATCCTCGGGACTGGCATGATTGGGAGAAGTGGCCCGGTTTCAGGCAGTTCCTGCATAGCTCTAGTCGTCGCACCACCCTTTCACGATCTTCACCTGAAAGATTAAGAAAGTTTGAGCAACTGAAAATCTTGTGCTTACCTGAGTTGCACATGTAGCAGTTGATGCAATCTGGGCGTGTTGCAACAGTGGCCGTCTTTCTGCCCGCGCCTGGTCTACTGATGGCCTCCAGGGTTTGGAATCTGAGCTCTACGAATTTTAGGAACTCTCCTAGGGAGGGGCTGCTCCTTGGGTCACTTAGAGACTGTTCGAAGAGCATTCTGCTGTCTTTGTCCATTCTCTGCAGCATTAAGTGAACCACCAGTGGGTCCCAGCTGCTGACGTTGAAACCCAAACTAGTAATCGCCTGCATACTTTCCTTTGTGGTGTTGTGTAACTTTCTGAGGCTAGCTGCGGTGCCAGTTGTTATAGGTTGCGAAAGAAGCCAGTTAAGTTGAGCAGTAAGCAACAGCCTGTTATTATCGTATCGCTCCACTAGGGTTTTCCAAGCAATGTCGTAGTTACTGTTGGTAGCTTGGAAATGCTGGATAAGGTTGTGCGCCTCTCCAGTAACATTGGCTCTCAGAAAGTATAGCTTTTGAGCGGCTGGTATCGGCTGGTCATGAATTAATTGCTTGAACAGGTCGTAGAATTGGTGCCAGTTAAAATAGCTGCCGTCAAACTTGGGGAGTTCTATTTTTGGTAGTCTCATTGTGGGATTAACCGATGCTTCCGTCTGCTGTGGACGATGTGCATGAGCCCCACCTTCAAACAAGATTAGTAGAACTTCTTCCACTCGCTCTTGTGTTCTGAAATAACACTCGAGTTCTTCAACGGTTAACTGCTCTTCAACCTTTCTGTAGAGACACGTTATTTCATCCCAGTTCTGTTGAATGGTTCTTAATTTTATTTGGTAAAAATGCTCTGTACGCACCTCCGCCGCCTCCACTACGCACTTGTCCAATGATCTTTTTAGGATGTTCATCAGCAATTGGAACCTATCCTTATGCTTCATTAGACCTTCTGTCAAACACTGTGTTGGAAGCGGGTTAGCGGTTGGTAATGCATGTTTCTGCTTGGAAACAGTACCCTGCTGCTTGGCTTCGCCCATTGTGGTTGAATCACTTGCTGCACCAGATACTTCCCGATCTTCCTCGAATGTTGACCGATCCTTCGATTGCGGTGTGAGTCGCCGCTCGATATCGCTTCGCATGCGATCCGTTACCTTTCGCACTGCTTCATAATAGTCCTTCTTGAAGTACGGGTGTTCCAGTTCAGCAGGAAATTCTTCCCGTATCTTACTATCAGTGTCATCAAATTCTTTCCAGAGATTTTCCAACGCTGTCAAGCGCTCAGCCAAGTATAATGGAGTCTTTCTCAGATCTGAATCCTTCCCATAGTTGCGCGCCAGTCGACAGAGTTCCTCACCGACCCTTTCTTGTTGGCTTGCGTACTCTTCAATTGATGACATTTTTTATTTTTATCTTTATCTCACTGCACTATTTTTACAGGTATTGCCAAACGTTAGCAAAAGAAGTCCTGTCACGGTCGCCAATTTTTGTTCGATAATAAGGGACAAAATTGTACAAAATCACGATAACACAGTTTATTATTTTGAATCCACTCTGACCGATAGTTCACTTAAGACTAATGTGACAAATTTTAATTTTTAGCAACGGAACTCGAGTGCTCACGAATAAATTCAAATTCGTAAACACTCGAATTTCACAAATGAATTGAATTCGAGTGTGGGAACAGACAGTACCGTCGCTCGGAATCTGATATTCGTGAGCGACCTAGTAATGACCGTTCGCACACTTACAATTAGTGTCAACGCAGTAGAATGCGTGAGAATATAAATCTTAACAGACATCATATCTATTTTCTACAGAGAAATATTTAATTCCATTTCTCTTTACGTTCCCCTTTTCCGATCCAAACATTTATCTTCCTCTCCTCCTTGGTATAATCGCAGGCTCTGCTCACTAAGAAATACAAGAAACAAACCGTGGGTATTCTTCCTTTGTACTCAATCCCCCAATGACTTTCCTAACTACATTGGAATTTATCTGAAATTCACCGAGCTGCAAGTCGCTCTATTAACGCCATTTAATCGAAACGCAAGCCAATCTTATTAAAGATCCTAAGTCCTTCTTAGAGTTGTCAACTACAAAAGGAAATCTGATGGCTACCTAACTTCACTCTCCTTCAATGGCGAAACCTCGAATGATCCCAAAACTATCACCAACTTTTTTGCCAACTTTTTCAAACAATCTTTCGCCGATGACTCCTTTGTACCGGACACTACTTACTTCGACTACTTACGAAATTTCTCCCTTGATCCGTTTCTCCCACGTACTATTGACCCCCATGTCATCGAAAATAAATTGAATCAATTTCATGATGAATTTACTCCTACATAAAAAAATGTTCCACCATTATTTCTGTCCGCTCTCTAAAATATTCAAATCATCCCTGTCCCTTGGAGAATTTCCCCAGATATGGTGAACCGCTTTTATAACTCCTGTTCACAAAAATGGTTCGAACTACCGTCTCATCGCCAAACTGACATACATACCCAAACTTTTCGAAAGTATCTTGTATGATATTTTAAGTTTCCACCGCAGGTCTCTAATCTCCTCTAAACAACATGGCTTTCTCAAAGCCATGGTCTACAACCACAACCTTGTCGAATATGTGTCCTTCACACTCTCAGCATTCTCTAAACCTGAACTGTTTTTCATTATACAATTTTTAAGATTTGTTCCCTATTCTGCCTATTTGTTCCCTATTTAAGGTAAACCTTCTCGTTGTATTTAGTTCTGTAATTATAATAGGTGTTGTTTTAGGTGTTTTATTGATTTCGTCTTTTATTTTATCAGAGGTGCCAGAGACGATGTCTATGGACTTACAACCTATTTAAGAATGGATTATGTTATTATATTGAATGTGCTATCATATCTTAAATGAAAGGAGCGACAGTTCAATAAGGTTAGTAGTTGAGTCTTTTGTGCATCTGCCTATTTCAGCCAGGGTCACTCAACCCTATCGGCCAACTTGACCGTTACTTTGATTATGTATTATAATTCTGGGACTATGTGTGTCAAGATATTATCAAGATATATGTATATTATTTTTCAAAAGAGCCTGTGTTGTACTTAATAATAATTTAAAACTTTATTCCATTGCAAACTTAAAGCTAATAATATTACAAAATAATTACATAAGTTGAAAAATGATATAATTTTTAAATACATTCAGTTGTCAACCAGACAAGAGGCGAATGTACTGTCAATTCAAATATACATACAAAATTACATAAGATTCAATAAAATATTGATGAAAAAAACAATAAGTTGAAATTTCGAAAACAAAATAGTAGTCTTGTAATTAAACGAGAAAATCCATTTTTTAATACGAGTAGCAACCAAGAAAACTTTTTCCACTCTTTCACATCTGATGTTATCGGGTAGCAAGTTGAAGAGTCGAAGCGCTGTGGCAAAATAAAACCTAGAAAAGTGCGATTGTGCGATGATGACTGCTGGCACTGTTACAAAGTTTCTGGTGTTGCTCCACTCACGCTTCGAAAAAGGACACAGGGCGAGATAAGAAGCCATCGAACACGGCCCTTATCAAACCCAACGTCCCAAAATTGACTCGACAACTGCCAACACAACCGACCACTGTCGAAAATAACGCACAGCAACCGGGCGCCTCCAAGGGACACACTGCCTCAGGATCGAAGCAGAACGTCAAGAGGGGGCGCTCCGGAGAAGAAACTCATAGGGAAGCGAAAAAGGCGAAAACATCAGCCAGCTTCAATCTTCCCCTGAGTCTACAAGTGGCGATCGTTCGTTCCAACCCAGATGGGAAGATTACATCCGACAATTGGCTAACGGTTGAAGCCAAAATATTGGAAGCGATGCTTGTCGCGGATAGCAGCGATGAGATTAACTTCGACGGAGCAGGCTGGCAGAAAGGAGTCAAAGTTGTCGGTTGTGACAATCAGAGGTCCCTAGACTTCTTAAAGCGCACAATCGACAACTGCGGCGAAATCTGGCAGAACGCTAAACTCGAGGTTATCCCTCGTTCGATGCTTCCGCTTCGCACGTTGGCTTCAATATGGATCCCTCCACCGGTTCCCGAAAAGGACGAATCCATTTTGAAGCTAATGGACAAGCAGAATAAAGAGCTTGACACTCTCAGCTGGAGAATAATTTCTTCAGCCAAGAGTAAGAACGGATTGGGAAAGGACCTCATGGGTACCATTGGCCAAAAGTCACTCGACCACATCCGCAGCAGATCTGGCAGCATCAAGTTCGGGCTGGGAACCCTGAAGGTAAGGCTCCCCAATGAACGCGGCAAGTCAAAGGAGGCTGCTAGTGGTGCAAATTAATTTACACCACTGCAAAGCAGACACCGACGACTTGATGATGTATGTACATGCTGCAGGAAGATGTGGATATAGCCTTAATCCAAGAACCCTGGCTCCTTAGGAACAAAATTCAGGGATTAAGGTCTAAGGAGTATAATTTATACTATCCACATACCGAAAGTAAGCTACGAACCTGTATAGTCGCCAAGAGATACTTAAACATTTCTCTCCTAGGTACGTACAGCAACGGAGACCTCACGGTGGTAACGTACGAACAACAGGACAAATCAATTTTGCTCCTATCGTCCGCATACTTACCATACGATGAGGAGGATCCACCTTCAGACGCAGTCCGAACACTCGTGCGACACGCCAAGTCACGCGGACTGTGTCTATTGATAGGCTGCGATGCCAACGGACACCACACTCAATGGGGAAGCAGCGACATCAATAAAAGGGGTGAGACCATTTTCGATTTCATTATCTCCACCAACCTCAATATTTGCAACAAAGGTAATACACCCACGTTTCGCAATCGGGTTAGGGAAAAGGTAATTGACCTCACTTTACTAAGTGAGTCCGACTCCATCCGAGTAGAGGATTGGAGAGTGTCCACTAACTGCTTCTTTTTGGACCACAGCCGGATACTCTTCAACCTTAACGTCATTAAAGAAAAACCGAAACCTTTCAGAAACCCTTAGAAGACAGACTGGAATCTTTTCTCAAACCTAGTTGCCAACAGGTTAGAACCGCCACAGGCCACCACTAATCCTGATCCAACTTACATTGAGAATTCAGTCGAAAATCTTGTGAGAATTCTGATAGCGGCTTTCAACAAATCCTGTCCTTTGCAGCGTGCTCGCAGGAAGACCAGCGCAGTCTGGTGGACCACAGAGCTAAAGCAACTCAGGACCAGGACCCGAACTCTATTCAACAGAGCAAAGATCTCAAACAGAACCGAAGACTGGGATAATTACAAATCCAGCTTCAACGAATACAAGAGCAAAACAAGAGCAGCAAAATCTAAATCCTGGCGGGAGTTCTGCGAATCAATTGAGGAATATCTCAACGAAGCCGCAAGGCTCAGGAAGATCTTGTCCAAGGATCCCTGCGTCCCGGGATTCATCCGTAAACCAGATGGTTCTTGGACAGAATCCAGTCGGGAATCTCTAGAACTGCTGACTGAAACCCACTTCCCAGGCTGTAAAACCCCTGAAACCACAGTCTCCTTCGAGACGACGGTTCCTACGGTTCACACAACCGAAGAAGTGATAAACAAGATTATCATAGCGGATAAAGTATCATGGGCAATAAATTCGTTCAAACCCGGGCCCGGACGATATCTTGTCAGCGATGCTTCAAAAAACACAGATCCACACTGTACCCCATCTCGTATGCATTTTTTCCAATTGCCTGCGCACGGGGTACATCCCAACACAGTGGAAAGAAATAAAGGTAATTTTCAAACCTAAGGCAGGTAAAGCATCCCATACTGCCGCAAAGGACTATAGGCCAATTAGTCTCTCGTCATTTCTATTAAAAACCTTGGAGAGACTCCTTGACCTATACATCAGAGGACTCACAAATTCACGAAACGTATGCAACACTCAACACGCCTACCTCAAAGGCAGATCAGTGGAAAGTGCTCTGCATAGTGTTGTCCGTGAAATTGAGGGCTCGCTGAACTTAAAAGAGTTTACAATGGCAGCCTTGCTCGACATAGAGGGAGCCTTCAACAATGTTAACACAGAGGCCATAACAACAGCTCTTGAGGACATAAAAGTAGACAAATTCATTGTAATCTGGATTGAGAATATGTTGAAGAACAGAATTATCAATGCAGACATTGGACACAGTTCTATAAGGAAAGTGACAACTAGAGGCACACCACAAGGAGGAGTTCTCTCCCCCCTACTGTGGCTTCTTACAGTCAACAAGATCCTCAAATTCTTTATGGAAAATCTTGATAAAAGGTAAATTTCTACCAACTATCAGTGAACTAATGGAATCTGCGCTGAGTGAACTCTCCTCGTGGGCAAGACAGAACGGTCTGAGAATAAACCCCCAGAAAACCGAGCTGGTCTTGTTCACCAGGAAAAGGAAAATTCCGATATTTGCTCCCTCAAAGTTAGAGGGCACCCCACTCAAACTCAAAGCGGAAGCAAAATATCTAGGCATCATTCTCGACTCTAAGCTCTCCTGGAAAAGGAACCTGGAGGAAAGGATGAAAAAAGGATTGAATGCTTTTTATGCATGCAAAAAGACCTTCGGAAAAAGATGGGGCTTGCAACCGTACATCATTCATTGGATGTACACAGCAATCATCAGACCCATTTTAACTTATGGGGCCCAAGTCTGGTGGACTGATAGCAGCACAAAAAGATATATGAACATGCTCAACAAAGTACAAAGGTCAGCCGCTGTTTGTACAACGGGAGCCATGAGAAGCACGCCGCAACCAGGGTTGGACATGATACTTCATCTCCTCCCCCTGGATCTATTCATAAAAGGCTACGCTGCAAAGAGCGCTCTCAGACTAAAAGAGTCCTCTCTGTGGAAGCAAGCCAACTATGGACATGCGTTATACTTAAGATAATAGACGACCTGGGAAGGAAATATGGTTTTAGTAGCCTCGCAGGTACGACCGACTATATTCCCCCCCAAAATGACTTCTCTCTCAGTATACCTATCCTTTTCCCCGACAGAGAAGAGTGGCATTCAAACGCCGTAATCAACGACCATGAGATCACCCTCTTCACCGACGGATCGAAAATGGACACAGGCACAACCATAACCAACACTGGCACAACAACAACCATCATAGGTACAACTACAACCAGCAACTCTATGCACCCATCAACACGTGAAACATCAGCAATAGTATTTACCAGTACAAAACCCAAACCGTCGATCAGGTATGAGACTACTCCCAATGAACTAAAAAGAAACCGGAATTCCCCAGTACAAACAAACAACAATACCAACAAAAAATAATAAAAAATAGAGACACAAACCAAACTAACGACATACTGGCTAAGCGACATAATCAATGACGCACAAAATAGATTTGCCCCCCTTTCACCCGATGAAGACAATCAAAACCTCCCTTCCTCCAAAAATAAGCCCACTACAGAAAAGCCACCAGAAGTTACCAAACCCCCTCCAATATTTGTCCAGTCCGAGGAGTAAAAACAATATGTGTATTGACAAACGCCCTAAATGAAGTGGCGCAAAATCACAAATTCATGCGGATTCTCCAAAACGAAGAGGTTAAGATCCAATCAATAGATTCGGTGCACTATACAACGATCTTAAGAATGCTACAGCAAGAGAACACGAGGTTCTATATGTACAAACCTAAAGATCAAAGAGGTTTTAAGGTCATCCTAAAAAACATGCAACCCTCTACTGATAAAGAAGCAATAAAAAATGAACTTGCCTAAAAAGGACACACCGTAACGAACATTTATAACCTAACAAAAAACCGCACTAGAGAACCTCTATCAATATTCTCTCTAGAGAACAAGAACAACAAAGACATATATAACATAAATACACTTCTACACTACAAAATAATCTTTGAACCACCTCATATAAGGAGAGACATACCCCAATACTGCAACTGTCAAAAATACGGCCATACGCGAAATTATTGTACATCCTCCCCAGTGTGCGTCAAATGCGCAAAAAAAAACTATTGACTGTCCAATAAAGGAAAAAATAAACGACATACGTTGTGCGGAAACAACCACATAGCAAACCACAAAGTTTGTGAAATATATAAGACTCTGGAACTACAAAGGTTTCCACCTCTGAGAAGCAGAGAGATCCCGATAACCAAACCTACATCCACTACTAATACAAACAATACTACTGCCGTCAAGACAACTGTAACTTACGAAAAAGCTGCAAAGTCTGAACCCCAAACTTCCAAAACACTAATACAGACAAAACAAAATCAACCTACTGAACCTCCCCCAATTAACCAACATTCTCCCATAATATTAACAACATCTCAGCAAGCACAATCTTTAAATGACCTTACTGAATTAAAAACAATAATACAAAAACTAGTGACACAAATCGCTAACATGATGAATGCATTAACAGTACTGATAACCAAACTGAGTAACTAAATATGAAGTTAGATCGACTAAAGATCGTTATTTGGAATGCTAACGGACTGCAGCAGCACGTCAACGAACTGAGATAATTTATCAGAACCAACTCCTTAGACATCTTTTTGATTTCAGGAACACATTTCACAGACAAAAACTTTTTCAAAATACCCGAATACAGGCAACAAAGCTCATGGTGGCACAGTAATCATAATGAGACAGACAATCAAATCAATAGATCTTGCAGGCTACAAAGCTGAGCATATCCAAGCAACGACCATACAAATTGAAGACACATACGGACCACTCACAATCTCGGCACTTTATTCCACCCAAATTTAACATATCGGCAGACCAATACAAACATTACATTAACAAAGGGTAAAGAGGCGACTTTAATGCAAAAAACACAGATTGGGGCTCCAGATTAACAAACGGAAAGGGAAGCATCCTTCTAAATCTTCTAAAATGACTTAACGGGCATTTTCTCAGCCCAGGGAACCAACATACTGGCCCACAGATATGAACAAGAAACCTGATCTCATACGCTTCTGATTACATAAAAGTATACCCAGGACAAGATTAACCTCAAAAACTTCCCTTGACCTCTCTTCTGACCACTCCTACTAACCAAAGACGAGACCAATACTACCGCGCTATTTCACAATACAAGGATTCACAATAAATGAACTAACTGGCAAACATTTAACGACATCCTAACAAGAGACCTGCAACACAGAATCCCCTTAAAATGTCCTGACAACATAGATAGTGCAATAATTTACTTTAACGACACCATAATAAATGCCTTGAGCATCTCTACGCCACAACTTGTCCCAGGTGAACTATACTCCCCAATATATCCTACACAAAATTAAACACAAACGCAGTATTCGAAAACCATGGCAAACGAATCGCCCTACTGAGCTAAAAGCCAAACTAAATAAGACATTAAAAGAACTAAAGGACATATTACAAGAGCATAAAAATAAACAACTCAACAATTATTTGAAAAACCTTACGCCGGAACGAATTACTCTCTCTGGAAAGCCACAAGTAATTTGAAACAGACGACTTCACACCAACCACCAATATCAAACGATAGACAAATGCAGAAAAAGCCGCAACATTAGCGAACTTCTTTGCCAACTGCTTCACAAACGAAAAAGACAATAATCCACAATATTTAAACCTCCAAAACACGAATGAAGCAATTCCAATCAAATTGACTACTAAAAACGAAATTGGCTTTCATATAAAGAAGAAATTAAGCCTAATAAATGCCCTGGTTACGACCTGATAAATGGGAAAATCTTAAAATAACTACCTGAACACGCAATTATTTATAATAGAAACATATTTTAAGCTGTAATTCGAACTAAATACTTCCCAAAAGCATGGAAAGTCGCTGAAGTGCACGCCATCCCCAAACCAGGAAAAGACATAACAAAGGCTAGTAGCTATCGACCCATCTGCCTTTTACCAGTTTTATCCTCCTCCTGGAAAAAAATCATACAGAAAAGACTACAACCAATACTTGACAACAACAAATTTGTACCGATTCGTCAATTCGGGTTCAGACAACATCATTCTACTATACAACAAACACACAGGGTAATAATCAAAATATCAAATGACTTAGAAAATAAAAGATACTGCCTAGCAGTATTTCTGGACGTATCTAAAGCATTCGATAAAGTCTGGCACAAGTGACCACTTTACAAACTTAATAAAGCCTTACCGTTAGACTTTTATCTGCTACTTAAAAGCCATCTTGACCAACGGCTATGTAAAACACAAGCAAAAATACTCTAATTTGCACATAGTTCAAGCTGGCGTTCCCCAGGGTAGCGTTTTAGGGCCACTACTCTACTTAATATACACTGCAGACATATGTACCTACCCTGACATCGCAACACTTCATGCTAGCAATATTTGCAGACGACACTATCATACTGCAATCTGATAAAGACGTAAATGATGCAAATCTCAAACTACAAAACGATTTAAACAATACAATACAGTGGTACACAAAATGTGGTATACAAATAAATGAAGAAAAGACTATCCAGGTGATCTACACCACTAGAAAAAATTGACAATCCACCTCCTATAATAATTAACAATAAGAACCAGCGATCACGCCAAATATCTAGGTATAGTTATTAACAGTAAACTAACAAGGAAACAACACATTCTAGAAAAGAATAAACAAATAAAAGACAAACTCCGAAAATGCTACTGGATGCTTGGTAAAAATTCTAGACTGTCAATAGACAATAAACTTCTAATATACAAAACTATAATTAAACCTATCTGGTCATATGGGCTACAACTATGGAATAGAATAAACAAATAAAAGACAAACTCCGAAAATGCTACTGGATGCTTGGTAAAAATTCTAGACTGTTAATAGATAATAAACTTCTAATATACAAAACTATGATTAAACCTATCTGGTTATATGGGCTACAACTATGGGGCAAAACCTCAAACATCGAAATAATCCAAAGTACACAAAACAGAATTTTAAGAACAATTACCAACGCAGAATGGTACGTACCAAACATGGAAATTCATAAAGACATAACAACATAACAACTATTGCAGACGAAATAAAAAAGTACTGTGTCAAATATCAAAGTAAGATTTTAAAACATACAAACGACGGAATACGCAATATCCCAAATAACGAACAAACACAAATACGAAGACTTAAACGATACAGACCAGTAGACCTAATCGAACGGTTTGGGTAAATGCTGGGTACATCATCACGAAAATAAAACAACATTTGGCGATAACAACGAGCAACAGGGGGCGCTCGGTGCAAACAAAACCTCCAACGTTTCGGGTGGATTAAATCCTACTTGTGCCATATACTCCTAAACACGAGTAAAAACACTTTCTTAGCTTAAGTTAGTTGTAATAATCTTAATAGTAAATTCATGTAGACGTCGAAAGACATACTTATGTTTCAATTGTTCTGTTTGTTTTAAAGTGTCCGCCTAGGGCCAGTAAGATAGTTACATTTGTTATGATAGTTAAGTTAGTTTTAAGCAATTTTGACTAGGGTAAGATAGATATAAGTTAATATAAAATAAAAATTAATTGAAAAATGAAAAAAAAAAAAACGAGTAAAAACACAATTCTAAAGGACATTGGTCCTACATTGTACGTATATCCTGACAAATTGTAAAAACTTCAACTAAATGTTAATTTCAGACAGGTGTTGAATAAATGGGAAAAAAAAATTTAATCATCATTCTTCTCTGTTCTGTTTAATATCTCATCTCATTTACCAATCCCCATTCCTTTTTCATATTACCAATATTCTTAGTTAACTTGTTCCTAAAGTAAGAATTTCTGCAAATTGGTTCCTGCAAAGTGCTTTTTAAGCTTTGTATTATTGGGATGCTTTTCCACACGCGAATATAAAGTTTTTTCCTTTTTTATTTTCTTAAGTAAAGGAGTAGTCATCCAGCGCTTGATACATCTGAGCTTATTACACTTTTGTTCATACGACGAGTACACTATGATAAATGAGAAATATTCTGAGGAATGTATCAAAGGCATGGGATCATGTGAGTTAAAAACTTCATCCCAAAGTTCAAAGTTAAGCCTATTTTTAAGAGCATTAGAATCAATTTTATCAAAACCAAACTGATCGAATTGAATACTAGTTAAATTATGATCTGTTATACTCAATTCATAGACCATTGCTTGGTATTCTATAAAACTGTTTCTGTGTAGCCTTAGGAAAATAAAGTCTAGGAAAATAAAGTCTAGACAAAGATCATAGCGGGTCGGTTGATTCAATAAGGACTCAAGACCATATGAGGCGAATAGTGATAAGTAGTTGTCGACATCTATTGAATCAGACAGAATGTTTATATTAAGATCATCCAGGAGTACCATATTTTTACAAGTTTGCTTCTCTAAGAAACTGGAGAATTCATCTATGAAGGCAGCTACTGAATACTTATGAAGTCTATATACACAACAAAAACAGTAACGAGCAGCAGAAATTTCACAATATGGACTCAATATATCCGCATTTTCCATTTTCGAGATCTTAATTTCACAACCTTTTAAGTTATTTCCGAAGAACACTGCAACACCCCTAGTTGAATAATTACACTGGTCAACAGTGGTTTTGTTGCCCTTGATTGGCTTTGCTTTTTTTTAATCCACATTTTCTTATTATGCTATAAATACCAGAATAAAAAAGAAAATAAAACAAATACACATTTTATAAGATTTTCTTTTGTAATTTTTTTTCGGACAATCTCCCTGTAATGACCGGCAATAGTCTGCCATCATATGATAATCCCATCTACACTGATACCTTTCCTGTATAACTTTAAGGTCTTGGTGGAAGCGTTCTCCCTGCTCTTCACTGTGAAAAAAGTTTTCAGTTTTAGGCTCATATTTGCTCCTAAAGTCTTGAAACTCTCCAACATCTTTTACAAAATTTCTCTGTAGTTTGGTGCTTTATAGTTACCTAAAACATTTTCTACAACCCCTCCAATCTTCAGAATTAATCATAACTTTTATGAAGTTTGTGTCTTTTATTAATGTCCGAATTTGAGGGCCATCGATTATTCCAGCTTTCAACTTTTCCATACTTAACTTAGGAAATGTCCTTGTCCAGCGCTTTGACGAACTGTTTCATCATACCTAACTTGATGTGGAGTGGGAAAATATGATTTTTCGCCACTTAACAAAGGCTCATTTATTACATTAGCTTTACCAACAATTAAGGATTCTCCCAAAAGGCCACACATATTGTTCCCAGTGAATTTGCTTTGCTCCATTGTCTCACATACAAATAAAGCAGGGGTATTTCGTGTATCCACTTTGCTGACCAAGTAAAAAGTTTACCACTTTCAAGTCAACACAAACCGGCCATTGATATTTAATTAATTATTTGTAGAAGCAATCTAATATTCTGCTATTCTTCTTTGAGTTTTGTTGAATGGGTAATTGGGATTGATGGAAACCGATTTCCATTGTGCAATAGAACGCATTTTAAACTTTTTTTACAGCTATCAATGAAGAGTCGCCAATCAGTAGATTTGTATTGTCTTAAACCCATACCTAGAAGTAACTGAGCATTTACAGTAGATAAGTTCTTCATTTTGGTTTGGTAACACCATAGATTTTGAGGACATATGAACTACTTCTGAGGCATAGATGGCCCGAGGAAGATCTTCATAGTGCAAGATAGGATATTTTGTGGACTCTAAAGCTGGATATTTCCACGTTTTATTTCGATTAAAACCTTTGATATCTACTACACAAAAATAGCAATCATCGAAGTGATTCTTGGGCTCCCTTCAGATTATAAGGATACCAAAATCTAACCCGTGGCGTTCTCTTTTCTTCCACAAACGTGAAGGTTCAACACACTATTTACAAACTTTATGCGGCACTCATGATTTATCTTGCTTTTCAATATGTAATTCGAAATAAGCAGGATCAACTTCTTTCACAAGGTCTGTGATATTTCGTGTCTGTTTTGTTGTTTTGTAAACACCACAAATATAACAAAATATATCAGGGTTACATTTGCACATTCTTCGCGATGAACTCACATTTCTATGGACAAAAAAAATAGTATTCAAATCAAAATTCAATAAATAAAACGAAGTATTAAATTATATAAATTTTTTGTATACAAGTTGCCGCGAGTGTGGGAATCAAAATATTGTTATAAGGCGGCACAACTCAGGTGTCGAGGTCGAATGTGACGAACTCATTTTATGATTCCCGAACTCAGTAACTGTAGGCCAATGACTGGGCAACATTGTGTCGTTTTTATTTGTGAATTCGCCAAGAGAAGTCTTTTGGTTCGTTTGTTCGTTAAATAAAATTAAGGTTAAACAATATTGAGCATATTTTATTGTAAACATTATTTAGCGACCGTGACAGGACACTTTGCTAACAGTGCAGTGAAGAAGAACTAGAACTTCCCAAATTTGACGGCAGTTAACTCAACAGGCGCCAATTTTTAAGCTATACTTTCTGAGAGCCAATGTTACTGGAGAAACACATAACCTTTTCTTTCACTTCCAAGCTGCCAACACACCCTGGTGGAGCGATACGACAACAAGAGGCTGTTGCTTACTCATCAATTTAACCGGATTGCATTCGCAACCTTAAAAACTGGCACCACAACTGCCCTCAGAAATTTGGGAATCAGGAAAAAGGCGATTCTTCTCCCTAGAGGTTGGAAAAAATAAAGAATTAAACCAATCATATGTAAGGTTTATGGAGGAGTACGAATCCTTGATCATATGAGCGCAGTATCTGCAGACGAAATTTCGAAAACACATTACTTTCTTCCTCATCATTGTGTCATCAAGCCGAAAACTCGTTCACCAAGCTTCGAGTGGTGTTTGATGCATCTATCAAAAGCACCTCCGGGCACTCATGTGGAACGGAAGGCCACATAGCAAAGAACTGCAGCAAGAAGCCAACATGCAATTTCTGTAGAAAAAATGCCCCGAGAACGCAAAGCACGTAGCCGGGAGCGGAAAATGTCCAGTTTTTAAGAAAGCTATTACCAGTAAGCAATGATTAAGGTTATACAAATAAACCTGAACCACCGTGAGGCAGCTCAGGATATTCTGCATCAGACAGCGAAGGACGAAAAGGCAGATGTGGTGCTAATAAGTGCACCATACAAAAGCCTTGATAGCAACATATGGGTTAACATGAAAACAAAGCACCCTTCAATATGGGTATGCGGAAACCAAGCATTCCAAGACATCGACGAAAATGAAGAAGGTTTCGTGCGTGCAAGGCATCACGTTCTACAGCTGTTACGCCAGACCTAGCTGGAAAACTAGCCAATACGAAGCAATGCTGGACAGGATAACGACGGACGCCCAGCGTTATCATTGGTGGAGACTTCAATGCATGGGCATTAGGCTTACCAACGAAAGTGGGCGAATCCTCCTTGAGGCTTTTGCATCTCTAGAAGTAGACATAGCGAATAAAGGGCAAGCAAGTACGTATCGGAAAACAGGAACTGGATCCATCATAGATCTAACCTGCGCCAGCTACCCTATTTTGCGCAATATGAATTGGCGTGTTATATGAATAGGCTACAGCCACAGCGACCACCAGGCGATTGTCTTCGAAATAACAAAGAAAAGAAACAGGCAAAGACCAATGCTAAGAGGCCCACAATGGAAAGATAGTCTGTTCGAAAGAGAAACTTTTGAGAAGATGCTGAACAGCAGTTCAATGGACACAAATGGATCAGCTGAAGACTTGTCGCACCGACTTACACAAATTGTTACCACAGCCTGCGATGCGGCAATGCCAAGGAAAACAGCAACCCGGAGAAGCGCCCCATGCTACTGGTGGAATGACGAGATAAAAACACTCAGAACAAAATGCTTACAGGCTGGCCGTAAAGTCAAAAGGGCAAGAGCAAGAGTTGGTTTCCAACAGCATGTCAACACCTTCAAACAGAAGAGGCGGGACCTAACGATGGCAATCAAAGGGAGCAAGGCAAGAGGCTTCAAACGTATGTGTGAAGAATCCGACATTAACCCATGGGGCGCGGCGTATAAAGACTTGTTTCCAAAAGGCCAGATGCGACGTCCACAATCGTCTGGGAAGCAGACGTCGAGAGTATCCCAGCCATTACGCTGGACGAACTGCAGAGAGCTTTCGACAGAGTAGGAGACAAAATGGCGCCTGGACCCAACGGGATACCGAACAAAGCATTGAAGGCTGCTATTCAAACAAGGCCTGAGATGTTCATAGCAGTCATGCAGATATTCTTAAATGAAGGAGTTTTGCCCAAACCATGGAAGTTGCAAAACCTAGTACTGCTACCCAAGGGAAAAAACCACCCGGAGTAGCATTGTCATACCGCCCGATATGCCTGCCCAGTGGGAAAAAATTCTAGAGCGGGTAATATACGATAGGCTACTTACTGTAGCACACAAGAAGGGAACCCTCTCAAATCATCAACCCGGATTCCGAAAGGCACTTTCTACTCCAAAAAGTAGTCGATATTTCGTCTGAAGCCATAGCAGGACACTCATGGAGGCGGGGGCTTCAGACGTTAAGAATGCGTTCGACTCTGCCGATTGAATCCTGATAAGGCAAGAATGAAAACACCTCACTACCTGCTAAGGATAGTGTCCGACTACCTCAAAGACAGAAAACTGAGGTATGTCACGGAGAAAGGAACTAAATATTACGACATCACCGCCGGGGTTCATCAGGGATGTCTCCACTTCTTTGGAACTTAATGTATGACGGGGTTCTGAGACTAAGGTTTCCCCAAGGAGAAAACATCATCGGATTCGCAGATGATATAGCTATCGTAGTGGTTGCAAAGCACACACACGAAGTAGAATCAGCCATAAACACAGCAGTGGTCCAGGTAAAACAGTGGCTAGAATCTGCAGGCCTCTAACTGGCAGACATAACAAGCAGAAAAACTGTAGAATATATCGATATTCGAGTAGGCAACCAGAATATCTGATCCAAGGAAGCGGTTAAATACCTAGAAGTGATGTTTGACAATAGATTGCTGTTCAAATTACACGTGGACTATGTGAGCATAAAAACATCCTCACTACAAATGGCTCTCTCCAAATGGATACTGCCAAACGTGAGTGGACCCGGACATGCGAAGAAGATTCTGCTGGGCAGAGTGGTGAGCTCAGTCATGCTCTATGCTGCACCAGTGTGGGCAGAAGCGCTCAAGAGGAAGGAAACATGCCGAAAACTGTCATCGATATACCTGTGCTCTAAGGACAATAAGCGGCTACCGGACGATTTCGAACAAGCCGCTGGGATGATCCTCATTTACATTCTCGCCGAGGAGATGAAAAGAATCCAGCGGAGAAAACTCTCAAGGCCAACCATTGCCGGAGAAGTAAGAAAAATCAAGGAGGAAGAGAATTCGTGCTCGATGGCCCAATGGCAATTTTGGAGAATTAATACCTCAAAGGGCAGATGGATCCATATCCTGATTCCATCAATCGATAAATGGCTAAAGAGAACACATGGACACTGCAACTACCGCCTTACGCAGTTCCTCTCTGGTTACGGTGATTACCGTAAATACCTATATCGGTTCGAACACGATACCTTTCCTCTCTGTCCAAACTACTCAAATCAAGAGGAAGACGTGGGGCACGCAATCTTTGAATGTAGATACTTCACAGATTGGAGGGGCACTCTACCAAAACCAGAAAATATAATTCAGTGAATGGTGAGAGACCACAAGAACAACAGAAGCAGGTGGAAGTCTACAAACTCAGGAGTAGCATGAATTGCTTGCCAGCCCCGCGAAGTAATACCTAGCGGCAGTCCCACGGGGAGAGTGGTAGATGAGTGCAGGTTGTGGTTTAGTACGTAGGTGCATGCTAGCGGAACGGCCCTTAGTATCTATGAAGATTCCACATCCGTTGGCGCATCCAAAAAAAAAAAAGGTGGCACTGGCTCTAGTGAATAATAATAATATCGATGAGTGCCTCGCAGATGCGGAAACTCTTAAGGAGGCACGCGATCTGTTGGATGAAATAGTTCGCCTATTGAAGTCAGGTAAACTCGAACTCACAAAATTTTAAGAACAATCCCGAAGAACAACGTGAAAAGTTAGTCATCCTTTATCAGTCAGAGGTAGTGAGAATTCTGGGGTTGTTTTGAGTCCCATCAAAGGATGCATTTAAATTTAGTTTAATTTCAGTAAAACTAAACAACCCAGCATGCAAACATTAAAACGAACTGTTCTCGCTGATTTAGCAAGAATGCTTAATCATCAGCTTAATCATGTGCTCTAAGTTACGCGTAGGGCCACGAAAAATCACGTACATAGCAAGATTGAAGCTAAAAGCAGTTGCCCTTATGGTGAATCTCGTAGAATGGTTGTTGTGAATAGTATCCAGAAGAATTCAACTACGGTCTTGTCTTTGATAAAGTCGCCCTGATATACATGGCAAACGCACGTTGCTAACAGAGTGGCAACGTTTTAGGCAATCACCGCTATGGGACACGTTTGGAACTGAACAACAATGACACAAAATTAACCCGAAGTGTTATAATTTTTGCAAATGGCATCGTACGTGAACCATATTTTACATTTGAGAGCTAGACAGACGCAGTATACAAACACACAAGCAATGGAGTGCTATTCCCTAGAAGTGCGTGGAATAATTATATATACATATATGTAATAATTGTGTCGTTTTATTTACCAATAATCGGTTGGTGGTGCTAACGCAGCGTGAATTTCCACGTCGATTTCCTACGGCCGATTTCCGATGGTGTCGCGCCAACTGGGCAAACATTCTGGCGTTTAGCTACACGGATTAGGACAAACTGGAACCATGCCGCCACTGGACTGGTCGTTCGGCCGAGAATATCGCAGCTATGGCTGCTGATGTCGCTGAGAACGAAGAAACATAAACCAGAAGACGGCCACGCAATTGGGCATCACCAATTTTAGTGAGCGACTTACACATGTTCCCGTACAAAGTGCATCAGTTAATGCCTGCTGACCGTTAGTCGGGTGTGAATTACTGTCAAGCCATCCTTAATCTCAACAACAAAGAGGACGTTTTTGTGTCGAACATCATCATGAGCGACGAGGCGCATTTCCACTTGCGGTTAAGTCAATAAGCAAAATCTTCGTTTCTGGGGCATGTAATGCACGAAGAGCCATTACATCCTATCAAAGCCACTGTATGGGACGGCGTTCACGCAGGAGGAGTGGTTGGGCCGTAGTTTTGTGAGGACGCCATGGGCAATATGGTTACTGTTACTGGCGAACGCTAGAGGGCCCTGATAAACAAGTTCTTTTTGCCGGCATAGTATGAGTGGCAGTTTCAACAATACGGTGCAACCGTACACACAATACGAGCCACAATGGATATTGTATCGCGATCTTCATTAAAAATAATTTAAAGCATAAAGTCATATATAGCGGTGAAGTGCGGAGGTTCCAGGTGCTAGAGGCCTGCATTGTGTGCATTCCTCTCCGAAATGGAAAGAAAATGTACATTGTAGCTGCCTATTTACCTGAAGCACCTCAACCCAATATTTTCATTGCGGAGCTCCAGACACTTTTTCGATCTCTGCACTTAAATTTGGTGGAAAACTACTACATCCTGACCGGCGATTTAAACGCTAAACATAGTGATTGGGGAAATAACATTCTTAACACTAGGCGGAGCTTACTAAACCATTGGTGGGTTCTTCGCAACATTGAATATAGAGTCAAATTGCTCGCAACGGATAGTCCGTCGTATCCAAGGAGCGGCTCCTATCTGGATCTCATGCTGATAGACTCTCGACTGAGACTGGCTGACACGAACGACTCGTCTATTAACTGTCTACAGACCTCCCCTGAAGATGGCAGAGTATGTCCAAATGCGCCCCTACGATTATAGTAAGGTGCGTTGGCCACGTTTTACCAGTAATCTGGCGACATCGCTCACTTCGAGTGATTCCTTCCCACCATCCAATAGGAACCTGTCAAACGGCGAGATCGAAATGGATTATAAAATTAAGCAGACGATGGACAGTACGATACCTCGTCAACGACAGCACGATACCGCAAACGTATACCGAAACGCGACAATCGACGCACTGCATAGACAAAAAAGTAGACTACTGACAAGACTCAAACTCTTGTACAGGCGGTTTACCGACAGACAAAACTCGGAGGTCAGGACACTGAAGTCACTGATTAAAAATCTCCAACAGTTGATCAAAGAGAATTGTAAGTTTGCATTGGAACAACAGAATTCGTGCTGTAAGATCCAACAGCGCGAGTATGTTCCCGCAAATAAATAAAATATTTCGGAGAAACAATCACAATGACATTCAGGATCTGAAACTTTCGAGAACGTCAGACAATGAACGTCTTTTACAAACAATCGGCATTGATCCGGAGAGCGCCGTCTTGGATGATGATTTCTTCGTGATCGAGGATCCTCAGGAGAAGGTGGCGACAGTGGGAGCTGTCTTCCAGGAAGTGTATAAGGTGATTGATAGCATTCGCCCAAACCACGAATTGGAAAACAGAGTTCTACTTGATCACTCCCACCTTAGAAATAATATTGATCATTGGCGATCCGAGAATCTTGGTTTTACCAGATTCGATGACGATTTCATGGCAAATAATGCCGTCACCAATGTAGGGGCGAACACCTTGTTTATTTCGACGGGGGATCTCCAGATGATCTTCGAGTCCTTGAAGAGAAAAAAATCCGCGGGTATCGACGGTATATCCAATGTTGTGCTTAGGCACCTTCCGCCAGTGGTTGTAGAGAGGTACACCAACACCAACAATGCACTGAATAATGCATATAATCCAGTGCACTGGAAGACAGCGGTGGTGCAACCAATCCCCAAGAAGGGTAAATACACCTCTAACCCATCAAATCTTCGGTCGATAAGTCTCCTTCCAAGTATCAGCAAGGTCTTCGAGAAGGTGGTCCATAGAGCCCTGTCTAAATGGGTTGAGGACAATAAAATCATCCCGGATAACCAATTCGGTTTCAGAGCGGGGCATAATACTATTCATGCTGCGTCGAAACTCGTGTCGGATATCCAATGGAACAAATGCAAGAAACAATGCACGGGTGCCTGTCTGATTGACTTGGAAAAAGCCTTCGACACCGTATGGTTAGAAGGGCTGTATTACAAGCTCAGTCGGCTGGGCATAAGTAAACCACTGCTATATATGATTTTTGACATGTTAGCAGGTAGAAAGTTCGTAGTGAAAATTACCAACGTGACTTCTATCCAAACATCTGATATTAACAACGGACTGCAACAGGGTACGGTGAACTCGCCGATCCTGTTCAACATTTACTTCAGTGATTCACCATTCAATAGCGTATGCGGACGATTTAATCGCGTACAGATCAGGTCCAACGATCGACGTCATTGTCACTCTCTTGCAGCGTGACTTTGAAAAAATTCAGCAGTATTTTGATGACTGGAAGTTGAAAATCAACTGCCAGAAATCAGAAACTATTTTGTTCAGAACGCCTTTGGCTAGGGCCTCCCGAGACACTAGAAAAAATTGGCGCGGGTTCTCAATTCTCGGACCGGACGGGCGCCCATTGGCGAAAAAAAATGTAGTCAAATACCTTGGGATCTGGCTAGACCATATTTTGACAAACATATAGATGCAGCTCTGGTAAGAGCCCGGAGCGCTTTCGCTCTTACAAGATGGCTGTTTCATAGCAACCAACTTGATTCGAGAGTAAAGGTAATTTGCTACATGGCCTTAATCAGGCCAATGATTGCTTATGGATGTCCCATGTGAGAGCTAGCTTAATGGAAAAGATTCGGGTGCTTGAGAGACAATGTCTCAGAACTTGTCTTGGGTTATATAAGACACCCGAATCTGAGTACACGAAATTTTAATCGAACGAGGTCCTATACAATAGGGCCAGGATTTTACGGGTCGATAACTTTCTGATAAAGCTGATTCGAAGCCACGTTGCAAGAGCAATCGCTTCGGTCAATAATCTGATCTCCGGGGCTTACTTCCCTAATTACATGAACCACGAGAAAGTTCGCCTTAGCGGCTTTGTCCCCCCAGAGGCATTTCTCTATTTTGATCAATGTGGGCTGATCCAGGATAGATCAGCCGTACCGCTAATCTTCCACGTGGCCCGTAAATCTGTGGAGCGGCCGCTCCTCTACGAACATGATGTTGCGCTCGGCGATTCCGAGCGCCTCAGGTATAGTGTCGCACCAAGATCGGGGAGACGTCGCCCGACAGCATCAACGCTTTTGGTGGCTGGAGCAGACTGCGTCAGTGGTTAACTTTAATAGGTCAGCCTCTTTATGGCAAAGCTTGCCATATGCCAGTGGCAGGCTTACATAGACTAGGATAGATTAGAAGAGGTGGCTGGAACGCTTTCTTTAGATTTAGATGTAATTAAAGCAACAAAAAAACAAAAAAAAAATCACAAAACAATAATGAAAAAAAAGATATATTATACATACACAAGGTATATGACGTATGTATTTTTGTTTATATATTTTAGTTAAGGTAGGGTTAAATTGTTTTTAGTTATAAGCTTTTTTATAAAAAAATGATCTGATGCTAAGTGTTTTAAAAATATCACTTTTCTTAGCTTAAGTTGTTAATTTATTTTAATTATTGCAAATTAATCATAAGGCCGAAAGCCATAGTCTGTTTCAATTGTTCTGTTTGCTTTAGAGTGTCCGTATAGGGCCAGTAAGGTATTTTATGTTAGTTGTTATGTAAATTAGTTTTAAGCATTTTTGTCTAGGGTAAGTGTGTTCTTAATATATAAAAACAAAAATGAAATAAATAAAAAAAAAAAAAAAAAACAATGGATATTGTGAAGGAAGCGTTTTTTGGTGATGTAATACCTCGTTTTGGCAATTTGGCATGGCCAGTAAGAACGCCCGATTTAGCTATCCCAGATTTTTTTCTTTGGGGCTACTTGAAGTCGCGGGCCTATGCGACAATCGCAGCCTTTAAGGAGAATATTCGACAGGAATACGAACAATTATCACCGGAAATCTTGCGGAAAGTCATAGAAAATGCGATAAACCGGATACAAATGTCTATCGACACTGGCGGCAGCCACTTCACGGAAATCATCTTTTCCCTTTAACATAAAAAAATTGTAAAGGTCCAGATTAAGATTTTCATTACTCAAAATCTTATATTATTTTTAGTAAAAAAGTAATTCAAAAAATAAATTAGATGATTAATTTTACGCCACCATGTACTTAAGTATTTACATTTTATACATATTTCAGTGTTAAATTTATAATTCAAATTTATATACAAACAACTCCACACGTTTATTGTTTTTCTTGCTTTTTACTCTCATCGAGAGTTATCTCTGGCAACTTATCGGCTCTTAAATAACTTATAAATACCTTATTGGGCCTATACACTCTAAACACTCCAACACTCTAAAGTAAAAACAACAGATTAAATTATGCCGTTCGGCCTTATAAAAAAAATATTTACTAATTAAAATAATTTAAAACTTAGGCTAAGAAAAAACTTATCATCGGACATTTTTTTTTGTATATAAAACTTAAGCCCAACTACAAACTATTGTAGCTTAACCTACGTTAACTAAAATATATATGCAAAAATATATACATAATATATATTATATATACATATATCTTTTTATTTTATTTTATGTTTTTTATAATTTTTGTGTTGCTTTTCTTATTTATTTTTTCACCACCCTAGCCTTCCTTAGCCTATTCTAACCTACCCTAACGTAAACTAAAATACAATAACCTATGTATGCCTGCCATTGGTGTTTCGCGGGCTTTGCCTTGAAGGGACTGACTTATAAAAATTTACCACTGACGTAGTCCACTCCAACCACCAAAAACGTTGATGCTATCGGACGACGTCTTCTCGATCTCGGCGTGAATTCGAGCCCGTTATCACGTTCGTCGCGGAACCGTCGTTCCACGGAATTGCGGGCCACGTGGAAGATTAGCGGGACCGCCAATCTATCTTGGATCAGCCCACATTGGTCTAAATAGAGGAATGCCTCTGGTGGGTCGAACCGTTAAGAAACACCCTCTCGTGGTGCAAGTAGTTGGGGTAGTAAGCCCCGGAGATCAAGACCGAAGTCATTGTTCGTGCAACGTCGCTTCGAATTATTTTTATTATTATTATTATTTATATATGTATATATATGTAGCGGAATGGAAGATAGAAATTCAAAAAAAAAGTGTCACTAATTCAGAGAAAAACGTTTAATTCCAAATGTATGTTTGTTCTTAAAAATAAGCTCATAATTATTCACTAATATAATTCATTAATAATTCACAACATAAATAATTTAATTGTGATTCACAAAATAGATGATTTAATTAAACAAAGGGCTTTCCACTGGACTTTACTCTAATCTTTGCTTTCGACAAAAAAAGCGTCTTTACACTTAGCCTTCTTTTCCTACAATACCCGCTAAAACAAAATCTTTGCGGTACAAACGGTCTTTATCAAAAAAAAAAACATAGAAACATAAAATGATGAACTATAAGTTCGATAGTGTGTCTCATCCTCAGTTTAGCTTCCCACACATACATATGTACATATACAGGGTGTCCAACGAGCAGTGTGCCAAAAAGCTAGAGCGTGTAGGTCTGGTCAAGACAAGAAAAAAATCGTACGGGAGGGAGGGTCTATTCCCCCCCGTTTAGCCGGGAGGGGCAATTTTCTAAAAAATTTACTTAATTTGGAAAAAAAAATATTAAAAATCAAAAGTTACACCCACAATGCCGTGATATACTTTTTTATCTTGTTTTTAAACAAAGCTCTTTTAAGGAATAGTTTTTGAGAAATTAATTTTCAAACTCAAAATTTTGCAAAAAAAATTTAAAAAAAAAATTTCGAACTATTTTTTTCAAAATTGTATGTAATTAAGTACTATTTTTTTTCAAAAATTCAATTCTCTTATTAGTTCTTAGTCAAAAACAGAAAACCGAATGCAAAAACCTCTTGTAGTTTTTGAGAAATTAAAAAAAAACCCGAACCATTTTTTTCTAAAAAGAACCTTTTTTTTTTGTTTTAACGCGGCTGGACTTGTAGGCAAATTAATGTATGAAACATTGACCTCTTTTTTATTATTTTTAAAAAAACTTCAGAGTTTTATTATAATAAATTTTCAATATGATCCCCATTTTTTAGAAGGCAAAGTTTATATCTCCTTCTTCTCCTAAGGGCTGCACATATCTATGCTTGACAAATTTTCCTGCAATTTGACTCCAGCGACCTCAATCCGTTCTTTCAGTTGTTCCAAAGATCCACTTCGTTCCATAATTCCACTTCGTAAACATAATTCTTCATGAATCCCCACACATAAAAATCTAGAGGAATAAAATCTGGTGATCTAGGTCACTAAAATGATCATCCAGCCAGTTTCTAACCCGTAAGCTGTAGTGTGCTGGTGCTCCATCTTGCTGGTAGATTAAATTATCTGCTATGGCCAAAGGAACTTTGTCCATCATATCGGGCAAAATGTCTCGTAGGAATTGCAGGTATGATTCTCCATTAATAACGGCATTCAAAAACCGGGGCCAGATTACAGTTTGTCCAACAATACCAAGCCAAACATTACAGCTAAAGCGGTGTTGTGATTTATTTTGTTTTTTGTTGTGTGGATTGGTGCTACTCCAATGATGCAAATTGTGGAAGTTAGTAACCCCATCTCTGGTAAACTGTGCTTCATCCGTCCAGAATATCCTTGCAAAATAGTTTCGTTCAGTTTCATCTCGAAGCAGTAATGATCGACAAAATTCTGCTCTCAAAAACTGAATTCCTGAACTGGCCTAAAATGGTACGGGTGTAAGTTTTCGGTATGAAGCACTCTCCATACTCTAGATTTGGGCACTCCAAGCATAATAGCTATCCTCCTTGTACTAAGGGAGGGATTACGTCGGACCAAATCCAAAATTCTTTCATCTAAGATTCCTGATCCATCTGTAACTGATCTTTCGCTTCTTCGATGCTCTAGCACTCCGCGTTCTCGCAGACGTCGGTGGATTCTTGAAAATATGCTACGACTGGGACACCTCCGATTGGGATATCTTCCAGCGTAGAATCTTTCGGCTTCACGATCTCGACCATTAGCTAAACCGTAGCAAAAGTGCATGTCCGTTAATTCTTCTCGAGAGTATGAGTTTGACATCGTAATGTGTTGATGAGTTAACATCCAATTTGGAAATGTTTTTTTAATAAAAATGCCATGCCTTTTATTTACATTTGGGTTGCAAATATTTTGTTTGTCAATAAAGAAAAATTGCGGTTTTATTGTCTTAAGGTCCTAGCGGGTAAAACCCATCGGCGGCGGGCGGACCCAGACGAAATTGGCAGGTCTGTTTTCAGGCGTTATCAATGAAAAAAAAAGATTAATCCAGGGTTATTCCAATACTGTGTCTTTTTTTGGTTTCCTCATAAAACTCCGAATTTTTTAAAATTAATAAAAAAGAGGTCAATGTTTCATACATTAATTTGTCTACAAGTCCAGCCGCGTTAAAACAAAAAAAAAGGGTTCTTCTTAGAAAAAAATGGTTCGGGTTTTTTTTTAATTTCTCAAAAACTACAAGACATTTTTGAGCCTTGTCAGGAGTCTACTTTTCTGCCTGTGTAGTGCATCGATTGTCGCGTTTCAGTACACGTTCGGGATATCGTGCTTTCGTTGCCGTGGTATCGTATTGTTCATTATCTGTTTATTGGTATCGTCCATTTGTTTGAGGTACCTGTCAATCTCTTAGTTAGGTTTCTATTGGACGGTGGAAAGGAGGCGCTCGAAGTGAGCTCTCTCGTTAGGGAATTGGCAAAGCGTGGCCAGCGCGCCCTACTGTAATCATAGGGGTACCGCATCCATCTCGACAATTTTAGAAAAAAATGACTTAAAATGAAAAAAAATTAATATAAACAATGGCAGTATCTACAATAAAGTACTCTAACGGTTTTGAAAGCCAGAACTTGTTCTTTAATATTAAATTTAAGTTAAATTATTTGTATAAATAGTGTTTGAGAAATTCACATGCAAACTCAAAAATTTGACTAAAAAAGTGAAAAAAAAAAGTTTAGACCTTTTTTTTTTAAAGTTTGAATAGAAGTGCTAAATTGGCTTTTTTAGTCAATGCTCATATCAATTTGAATGAAAATTGAACACAAAAAACCAAATGGTTTTACGGCTTCTAGTTTTTGAGAAAATCAAAAATTACTAAAAGTAATTTTTTATGGAATTTTTTTGTTTTCTGGTATGTACGGTGATAATATGTATGGGGCAGCATGCTGCCCGCCTGCAACCCCCGTGCTTGGCGCAATGTAGGATTTGGGGTAAGTGCGAGGTTAGATGTATGTATATTCTTCCATTGAACCGATGCAAGACTTCGATATCAATATATTGATGCTGGGTTCATTTTTGTAGGTAAAGTACAGCAATTCCTTTAGCGTTACCCAGAATGCATAACGAGGAGGTAGAATTGCATTGCATTCCACTTCTCAGTCAGTCGTAAGTAAGTCTGAAGTTAGTTAAAAATAGTTAAGTCAATTTTCAATGTATTAAAAATGTGTGTGAGTCTCGTCAATGAAGTCATCGTCCGTCCTGGTGTTACTGTCGAGTTCGTTGTGTTCATCGCTGATAGTAAGAAGCTGAGGTTGTTTTGGCGGTAAAATATCCTCTAGGTTCCCACTGTGAACGGTGGGAGGGTCGAATTCCTTTTTTCCCACACTTTTTTCACCATCGATAAAACTTGGAAACACTTTTTTTACGTCTAGTAAAAATTCCATAATTTGGGAGCCCAAGTCGTCCTCATATTTTTTTTCAAGGCAGTACTTTCGATAAAAGAAAAGTGCCATAGGTAGTGCGTAGTTTTGCGGCATAAAAGAGATTTTTTCAGAAGCATGTTCTGATTCTCCATATCGTTAATAGTGTTGCTTGCATCGGTCTTATCAACGTATTCCCCTTTGCTGTGGTTCGTCACTTCATGGGTCGTAGAACAAAAAAACATTTTCTCAACACCTATATACTGGCGGGCGCTATCGGTACAAATACGACTGGTGTTGGAGTTAACGTATTTATGGATAAAAGGCCAGAAATCTTCCTTACATTTAGAGTTCACTTTAAAGAACCGGCCTCTATGATATTTTCTTTTTGTAATAGGAGTCTCGTCTATTTGCACAGTTTTTTCTTCGCCGCCAATGCTGACATCAACGTGAGACGCTATTATTTCTGCTATTAAATACTAATTTTAAAATAATGATTTACAATAATATTTAAAAAAAAATTGTAGGTTAAGATATAATTGATTTACCTGGAAAACCAAGCATTTTGATGACAAAAGAGATAATTATCGCAAGCACTTCGCGAATCTCTAACCGACATTGAGGCCCATGGAAAAATGTGCCGAAAGATGGGTTGATTGTATTACAACTTTTGTCACCTTTGTTTTTTGTTGAGCAGCGTCACATCCAACCGAACTTAATGTTTTTACATATTTTCACCTTCATCGGTAAGTTGCAACACAGTGGGGAAGTTGAAACTTTAGAAGGAATTATACCTATTTTTCCTTAAAACGCAATGCTTTTTTCGTTGGTCGAAACCAAATCCGCGAACGAACAAAATATTGAGAAGTTTTGTAATTTTGGATGGATTAGAGGATGTTTAGCCGCCATCACTTAATCAGAAAAAAATCACTCGTTTTGCACTAAGGTTGAACACAGAATGACCTTTGTAAATATCAATAACTACACGCTTTACCACATGTGTATGAAAAAACAACAACGGTACAAAAGTGAAACGTTTGTTTGGGGAGCAACGAAGTTGCGAGGGTGAGTCCTGCCACATGCAAAAAGAGAGTTTAAATACTCGCGAAGCAAGCCAAGTTCAACTATAAAATAAGTCCTCAAATTTATGGCTAGTTTTGTATAGCAATATACGGAATATATAAGGGGAATGAGGGATGATAAAGAAGGAAGGGGGGAGGTGGGGCAGTATACCCCGCCCCATACGTATTATCTCCGTAAATAGCAGAAAACAAAGTATCGCATAAAAAATAACTTTTAGTAATTTACGTTTTTCTCAAAAACTAGATGACGTCAAATCATTCGGTTTTTTGCGTTCGATTCAGAATTGATATGAGCATTGACCACAAAAAGCCAATTCAGCACTTCTATTCATCATTTAAAACAAAAAGTTCTAAATTTTTTTTTTCATTTTTTTAATCAAAATTTTGAGTTTGCATGTGAATTTTTCAAAAACTATTTATACAAACAATTTAACTTAAATTTCAGATTAAAGAACAAGTTTCTGGCTTTCGAATCCATTATATTACTTTATTGTAAGTGCTGCCGTTGTTAAGAAATTTTTTTTCTAAAATTGTCTCTACCTCCTAAACGAGCCGAGATAGACCCCTTTCCCATAGTAAAAAATGCTTGTTTTTGACCCCTCTACAAATCGTTATCATCGTTTTTGGCGCCAAAGTTATCGTAGTCTCTCCGCTACGACGGACTATCCGTTGAGTTTGAACTCTATGCTCTGCAAAACCCACCAATGGCTTAGTACGCCAACCTAGTGTTGGGAATGTTATTTCCCCAATCATTATGTTTGGTATTTAAATCGCTGGTCAGAATATAGAAGTTTTCTACCGAGCTTAAGCGCAGAGATCGAAAAAGTGTTTCGAGCTCTGTAATGAAAAAGTTGGGTTGAGGTGCTTCAGGTGCGTAGGCTGATATAATGTACATTCTCTTTCCATTTCGGAGAGGAATGCACATAATACAGGCCTCTAGCTATATATCATTTTATGTTTAAAGTTATTTTTAATGAAGATCGCAACTCTCGAATCCTTTTATAAGAAATGTGCCGGGTTTTGTGCTTTTGGCATAGCTTTGTTTCGCTAACCAAAAATAAATCAGGACTTTCGTCCTTGAGCTCTTCGCTCAATCCTAATCAGTGAATTCACATTCACCGACAGGATCTTTAAGGGACTCTCTACCGGCGTACCAATTACGATTGAAGGAGCGCTACACCCTGCAGAAGCGAGTAGATTCTGTCCACTCGAGACCCTTGCTCATGGTTCTGCTACTGGATCTATCCGATCTGCCCTTGGATGGCGAGCACAGGCACAGTAACAGTATCGTCTGTCGTGACGGCTGATGTTTGTGAGCGACCTACGGGACGTTTCTCCTCAATCTTCTGCTTACGAGCCAAATTTGATTTGATGTCTTGTAACTTAGGACATCCCCGGTAGGTTGCTGGGTGTCCCCGGTTCCTACAGAGCACGTACTCGAGCTGCTCCCCATCCACGACCTTGTCCTGGGTCAGATCGCATTCCTCGTTCATGTGCACATTTAACGCATCGAGGCTGCATCTTGCAGTTCGATGTAGCGTGCCCGAACGTTTGACAGCGGATACATTGTAAAATGTTTCCGTGTCTTCTTAATTTTTTCCATTTCACAGACTGGGATGCTAAGGAAATGATGGTGCTTACCCTCTCCAGTTTGCTATTGGGTTCGAGCTGTAGCTAAGCAAGAAGGATAACACACGCTTCTCCCGCCTGGCCTCTTGGTCTTAGGGGTAAATGAAAAGAACTCAGTTGTGGTCTCTTTTAATAGTACCATTGTATAGCATAGCAGTGTGTTACATTGTATAGCATAGCAGTTCTCGCCTATACCTTTAGAGACGAAATTAGAGGATGGGTGGCACCTTCTATTTGGGGCGTTGCTGCTGTTTTTGTTGCTGATGCTTCTGTTCTTTCGGCTGTTGTTGTTGTTGCTGTTGTTTCTGCTGCTGTGGCTGTTGTTGTTGCTGCTGCTGCGGCTGTTGTTGCTGCTTCTTCTGCTGTTGTTGTTGCTGCTTTTTTCGCTGCGGCTGAGGTTGTGGCTGCTGTTCGGCCATTTTTTTCGGCAGCTTCTTTTGCGGTTGCTGTTGTTGTTGCTACTGCTGATGGGATTGAAGCTGGGCGGCTGTTGCCTCCTCTTTCTCCTTCTGCTGCATCTTATTTGATTTGTTGACTACAGCCTTTAGTTTAGTATGTAGGACACGTGCATTCTCCTCAAGCTCGCTACGCACCTTCTCAGAACCCGAACCTGAAAGGGCGGCGAAGGGGTTGTTAGACCCGGGTAGCTGCTTTCCTTGCCATGGAAAAGGTAAGCGATATCCTCTTTCACGGGGAGCACTGATTGTTGATGCTGTTGCAGCTTTTCGGTCGAAGTGTTGAGGGAGGGGCGCTTAATTGAATTCGACCTCGGATTGACCCTTCTGCGTCTTTTTATAACGGCGGCCGGTGTTGCGAACTGGCGACTTTCCCCTTCCCGGCCGTGTACTATACGATCGCGCTCACTCGGATTCCGCGAGTACTTCGACTAAACGTGTACTTATTATTTTTATTTTTTATTTTGTTTCACTGCTCTAGCGGAAACACTTCCTTCTTCCACACTGGTCTGTGATCGACAGGTTGTTCGCATTTGCAACGACATGCTCTTGATCATAAACATGAGCGGTTGGTCTGGTCTAGTGGTAGCTGCTGTGTAATGATCTCGGTCACTTGGATCTTGGTCACTGCAACCATCACACCATTGGCATCCGGAAGAAGAAGAAACTTACATAAGTATCAAAGCATCACATCAATTATATTCCATTATATTTTATATACTTAGTCATACATATGTTTATATTTAGAATAAATCAAAATGCTGCTGTGCAAATGCGAATGGTTCGCTTATTTTCATTTATTTCGGAATTACATAAAAGGTGAGCTTAACCCGGCAGTATATTCTCCAGAAGTCTGATACTTAACTCCTGTTCAAAATGATCCACTCGATGTATATGAGTTTCTGAGACAAAATGACAAGGAATACGGAGTATTTAACGCAAACCGAAATTCCGGAACGACACCTGGCAAGATCGGTACAAACTACTCGTACTTTAACTGCGAACGATGAAGATGTGATAAATCCCGTGAATCATAGAAATTCCTTCTACACCTTACAACCAATATTTTTACGTGTTTTGTAACAACTCCAGGAACGTAAAACCATTTAGATTTACCGGGCATTTACCTAATTAATGTACAATAAAGAACTCATTGGATCCTAAAATATGCCCAAAGAACTGGGTTCCCAGATGAGTACGAAATCTTGCAACGGGGATTAAGTGTGAGTAAAAATTCATCCATTTCATCACTTAGTCCATTCTTTGATAAGAAAACCAAATTCATGCTTTTTGGTAGGAGGTTGGCATCTATTTTGTCGGTCGCTAAAAATCAGGTTTTGGTTCCAAAGGACAGCATTGTCCGAAAACTACTTTTAACCCAATTGCCCTTATCAAATACGCATGGGTTGCATCGAGTGCTGATCGCAGCATCACGACACCAATTACGGATTGTCAGCCTGGGCAGACTAGACCGACAGGTACAATAATAACAAAACTGTATCAAGTGCTTCAAGTCAAGACCGAAATCAATAAGCAGTTAATGAGAAATTTGTTGAAAGGATCAATCCATCAAGGCATTTTTATTGTAACTATACTTGTATATTTGTTATTACTATCATATATTATTGATTAAAACTCATTATAAGATTGGAGGTAAGACTCTAACAAAGTATTATCTAGCAGTATTCGTATGTTTCACTACAAAGGAGATGCATCTCGAGGTAATGGGAGACCTAACTGTGGAAGCTTTTTTCAACTGTTTAAAAAGTTTCACAGGCAGAAGAGGGGTTTGTCATACCATATTTTGTGATAACGCGAGGAACTTCGTTGGCGCTAAAAACCTAATTACGGAATAAAAAATATTTATTCAATTCTGAAAGGCTACAGTCGGCAACCAGCCCCGTATGTTGACGAGGGGAAATAAATTGGAACACATCCCACCTCGATAGCCTCATTTTGGACGGTTGGGGGAAACAGCTGTAAAGTCAGCAAAGGGATTATTAGTCCGTTATATTGGAGAAGTCTCATTGATATACGAACAATTGTTAACGGCCGTCATTTAAATCGAAACGATTTTAAACACGCGATCTCTCACTCCGATCCAAATGACTTCGAAGCAACCTCGCCTGGTCACTTCCAAATCGGCGCACTACTCCTAGCAATTCCAGAAGTTGATCTTACTGACCGAAACGTGAGCAGCCTGTATAAGTTTCGTCAAATTCAAAATATACAGCAACACTTCTGGAGAATATTTACAATTACTACAACAAGGTATGAAATGTAAAACTCAGTCGCAGTATCTGTTACCCGGCACTATGCTTATCATCACAGAAGCTAAGGCCCCCCGCTACGGAGGAAGTCGAGGCTTGTTGTTGAGGTTTACATGGGAAATGGTGGCATTGTATGAGTAGTTAACGTAGAAGCCGGCAAATATCAAAGAGCAAGAGACAATCTTTACCCTCTACCAATAGAGGAAGTAAATGACGGAGAAAAATGTAAGGATAAACTAAATGCTGAGGCAATCTGCCGCCTTCAATGGCTCTTACTAACGACCAAATAAGAATTACATCGCTTGATGATGCCGTAGGCATGTATTTTAAAGATATGCGACGCCTTCACACAATAAAAAAATTTGGAGCATATATGTCTACTACTATTTAACGACGTACTGACAAGACTTTATCCTATCTTAATGACATGGAGTGGCGGTGCATCCGGCAATTAGCAGATGAAGGATATTGCTCATCAATAATTGAGGCATTTAAACAGAGACTAAGAGTAATTGAAGAGCAAAATAATCTCATTCATAGCTTTCGCGCCCCAAGCTATAAAAGTAAAAGAATTGCCAGATCACCATTTGACTTTATGGTAAGTTTGGCACACAGTTTATTCGAAATCCTTGACCACGATGATGCGGTTGACATTCAGAAACGAATCAACACGGTGAGCCAAAAATGAACAGCATCTATCGAAACTCTTGCAAATACACAAATACGCAATTCCGATCCCTAAACGAGTACTTACCAAAGACCGTAAATGCTATCGAAAAAAACGGGAGGCCACTGATCTCAAGCAAAACTTGGCAACTTTAATTTCCTTTTTGATACTAGTTATCACAAATTTCAAACGGATTCAAGACGGTTTACTTGATGCGATACTGAATCTTAATTCTTAACCATGCTAAAATAAGTCCGCAAACTTCAGCTCAGCTATCCACACGAGTACAGCATATACGAAATAACTGTCTTAACGAATCCATCCTTTGACTGATAGTCAGGAATTCCAATTATATTATTTAATAACAGCGTCTATACTCACTCATTCAAAGGCTCAAGCTATTTAATCGAAACCGTATTTGGAGTCACGTTGGCAAGGGACAAATTTTTTGCATTGGCGGAATATGGGCGATTATCATGTACGGCACTGATGCCTAAGAACTATTTATGTGCTCAGGTCCTTCCAACGCAAATTCATCAAGGAAATTCAAATACTTATGAGATGGCACTCCTGAACTATGAAGAGAAGGACAATTGCATTCAGAAGAAGACACCAGCTTAAGGTCGATGGGTAGGATTCAAGAATTCCAATAGTTGGATTTTTTTGGTACTGACTTTGGTACCATAATTATCTAGTGTCGTATTTATCATAAGCTAATTAGATAAGAGACAAAATATGTAATGTGTGTAATACAGGAAAGAATGACATTTTAAAAACAAACCACTAACTAGCGCCACCTACTTGTCGTTATGCACACAAGATCTAACGAAGGAACAGATTTCGATCTCTCATGACAGTTGACGGCAACTTGACTTGAAATCCATCCGCCGACGAGGAATGACCGATTGTATTTAAAATAAAGTTATTACAACGTCAGAAGTGGGGTATCATTCGTAAATTCGAAAATAGTTTACGTGGATGAATCCAGGTCACAAAAATGTTCAACGATAAGTTTGCTCAATCACGATGTCTACCGGAACGTGGCAAAACGGTGCATGATCGACATACTTAAGGCTGTCGGGGTGGATATGTCGGGGTCGATTTCAATCGTACAAGTCAGAAACCTCTATGAAAAAACATGCCCTTTGAACAAAACGAAGTGGTTGCTCTTCCGCTAATGAAATCCATGCGAAGACCCGAGAGGACTCTGATGCCGGAGAATAGTTGGAGCTACAAAGAAGAAAGTAGATAGCTGCCCCCAGGAAGGAGTTGGCCCAATCCGAAAGTGAGTCTCAGTGGGATCGCTGAGTCGACTTCTCCGATATCAAAAATGCCTTCCCGACGTTTGTTGGTGACGATATCTACCGGATGAGAAGTAGATCAGCGATCAGTGGTCGAAATACTTGTTTGCCCGAAGGCTGCTCCAAGGAACAGCTAAGCTCCTACTGCATACCGTTAGTGTCGACAGCTGGAGGGAACTGAAGTCGATCCTACGCGTCGAATTTGATTGTCAGGTGAAAAGGCACAAGGTCCATTATGAACATAGATCCAAAAGTCGAGATGAACCAGTCTTGCATTATGTGTTAATAATGCAAGAGATTGCTGTGCAGGCAGATCATTGATGAGTGCGAATCTGGATGATTCGCCGTCGAACCTGTCCATTCTATATCCAGCGAAAACAGTATCTGAACCTAAGCGACTCCTTCCGCGTTATGAGAGGAGGAGGATAGTCATACATACCTCTATGACAAAAGACCTCTACTGCGCGACCAACAACTTCAGTCAACTCTAACGTGAGAAAATCCGTTGTTTTAACTGTTCCGGATACGGTCACATCTTCGCAAGCTGGCCGAAACAAAAACGACCGGTTGGATCATGCATCCGCTGTGAGGATACCTCACATTGCCATCGAGATTTCCCGAAGGGAAATATATACGACAAATTGGAGTCGTTCGAGAAATAGTTGACCCCGAAGATATACGGCTCGGATGCTGTTTAAATGCTGTTTAAATGGTAATCGTGGCCTTTTTGAGTAGTGTCGATAAGTGCCCGAATTCAAATAACTGTTTTTCTCTTTTGGATGAAGTTAGCTTCATCCGGCGTTCGTTTGTGCCTGTAGACATTTATCATAATTATCAAAATATAGAGAAATAGGTAAAAAAAAGCTACACTTACGGTACCGTCTTTTGTTATCGCGAATTATATGATCGGATAAAAAGATAAAAATAGTTTCTCTTTTGGTATTCTCAGATGAAGTCATAACCCTTCCATTACTTCTTGGTCGTAATTTGCTTCAAATTTTCAAAATATGTTTTAAAATGTCTTCAGGTCAAAGAAATGTTTCACTATCTGAATCAATCGAATTCGTGCACTTATGAACCATTTGATGAATTAGAGAAAACAACTACCTCTTCAGGTCAATCAGTAATTAAAAAGAATTCCGATCATATTAGACAGAAATTGTCAAAAGACGATTGTGCTTCTAACGTCGACTTCAATTGTAGCGAGATCCTTGCGTTAACGTTCATTCTAGTGAAGACATTGACTTATGCCCGAACCTTGACTTGTTCGCTTCGGAGAACCTTAAGCGTATTATAGATGAAAAATAGTTGCGCTTGGATAAATCAAAAGTGGTCTCTATGGGGAGTTTTTTTTTAGTTCTAATCCATTTTTATTCATAGTTTCTTATATCTATCTTACCCTAGGCAAAAATGTTTAAAACTATCTTAACTATCTTTATAAATTTAAATTTCTTACTGATCCTAGGCGGATACTCTGAAACAAACAATATAGCTTAAATCTATGCCTTTCGATTGCTATACGATTTTGTGTATGTTTTATTATTTCACACGTACTAAAGCAAAAACTTCCCAGAGAGAAAGGTCGACCTCAAAATATGTGTCCGGCGTGGAACGCCATTGGACAGACAGGACATTTGGACATTTATATGGCACTCCTTTAGAAGGGTTTTCCTTTCTTTTACGCTTGCCATTTTCAGGCAAGAGAATTAAATCTGCCGATTTATGTTTGGCTGTCTGATTAATAAAAATAAAAGAAAAGAGATTCCTTTTTTATATAATTTTATTTTCTAAGATTTTGTATTTAAACTATTGACACGCGTTCGCGGTTTAAAGTTCGGGAGTACACTATATACATCGTAGAATTCTGCATCGGTTTATATACGATTTCTTGGGCTTGATTCTCTATGCGTTGCGACTATGTTGCAATGCGTTCTTAAGGGTCGGTCATTAACATAAGTGTCTTTGTCTGGACTTCGGCCCATATTTGGTATTTTATGCTTCGATGTCATTTTGTCGTAAGTTCCGTATGTGACCGGCATTCGATACTAAGTGCTTGCGTGCTATTTAGTATGAAGTGCTTAGATGTCACTTTCCGTATTCTGTTGTTCGTTCTTCGTTCATCGGAGTTTATTGCTCCATTTGTTTATGTTATTGTTTATATTTGTTACAATGTCAGCTTTTGGGCGGACGTTGTAACAGTTTTCAGTTTGTTTTGTTCCCTTTGTTCGTTTAGCTTGTTTTGTTTATTTTGTTTGTTTTGTTTTCTTTACGATGCAGCAATGCAGGCTTTTAGGCGGTCATTGTACTGATGTCGCAACTTCTTAGTGAGTGTCATATTATATTGGGTTTGGTGTTTTGTGATATAACTCCCCCCCCGTTAGTGTGAGGCTCCGACGAACTTTTTACAATAAGTTTTCTTACAAAATAATTTCTGCATCCTATGATTAGAACTATGACAAATAATGTATATATTACAATGTGTAGGGAAAGGTTTTCAATATTCTTATAGTAATTCTTACTTTCTATTTTTAAAATTTTATCTCTGTTTTCAATACTTTTAAAATGGATTTCCTCTAGTTTTATATTGGGAATTACATGTTTTTCATTTACGTTTATGAGGAAATTTGGTAATATGAAATGGTCAACAATTTCTTTATTTGAATTGGAAAACTTTTTATCCTTTATTCTAATGGAACAGTTTGTGAATTTAACAAGTTTTGTTCCACTTATGTTTACATTTAGATTATTACAGTTGTGGTAAAGTTCTACAGTATTTAAATTTTTAGTTACAATTAGTCCTTCTTTTATCTCTTCTATTTTTTCAGTATCGTTCTCTAATATGTTGCAATCAGCTTCTTTGAGTAGTACAATATTTTTTATGCAAGTATCTTCTATTTTAATTAAATTATTTTTAAGGTTATCTTTGACATCGTTATCGTATATTTGATTATTTTGATCAACAATTACAATATGATTTTTTATGAGAATGGTTCTGTTATGGATTGTGGGTATGGGCTCAATAAGTAAACGCGAAAAAGTTAATTTTGAAAATTGAGGAATTAATATAATTATTACTATGTGGTTGTTGTAATATGTTACTACTGTTTTAATTTGTTGTAAAACCTCTAAGTCGGAGATAGTATCTAGTTCTTGTGGTGTTAGAATATTTCTCGAAAGTAACCCTAGTCTACTTGTCATTATGATTTCTTCAATGTCGTCAATGTGGTTTTTTAGGAGGTTTATGTTATGGTTAATTTGGTATATTAGTTGGAGAAGGAAAAGTTCATCTTGGAAGTTGTCGAGTCTTTTGACTACTGTGTAACTAAAGGCATTGAGGTGTGTTTCTATTAAGTTTTGTTGATTTGTTATGTGGGTGGTTATATTTTTGATTTGGTCAGAAATTTGGTTGTTTATTCTAATTTGTTGGTTGCTAGCTAGTATGATATTATGATTATTTTTCTCGAGTGTATCAAGTATAGTCATTATTTTGATTTCGTCATCGCTATCTAGAGTTCCTGCTAAGAATTTAAGTCCTTTTCCTGCAATATTAAAAAGGCCTCGTTTTTGTCTTTCGTGAGGTTTCAAAAAACTAATTTTATCTTCTAAAATTTTTAAATTGTGTTTCATTGTGTTTATCATTGGGGTGATCAAGGTTGCGTTAAGTTCCAAAATATCTACACTGCGTTGAAGCTGTTTGCTAGTGATTTCATATTCGGTGATATTGATGATGTGAAGTACCTTTGTATATCCATTTATTAGTCTGACGTTATTGAGTTTGAAAGTTATAAATCCATTATTGTTTGTCAGGTCTTGGATTTCCAGATGTTGTCCGTTGCTTAGGAGAGATAGGAGTAATATTATCCCCAACGTTGGCGTCATTGTTACCAAAGGTAATATGATTTTTGTTATTTGGTATGCACGTTAAACTTAAGGGCGTTATTGTTTTGAAACTTTCTTTTCTTTCTGACATGGGTCTTAAAATATTTGAGATTATTTCTTTTATCTTTTACGTGGTCTTCGTCTAAGGTTTCGCAATCTATTTTCCTATAACGAGGATGGTTTTTTCCTCCTCTTATTTCTTTAATGAAATTGATCCCTGGTTCGATTGTGACGTCTTTTCTAGTTTTGTTAAGTTTAGCAATTGTATGGGACTTCTTTTGAATAAGTAAATCATGAATTTGTGGGTATTCCTTATGTTTTACCTTTCCTTGTATGAAATCTATTGGTTTACGTTTGGTTGTTGAGTGGACGTTATTGTTATAATAACCATTTATTAGAATGAGTTGTTCTTCAATAGGTGAATGTTTTTTTCTGTATTTTAGGAGCCTGAGGTGTTCGTTAATAGTGTTATGTAGTCTCTCGACATCTACGTTACTAGTGTGGTTTGAATTGGAGGTAAAATGGATTTCAATGTTCTTTTCTGTGAGGAAATCTCGCATTAATTTAGATTTCATACCTAGTTCGTTGTCGGTAATTATTTTCCCTATGTGTCCGTAAACACTTATGTATCTTAATATTGCTTTCCTAAACTCTCGTTCATTTCTTTTCTCTATCTTGGTAAATAGAGCTACTTTGCTAAACTTGTCTATCATTGTGACGAAGAGTGATTTGTTGATTGTTGTTGAATCTAGGTGTATAATTTGGTTGGGTTCGGTAGGGGTTTCGGTGATTTTGAAAGGAATTTTCGCAGGATTGCGTTCGTATTTACCTAAGATACATGTTTCACAATTATTAACGATTTTTGAAATGCTTGTCTTCATGTTTGGGCAGTAAAAGTTTTGTTTTAATTCTTCATATACTTCCTCGATTCCTCTATGGTTGTTTTCAACGTGTTTATCTTCGATTATTTTATCAAGTTCGTCCGTATCTTCGATATCTTTCAACATTTTGCTACATCTTACTACTTTATATGCGTTAAAGTATTTTTGATGCATTTCTTTTATTTTGTCGAATATTATATCATTTACAAGGATTGCTGTAACTTTATTAGGGTTGAAGTGATTTCTTATTATTTGTTTTATGCTGTCTTCATCAGCCTTCTTCATACCTATAATCTTCCTATTTTTTCCAAAAATTGTTTTATTTTTTATGTACGAAGATCCTGATGTAATTTCGTTTATTATAATTTGGTATTTATAGAGATTTATGGGCGTTACCGTTTGGGTTATATTACTCATATTCGTTGGGTTTTCAGTGCCATGTTCGTTCTCTGCTGTATCTATATTATTAAAGTCGATTCGACTTAAGAAGTCTGCAACCTTATTATCTTGTCCCTTTTTGTAAAGTATTTCATAATTATATTCGTCCAGTTGCAGTTTCCATCTTATAAGTTTACTATTTGGTTCTTTCATGTTGTTGAGCCAAACAAGAGGTTTGTGATCGGTGTACAGTTTGATTTTCCTTCCAAATACATATGGTCGGAATTGTTTTAGACACCATACTATACTAAGTAATTCCTTTTCGATGACTGAGTAATTTATTTCGTGTTGATTTAATGTTCGAGAAACATAGCTGATGGGTTTGTTATCCTGGGACAGAACGCCTCCAATAGCGTATTGGCTTGCGTCTGTTGTTACTTCAAACGTTTTATTGAAGTCGGGATATTGTAATATAGGTGCGGTAATTAGTTTGTCTTTAAGTGCTTCAAAGCTCTTTATATAATCTTTGTCTTCTAGGTTAATTTTTGCATCTTTTTTCAGAAATTTAGTCATGGGTTTGGCTGTTTCAGCAAAATTTCGAATAAATTTTCTGTAATATCCTGCTATTCCCAAAAATCTTTTTATCTGTTTTTGGGTTTTGGGTATTTTGTAATTTTTTATGACGTCTATTTTTTTGAGTTTGGGAGGATTCCCTGTTCGCTTACAACATGGCCCAGGAATTCTACTTCCTTTCTTAAAAACTCGCATTTGTCCAGTTGGACTTTGAGGCACGCTTGTTTCAACTTCTTGAAGATCAAACCCAGATTATGTATATGTTCTTCTAGTCCGTTGGAAAAAATTATAATATCGTCCATGTAGACAAGGCATTGTTTACCGATATGCTCTCTTAAAACTTGGTCCATTAGTCTTTGGAACGTGCTTGGGGCGTTTTTTAATCCGAAAGGGATTCTACAGAATTCATAATGCCCGTGATCGACTGAAAATGCAGTCTTTTGGATGTCCGCTTCCTCCATCTCAATCTGGTGAAATCCACTTTTCAAGTCTAAAGTTGAGAAGTAATTACACCTGCCTAACTTGTCGAGTATCTCTTCAATATTAGGTATGGGGTAGCGATCGTCGATTGTTTTCTCGTTCAGTTGTCTATAGTCTATGACTAGTCGCCACTTCGTTTTTCCCGATGCATCGTCCTTTTTTGGAACGATCCAGACTGGACTGTTGTATGGACTGGACTTGGTCTTATGATTCCGGTTTCTAGCATGTCTTCAATTTGCCTCTGAATCTCTGCTTTGTGGATGTATGGATATCTATAGATTTTTGACTGAATTGGTTTGTTATCTGTCGTGTTTATTTTGTGTTTTATTTCATTGGTAAAGGTTAGGGATTTTGTATTGTTAAAAATATCTTTATACGAAAGTATAACTTGTTTTATCCTTTCCTTTTCTTCGGAGTTTAAATGATTCATTCGGATATCTTTAAGAAGTTCGTCTTTGTTGATTGCTTCATTGTAATGGGTGTCTTGAGGTTCGAAGCTATGGAAGTCGTGTACTTCCTTGATGTCGATTACCTCAAACGGAGTTGCGAAATTCAAAATCAGGGATTCTTTATTAGTATTAATAATCTTAGCTAATGTTTTATTATCCACGACGTTGTAAACGCCTTCACATAGTTGAATGTGTTCGTTTATTTTCGTTTCAGGTATGAGAACGGTACCATATTTTTGGTTGACTTTGATACTATATATGTGCTCGCCTGGGTCTATTTGGTATATCGTGTTTTCTTTTGTTTGGGAAAAATTTAGGTTGATTTTACTACCATTTATTAAGAGAATTTTTTCATTGAAATTGATTATTGCATTGTTTTTTATTAAAATGTCGTTTCCTATAAGTCCGTCATATATTTGATGAAATGGGTAAACCAAAAAGTCTATGCTACATGGTATGGATTGAATTAGTTGTTGACCTTGAATGGTCGCTTTTTGTGTAACTATGGTATCTTTGTTTAGGGATCGGAGGACGATTGGTTTTTGAAGATTTCTGATTAAGTGTGGTTGAAAGGTTCCGGGATTGACTACTGAGCTTGAGGCTCCTGAGTCTATTAGGAAATGTTTCGCTTGTATGGTTATGTAGGGGAGGTTGGAGTGGGGTCCTGTCGAAAATTTCCCACTTCTACATGGTTTTGGTTATTTATCTCCATTGGCTCTACAGTTTGGTTTCTGTAGCGTGGAGATGGGTTGGTGAACACGCTGTAAATTGGTGGTTGAGTGCTATTGTGGTTGGTGTAGTTACGGGGATATTGGTTGTTCCTAAATGGGTTTTGTTGGTGGTTAGTGGAGTATTGGGTTTGCATTTGTCTGGGTCGGAATTCTTGATTATAAGAGTTCGGACGTTCAGATCTCGCATTGTATGTGTTTCTGTTAAAATTGTGAGTGTGTGAGTTAATGTTTGCTGGCTGATGTCTGTGGGGCAGATTTTTAGATTTTGGTTCACTCTTTGACTGATTGTTAGAATTTATATTGTGGTAAGCGTATCCTGCTTCGTGAAGAATGTCTATGGCATCTTCTAAAGTGTCAGGGTTCCTACAATACAGAATCGATTTCATTGGTTCTGGGCATTTCGCCTTGAAAATTTGTAAGGCGGATCGTTTGTTTAATTCTAATTTTTGCTTCAGGTCTCCATTTGTAGGAATATGTGTCTGTTTTAATTAGTTATTAAGACGTCTGAGAATGTTTTTGATAGAATTGTAATATTCGACGCAGGTGGAACGTACAGGGAGACTTCGCATTTCGTCAAATAGGTCGTCAACGCTTAGTCTGTCACCGAAATTATTTGTCAGTATTGTTTTCATGTCGTTCCATGTCGTAATATGATTATTAATTTCTAATATTTCCCTTGCCTTGCCTTTGCATCTCGATTTGATGAGGTCCGAGAAGATGCTTTGACCGAGGTCATCATATTTGGCTAAGATTGGGTGTATTTTATCGATTAGGTCAATGAAGTTTTGGAGTTCTCGATAATCTCCTGAGTATTCGGGTAGGTGGGTAAGGTATTTTATGGGGTCGATATTTAGGGTTAACATTTCGGATCCTATTCTAAGACTTTCGACTAGGTTGGAAATTTCGACTGATTGAGCCCTTACACGGTCTAGCCCTACTTCAATGTCTCCTATCATATGTCTGACTTAAATTCGATTTAATATGGTATATGTATATATAAAACAGAACATATGTATATTCAAAAAATTATATGTGTATATAAAATAAGGATACAAGAAGGAAGAGAAAAAAAAAATATTCACTGTGTTTAGAGATGGTGTTGATCTTTGGTGAGTTGTTGATGGTGCTTGATGTAGTTTCGATGCTCCTTAGTTTGGCAATGCCTGATTTTCCCTCAGGTTTTCTCTTCTTAGTTGTTGTTGTCGTGCTCTGAAGAAATGGTCCAGGAATTCGACAGTGGCTTCGTCGTCGACCCAAGAGTTGGTGTTGTCCTCGGCTTTGGGTGTGTGTGCTTCTAGTGGTGGCATTTCTGCTCCCTTCGGAATGTACGTTTCTTCCGGCAGCATGTAGTTTGCACTTTTTCGTAGTACTTTAGTATACTTTGCACAACGCGAACGCGGTAACTTTCGGTGGGTTTGCAAGTTCCCTTAACGATGGGATTGCAAGTTCGAATCACGGATAGAAGTATGTATATCAGATATTCGTTCTGGTATTTGACAACTATCCTACCGACTGCGCCAAAAATAAAAGAAAAGAGATTCCTTTTTTATATAATTTTATTTTCTAAGATTTTGTATTTAAACTATTGACACGCGTTCACGGTTTAAAGTTCGGGAGTACACTACATACATCGTAGAATTCTGCATCGGTTTATATACGATTTCTTGGGCTTGATTCTCTATGCGTTGCGACTATGTTGCAATGCGTTCTTAAGGGTCGGTCATTAACATAAGTGTCTTTGTCTGGACATCGGCCCATATTTGGTATTTTATGCTTCGATGTCATTTTGTCGTAAGTTCCGTATGTGACCGGCATTCGATACTAAGTGCTTGCGTGCTATTTAGTATGAAGTGCTTAGATGTCACTTTCCGTATTCTGTTGTTCGTTCTTCGTTCATCGGAGTTTATTGCTCCATTTGTTTATGTTATTGTTTATATTTGTTACAATGTCAGCTTTTGGGCGGACGTTGTAACAGTTTTCAGTTTGTTTTGTTCCCTTTGTTCGTTTAGCTTGTTTTGTTTATTTTGTTTGTTTTGTTTTCTTTACGATGCAGCAATGCAGGCTTTTAGGCGGTCATTGTACTGATGTCGCAACTTCTTAGTGAGTGTCATATTATATTGGGTTTGGTGTTTTGTGATATAACTATTAATCCTGTCTTTTATTGTGGACTGCTTGGGTTTTTATATCCCGAGTTGTCCATTAACTTTTTAGGAGTAAACATAGTGACAATATTTGTAAGATATATTATTACTATTCTAACTTATCCTAAAATCTACAATACTTCTTTTCTCCTTCCAATTTCGCTTCAACTCGATTTCCACTCAATGTTACGAATTTGGCCTTGGCCAATTGGAGTAAGTTCTATTCGATTGGGCGTTACTTATTCCATGTGAAACGTTTGTCATTTTTGTTGTTTTTATTTTCGTTTTACTTTGGCTGCTTGCGCTGACGTATGTATATGTAGATCACCAGGCAAATGCACTCATAAGTGCATGCTCAGCAGGAAGTGTTTATGACATATTCCAAGGCACTTACTGTTGAGTGCAGTAGCGGATCGCGGGTAATGTGCGGTCACATAACAAGAGCATAAAAACTTAAGATAAACATTATTATAACAAACCTAACCTTTTTTTATATAATTATATAAAGCTTAAGCCTACTTTAAACTAACTATACCTAACTAAACCCATCTTATTCTAACTTCACTAAAATATATACAATACAGTAACGAGGAGGTGAATGTAAAAAAGGGGTGACAGAAGACGATTGATAGTCTAATATAAAATAGTAATAAAAAGTAAAAAGAAGAGAAAAGAAGTTTTATTTGACGAACATTTCAATAAATAAGAACGCAACAATCGTTGTCAGAAGTGGAATAGAACTTCTTATGTGCTGTGAAAAGATATTAGTGCAAGTTACTGAAAACTGAGACAAATACTTCTGTAGTCAAAGTGGGCCCGAAAGTAGGAAATCTAACACCAGTCCAGTTAAGAAGTCAGTTTAATAAGAGAAATCTCCAGTCTTCGGACTGGAGATGAGTCTTGGTTTGGAGGATGCCATCGTGGAGGACGGTGGAGTGCGCCTACCGAATGATGGCATTGATAAAGCTACTCACAGACAAATTCGACGAACAGATTAAGAGTTTCGAAGAAACAAATAACTTTCTAGATGCAAAACTCGATGAGCAATATTTCTTTATATCCGTCAAAACCCTATCAAAATTCCAGTGAAAAAACCTAAGAATTTATCAATTTTAAACCTCAGTATCTGAAAAACGCAAATTAGGAAAACACCTTCAAAAGCCGCCACCACGGACCAACCAATCCTTCAAGTGCATGATGCTGCATTAGTTTTACTTTTTTTTAAATTGTTTTAGTTTATTTTCCATTACAGAACACATCACAACACACATGACAGTTCATTAGGAATTTGCTTAAGCTTGCCTTAGTTCATTATGGGTAACCTGACTTTATTCAAACTTGAGTCGACTTTTCGTCCGGTTTTGACATAAGCTTAAGCCCACGTAAGTCTATTATGGTTGGGCCTCGCAATGTAGAAAATCCCCGCCTCTTTTGCCTACCCATACCTTATTAAGTTAGATTAAATTAGATACTATAAGATATTGCAAGCAGTGCGATATTTGAAAGAGATCGCGGTCGAAATAATGAACAACGGCGTCTGCTGTATGCAAGTTTGTAAAAAAACTGTCTTCAGATTGTCGTGCTAATTGATAACTCAAATAAGTTTTAAGTTTCACGTAAAATAAAAATCTAGATTTTTTAAAAATATTTTATTAGCTTAAAAATTGTTCTTTTGTTTATTTTTATTTTTGAAGTTTTATATGCATATCAGATAAAGTAAGGTGTAAGTTGCTCTGTGCAACTCTCGAAAACAAATTTCAAGGTTGATCAAAAGTTGGAGGAGTTCGCGTAAGAACTAGAACATATGAAGAACCAGAAAGTTTGATTAAGTACCTTGGAGAATCCGAAAAGAAAAGAAATGCAGCCCCCAGCCTTTGATGGCCAATATGCAAGAGCTTCTGCTTTAACAAATAAATGGGATGACGAGGATAAGACTAACACTAACACTTGCGCTTAGAAGATCAGCTGCGGAAATGCTATGAACTCTTCCAGACAATGACCAGTGTGACTATGGGTGTAGTGTAAAGGCCCTGGAGATAAGATTTGGCGACGATCACATGCAGCAAGAACACAAATGAAGGGCGGGACACTTCAGCAATTACAAGCGGAAGTGGAGTGTTTGGCACATCTCTCATACCCGAACGCGGCCAAGGAGATTATCAACGAAATAGCAACTGAAGCCTTTATTCAGACTATTGACGACGGTAAACTTAAAATTGCAGGGCTGATAGGTGAAAAGAAACCATAAGCTGAAGTTTTGGCTTTTGCCCTGACGATGGAAGCAGTAGACCAAGCTTCCCAAGGTATCCATCGCGTAAGGAAATATCAACGGAGGAATGTCGTTGTCAAAGAATATAAGCTGAACGCCAACAAAATATTGTAGAAACACAGCTACGCTGTTGGAACTGTAATAAAACTAGACATCTAGTGCAGGGCACCGCCAACAACCAGAAGTTGTCCACATTACTCAAATGGAAGGCGCCACGACGAGAGGCAATATCCACCCTGTCGCTTACGCTGCTGTAGCAAAATGTGGATTAGTTTCTGCAATCTCTGCTATTCTGCTGCTATGAAACAACCATCTTGTCAGAGCGTAAGCGCCTGGGGCCCTTGGCAAAGCAGCATCTACATGTTTGTCAAAATATAGATACTGATCTAGCACGATCCCAAGGTATCTGACTACACTTTGTCTGGTCTGGTCACCCTGTCCAAAAACTGAGAACCTGCACCAATTTATTTTACTATCCCGAGAGGCCCTATACAAAGGCGTTCTGAACAAAATACCTATAGATTCTGATTCATGGAAGTCGTCACAATACTGCTGATTTTTTTCGAAGTCACGCTGCAGAAGAGTAACAATGACGTCGATCGTTGGACCTGACCTGTACGCGATTAAGTCGCCTGCGTTATAGAATGGTGAAAAGAAACTAGTAGATCGCTTAGGTAAAGGCCTTATGCTACAAAGGATCGGCGAATTTACCGTGCCCTGTTGCAGTCCATTTTTGATTTCAAATGTTTGGGTAGAAGTTACATTGGCAATTTTCACAGCGAACTTTCTGCCTGTTAACTGTTACGTTGTTTACTTATGCCCAGCCGACTGAGCTTGTAATAAAGACCTTCTAACCATACGGTGTCGAAAGCTTTTTCCAAGTCAATTAGGCAGGCACCCGTGCATTTTTTCTTGCACTTGTTCCATTGCATATCCGATGAATAGTGTCATGCCCTGCTCTGAAACCGAATTGGTTATCCAGGACGATTTTATTGTCCTTAATCTATTTAGACAAAGCTCTATGAATCACCTTCTCGAAGACCTTACTGATACTCGGAAGGACCGGAGATGTGTCCCCCTCTTAGGGACTGCTAGCACCACCGATGTCTTCCAGTTGTTGAACAGGATTGTGTACCCCTCTACAGCCATTGGCGGAAGGTACCTAAGCACAACATTGGATATACCGACGATACCCTTTGGAAGATCATCTGAAGAAGTCGTCATCTAGGATGGCGATCTCTGAATCGATTCTAACTGTTCAGCAAACGTTCATTGTCTGACGTTCTCGGAAAGTTCAGATCCTGCATATCACTCTGATTGTTTTTCCGAAATATTTTATTTATTCGTCGGAACCTACTCGCGCTTTTGGATTTTACTGCATGAATTCTGTTGTTCCAATGCAAACTCACAGATATTGTGTAATTTTCTTTTATTAACTGTTGGAGATTTTTATTCAGTGACTTCAATGTCCTGACTTCGGAGTTTTGTCTGTCGATAAACTGCCTGTTCAAGAACATGAGTCTTGTCAAGAGTCCACTTTTGTCTGTGAAGTGTGTCGATTGTCGCATTTCGTTATATGTTTGTGGTATCGTGCTGTAATTGGCGCGGTTTCGTACTGTTCATTGTCTATTGGTTTGAGGTTCCTGTCAATCTCGTAGTTTGACAGAGTCCTAGGGACGGTGAGGCGCATCGCGTCCTAATGATATGGTAGGGGTGCGTTTGTATATACTCTGCCATCTCCTCGAACTCTTATTCCATCAAATATTTTCGGTTATTTAATAAACTCCCTCAGTCATCCAGGACAATTTCAATATCCGGCTTGTTTTTGAAAAAAGTAAAATGTTGGATATTTTACTTTGACTATACCAGGCTAGAATCTGTAATGATATATTCACTCCTTTAATCTTAACTGTTGACGACCTATGAGAAAACCTTTTGTTTAAATGTAAATCGTTGCATTTTTTCAAAACCAATAATTTGTTGCTTATCCTTTAATTTGTTTCATATAATGTAAATTTTCTTATCTGGTTTTACTGTATCATAATTTAATCGTAAAACATTTGCTACTTACCATTTCTTTTGATGTAAGCTCTAGTTTTAAATTATCATAGTTTGGTTGTTCAATATACCCATATTTTTTATTTTCCTAGATGTCACCCCACAAGTTCAAAAATCTTTTAGTTTTACGTGCCATGAAGTGGCATTCGACACTATTTTTAATTACTTGTAATAAAAATACAGAATGTTACCACATTTCTTATTCTTATGTAATTTTAAATTATTGTAATCTTTATTAAATATTCTAAATACAAAATACTATATTCTATGTTGCTAAGTACCCACAAATGACTAGTTTTGGGAATGTTATTTCTCCAGTCACTATGTTTGGCATTTAAATCGCCAGAATGTAGAAGTTTTCTTCCGAGTTCAAACAAAAGTGTATGGAGTTCTGCGATATAAATATTGGATTGAAGTGCTTCAGGTGCATAGGCCGCTAAAATGTACATTTTCTGTCCATTGCGGAGAGGAATGCACACAATTCATTTTAACCTTTGTTAACTTACCTAAGTTACTTAAGACAATAAAAATGGAAGAATGAATGAATGAATGCAGACTTGTAGCACCTGGAATCTCCGCACTTCATCGCTATATATGTTTAAGATTATTTTTAATCAAGATCGCAACTCCCTCGCCTTGAGTAGCGTTAGGTCGGTCTCGTCTAATTATTCTGTAAGGAGTGTGTAAGGTTTGGTTTAGCTTTGTTTCGCCAAGAGTACATCGGAGTTTTCGTTCTGCAACAGGTTAAAAAGTACTTTAACTTCTTACTACCCTATGAAGACCGTCTTAAACTAATCAACATGAACACGTTGGAGGAAAGAAGAACTTTATCTGACATTATTTTCATTCATCATCTCCTTTCAGGCACCATTTTCTGCGCGACTACAACTCTGTCTCTATCAACACTAACTCTCGCTATGTACGAAATCCCCGCCTCTTTTATCTACCCAATTACCGTACCACCTGCGGCACCGATGAACCCATTTTTCGTATCATGGGAAGTGCTAATTCAAATCCTTACTTCGATTTCAACTTTAGCACACCTTACTTAAAACCCGTCTTCTTAATTCCGGTTCCTTTCCCCGTTCTGCTTAGTTCCTAAGTTAGATTAAGTTGGATTAAGTAAGATTAATGCTAGTTTGAACTGAGCTCAATAAGTGAGGGTGTTTGCCGCCATGAAAAATAAAATTGAATTAAAGTAACGCATCGAGGCTGCTTTTCGCAGTTCGAAGCGGCCTATCCCTATACATTGGAGAATATTCCCGCTCCTCTTTAATTTTTCCTATGTGAAAGTCTGGGAAGTAAAGTCCTTAGCATGCTGATGTGAGTTGCACCAGGAGGAAGGGTATTACTCGCTTCGTTTAGTGATCTTCTGCGTAGGCGTATTATCAAACCGAGTGATTCCCCTCCTGTTTCGCCAATAGTTTTTGTGAAAAAGAAACCGGGTGAAATCCGTATGTGTGGGGATAACCGCGCCCTTAATAACATAACTGTTCGTGACAACTACCCACTTCCTCTGATCGAGGATTGTATAGAGTTTTTTATATTCTGTTCTGGACATTAAGAGTAGATTTCGCCAAGTTTCTTCCGCATCGACACTGTACACCCTTTTTCTGTTACACCCAATGGACAGTATGAGTTGTTAAGAATGCATTTCGGACTTAGAAATGCTTCGAATGTTTTTCAAGGATTTATTAGTAGGGAACTTTGAAAATTTATAGATGATAATCAGATAATGGTTATGTGGATGATATAATCATTGCAACTGAAGAAATGAATGATAATCTAAAGCTTCTTGGGCAGGTTCTCCAATGAATCTCAGTGAACGGCCTAGAATTGAAACTAGCTAGAAGTCGAATAGCTTATTCTATGATAGATTACGTAACGTATAAAGCTACGGAGTTCGGCATCCAACGAAGTGATACAAACTTACGCGCCATAACTAATTACTCTATTCCTTCCGATGCTGAAATGTTACACTCATTCTTAGGACTTTGCTCATACTTCAGACGGTTTGTAGAATCGTTTTCGCGAATAGCAAAACCTCTTAATGTTTTATTAAATAAAGATGTCCTCTTCAGTTTCACTTTAGAGTGTGAAAGTGCCTTTTTGATTTTATCGCCAGTGCTTGCGATATATAAACCTAAACGGGAAATGGAATTGCACCGTAACGCAAGCTCGATTGGGTATGGTGCAATTCTACTTCAGAGGCAAGATGATAAGACGCTGACGTTAAATAAAAAATGTATGAACCCACGAATAGCATGATGGGCCTCGGAACTTGAAAATGTTAATTACAAAGTCAAGTAGTGGCGTAAATATGAATCATGTAGGTGCACTATGTAATATGTAATATATGTTATATGTAAAATGTAAATGTAATATTATATCTGTCTTTAGTTCTGAGGATATTGACTTCAAGCTAACTCAAGCCTCTTAAGTTCGTGATCCGTTTGTTACGAAGCTGAGGTTAAAATTGTGTTTGGGAAATCTAAAATGGTTTATACTTTAGGACGACATAGTGCTCATAGTGCTAAAGTTCTATGTTTCTCCCGATATGGAGGTTAACAATTGTATGTTTTAATGTTAAAAGCACCAAAAAAAAAAATTTAATAATGCGGAGAGATTCTTATTTTGGTCTTGGCGACCGTTTTATTTGAGTATCTTCTTAGAACTAACTTACAGCATTCTCTTACTTGGCTCAAGTGGTCGTTTGCTTCGCCTAAGTGCGTAGCTTGCATATATGACCACTCGACATTCAATATGTTTTACTTGCGCAAGCGATCGGTTCGATTGGTTATGACCTCAAGCGTGCGGTCGTTTGGTTCGCTTAAGTGCGTTGCTTGCACAAATGACCAGTTCGATTGCTTATGACCTTTGTCGGATGTTCGTTATACATCGGACATCGGAAAATGCTTATTTTGGGGTTATAGAACCGATCGCTTGTGCATTACAAGTGTGTTATGCTTATGATTTATATGATGTTCTTTATTTTGGATGGGGTTGTTGTACTTACAACTGTAACAGTTAACCTCATTAGGGAAGTCCATTATAAGGTCGGACACTTAGGAATTACGAAGTTTGTTAATCTACTACATATGCATTATTAGTTTCCAAAACTTGCAAGAAAAGGTAGGAAATATTCATGAAGAACTGTATCCGAGGTATTACGAGTGTGTGCTCTTCGCCCTCGCGTTCAAATGAGTGCACCTTATTTAATATCCCAAAGGAACCCCTTCCGTTTTATACTACCCATGTAGATCACTTCGTTACTCTTCCGACCCTTCAATCAAAGAGTAGGTATATCCTTCTAGTAGTGGATGGGTTTACGATATTTGTTACATTGTACCCGGTCAACTCGACAAAAACTAAGGAAGTGTACGCCTAGCTCACCAGATACTTTATCTATATTCTATCTATATTTCATTTCACTTTTAATTTTTCATTTTCATTTATTTATCGGAATGTACATTAAGATGCGAATCTTTTTTAGTACTTAGTAAATTAATTACAGAAAGATTGGATTTCTTTTTATTCAAAACTACTTGACAATGTATTTCTTATATCTAAGCACAGGAATAGCTGAGGGGTTTATCTTATATTTAGATTGTGACTGGTAAAATAGCGAAGGATTGCACTTTTAAAATTGGGCAAGTTTGAAATTGATCTTATATGAAAGGCAAGGATTTTCATAGTCTAATAATTTGAATAAAGAAAAGACGTGACGAGTTGACGTAATTACTGCGGTAGGGAATAATGTTCGTGGTTCAAGAAGATCGAGTGAGATTCAGTCTGTTGTACAAATACGGAGGCCTACGAATAGTAATAATTTTGTGTAGGAACATACGGTTTCTAGCGTTGTTGCAACCTAGCAAGTCTCGAGAGTACTTAGAAATATGCTCGTAACGGCGAATACCGTAGATGTTTGTATGAAGGTAACCAGATAGGTCTCGACTTATTACAAACCCAAGGCTAGTAATTGAATCGATAGCCTCTAGAGTCATTGAGATATGTACATGCCGCGAAAAGGATATAAGTTAAATTGTTTTTTGGATATGGGAATTATTTGGGATTTTGTCGGGTTAAGTAATAATCCATTGGTGATAGACCAAGAGTAAATTCGTTTCAGATCGTCGTTTATAAGGAATACAATTCATCGATATTCGCAAATGGTTTAGAATGATGTAATTGAACATCATCCGCGTATAAATGCACTGATGAATGTCTGCACACTGACAGAAGATCGTTGATGAACATGCAGAATAATATTGATCCCTTGTCTTTTTTTCACATTCATGAGGGATGAACAACGCTCACCCAAAACTACCCTCTGCGACCTACCGGACAGAAAACTACTCAATAAGCAAACTGCTCTTTCACTGAAACTAAAATTGTGTTTAAGCTTCCAACATAAGACATTGTGATTTACTTTATCAAAAGTAAATATTTTACTATAATATACGTATCAGACAGGGAGTCTTGTTTTACCTCCTTAGAGTTTAGTTTATAGCCCGAAATATAACCCATGTTAAGATAGCTGTCTACTCTCCACAGATCAGGTTGAACGAGTCAACCGAACTCTAACTGCCATGCTTGACAAACTTGGTGAGTCGATAAAACATTCAGATTGGGTTCGAACGCTGCCTCAAGTGAAAAATGCATTAAACAACACGACGTAAGTTGCGGCGAGTGTGGGAATCAAAATGTTCTTATAAGGCGGTACAACTCAGGTGTTGAGGTCGAATGTGGCGTCTGGACGATATTTTGTCATTGTGATTTGTGAACTCGCCAAGAAGAGTCGTTTCGTTTGTTCGTTAAATAAAGTCAAGATTAAACAATATTGAGCATATTTTATTGTAAATAAATAGTTTAACACATCGCAAATTTTCAATTTTAGAATGCATTTAAGTAAAGGGTGTCCAGTGGAAAATGTTCAAGTTTGAAATAAAATAAATAAAAATTTGAAAAATGTAGATAAAACTTTATTTTGGGAAATGTACATTCATTTTGCGGATTTTATCTTTAAATAAAAAATAATAATTTAAATAACATGAGAACCAATACCTGAATTGTTCGAGGCTTATTATTATAAGCCCTTGACTTGTGGTGTGATGTCCGGAGAGCGAGGTGGCCAGGGTATGTCTCCATACTTGCTGATAAATTTGTTTGTGAAAATAGCCCCCAGCTTCTCCATCGAGATACTAGCCGTGTGTGGTGTAGCACCATCTTGCTGAAATAGTATTCTGGTGTTCTGGCCGGGGACCAGCTGTATTTGCGGCAACAGAAACTCCGTTCAGAGTTTCAGAGTCTCTTTTTCGTTAAAAAAATAAGGGCCAATTATCTCTCGATTAGATATGAAGCACCATACCGTCATTTTGGGGCAATCTGATTGCGATGCGCACAACCAACGATTCATCCATTTTCAAATATTGTTCAACCGCGAATGCTCGGTGTGCTCCAGACCAATGACTCATCACGATTAATAAATCTGCAAAAAATACGCATCGAATGATGCCTGGCTTACGTCACCCCATTGGTTTTCGAACATATAAAAATTTTAAGTTGAAATTCGGTTCGGAGGTGACAAATTAGAAAACAATGTTTGATGCTCACCTGGAATATTCGTTCATCGGAAAAAGACATAGGAGATTTTCAATAAGGTTACGCCTCGCTCCTCATAGAGGAAAGTCGTCGGGTCCCACTGCCAAATTACCGGGTTGTTGAATAAAATTTGTCGTTCGTTAAGAAAAACACGATTTTTTGATTTGAAATACCATTATTATTATAGATAATCTCCCTGAACTTCAATACACTTATTCCAGTGATCTTCTTATTTATGGATTCCGTCTCTGAAGTCAGTCCTCCGGATGACTGCCGAAATATGCTTCCACGGCGGCTTTTACGAATAATTCTTCGCCTTACCAAAATCGCTTTCGGCTCATTTATTTCTTGAAAAGTGAAAACAGCATGATGTGTGAGGAAGCAAGTCTGACAAATAGGGCGGATGTTGCAACAGTTCATATTTGCAATGTTCACTGATTTGCAATGTTCTTGAGCCTTTCGAGGAAGGGCGCATTATCGAAATTGTTAATTTCTCATCCAGCTGGTCCAAACGATTGCAATAATAATCTGCGTTTATTGTTTTACCAGTTTAGAGGTAATCTATAGACAAAATTCCTTCTGCCCGTCAAAAGACTAATGCTGAAACCTGGACCGAATTTCTGGACTCTAACTGACTCTGAAACCGAAGTACATGGTTAACACCACTCCTTTACTTCTGATACAGATTCGAGATCGTGGTCAGATCCAAGTGGTAAAATAACCTACAAATCCTTTTCATATTTTCTAAAATGCTCGAAATGTTGTTAAGAAATTCGCATACTAATGTGTTTTTATTCCATTTATAACGAATGTGACGTCCAATATGCATACATTTATCTGTAAACCATAATGTCAGCTAAAATATTGCTCATACTGTATTACGACCTGTCCAAGGTATGAAGAGCTCATATACACTTTTAACAACCGTTCATGAATCTGTTGTGATACTACATCCTCCAAAAATATTGTAAGATTTTTATTACTGCATGATTATCAAGTTTTTTCAATATACAAAAATACTGTGATACCTAAACTTTGAACAGCTTAACCGAGTTAACAGACCTACATGAAATGTCACATTTATTCATGGAAAAAGTTGTACAATTTTAAATAAGATGGGATTAACTCGCAGGAAGTCAAGCTACAATTCCAGGTTTTCTACCTTGAATTTTGCAAGTTTTTACTTATATCTCAGGAATCACAGTAGCTAGAGTTCTAAGACGGATCGCTACGAGCTCAGAATCATCTACCTAAGATTCAGACTCATAGCTACTCGGGAAGTTTGTTTTGATATATGCATATGGACAGACGGACAGACAGATATATAATATACGCGTATGGATGGACAGACGGACAGATAGGAAAGTCTTTCCTATCCCAGGTTTGCAAGGTAGAAGACTAAAAGAGAGTAGAAGAGTAACGCTACGAAATACAGTAAAGGATTTTTAGTTAACGAACATTATTTCATAAGGCAAGTACTATTTCAAACGATTTTTTTTCTCTTTCTCAGCCGTATTGCTTTTTTTTTGATTGCAAGCCTGTCTGCGAATTGTTTTTGCAAATTTATCAATAATTGCAGGATTGTGTGTGATTTTTTTTTTGCAAATTTGCAAATAAGAAAAATATTCCTTAATTAAAAACAAAGTTTGAAAATTAGTTGTCTTTAATTTATTATAGTAAAAATATTTAAAATATTAATATTGTAAATAATTTACAAAAATGTTTTGAATAATAAAAAAATGTATAATAACATGAGGAATCTTTTAAAGTCATCAATTGTTGGCGAAAAATTACAACTTTATTAAGTATAGATTTTTATTTTTTCATATTTTTTCTGAGATTTTTAATTTTGAATGATGATTAATTTCAGACGATATATTATTATTATTGTCCTTATTGGCTTCGTTTTCATTACTTATATTTTTAGTGGATGTGTTGTTAATATCGCAACTGCTTAAGATTTCTTTTTGAAAATTATTCATAGAGGTCATTTGTAAATTGTTATCCTTAGTTTGATTATTGTTATTACTATCAAAAATATTAAAATCAGGCTTTAAGGAACAACTTTCTGTTTTGGACGTATTTTGTAAGGTCGTTAGGCTGTTATTTTTATTCTCTTCTGGAATAGATTCAGTTAGGTGTGAGTCATTTAGAATGAATGATGTTTCTTCGTAGTGACAGATATCTCTTAAATCTTCAGAACGTATTGATAAAATATTAGACATTCCATTTTGTGCCAAGTTTAAAACTTGATCAGTTGGTATATTGTAACAACTTTGCGCCTGTTGTTTATCTTGTACATTAGCGAAGTGTAACTTTTGTTTAGAATTAATCTCTAAATTTTTTTCGAAAATATCATCAGATTTTCGTTTCAGTTGTAAATTGTCTAGATTTGGTCGGCTTAAAATTGATCCACTTGAGAAAGCTTTAGGTATCAATATTTTTTTTTTAACTTGCTTAGAAATATTTGCACTTGCTTTTTCCTCCATAGAATCGGAGATTTTTAACTGATCACTATTGAATGATTTTCTAGGAGAGTGAACACTTTCCTCTTTTAAAAAAGATTTAGTATGCATTTGATCTGAATTGTTTGTAAAACTATAATTGTTCGAAGTATTCATTATGTTTAAATCATTTGTGATATTTTCTTTTGAGGTTCCTGTTACTTTATTTTTATCTGGTCTCTAAAAGGTACATTGTTAAAAAAAGTTTTACAAGAGTAGATAAGTCCAACACACTAACCTCCGTATGTAGACCTTTAATTTTCATTGCTTCTGCAACTTTTAGAAACGTCGGAAGGTCTTCATATTTTACATTTACCTGTAATATAAAAAAAATCAAAAAATCGTATTTAAAAAAAAAAAATTATTGTAACATGAAGCAAGGTGATGTAAAAATGCATAATTGTGATATAAATGGTAGATAACGCGAAGCCTCAGTTTCATCTTCTTAGGGTTAGTGGTATCTTTTTAGCGATTAGTAATTCAATTGCAGATCTAACAGATCTTTTGTATTATTATTGCAGAAAACTTCAGCCTACTTCAGGCAATTTTGAAACGACACATACAGACTTCGTTTCTTAGGTTAGTACAAATCTCTCCCTTCCTGTTGGAGAATATATCTTGGAACAACAGCCCGAACAGCTCAGTTATAGTTTAGAAAAAAACGAACAGACGTATACCTTGGAAAATCTTCAACATCATCTTAAAGAAGATCGTTCTTAACTCACTGACTAGCGCAAGAGGTGCCAGGTTTGCACAATTGCTTGTGGCCGCTTAATATTGACGTAAGCAGACGAAGACAGCCAGACATCAATAAGGCATTCAATAGTCCTGAAGCTTCCCAAAGCTTTAATTATCTCGATCCTATTTTACTCTAGGTCATTATCGAAAGTGGATGGAGAGCCAGGCGTCTACGGATCCAACGTCTTATATGGCCGGGCCGTATAAAACCATTTGACACCACTGCTCATGTTTACTTTCCTAGGTCTTAACACTAAACACCTGCAAAATCAAAAGAGTCAAAGACTTAAACCCACGATTGAATAAAAATTTTCACTTATACAACTCACTATTAATTTTTGTATGATTTTCTTATATTTCTTTTTCTATAGTATGGATTAATTTTTCCTACTATTGCTTTGTGTTATTTAGCAAAACTTAGTTTGTGACTTGTTTTTAGTATGCTCGATATGTGTTTCGATTCAGATTAAAAAACTGGTACAGTTACATTACCATAATATTTATATATCATATATATCGATATCACATATATCGATAATTCTGAGAGTTATGAAACACAAAATATAAATTAGTAATATCCTTTCAATCAGAAAAGTGATGAGCTATAGAATAAAGCTAGTGGTAAACCAAATATTTATTTGGATTGACTCAGAAACTTCTGAATTGTTGAATTTTGGAACATACGATTATCTCCTTGCATTAAATAAATACGAAATACAAATATAATATACAATACTATTTAGTATTGTAATAGTAAGTTTTACGCTAATCAAAAGTGAAGACAAATACTTGAGTACAATAGTAATATTTTTTCAAATAATTTAAAGATAAGTTCACTAGTATAAAATTTAAATAAAATCGGGCATATACATATATGGCATCTAAAAAAGAAATACTAATGCACATCATTTAAGTGACAAGTGAACTATTTTTGACGATCAGTGTAGTTAACTGATTTATCGGGGACTGTATATTCCCCATTTTGAATTTGTTTTTCTCATTTCATATGGTATTTTATATATAACTTAAGTGCTCTTTAACTTTCACAATCAGAGAAAGCTTTCGATACTCCTAAGGCTTTTGCAATTGTATCTTATCGCTAGTTCTTAATTGCAAGATCTCATGCCTGATTCACAATGCCGTGTAAGAGCGAGGCGAGAGCGAAGGTGGAGGCGGAGGTGGGGGCGCGTGCTGTCAAATGATTTCCAAACAAAGGAAATGTATGAAGTAAAACATAATAGCGCGAGACCCGACGCATAATGCCGTGGTTTCAGAAAATTAGTACATTTGTAATTTGACACTTGGAGAGTGAGGTTGTTTTTTAAAAATGAATAAATTAAGTGAAGTACAAATAGAAAAAATGATCGACTTGATTTAAGAAAAACCCTTAATTTTTAACAAAAGGGATAACTATTATAAGTTTTTTTCCATAAAAGAAAAGTTATGGAAAGAATTTTCCGAAAGTGTAGGAGCTGAAGGTATGTAATTTTTATTTTTGCTCTTAACTTTTTATAAGCTACAACACCCACAACTGTTAATAATACTGTTTTCTTCAAAACGTTTTTCCTCATTTTTTAGAAGTTACACTTTAACTCACATGACCTTAAAACACAATTAACATTCGCTATCAAAAAATATGTCGAATAGTTTCTATGGAACATAAGCTTCCTAACATATTCTTCATCTCACTAGCTAATTTGAGAGCCGATAAGCTGAGGTTTTGCTTCGCTTTTTGTACCGTTCATCCGAGGCAACAAATATTTTTTTTGGAGCATCTCTTTATTTTTAAGAGGATTCTTAAACATAAAACGATGGATTATAGCCTTGACCATGCCATCTTATATATTAACAATTTCGGCTATTTTCATACGAGAAAGCCCATTCCTATAGTGATGGAGGACCATCTCACGCTGCTCAATTGTTGTGCGCTTTCCCATCGTCATAACACGTGCTTCCTTTATGAAAACTAACCGAAACCAATAACTCTATTTACGAATGTAACAACTAAGAGACAGACGTAACAAGGACCATTATCCTCAATTTTGTGCGATCGCAGTTGTTCATTAAAATACGTTGGGTCAAATAAGTTGTGGCATTAAAAAATTGAATTAATTTTGTTTTTCTTAAGTATGATAATTGATTAACTAAACTGTTTTGTTTAAGTATAAATCTCAATAAACCTGTCTGCGTTTTTATATTGTTGATAGCTTTTTCCGTAAGAAGCCATTCTCATTTGAATTTGTAAATGAGGTTTGGGTGTAATAAGTACCCTGTACATGTTGGCTTGCAAATATTGTCACTCAACATGAAAACAATGAAAATAAATAAAAGACCTGATGATTGAATGCTACACTTATTCAGATTGTTGCTATATCTGTTAACTCTGTTGCTATATCTGATTCTTGGCCATTAATTTATCCGGACACTTCACTTTAGTAACTGTGATACTTTTACCTAACAATTTTTACTAATAATTTTTCCAGAATTGCATTTACTTGGTTAATTGGTTTTTTAATTTAATTAAATAGAATAATATTTTTTATTTTTTTTTTTTAATTCATTTTTAGTACCAATTTTTTACAAACGATCTTACGGTAGACAAAAATGATTAAACTAGCTTAACTAACTTATAAATACCTTACTGGCCCCATACGGACACTCTAAAGTAAAAGGAACAGATTAAATTACCTTTCGGCCTAATAACTAAAAAAAAATTGTAATGTAATAATTAAAATAATTTAAACTTAAGCTAAGAAAATATTTGTTTTTTTTTTTAAAAAACTTAGCATCAGATAACTTTTTTTTTATATATATAAAACTTAAACCTAACTAAAAACTAGCTTAACCTACCTTAAGTAAAATATATATACAAAAATATATACATAATATATAGGGTCCGCCAAATAACTTTTTTTTTTTTTGAAAATGCTATAAAAAAAACTACTGAATATTTTCTCAAATTTCTTTTTTTATTTGAAAGTACAATCCTTCCGGTTAATAATGGAAAATAATTTCATTCAAATGGCTGCCTCGGCTGGCCATGCAGTAGCCTACACGATCGGTCTAATTTTTAAGCACATTATCGATTGTGTGCAGCTGTATTTCACCAATGGCTTCACGAATATTGTCCTTTAAAGCGTCAATTGTCTCTGGCTTGTCGGCGTAACACTTATCTTACAAATAATAGTCCAACGGTGTCAAATCGCAGCTCCGAGGTGGCCAAACGACATCAGCTCTGCGGCTGATAATGCGATCTTCAAAAACAGGGCGCAAAACATCGAGTGTAGCTTCGGCTGTGTGGCACGTAGCGTCGTCCTGTTGAAACCAAATGTTGCCAATATCCTCCTCTTCAATTTTTGTGAACAAAAATTCGTTCAACATGGCCCGATAACGATCGCCATTGACTGTAACGGACACTCCTTGCTCATTTTCGAAGAAAAATGGCCCAATTATGCCTCTGGACCAAAATCCGCACCAAACAGTGGCTTGTTTTGAGTGCACCGGCTTTTCAATGTATGCGTGCGGGTTTTCTGTGCCCCAAATGCGATCATTTTGCTTGTTTACATACCCGCCAAGATCAAAAAGCTTCATCTGAATAGATGATTTTTTTGGCAAAATCGGCATCTTCTGTAAGTCGATGATTTTCAAAGTAATGTCGCAATATTTCCCACCGTTGTTCAAGCGTTTACACAACCATATTCGTTCAGCGGAAGGATAAAACTAATTATCTGTCAAATCAGACATGAGCTAAGTGTTACCATTCACGAAATTAGCACTACTTGAAAAAAAAAAAACGTTAGATGGCGGACCCTTTATATATCTTTTTATCTTCTTTTATGTATTTTTTTTTTTTTTTGTTCTTTTTTTTTATTTTCAAACTAAAATTACTGAGCCTACCCACCACCCTAGCCTACCTTAGCCCACCCTAACTTACCCTAACCTACCCTAAACTACAATAACCTATGCAAGCCTGCCATTGGTGTTTGGCGGGCTTTACCTTGAAGAGGCTGACCTATAAAAATTTACCACTGAAGTAGTCCCTTCTAACCACCAAAAACGTTGATGCTGTCAGACGACGTCTTCTCGATCTCGGCGTGATCTCGACCTACTGAACCTGAGGCGCTCGGGCTCGTGGAGCGCGACATTACGTTCGTAGAGGAACCGTCGTTCGACGGAATTGCGGGCCACGTGGAAGATTAGTGGTACCGCCAATCTATCTTGGATTAGCCCACATTGGTCTAAATAGAGGAATGTCTCTGGTGGGACAAAGCCGTTAAGGCGCAGTCTCTCGTGGTACAAGTAGCTGGGGTAGTAAGCCCCGGAGATCAAGTTATTGGCCGAAGTCATTGCTCTTGCAACGTGGCTTCGAATCAGTTTTATCAGAAAATTGTCTACACGTAAAATCCTTTCCCTATCGTATAGAACCTCGTTCGGGTAAAATTTCGTGTACTCAGATTCAGGTGTCCTATGTAACCCGAGACAAGTCCTGAGACATTGTCTCTCAAACACCCGAATCCTTTCCATTAAGCTGGCTCTCACATTGAACCAGACGGGACATCCATAGGCAACCATGGGCCTGATTAAGGCCACGTAGCAGATTACCTTCACCCTAGAATCAAGTTGGCTGCTATGAAACAGCCATATTGTCAGAGCGAAAGCGCCCCGGGCCCTTGCCAGAGCAGCATCTACATGTTTGTCAAAATATAGATACTGATCCAGCACGATCCCAAGGTATCTGGCTACACTTTGTCTCGCCAGTGGACGTCCGGTCCAAAAATTGAGAACCTGCGCCAATTTTTTCTAGTGTCCCGATAGGCCCTAGACGAAGGCGTTCTGAATAAAATAGATTCTGATTTCTGGAAGTTGATTTTCAACTGAAACTTGCTCACCGTTCCCTGTTGCAGTTCGTTGTTAATATCAAATGTTTGGGTAGAAGTCACGTTGGCAATTTTCACAGCGAACTTTCTACCCGTTATGTCAAAAATCATATATAGCAGTGGTTTACTTATGCCCAACCGACTGAGCATGTAGTAAAGTCCATCTACGCATACGGTGTCGAAGGCTTTTTCCAAGTCAATCAAACAGGCACCCGTGCATTGGTTCTTGCATTTATTCCACTGGATATCCGATACGAGCTTCGACGCGGCATGAATGGTGTCATGCCCCTCTCTGATTGGTTATCCGGAATGATTTTCTTGTCCTCAACCCATTAAGACAGGGCTCTATGGACCACCTTCTCGAAGACCTTGCTGATACTCGGAAGGAGACTTACTGACCGAAAATTTGCCGGGTTAGAGGTGTCTTTACCCCTCTTGGGGATTGGTTGCACCACCGCTGTTTTCCAGTGCACTGGATAATATGCATTATTCAGTGCATTGTTGAACAGGATGGTGTACCTCTCTACAGCCAGTGGTGGAAGGTGCCTAAGCACAACATTGGATATACCGTCGGTTCCCGCGGACTTTTTTCTTTTCAATGATTCGGAGATCATCTGGAAATCCTCCGTCGAAATGAACATGGTGTTAGCCTCTTCACTGGCGACAGCATTGTTTGCCATAAAATCATCATTGAACCTGGTAAAACCAAGGTTCTCTGATCGCCAATGATCTATATCATTTTGAAGGCAGAAGTGATGAAGTAGGACTCTCTTTTCCAGGTCGCGGTTTGGGCGAATGCTGTCATTCACCGTATACACTTCCTGGAATACAGCTCCAACTGTCGCCACCTTCTCCTGGGGATCCTCGATCACGAAGAAATCATCAACCAAGACGGCGCTCTCGGGATCGATGCTGACTGTTCGTAGCAAGCGTTCATTGTCTGACGTTCTCGGAAGCTTTACGTTCTGAATGTCATTCTGATTGTTTCTCCGAAATATTTTATTTATTTGCGGGAACATACTCGCGCTGTTGGATCTTACAGCACGAATTCTGTTGTTCCAATGCAAACTTACAGATATTCTGTAATTCTCTTTGATCAACTGTTGGAGATTTTTAATCAGTGACTTCAGTGTCCTGACCTCCGAGTTTTGTCTGTTGGTAAACCGCCTGTACAAGAGTTTGAGTCTTGTTAGGAGTCTACTTTTTTGTCTGTATAGTGCGTCGATTGTCGCGTTTCGGTATACGTTTGTGGTATCGTGCTGTCGTTTCCGTGGTATCGTATTGTTCATTGTCTGTTAATGATATCGTCCATTTGTTGGAGGTACCTGTCAATCTCGTTGTTTGACAGGTTCCTATTAGACGGTGGGAAGGAGGCGCTCGAAGTGAGCGCTCTCGTCAGAGAATTGACGAAGCGTGTCCAACACGCCCTACTGTAATCATAGGGGTACGTTTGGACGTACTCTGCCATTTCCGCGAATCCGTCTGGTAATTTGATTACGGCGCTTAGTCCGCAATGGTCACTGTCGTATACGAAGCTCCGTAGACAGTTAGTAGACCATTCGTTTGTGTCAGCCAGTCTCAGTCGAGAGTCAAGCAGCATGAGATCCAGATAGGAGCCGCTCCTAGCATACGACGGACTATCCGTTTCGAGTATTTTGAGTCTGTACTCTATGCTTTGCAGAACCCACCAATGGCTTAGTAGGCTCCCCCTAGTGTTGGGAATGTTATTTTCCCAATCACTATGTTTGGCATTTAAACCACCGGTCAGAATGTATAAGTTTTCTACTGAGTTTAGGCGCAGAGTCCGAAAAAGTGTCTCGAGTTCTGCTATGGACCATTAGGTTGACGTGCTTCAGGTGCATAAGCTGATATAAGGTACATTCTCTTTCCATTTAGGAGAGGAATGCACACAATACAGGCCTCTAGCACCTGGAACCTCCGCACTTCACTGCTATATATAGTTTTATATTTAAAGTTATTTCTAATAAAGATCGCAACTCCCCCGCCTCGTGTGGCGTTGGGTCGGTCTCTTCGAATCACTTTATAAGAATTGTGCCGGATTTTGTGCTTTTGGCTTAGCTTTGTTTCGCTAACCAAAAGTACATCGGGGCTTTCGTCCTGCAAAAAGTTGAAAAGTACAGCTCTTCGCTCAATCCTAATCAGTGAATTCACATTCACCGACAGGACCTTTAAGGGACTCTCTACCGGCGTACCCATCACGATTCAAGGGGCGCTAGGCCCGGCAGAAGCGAGTAGATTCTGTCCACTCGGGTCGTCTGTTATGGCCGATCTGCCCTTGGATGGCGAGCAAGATCGAACGCAGGCCCCCCTCGGTCTACGGTGCCTTAGTAACAGTCACTGGGGTGTAGTAACAGCCACAGGCTTTTGTACCGTCTGCCTCATACCTGCCGCCATTTGGGCGTAGGTCATTTGGTGTGTGACGGCTGATGTTTGTGAGCGACCTGCCGGACGTTTCTCCTCAATCTTCTGCTTACGAGCCAGATTTGATTTGATGTCTTGGAACTTAGAACATCCCCGATAGTTTGCAGGGTGGCCCCGGTTCCTACAGAGCACGCACTCGAGCTGTTCCCTGTCCGCGACTTTGTCTTGAGTCAGATCGCATTCCTCGTTCTTGTGGTTCTTTGCATACTTAACGCATCGAGGCTGCATCTCGCAGTTCCACGCGGCGTGCCCGAACCTTTGACAGCGGATACATTGTAAAATGTTCCCGTGTCTTCTTAATTTTTCCCATTTTACAGACTGGGATGCTAAGGAAGTGATGGTCCTTAGCCTCTCCAGTTTGCTATTGGGTGCGAGCTGGACCAGGAAGAATGGTAACACACGCTTCTCCCGTCTGGCCCGCGCCGTGGTGAACGACTTGACTCCCATGAATTTGAGGTCGTCGCTCTCGAACTCTTTGAGTTCTGAGAGCATTTCCTCGGGGTCGATAAGCGAATACACGCCTTTGAGGAGCAGCCTCTCGCCCTTGGGGGTAAATAAAAAGAACTCAGTGGTGGTCTCTTTTAATAGTTCCTTGACCCGCTTGTGCTGCTCCAGTGTGTTACATTGGATAGCATAGCGGTTCTCACCTAAACCTTTAAAGACGAAATTGCCAACACCAATAACGTACTTATGTTACATAAGTAGAATAATATTTCTGCATTTACGTCCATACTCAACGAAAATTTAGTTTTTTTTTTCTTTCCTTTTTTTATTTTAATTCTATTTTTTAGAACAAAATTACCCTAGACAAAAATGCTTAACACTAGCTTAAATAGAAGCTGACATAAAATATCTTAAGGTAGCTCTAAACGGCGAACATGTTCACTTAGTTTTTCTCGTGTAGGGGATGATTCGCGAACAGTTCGAAGTTGGCGAAACATTTCGATTTGTTCGTGTTGGTTGGCTTCGATGTTCGAGTTTATTGAAATTTTCACTGAATTATTGCGCAGTGAAATTACTCTTTGGGAGAAAAAAAGTGAAAATTATAAAAAATAAAGATAAGTGCAACCGTGTCCGCCATGTAGGGAGTAACGCAAACCAACAGATTCGGCGAACATGTTCGCCGGTTACCTTCACTGGCCCTGGATAATTTAAAGCAAACAGAACAACTCAAGACTATGCCTTTCGGCCTTACGATTAACTAATAATAATTAAATTTATTTATTTTTCTTTTTGTATGGGGTGGCGTTACTCCGTTACTCCGTATGCAAAAGCCGACAGCGACGCAGAATTCAATAGCTGTTACGAAGCCATGTTTTTCCACCACGAATTCAATAGAGCGAAACTGCAGAAACTACCCTTTAAAACCTTCGATGGAAATTCTCCAATTGGCTATTTTTTTGGGAGCAATTTAAAAGTGCAATCCACGACAATTCTAACCTCAACATATCCGAGAAATTTAATTTTTTCTAATCAACATTAAAAGGCGATGTCAAAAAGGCCATCGGTGGATTTGTTCCTACGGAAGAATGGTACGAATTAGCTATAGCCCTCCTAAAAGGAGAGTATGGCAACAACCCTTCTTCAGGAACAGTATGGCAACAATGAAAAGCTGATCGATAAAGGCATTGTCAAATTGGTAAATTTAAAGCCACTTCGCGACCGCTCTAACCTTGCTGGATTTAGAAGTATTTATAGGGCTGTAGTACTCGTTCGCTCACCGATCTGAAGGTTCCTTCGGATCATTACACAATAATGATTTTTTTTTTCTTTTTTGGAGGCTTCTACTATCTGTTGGAGCACTCAGACACAAATACTAGTCCATTGTACTACCAGACAGACACCTTTCTTCATTGTATTTTCCCCGTTGTCCGGAGAAAAATCAGGAGGGGCTGCAGTGATGTAGAGGTAAGAGATTTGGTACACACCACCTCGGCCCCAAGGGTGCGCCATCGTGCGCGAGCGAAGGCGGGACAATCACAGAGAAGGTGTCTGCTGTGTTATCCTCCTCGCAACATGCAGCACAAGTTGTCGTTTCAATGATGCCAATCACGTAGATATGCCTTAGTGAATTTAGTCTTCCAAATTTGTTCAAGAAGCTCTTGGTTTCATGCACTAATTTGGAATTGAATAGAGGGTTGGACACAGCTTTGAATGCAGCTTGGCTGTCACTGCTTAGGGCATGGCACATATTTACCGAGAAGTGCAGTCGAATGTTTACGCACTAAAAAAAATTCCAGCGCCGGACTCCCGCTCAGTCCTGGAGCCATCAACCGATGCATATGAGATTATCGGTCTTATCATTGCCGTGTAGATTCAGCGATAGGCCCCATTCAGCGATAAGCCCCATGTTTTGTCAGCGCTTTGATGCTTTGATGGTTTTGGACTCAATATGCTTTGATTTAAGAAGGTACTTAGATTCCTTGGATATCGCGATGGGAATGCCTTTTACCACCAGCTGAGTAATGCCAGTATTTTTCCTCCTTCTAGTGAAGAGAACGACATCAGTTGCGCGTTTAGGCGAAGTGCTTGCGGAACCCAAATAAGCGCCGTGGTACAGTGCCCGACCCGCGATCGGAAGGTCGCCGGTTCGGATCCCCAGTTGGGAGTGGAAGTTTTTCGTGTGGGTTTTTTTTTTTCTGTTTTCTTTCGTAGAAGGAGGAGATGTCGGTGGATGGCGGGGGAAGTCCTCGTACAGAGTCGGAATCGTATGATTTCGCAACACCGGCCGCCGTCATGAAAAGGCGCAAAAGTGTAAGCGCAAGGCCTAACTCAATCAAGCGCCCCTCTCTCACCCCTTCGACTGAAAAGCTGTTAGCCGAATCGAGGAAAGGGGCGCTATCACCGTCACCATCAACATCAGAGGCATACCAGCAACAACAACAAAAACAGCAAAATTCCCCTCTGGAAGTGGAAGTTACCTAGGGAAGGTCGCTACACTGGGGACAACAACCCCTTTGTCGTCCTTTCAAGTTCGTCTACGGAGGAAGAGCTATGTGAACTCGAGAAGGAAGAGCGCGTACTTCGTGCCATGTTAAAGGCCGTAGTAGATAGACTCTCGGAGATGCGGCAGAAGGAGAGAGAGCAAGCAACAACCTCCCAACCGCAACCGCTTCAACAACAATCAAATCAGCCTCAGCAACAGCCGCAGGAAAAGAAGCAGCAACAACAACAGCAGCAGAAGCGGCAAAAACATTAACCGCAGCTAAAGAAGCAGCAACAACAGCAGCAGAAACAGAAGCAGCCGCAGCAGTAAAAGCAGTCGCAGCAACAAAAGCAGCCACAACAACACAACAATAGCCGCAGCAGAAACAACAATAAAGGCAGCAGTAACAACAACAGAAGCAGCAACAATAGACGAAACAACAGAAGCAGCAACAACAGAAGCAGCAACAACAGAAGCAGCAACAACAGAAGTAGCAACAACAGAAGCAACAACAACAGAAGCAGCAACAACAGAAGCAGCAACAACAGAAGCAGCAACAACAGAAGCAACAACAACAGAAGCAGCAACAACAGAGGCAGCAACAACAGAAGCAGCAACAACAGAAGCAGCAACAACAGAAGCAGCAACAACAGAAGCAGCAACAACAGAAGCAGCAACAACAGAAGCAGCAACAACAGAAGCAGCAACAACAGAAGCAGCAACAACAGAAGCAGCAACAACAGAAGCAGCAACAACAGAAGCAGCAACAACAGAAGCAGCAACAACAGAAGCAGCAGCAACGTTCCAAAGAGAAGGTGCCACCCATCCTTACTCACACCACGGCCCTACGCGAGACAATAGACTTATGTAAGTATGTTATGGGTGTTCGCAATTTTGTGTTAGGCATAGGCGCTATGCTATCCAATGTAACACACTGGAGCAGCATAAAAGGGACCTATTAAAAGAGACCACAACTGAGTTCTATTCATTTACCCCCAAGGCCGAGAAGGCTGCAAACGATGCTCCCCAAAGACGTGTACTCGATTACTGACCCCCAGGAAATGCTCTCAGAGCTCAAAGAGTTCGAGAGCAACGACCTCAAATTCGTGGGAATCAAGTCGTTCACCACGGCGCGGGCCAAACAGGAGTAGCGTGTGAGTCGCGATCTTCATCAAAAACACTTTTAAACATAAAACTATATATAGCTGTGAAGTGCGGAGGTTCCAGGTGCTAGAGGCTTGTATTGTGTGCATTCCTCTCCGAAATGGAAAGAGAATGTACATTGAATCAGCCTATACATCTGAAGCACTTCGTTGTCATTGCAGAGCTTGAGATACTTTTTCGATCTCTGCGCTTAAACTCGGTAGAAAACTTTCATATTCTGAAAATAAAAAAATCCGCGGGATGTTGTGCTCAGGCACCTCCCACCAGTTGCTGTAAAGATGTACACCATCCTGTTCAACAATGCACTAAATAATGCATAATGCAGTGCACTGGAAGACAGCGGTGGTGCACCCAAGAGGGTAAATTGTAACCCGGCAAATTTCCACCCCTTGACATATATATCAGAGGGTGTGCACTGAAAACTATTTCTCGCCTAAAGAGGAATGGTCTTTGGTACAACTCGCAGTGGAGTGAAAGTGTACTTGAGAGAGAAATATCCTACGATCACTGTCTCATGGATATGCCCTCTGACGCAATGACACCTGCCATCCTACTGCGCTGTAACTACACAGTCACATTTCCTTGGCGTCAGGACTGGCTTTGGCCAGACACTGAACCTGGAATAGAATGTCTTCGCATCTTCACAGATGGCTCCAGGACTGATCAGGGATCCGGCGCCGGAGTTTTCTTCGAGCGCGAAAACATTCGACTGCACTTCTCGTTAGGAAAATATGCGTCTGTCTTCCAGGCGGAGATTTACGCAATCCCAATGGCCATGCACTATGTTGTGAAACACAGATGGAGGGGAAAGAGCATATGTGTCTGCAGTCACAGCCAAGCTGCACTCAAAGCTGTATCCAATCCTCTGTCCAACTCCAAACTAGTGCATGAACTCAAGACCTTCTTGAACAAAATCGGAAGACTTAATTCACTTAGGCTTGTATGGGTTCCAGGTCACTCTGGAATCCCAGGAAACGAGATCTCCGATGAACTCGCTAGAAAAGGCTCAGAGGAGAGTTTCTCAGGGCCTGAACCCGCCTTAGGTCTACCAGCTTCAATGGTTAAATCTGACATCAATGACTGGGTCTTTAACGTACACAGTCGCAGATGGAAGGAATATCCAGGATGCAGGATGACTAAGCGCGTACGCCCTGACGTCTGTAAAAAGTCCGCAACATTCTTCTTATCCTTAAGAAGAAATGACTGCAGAAGGCTAACGGGCGTCATTACGGGCCATTACACTTTTGCCAGGCATCTTTACGTGCTTGGCATCAGTGAGACGCCTACCTGTGCTGCTTGTTGCGAGGAGGACGACACAGCGGAACACTTTCTCTGCGACTGTCCCGCCTTCGCTCGTGCACGGTGGCGCACCCTTGGGGCCGACGTGGTGGGTGCCGAATCTCTTAGTTCAACATCACTGAAGCCCCTCCTCACTTTTCTCCGGACAACGGGAAAAATACAATAAAGACAAGGTGTCTGTCTGGTAGTACAATGGACCAGTACTTGTGTCTGAGTGGTCCAGCAGATAGTAGAAGCCTCCAACAAAAAAAAAAAAAAAAAAAAAAAACCCGGCAAATCGCCGCCGATAAGTCTACTTCCGAGTATCAGCAAGGTCTTCGAGAAGGTGGTCCATAGAGCCCTGTCTAAATGGGTTGAGGATAATAAAATCATGCCGGATAACTATTCGGTTTCAGAGCGGGGCAAGACACTATTCATGCCGGGTCGAAACTTGTATTGGATATCCGATGGAACAAATGCAAGAACCAATGCACGTGCCTGTCTGATTGACTTGGAAAAAGCCTTCGATACCGTATGGTTAGAAGGTTTTTATTAGAAGCTCAGTCGGCTGGGCATAAGTAAACCACTGCTATATATGATCTTTGACATGTTAATAAGTAGAAAGTTCGTTGTGAAAATTGCCAACGTGGCTGCTACTTAAACATTTGATATTAACAATGGACGGTGAACTCGCCGATACAATTTAGCATTTACTTCAGTGATCTGATAGCTTCTCTTCACCTCTCAATCGATTGAATTCTATCAGCTCGCCATTAACAGAATCGACCAGATAGCCGATTTAAGAAACTCACAGGATGTAATCCTCGTTTTCGGAGACTTAAACCTTTCTCATCTTAAAAAGACCCAAGCAGACGATCAATGGTTTTATACTGCCACCAATCCCACTACTGCCAAGGAATGTCTTTTCTTTGATCGCCTAGCAGATTCAAACCTTAGCCAAGTTAATGGCGTCTTAAACTACATGGGTAGACAATTAGATCTCATATTCACAACTGATCCCCTCAACTCTTCTGATTCACTTTGTTCCCTTTTCCGTTCAACCATCGATAACTTCCATCCTCTCCTCCTCCTTTCCTTTTTTCACGATTCTCCATTATAGAACAATTCCCCTACAGTTCTGGCCTCTTACGGTTTCCATAAAGCAAAAATTCACCAAATCAATGAATATCTTAAAAAAGCCCCTCGCAATTTTGATAACCCAACCGTAAATGGTGCAATATCCATATTCTACAGGGAAATATTTTACTCTATCTCTCTTTACGTTCCCGTTTCACAACGCAAAACTTTGTCCACCTCCCCACCCTGGTACAATCGCAGACTCCGTTCTCTATGAAACAAAAGAAATAAGCAATGGACAATCTTCCTTCGTACTCAATCCTCTAATGACTTTTCTAACTACCTGGGCAGCTATCTCCACTTTACCGCCCTTCACAACTCCCTCTATCAACGCTATTTAACTTAAACGCAAACCAATCTTATAAACGATCCTAAGTCCTTATTTAAGTTTGTTAACTACAAAAGAAAATCCTACCTCTCTCTCCTTCTTCCATGATCAAACCTCGAATGACCCCAATATTCTTGCCAACTTTTTCGCCACCTTTTTTAAACAGTCTTTCGCCGACGACTCGTTTGCTCCAGACCTCTCATACTCCAATTATCTACCGAATTTTTCCCTTGGACCATTTCTTCCACGCACAGTCGATGTCATCGAAAACAAATTAAATCTACATAATGATGAATTCACTCCTGGACCTGACGGTCTCCCTGCCATATTTTTAAAAAAAATGCTCCCCAACCATCTCACTCCCTCTCTCGAAAATCTTTAGTCCATCCCTATCCCTAGGTGAATTCCCCCGCTTATGGAAAACCTCATTTATCACCCATATACACAAAAAAAGTCCGAGGAACGTTGTTAACAACTATCGTCCCATTGCCAAACTGTCACATATACCCAAACTGTTCGAGAGTATTTTGTACGAACTGTCACATATACCCAAACTCTTCGAGAGTATTTTGTACGAAACTCTAAGTTTTCGCTGCAAGCCTTTAATCTAGACAACACGGTTTCCTCAAATGCAGATCCACAACCACTGACCTTGTTGAATTTGTGTCCTTTACCCTATCAGCCTTAGAGATGGGCAAAGAAGTCGACGTTATATCAACCGATTTCAGTAAAGCTTTCGATAAAATCTCCCACAGACTGATACTCTTCAAATTGTCCTCCCTTGGCTTCGACCCCATTTCTTTGAAGTGGATATCTTCTCACCTGGAAAATCGCTATTACAGTGTTCGTTTTAGATCTGCCTTTTCTAACCCCTTTTTAGCTTCCTGCGGTGTCCCCCAAGGCAGCTACTTAGATCCACTTCTTTTCGTTCGTACCATAAACGATCTTGAAATGGTGATCAAACATTCCCATATCTCATTATATGCCGACGACACCAAGTTCTTCAAGACCATTTCCTCCAGTCATGACTCTTCCCTTATTCTATCTGATCTCAATAGTTCTGGTGTTCCAAAAATTGCTTAGAGCTTAAAATTTCCAAATGCCAATCAATTACCTTTTCACGTAAACGAATCAAACCTCCTCCTCGTCTCTACTTCTTCAATATTCAACCCATCTCCACTGTTCAAGTCATTTGCGATCTTGGCATATTATGTAACCAGTAGCTAAATTTTCGCCCACACATAAATGAGATAATCCTTAAAGCTAATTCTGCACGTTACCCGATATCTTTACATAACCTTTGTCCGGACCCCTCTTTGAATACGCCTCTCAAGTGTGGTCTCTTTATCAACAAACCCACATTTCTAGAATCGAGAGCATCCAACGCCGATTCCTACGTTTGGCTCTTCCATGTCTCTACTGGTGCAATCCTTTGATTTTACCACCCTACCAAGACCGCCTTAAACTAATCAACATGAACACGTTGGAAGAAAGAAGAACTGTATCTGACATTCTTTTCATCCATCGGCTTCTTTCAGGTACCATTGACTGCGCGACCCTCTACAGCTCTGTCTCTATCGACTCTAACCCCCGCAATGTACGAAATCACCCACCCCCGTACTGCCTATGGCTCCAATGAACCCATTTCTCGTATGCTGGGAAGTGTTAATTCGAATCCTTACTTCGATTTCAACCTCAGCACTCCATGCCTAAAAATCCACCTTTTTAACCACCCTCCCCTCTCTCCCGTTCTCCCTAGCTAATAAGTTAAATTAGATTAAGGTTAGATTAAGATAGCTTGAATTAAGTTCAATAAATGGGGGTGTTTGGCCCCACGAAAATTTAAATTCACCATTCAATAGCGTAGGCAGACGATTTAATTGCGTACAGATCAGGTCCAACGATCGACGTCATTTTTACTCTTCTGCAGCGTGACTTCGGAAAAATTCAGCAGTATTGTGTGTGATGACTGGAAGTAGGTTTTCAAGTTGAAAACCAACTTTCAGAAATCAGAATCTATTTTATTCAGAACGCCTTTGTCTACAGCCTTTCGGTACACTAGAAAAAATTGGCGCAGGTTTTCAAATTGTGGACCGGACGAGCATCCACTGGCGAGACAAAGTGTAGTCAGATACCTTGGGATCGTGCTAGGTCAGTATCTATATTTTGACAAACATGCTGCTCTGGCAAGGGCCCGGGGCGTTTTTGCTCTGAAAAGATGGCTGTTTCATAGCAGTCAACTTGATTCTAGAGTGAAGGTAATCTGCTACATGGCCTTAATCAGGCCCATGGTTGCCTATGGATGTCCCATCTGGTTCAATGTGAGAGCCAGCTTAATGGAAAGGATTCGGGTGTTTGAGAGACAATGTCACAGGACCTGACTCGGGTTACATAGGATACCTGAATCTGAGTCATAGGATACCTGAATCTGAGTCATAGGATACCTGAATCTGAGTACAGGAAATTTTACCCGAAAGAGGTCCTATACAATAGGGCCAGGATTGTACGGTTGGATAAATTTCTGATAAAACTGATTCGAAGGCACGTTGCAAGAGTAATGATTTCGGTCAATAACTTGATCTTCGGGGCTTACTATCACAACTACCTGTACCACGAGAGGTGCGCCTTAACGGCTTTGTCCCACCATAGGCATTCTCCTATTTAGATCAATGTGGGCTAATCCAAGATAGATCGGCGGTACCGCTAATCTTCCACGTAGCCCGCAATTCCGTGGAACGACAGTTCCTCCACGAACGTGACTCGCCCGAGCGCTTCAGGTTCAGAAGGTCGAATTCACACCGAGATCGACAGCACCAACGTTTTTGGTGGCTGTATATATATATATAATATATATTACGTATATCTTTTTGTATATATATTGTAGTTAGGGTAAGCTAGTTTTTAGTTAGGTTTAAGTTTTATATAAAAAATAAAAAAATCAGATGCAAAGTTTTTTTTTTTAAAAATCATATATTTTCTTATGTTATGTTTTTAAGTATTTTAATTATTATGTATAAGTTTTTTTTTACCGAAAGGTATAGTTTAATCTGCTTAATTTAGAGTGTCCGTGTAGAGCCAGTAAGGTATTTATAAGTCAGTTAAGCTAGTTTCATCATTTTTGTCTAGCGCGTAAGATAGTTTTAAGAAATTAATAATAAAAATGAATTAAAAAAAAAAACAAAAAACATCTAACGCCACCTGTGCTTTGAGACCAACACTCGCTAAACATGAGCCGACAGAGAGAACAGCAACATCATCCACATAGGACTGGGCATAGATTCCAGAGGCATTGAGAGCATCGAGCAGAGAGTCGACCACCATGCACCATAATAGCGGCAACAGGACGCCACCTTGCGGCAGCCCCTGTTTACTCCAGACTTGACACAGGCCTGCATCAGCGATTAATGTCTTGTGCACAAGCATTGTTTTTATTCAGAAAACCAGTGCTTCATCTACGCCATGCCGTCTAGCAGCGTTACACATGCTGTCGAAAGTAGCGTTATCAAAAGCTCCCTCAATGTCGACGAAAATGCCTAGTACGTACTCTGTCCTTTCGAGAGCGCATTCAATTCTCCCAACTAGATTCTCAAGCGCAGTCTCGCAGGATTTTCTGCGCTGATAAGCATGTTGCATGTCCGAGAGAGGATGCATTCGAAGGGCAACTTTGCGCACGTGCAACTCTACTAATCTTTCAATGCTTTTCAGCAAGAAGGATGTTAGACTGATTAGTCTAAAACCCTTGGCGAGTGAGTAATCTTCTTTCCCTATTTTGAGAATAAAGACCACTTTCACCGCGCCCCAAAGAATAGGTATGCAGGCAAGTGCCAGGCTAGCAGTGAAAATTCTTTTCAGATTAGGAAGCAACTGTCTAATACCTTTTTGCAGCATAACAAGGTATATCCCATTAGTGCCCGGCGACTTGAAGCCATCAAAAGATGCCACAGCAAATTCAATGGCCTCAGTAGTTGCCACGCGTGACGCAAGATTCCAGCTACGCCGAGTTGTTTTCATCGTTTCAGTCGCAGTTTCAAATGGGGAAGTGTGCAACGATCCGATGACAGTCTGATTTCCCGGGAAATGGGTCTGAAACAGTAAACTAAGAGTTTCTGCTTTAGACTCGGTGAAGGTACCATCAGACTTTCTGAGTACATTCAGCTTTGTCGACTTTCCTCGCTTGAGAACATTAACCAACTTGCTGGTCGCGCTCAGGGATTTGATCTCTTCGCAAAAGGACTTATAGGAATAATTTTTCGATTTACGAATAAGCTTCTTATATTCATTAAGCTTCGATCGATATTTATTCCAGCCATTTCCGAGTTCGATTTAAGCGGTCTCTCAAGAGACTTCTGGCTTCTCTGCGAAGACATTGGAGCTCAGCGTTCCACCAGGGCACCAATTTCCTGCTGGAAGGTTTTTGACAGGACATGCGAGTTCGAAACAGTTGATGGCGCTGCTCACGTTATGATCCGCATCCTCCACAAATTGCTTTGTTCTGAGTTTAGGCACGGTTGAGTGGATTTCACAAGTTCCTCTCTGAATCGTACCCAGTCCGTTTTCTCGGATTCTGCTTGGACCTATGATCTGACAACGTAACATCTGGTAAACTCCTTCAGTCAGTGATGGCCTCCACATGCTTATTAGACAGGGTGAGGTCAATCACTATTTGCCGTCTCGCCGTCACAAAGGTTTGTTGAGAGCCAACATTGTTGATGTCAGATGAAAGAGTGAAGTTGAAAAGATGGCCCCCCTTCGAGTTGCATTTGCTGCTGCCCGAAACAGTGTTTTGAGCATTAGCATCGCAACAGATGATAAGTCCAATCCTTCTGGCTTCACAGTACTCTACGAGTTCGGAAATTGCCTTCGGTGGCGGAGGCAGTACCGAGTCGTAGGGGAAGTAAACAGACGTCACGACGAAGTGTTCTATTACTCCGTGCGCTTTGTAGTTAACTCTAACAGCCACCAGATTTTGTCCACAGAATTTACCAAGTTTTATTGCCGATAGTGTGTTGTGATGAGACAGACCCTAGGCCTTTCGGATCGCTCATCATAAAGAATCGTGGCATCACGTATACCACCAAGACCACACAGGCGTTTATTTCACACCCATGGTTCCTGAATGGATACAATGTGATGATTTGTAATACTGCATACAATTCTGCTACTGAGAAAAGCGGTAGAAGCCTTGCAATGCTGTTGATTAATCTTAGTAAAAATCATTGATTTAGACTGCGGAGCAGGTTCCATCCTTCGACTACTTGACATCAAAATGAAATAAAATCCTACTAAAGCCGAAGTAGGGATGTGAATCGTACGTGAATTTCAGGGTCTCGACAGAGCCGTTGTCCAATCTCACAACCAGAGTTTTCTTTTCTTTTCTTTTTTTAAAAGCCCTTACTCTCTTTGTAAGAACAGACAAACCAGGCCCTCGTATCAAGTCTCGGGTTATGCGCACGTAGTCGCATCAGCACATCGAGCTTATTGCCCGTGAATCCAGCAGATGGCGCGCGTTCATTTTGGGAGACTAACTACCTGATAGATAGTTCCCAGGGGAGGGATTTTCGGCACCATGCTGCTGATCCAGGCAGATGCTTGCTGTGAGGAACAGCTCACCACGAAAGTACCATTCTTCAGAGCAGACTAGCCTGAATAGAGAAGCCTCTTACTGAAGCTAGCTCCAGTAGACGATCCTCGCACTGTTGGCGATTTGCGCTTTTCAGAGGAGATGGCTGCCTCTTTGTAGGAGAAGTGCTTGTCTAGACTCCTAACGGTGTGTGAAGTGCCCGCCTGGGTCCTCTCCGTCTTCGATTTTTGCTTTGATCTTTGTTAATCGCCGCATCTACCTTCGGACTCCGATTACCCGCCGCCAAGTCGGAAGAGGGGACATCAGGTTCTCTCTCCCCAGCAAGGTTGTCCCCGGCGGCCGTCCTCCCTGAACACCTCCAGCTCAGTCAGGTTGGGAACCTGGTACGTTCTTATTGGGGATTTGATCGTCACCAATAAGAGAAAATGATTGAAGCGCATGCCGAAAGTGCTGGCATGTTTGTGCCTCGTGCAGCAGCCTTCACTAGCCGCCGACGCTTTCTGCGCTGCGCGCCGCCAAGAAGGGCCGCAGATCAGAGGGTCGGATGGGCTTCGGTAGGGGACACCTCCGCCGATCTAAAGCTCTTGATTGCTTATCCCAGATGTTATCCTTCGTGCCTTCGACTATGCCATCCTCTTTGCACGATTTTCGGGCACTCCTCTTTCTCCTTCTTTTTTGGCACTTAGTAGTACGTCTCAATTCTGGGGTTACTTAGCGGTTTCCCGTGCCGCACCATCGTCGGTGTCGCCTCTGTTGGTTGCACCACTCATGCTCACTCCAATCAGGTGGTAGGTCAATGAGCCGCAGGAGTCGATCAAAGAGATCGCGGGTGCCACCTTGAGTACTTCCATCCATATGGTTATCCGTGTTAACTCGAAATTCTCCGGGTCTTAGTACGAGGTCATTACCGTCTTAGGCCCTTCTGCCACGACAAGGCGCCCGAAGAGCGCAGGAGCACAATAATGTTAAAATCAATATTTCTTACTCGCTTCTGCCGGGCCTAGCGCACCTTGAATCGTAATGGGTACGCTGGTTGAGAGACACTTTTTTCCTGTCAGTGAATGTAAACTCGCTAATTAGGGTCGAACGACTGAAATCGAATGAACACTTTTGGCTGGAGATTTAAATGCCAGACATAGTGTTTGCTGAAATAACGTACCCATTACTAGAAGGAGCCTATAAAGCGATTGGTGGGCTATGCACAACATAGACTACAAAGTCAAGTTACTCACAACGAATAGTCCGTCGTATCCTATGAGCGGCTCCTATCTGTATCTTATGCTGCTCAAACGAATGGTCTACGAACTGTCTATGGATCTTCACATACAACAGAGACCATTGCGGACTTAGCGCCGTAATCACAGTACCTGAGTCGTGTCAAGACTCGAACCCTTGTATAGACAGGCAAAACTCGGACGTCAGGACCTTAAAGTCGCTGATTAGAAATCTCCAACATCTTATTGAAGAAAATTACAGAATATCTGTGAGTTTGTATTGGAACAACAAAATTCATGCTGTAAAATCCAACAGCGGAGAAATAATCAGAATGACATTCAGGATCTGAAGCTTCCGATAACGTCAGATAACGAACACTTGTTACGAACAGTCAGCATTGATCTCGATAGCGCAGTCTTGGATGACGATTTCTGTGTGATCGAATATCCCCAGGAGGAGGTGAGCTATCTTTGAGGAAGTATTTATGGTGAATGACACCATTCGTCCAAACTGAAAATGTTCAGTTTAATTACCTATGTGCTGACAATGCGTACATAGCACGATTACGCAAGGTAATGCAGCAGCATAACCATAACAAGATTAATATTTATTGGGTCAAGCCAACGACCTATTGTATTGTACTAACGCTGTATTACCGCCAATGACCGTAGTTTTTATTGTAAATATAGCATTTATTGTAAATATAAGGATAAACAATATTGTATAAAAGAGGTGAAAGAATAGAAAATAAATATAGTATTGATTAACAATAATACTCGACTATCAATCAATTTAATTGTGAACAAGCTCAAGTACTTGCGTCACACACAATTCAAATATCAAGTTTATGCGCTTCATACGTTCAGAAAAACGCTTCTGAGCATTTGGTGACCCCAACGTGATTCACACGGATCAGATCAAATTAGCCACAAGGCCATCTTTGTCATTAAGGTGAAGCAGACAAGACTGATCAACATCTACTGCAGTCGATTGCTCCAGAATCAAGATGACAACATTTGAAGAACATATTGTGGCACAGTTGTTAACTGGGCAAGAAATCTAGTGAATATAACCTACTTCAAAAAGGACTCTTAGACAGGAAAAGGCTGTAGAGAGACACACCATCTGAGTACACGACATTTTACCCTAACGAGGTCCTATACAATATGGTTAGGATTTTACGGGTGGATAATTTTCTGATAAAGTTGATTCGAAGCCATGTTGAGAGAGCAATGGCTTCGGTCAACAACCTGATCTCTTGGGTTTACTACCCCAATAATTCGTATCACGACAGGGTGCGCCTTAATAGTTGCCCCCCCGGAGGCATTCCTCTATTTAGATAAATGTGAGCCAATACAGGATAAATTAGCGGCTCCCATTATCTTCCTCGTGTCCCGCAATTCCGTAGAGCGGCGACTTCTCTACGAACATGATATCGCGCTCTCTGTGCCGGAGCGCCTCAGATAGGGGAGACGTTGTCTGACGGCTAAGGTAGGTTTAGATTAGGATACGAGTGGTGGTATAGTCTTTAGGGTTAGTTAGTTTACATAGAACAAAAAAATCGAAAAAAAATTAAAAAAAAAATGCAAAATAAAAAATAAACAAAAAAAAATTATAAAACATAAAGTAAAAAAAAAAGATACATTTAGTGAATGTATATTATGTTTACATATAGAGAGCGCCGTGGCGAAGTGGCTAGTGTGTCGGCTGACGCGTGATTAGTCAGTTCGGATCCCGATAACACCAACGCCATCGAATGATTATTTCGCGGCTTCTCTCCTCAGCGGGATACTAGCAATACCCCCTTTGTACACTGGCCTTGAAAAAGCTTCACGACTATCGCTATTCGGAATCGGCATTAAGCTTTAGGTTCCGTTCACTTGTTTGAAAAACAAATAGCACACAACATGAGTGAATAAAAGAAGCTTGGCTCTGGCTCTTCATGAGCTGTAACGCTAACTCAAGTGTCTGTCTGGCAGTGTAATGAAGACAGTATTTGTGTCTGAGTGCTCCAACAGATAGCAGAAGCCTCCAACAAAAAACAAAAAAAAAATGTAGACATATTTTCTGTGTTGTAGTTAAGTTAGATTAAGCTAGTTTTAGTTAGTTATGTTTTAGATAACAACAAAAAATCACTATCAGATGCTAAGTTTGAGTTTTTCGGAAAATTTTCTTTGCTTTTACTATTCATTTATTTTAAGCAAATTATTAGTTTCATTTATTTCAAGTAAGTTATTAATTAAGTTGAAAGTCAGTCTTAAGATCGTGATCTGTCTGCACAGGGCCAATAAAGTAATTTTAATTAGTTAAGATAGTTAAGCATTTTTCTCTAAAATAAGTTAGATATAGGAACAGAAATAAAAACAAAAGTTTAGAAAAAAAATCTGCACTTCTTCGTTGCTTAACCAAGTCTTTGCGCATCGATTATTATCGGCAAGCGGAGCGTGTTGAGGATCCATATGTCGAACCTGAGTGAGTCAAACTCCTCTCGCTCTCTCCTCCACCAGGCGACGATGTAAAAGGAATTCTTCTGTTCCTAAAAGGTGAAGTCGAGTCTATGGACAGAAGCGATATTGTTATCCCTTATACGAAATGAAAACTCAGTGCCCATCATCTAACAATAGCTGTAAGTCTCGTTGCAATGAGCGACAACCGCACATGTCTGTTCTGTCAATCACAACGACACACTGTAAATAAATGCAACAGTAAGATAACCATTGACGAAAAAAGACAAATTCTTAGAAAAGGAGAAACATGTTTTCGCTGCGCTAAACTTGGCCATATAGCAAAAATCTGTAGAAGCTGCAAATCACTTATGTGTGCTAAATGGAGAGGGTGACATACGAGTATGTCTTCGGTGTATAATTCATCTAGCTCGCTCGTCAAGACACCTGTTGACCGTACAAATTTTATAAATTTAACTAAATCTTGATTTGTCGATAAACTATTTGGTGCACCATATCTTATCGAATTACTTTCTGTGAGCGAATTTTTCAAATATTATATTTGAAATTAAATAAAACAGAAATAGATCGATTAATTATTCCTTTATTTGTGGCTATCTTTATCTATATTGCATATTCTATCAAAACTTGAACTAAACCAATGTTCCGTTTTTGCAACACTCAGTCAACATATCTATTGTTCGTGTTGGCATTATAAAATAAATAAAAAGATTTTAATGAAGTTAATTTCAAATTTGATATATGCAAATTAAGCCTCAATTAGCACTAATGTGCCATCGTGCCATTATCGGTTTTTCGTAACTTTCCCTCGCTTTGTTGAAAGTATCACTGAATCTAGCTTTCTTCCGTTTATTTTTGACAACCACTTTTTTGTTTTTTTTTTTCTTTAACTTAAAGTTTCCAACTTTTGTGACTCTTTCATACAATTGCTATTCATACAACACAATACAAAGTATACTGAAACATACGAATATATTTGATTCTGGTTGTCTCGTTAATAACTTTGTTAACTGGAAATGTCCCTATTTAATTTTAAATAGCCTAATCTATATTTGTAGATGATATTTCTTACCCTTCAATTATACCCACATAACTAAAGGGGTTCGATTGCATATTGTCAACGAATCTACTAAACTATATTTTGCTTTCTAGAATACTTTCAATTTTAAAACCTGATCAGTTTAATAGTTTAAAGTATTTATTCTCTATACGCTTCTACAGTTACTTAAATATTGTTAATATTATACATAAACTGTTTGTCAATTTCCCTTTTTTTTACGTTTTCTATGGCTTTGGTTTTCTTTTCTATATTTTGTCGGAAGGTGGATACTATGTTTCTAATTTTTATTTTATGATTTCTAATGTTGTTTACTACTGTGAAGCTGTTTTTGTGTTATATTCAATGGCTGCCATTACAAACATGATATGGGCAATTGTTAGGTTATTACTGACCAATTTTATTCTACCATGAATATAAATTACAAGCCCGGTGTTGTTTTTAATTTAGTCACTACCATTGTTCGACAGCAATTCATTAAAACGATTCGCTCTACTGATGCAACTTTCCTGCGTTTGTGCTCGGTCATTTGCTAGCTGCAACTACACTTTCGGCAATATCTTTAACATCGTGCCTTGCTCTGAGGTAGTAGAATTATTGTTGTAATTTCCCCAGAGATTTGTTACATTTATGGTAGGTATACTAGGATGCTATGCATTTACTCTAGTTCTTATGTGCTTCTTAATGTGTATCTGAGATTTCCAGATTTCTGATGTACTCCATCGGTGATAGGTTCGGCTCAAACTACATTGAAGGAAACTAGTATTTTCTATTCCTACCGTACACAGTGTTTACAATCGACTTCAAATTATTGTCGGGACAATGTTTTCGAGTAGAGTAAACTGTAACACGTGCAATCGATCCAATTGTTGTTTAATGTGGCGGTTTTGATTTTGATTTTGACAATCGAATACAGAAAGCTGCATTTTCTTTTTTTCATCTTTTGTTTATATTGACAACATGTTTTCTTTTGCCTTATTTGATTTATTTTTATTTTTTATTTTTTTATTGATTTCATGATAAAACGGTAAAAAATAATAAGATTTAAAAAAATATGTAATACAATATTTGGTATTAACAAACGTTTTAGCACGAATAGGAGCATACTATTGTCAGAAGGACAAGTGGCGAATGCAACATTAATCTAAAATAACAAAAATTTCATATGTACATACATAGATGGGGTAGATCATATTAAAATACTCTAAAATAAAAATATGCATAGTTAGAGATTATAGACAAAGAGTAACATACTAAGTCATTATAGTAAACAAATTCTCTATTTCTCGAATATTAAATGAAAAAAGCCATGTTCGCGTATTTTTTAAAAACGTTGACGCTTTTCTTTCGTATCTAATAGTAGGTAATTTATTAAATAAACGACAAGCAGTTACAAAGTAAAACCGGGAGTAAATTGCTTTGTGGATGTTGGGAAGGGAACCTTTACAAGATTATTTGTGTCAACGCGTAAATTGTAGTCACCATACAGTCTGGCGGATTTGAGAAAAAATATTTTAAGGACTTTGAAACAGTATAAATGTCTTATTGGAAGAATTTTCAGGCGCCTAAATAACTCAAAATTTGGCGTTCTACGATTAACTCGACAGATGATTCGAATCGCATGTTTGTTCAATAAGAGTTCGATTTTACTAAAATGTGTACCGCCCCAGCACAAGATACCGTACTGAAGTTTGGATTTAAACAAGTGATCATAAACCAATGTCAAAACTGCTGCATTACAATAAAGGCTAAGATGATAAATTTGCCGAACGATTCTGTTGGAATATTGCTTTTAATATGCAGTATGGTCATTCTAGTCTAGCCTAAAGTCAAATACCACTCCTAAGTACTTAAATTTTATGACCCTCTCTATTATGAAGCATCAGAATTGCCAGTATCATCAAAAGTAGGCAAATTTTGTCTTTTGCAGTAACCATCCCATAAGCGAATTCTTAAGCATCTAGGTGAGTTATATCATAATAGCAAATCTTTTGGAACTGAACTCATAACGTTAAAAAGCATAAATTTCGTCTTATCACTAATTAGTAATTTATGAAACTTAAACCATCTTCGTAAAGTTTCTAGATCAGAGTTCATATCAGAAAATAAATCGGGATAATTACACTGCGTTACACGATTTTGGTACCCTCTTAACTGATAGCTGGAATGAGTATGGAATGAGTCATAGATTAAATGTTCCAAACAAATGTGGTATCCATCACGTCTAGTTTTCGAGGTACAGTATCGGACAAAACATTTGCAACTCGAACAGAAACTAGGAAATTTCATAAAATTCATAATTTTTTTTATTCCAAAACATAACGATCTTAACATATTTTTAAAGCTCTATATTCAAGGAAAACAAAAACATATAATTCATAAAAATCCAATAAATATATCTTAAGTTACAGTAAATTATGATAAGAAACTTACATTTCTCTCGCGACAAAACAATTGCAACTAAAGTGACTGCAATGCCCAACTGTATATTTACCGTTACATCACAGTTGTTTTCCATTATTTCTGAGTTGCGTCGTATTAATCACATGTCAGAGGTACATTGCCTGAAGGCGTAAATATTTTTACACAGAGCAGACCTCAAGTGTTCCTGGAAAATCGTAATAAGGGCACCTAATAAATTTGGTGATGCCTTAAGGCAGCGTATTGTGGATGATTTCGCATCAGGCATTTTTTATGAATTTTATGAAATTTCCTAGTTTCTGTTTGAGTTGCAAATGTATATGTCAATTTTTATTTCTACAATACTACGCTCACTTTAGGTGTGAAAGAAAACGTTTACCGTTATCGATGCGTGGAACTTTTTTATTGCTTTGTTTTGCTTAGTAATCGTTTCTCTTCGATAACGACATCATCTTTGTACATATTTATTTGAAAATCCAATATGAATACTGGACTAAGTGGTCGTCGCAACTGCTTATTTGCACCAAATAAGTTTTGTTACGTTTGCGGACAGTATATTGTGAAATCACAAACAAAAAATGTTTCCGAAAAAGCGAGAAGTTCATATTTACTATATTTTGGACGTGCTATTAATCAAGATAAACCATGGATACCAAAGTTTTTTTGTATTTCGTGCTATGCTACTCTCATATCTTGGTTAAACGGGAACAAGACGTCAATGCCATTTGCCATTCCAGCTTTATGGCGTGAACCTAGTAATCATCTCAATGATTGCTACTTTTGCATGACTGACATATGTGGTTTCACATATTTAATTTAAGAAAATTAAGCATAACATAAAGTATCCTGACGTTCCTTCAATGTCGAAACCAGTGAAGAAATGCCTCCTCCTTTACCTCCCTCCAAAATTGAAATTAAGATTACAGAAGAGCCAGATTTGCTAAAAGTTGTAGAATATAATGGCGGAAGCAGTGAAGATCCTGAGTTTTTACCTTCAACAAGTTCTCTTGGCCGTCCACATCTGATAAATCAAAATAAATTAAATGATTTGATACGGGACTTAGATTTATCAATTAGGTAAGCTGAATTACTAGGATCAAGATTAAAAGAGTGGACTTTTTTGGCTCCTAACACAAAGGTAACTGCACAACGAAAGCGAAACAAAGAACTGGTTTCATTTTATTCAAATTTTGAAAACATATGTTACTGTAACGATATAGAAACTTTGATGAGTGAGTTGAACATTCCTTATGAAACACAAAACTGGCGTTTATTTATTGATGGTGCTAAAACAAGTCTGAAGGCGGTATTGCTGCACAATGGCAACAAATATGCGTCAGTACCAATAGCATATTCAACTGTTTTAAAAGAAACATATGATAGTATGAAATCAATATTAAATTTAATAAAATACAAAGATTACAGCTGGAAAGTATGCGCTGATCTCAAAGTTATTTTGCTCAGACTACAGGGTGGATTCACTAAATACTGTTGTTTTCTTTGTATGTGGGACAGCAGAGCCACAGAAAAGCACTATACTACAAAAGTATGGCCAGAAAGGTCCGAGTTTGTTTGCGGAAAAACTAATGTAAAACATATGCCATTGATAGATCCTAAAAATGTAATTTTACCACCACTCCACATAAAACTTGGTTTGATGAAAAATTTTGTCAAGGCTTTTTATATTTAAAGGCAGTATTTCCAAAGTTAAGTTATGCCAAAGTCAAAGAAGGAATATTTGTGGGACCACAAATACGCACATTGATCAAAGATCTAAATTTTGACAAAAAGCTTACTAACAAGGAACTCGATGGGTGGTTATCACTGAAAGCAGTTATAAAAGGGTTTTTAGGGAACCACAGAGCCGAAAATGCGGAACAGCTAGTTAACGACATGTTAAAAGCATACGAAAAATTGGGATGCAGAATGTCATCAAAAATTCATTTTCTTCATTCTCATTTTTCTTTCTTTCCATTTAATCTTGGTGCGGTCACTGATGAGCAGGGTGAGAGGTTCCACCAGGATATAAAGAAGCTTGAAGAACGATTTCAAGGCCGTTGGGACACAACTATGCTAGGTGATTACTGTTGGCGTTTAAAACGGGAAGATCATTCAAAGCACAATCATTTATAAGATGATTTTTTTTTCGATTTTTTTTTTACCTAAAGGATGAACTTATACTTAATTTGGCACATTCTTACGGAAGGAAAATGAGACGTGATGGAAATAAAATGTATGTTTTATAAACGAGGGGTATAAATAAGAAAACATGACATTTCAAACCGGGTACTCAATTTTTTTTTTTCATTTGTAACGCAGTGTTATTGTTGGAGTAGGATAACGCAGTGTCGCCGGCGAAAGCTGTTTCATTGCTCTTGAAAGATTGAATAAATAGTGAATTAACAAAAATTCAGAATAACGTTGGCCCCAAAACGTAAAACCTATATTGTACAGTTTATTAAGTACCAAGATTTCGCCACAAAATTTCAATAATGCATCTTCGGCAGATCTACCACTTCTAAAGCCAAATTGGAATTCGCTAAAATAGCTATTTTTTTTCAAGAAAAGAAAGCACTCTGAATTTAATACCTTTTTCCAAGACTTTTTTTTTGACTCTTGAAGAGAGATATGTCTATAATTATTAATAACAGAGGTATCTCGTTTTTTGTGGAGTGGAATCACGATGGATGTTTTAAGAGAATCGGGAAAAAATTCCTCTCTCAACACTCCTTTATATTTATAAGGGTGAGAACATCTGAGATTAGATATGAAATATTTTTAAAAACATTATTCGAAATATTATCTTGCGAACATGAGTTAGTAGATTTTAACGACCAAATGATTTTGTTTAATTCTAGTGGAGTAAACTTTTTGAAGAAAAAGCTATGCAATTGAAATGTCTCCTTTTATTATTTAAATGGTTAGCGATCTCTAAAGACTCAGTTAACAGCTTACTGTTTTTATTTAGAACTATGTTAACGTTAGATTTGTCATTATTCAATATCACATTAACAACTCTCCATTCCTTTTTAGTGTTGCCAATGCTCGCAGCCAATGAACTGAAGTAGGTATCCCTACAGAGGGCATATTTTTTTATAATAGCTCTTAAGCTTACTGTTGTTTACGTGTCTGGCAACACGATTACGTAGGAGGTTTTTCTTTTTAATTTTCGACAGTAAAGTGGGAGTCATCCAAGATTTGATGCAAATTAATTTATTGTTTTTTTTCTTAATTTTCTTCCTACAGTTCGAAATATAGAATTGCAATTTACTTAAAAACATATCGAACGCAATAGAAGGATCAAGTACCCTATAGATTTCATCCCAAAATTCAAAAGTTAAGGCCCTTCTTAAAACATTATAATCAATTTTATAATTTTTCCTAGCAATAGCTTGTTTAGATCTGTATACAGGGTTGTTAAGCTGAATAGTAGTTAGGCAGTGATCAGTTAATTTCAGGTCGTATATTGGTATATTGCTGATTTATAGGTATAGGTAGTATAGGAAAATATGATCTAAGCATGTGCTAGAACCCTTATCTACTCGAGTGGGTTGTGACAATAAAGATTCGAGACCAAAAGAAGATAAAGTTGACAGATAGAGATCGGTGTCTGATGAATTCGTTAGGATATCAATGTTCAAATCTCCTAGGAGCACAAGATTTTTTGAGGTTTGCTTTTCAAGAAACTCAGAAATTTCTTCCAAAAAGACCTGTATTGAATAGGCATGTAATCCATAAATTCAGATAAATAAAAAACGGACAACAGAAATTGCACATTCTACACTTATAAAGTCAAAACTAACTAAATTAATATTAGTGATTTCACACGCCAGGTCATTTTTGTAAAAAAACGCGATACCATCAGATGAGTATGAGTCATTACAAGTAGCGGCGAATATAAAATTGGGAATAATCTGAAATCTCAGAATTGTATATCCAGATCTCAGAAAGGAAAATCAAATCTGGTAAATGGTTTAAGGATGCAAGATGCGAATGGAAAGAATTAAATTTGTTCCTAGGCTACGTATATTTTGATGAATAACAGAAAATTCTGAGAAAAAATCGTTTGAATGCTCTATACAAAGGCAATTTAACTTATAAAAGTAAGACGATTTTGAAGTACTATCATTTGTATTATTAAAGACCGGATCAAAAAAAAAATTCGGATAAACTACAATTGGACATTATTAAGAATAAAGGAAAAAGAATAATTAAATATTAATTTTAGATATATCCTCAAAACTAACAATTTTAATTACTTTATCACCTTCTTTTTTTTATAAGCACCGAAGAGTTTCTCACCCAGCCATATTTGCATTTTCGGTTGTACTTTAATTGCTTTGTCTTCTCCAATAGAGACCTAGTGTAGCGAGCAGCGTTCCCACTTAATTTCTTCCAAATTGTAGTGAATAGCTACAATCCGTAGTGCTTCACAGTAAATTGAAGTGGTAAGCGAAAATATTTCTTTTCAAAGTTTATTGTAATATAGTATGTACATTTATGTATTACATTTTTTTGTGGCATTGTTAAAGAATTTGCCATCAGTCGTTATTTGTATGTTGGGCATTTGAGTTGCTAGCAGCTTACAAAATATTCCACTGAACTGTTGAGTGAAATATAGCTGAATGTCATTGTGATATACATACATATGTAGTTGCATTCAGATCACTTTGAACAGATTCTGTTCGAAATATTGAATCGTTACAACATTGTACTACAATTATTGCATTTTTTTTCATTTATATGATATTATATTTTTTTCTCAAATCGTAGTGTTTTGGAATTTTTCGTAGTGGCGTAGTGAAAATATTAAAAAGTAGAAAAAGTGAAGTGAAACACTTCAATTGTAGTGTAAGTGGGAACGCTGGTAGCGAGTAAGAGAATCATTAATGCCCATATCACAATACTGCATTTGCGTTGGCTTCGAGTGACGTTTAACATTCAACACAAGGAATTCAATGGGTCATTTTCAAATACTGTCTCTGCGTTGGCGACCTTACGATCATTGAAACATGAGAGAAATAAGCGAAAAATGAGAGAAATAAGAGAAAATGAGAACGAGAGAAAAAGCAACCTCACGTAACCAAAGTACACAAAAGTCAAACATGTTGGAAATTTTAGTGCGTTGGAACAAATGTGTAGTAAACAACCACCAGAAAGGTGTTGGTTTTTTATATTTGTGTTGAATGTCACTTGAACGCATGTTTGGAGCATTTCTCTCGTAACGTAGGAACACAATTCACTAACGCAGTATTGTGATATGGGCATAATGAAGACTCTGTGGCTGTTGTTGATGGATATACTGCTGCCGCTTCTCTTGGATAGATCATCAAACATGTTTGAAGACAGTTTCATTTTCTTGCTTCCAATTGTGTGCACAATTTTTTCTTTACGCGTGTACGAAGAGAATTTGACATATACAATGATCGATGCAACATTTTTTTCGTTGAGTCTTCTTGACGTAACAGTTCACAATTTCATCAGCATTGATCTCTTCTCCAACACGAACTCTCACAAGTTCCATAACTTTCTCTTTAGCGTTGGCTTCACCTTCATTTCCAGAAAATCATCCTTCATATTAAGAGATGCATTGGTTTCTTCAAAATATTTTATTTTAGTTAGTGCTTCTATGATAAGCTTTTGCACTTTCAATATTTCATTGTGTAGCGTTTGAAGTGTAACCGTTTGTACCAAAGAGTTATAGGTCTCGTTCGAGGTGGGATATGGCGAATGAAGATCATTGGAAAATTCGCTACCTATCGGAACGAATGATGACGAATGACTTGCTGAATCCGTGGGTTGAGTAATGGGCGAACTATCAGCCAAGATAGAGATTATCCGCAAGGAAACAGAACCGTTGCACTTGTAACTTTGTTTACGCTTTTCAAAAAAACTCTATATCTCTTTTTTGAAGTTTTACATATTTAGCATGAAAATATTGGGAGCGATGACCACACACAATTTGTCTAACGTTCATGGGCCCTTCTGTTCTTTTTTCTTCTTCAGTTATTGGGAGGTTCTTTTTTCGCATTGGAGGGAACCGTTCTATTTTTAAGGCTTTGTCGATATCGCAATCCTTATAATTTGCTGTAAGACACCCACTACATAAGGCACATTTTGCTGGGCCGTCGTTTGATATTATATGGTAGTCTAAAATCTTGTGGGGACCCGCGCATTTTACTCATAAAGGCCATTTGTACAATAAGGATACTTATTATTTTTTTTTTTGTCACTCATGACTTTTTGTTTTTCCATGTAGTATATTGTGTATATTCATGACCTTGTGTTCTTTCTTTTCGAGTTCTTTTTTGATGTCATCTGTGTCAGCGGAGTGGTGCATATTTCTTTAAATCCTCTTTATTCTATTGGTTTAAATGTGAAGTACTTTATTTCTTTTTTTGTAGCTCTTTTTATGAAGGCCGTGTAGTGTTGGGAGTCTGCTGGTTGAATTCGAACTTCATTGTTCTATAGCGCTTACAATTCGAACTTTTCCGACTTTACTAAGCGCTGATAAGTATTTTGATACACTCAACACCTTGTACATACGTAGATTGGAGGAGATTTGATGAGTCTCTTAAATTGCTTTTTGCTAGGTTGGTCGGTTTCTCCTGCTATTTCGTTTATTGTGTTATTGTTGTCGTCCATACTGAGTATGTCAAAACGGTTCGATGAGCGCGGCTCCTTGGGCTCGCTCAGGGAGTAGTTTAAAGTTGTCTGGTTTTTTTTTTAGGTTTCTTTTGAGAACTATTGTTTTCAGTTAATATATTTGGTGGTAATCTGTTTCTTTTTTGACTCGTAGAGATGTGGTTTTAATAGCCATATTGCTAGTGGCTTGGAGAGGATTGGAAAAACTTTTGTGTTGGTAGTGATTTGAAGGAACTTAGGAAGTTAATCCTCCTATATTTTGATCACAATAGGGAATCTACTTGCTGAGCTTGCCGATACACCTATTTGTCTCAAGAGACGGATACCGCGGCTAAAAACAACTAATATGTTTAGATTAAATTCCCAAATGCAAAACAAATGTTGCAGAGTTATCGTCAATAAAAAAGAAAGACTAGTTGGGAGCCCCAGAATCTCTCGACTTCACTTGCTGGTTAAATAATGTTAACAAAAAGTATAGTTACCTTTTGCTCAGGATCAATGACGTTTTCTCTGCAGAAATTTGATTGTGGACCTTTCTAATAATACCATTTGGATTGGCTAGCATACAGCAGAAAACAGAAATGATAAAAAAGAAGACCCCGAAATTGACCCCGTAATCCCCGTATACCAGGAAACCCTGGAGTAATGTGATGGTCGAGCCATCTTCGATAAAAGCCCGATATAAAAGTTTTATAACGATGGAACACCTGCAAGATCACAGGAGGTGAATAGAAAAAAGGGATGAAAGGAAACGAATATAAAAGAGTAATATGAAATATAAAACAGAGAAAAGAAGATTTATTTGACGAACATTTTAATAAATTAAACGCAACAATGGGTGTCAGGGGTGGAAGAAACTTCTTAAGTGCTGGGAAAAGAAAACAAAAAAGGACAAGTTCAAGTTACCGAAAACTGAGACAAAAACTCAAAATGGGCTGAAAATTAGGAAAACTAACACTAGTCCAGTTAAAGAGTGAATGAAATTAGAGAAATCTCCATACTTCGGGCTAGAAGAAAGAACTGGTTCTTCGTTTGGAGAATGCCATCGTAGAGGAAGATGGGGATCCAGAAATTGTTCTGATTGACGTCCAGAAGGAAGAATATATGAATACGCCTAACGCCATGATAGCATTGATGAAGCTGTTCACTGACAAATTTGATGAACAGATTAAAAGTCTAGAGGAGACCAAGAACTCGCTAAATCTAAACCCGTTGAGCCGAGAAACATTCTCGAAAACAAATTCCAAGCGATCGACAAGTAAATGAGACCATTGAACAGAGATTGGAGGCCGTCGAAGGAAAGGTTGAGAAGAAGTTGAAGGAGTTCACGAAAGAACTAGAACATGTGAAGAACCAGAAAGTTCGAGTAAGTACCATGGAGAGTCCGAAAAGAAAGGAAATGCAACCCCCCAGACTTTGATGGCCAATATTTAAGAAACCATTCGAAGCTGCTACTTTTACGAATAATTGGGATGACAAGGATAAGGCGGTTGCACTAACACTTGTGCCTAGAGGGTCAGCTGCGGAAATGCTACGAATTCTTTCAGAATATGACCATTGTGACTATGGGTGTCTCATAAAGGCCCTGGAGATTCGATTTGTGACGACCACATGCAGCAAGCGTATAGGGACCAGTTACGCCAAAGAACATAAATGAAGGGCGAGACACTTCAGCAGTTACAAGCGGATGTGGAGCGTTTGGCTCACCTCTCATCCCCGAACGCGGACAAGGAGATTATCAACGAAATGGTAACGGAAGCCTTCACCTAGGTCATTACTGACGGTAAACTTCAAATGGCAGTGCGGATGGCAGGAAAGAAATCAAAAGCTGAGTTTTTGGCTTTTGCTCTAACGATGAAAGCAGCGTACCAAGTTTCCCAAGGTATTCATCGCGTAAGGGAAATAACCACAGAGAAATGTTTTTGCCAAAGAATAGATGCTGAGCGCCGAAAAAATAAATAAGGTATGCTAGTTGCTCGGGATTAAGAAAATAAGGAGGATACCTCTCCATACGCAGTCGGCTATGATGGTGGATAATTTCAACAGGACGCTAAAGGATCATCTTTGCAAAGTAGTGGACGACTATCAACAGGATTGGCATCGACACGTTCCTCTCTTCTTACTGGCCTACCGAAATGCAGTCCACAGTTCGACGGGCCATACCCCAGCCGAAATTATTTTTGGTGATACTGTGCGGTTTCATGGCGAAGAAAAGTTTGGTTCCCCATCTACTGAACTGAGATGCGCCGAATATTACGTGGAGGACCTTTGAGAAATAATTTTCGACATCCGTCAAAGAACTCAAGCAAAAATCAAGATAGCGAGCGATCAGATGAAAACCAGGTACGACACCAAGGCATCGGCACAGGATTTCCAGGAAAGTGATTTGGTATGGCTGTACAATCCCCATCGGCAAAAAGGAAAGTCTCCTAACCTGCAGCAAGACTGGGAAGGCCCCTTCGGCATTATCACACGAATCAATGATGTAGTTTACAGAACTCAGAAAGCTGAAAACGTGCATCTGGATCGCCTGCATCGGTACCACAGAAGTAATGATGATGCTCTTGTTCGAGGCGAACAAGCTTAACGTTGGAGTAGTGTATGATGGAACACCTGCTAAGTTAAAAATAACACAGAAGGTAAATAGAAAAAAGAAATGACAGGAGACGAATATAAAAGAGTAATAAAAAATATAAAGAAGAGGAAAGAATATTTATTTGACGAACGTTTTAATAAATAAAAACAGCAAAACAGCAAGATAGCTAGACAGACACCTAAAGGAAGGTGGTTTAGAATGCAGCTTGTAGCTTGTGGTGCCACGTTTCAAACTACATGAAGTTCTAGCTATAATGCTTGGCGGAGTATCCGAAATACAGCTGGATGTAAACAAATCACGAGAACAATTTTACAGGCCTAGTGTAAGAGATGAGCTTAAGCAGTACTGCCAAAAGTGCTGGTGTAGTACCATAGGACCAAAAAAGATAGTTAAGACAGATGAAAGCTGTAGACTATTGGATGAAGAAACACCACCGTCTGATTACTGACTGGTGCCTGATTGCTAGTTGATGAAACATCATAGATGTCGCTTTGTCATTTACAAAGATTCTAGATTCGTTATTTGGATATAATCAATCGTAGCAAAGTTAAAAAGTGGATATTTGAATTTCGAATTTGAAACGAAGCGAATTTGTTTGTGCCTTTTCTTTTTGATTGTTTTACCCTTAAAGCTAAGTGTTTATGTTTGGGTGCTTATGTACTTATTCATATGTTGTTTGAAAAGTTAAATTTAGTAAAGTTCACATTACTAAATATTTATAGTTTAAATTCAACATTATAGGAAATGAAAAAATATTATGGATGCCGTAAGTATTTCAAAATGTGAAGAGTTTTTTGAAAAAAAAATTGATAGAATTTAAAAGTTTTTTTTTGTGTGTAGTACAGATAATCAGTGATTTGTAAAATGATTAACCTTCAAGCAGGCGCGCGACGTCGGAACGACCGCACACAGTACCCTTTCGGTTATAACTTTATTATTTCTCGCCAGTTACGATACCCATCCTTAGTAGCCTGTCACTGTTTCAGTGTGTACGACATAAACAGCTAACCCCCCCTCTCTGCGTGCGTGCGTAGATTGCAATAGTTTGAGTCAGGTCGCAGTCGTCGAAAGCACCTCACGCGCCTGACGTCGAAGAGGTTACATGCGACGCTTAACGCACTATATATTTTGTTGGCTGTCAACAAATATTTGTGAATTAAGTGTGTAATAGTGTTTTTTTTTTGCACAAAATGACTCGTCGACCGTTAGCTGAAAGTGATATATTGGAGGAAATACATCGAGAAGATGAAGAAAGTGAATCAGAGCTCAGTGATAAAGGTTCAGAAATTCCCGACCACCTAGTTTCGGATTGAAATCAATCAACTGAAGAATCATGCAGTACGCATTCAGATGAAGAAGATAAACCTCTTTCAGATAGAATCACATATTTTACGGGACGTGACAAAGTAACAAAGTGGAAAAAGTATAACAAAAGTCTTGACAATATGTATATAAAATCTAAGCCTGATAAATATGGAATAAAGCTTTATCCACTAGTGGGTGCTGCTACATTTTATGTCCTCAACATAGAACTTTATGCCGGCAAGCAGACAGAGGGTTCTTACCAGTTGAGTAATGATTGGAGAGTCTAATTTTTTTTGACAGTCTGTGTCCTAAGATATTGATAATACATTTGATTACGAAAAAATAAATGATTATTAATTAATCAGTGTTTTATCTCTCTGACATACCCTATATCATGCCGTTACGAATTAGCGCGCGCCCGCTTGAAGGTTAAATAAAGAATGAAACTGTTCTTTCGTGAAAACAAGAAACTCTTTTTTTTAAATAAATTAAATATTTTTAAATATTCAATACATAAGATCAAATACAGGCTGTTTTTTGTAATGTCAATTAACACCGTGACATCTATGATATGTACATACTTGTTAAAATGCTGTAAAGGCTTTATCGAATGTACCAGAGAATTAAAAATGGATGGATTGCATTGTATTTGCACCCCTTTCACCGCAGACTTCTTATGAAGACGGAAGGGCAACAAAATTGGAGCTCAAATATGATAAGCAAAAGAATAACTCTTCAATATTACTTTCACTAAGCCATTGAACTGAATGCCATCGAAATCATCGGCACCATTGATTTTAACCATTTCTGAATCGAAACTTCGGAAGATACGTAATCACGACGTACTGTGGAATTGTCGATTTTTTTTAGTATTCCTCCTGTGATTATTTTGTACGTTCCGCAATGGAATTATTTAGTTTGATTAAAGCAGTGAATGTTATCGTGTATTGTTGCATTGTAGATCGTGAAAAAAGTTACGAGTTCTTTCGCAGTATTTAGCGTAGTCTTATGTATTTTGTCAAAGTATTTGTGGCGGAAACAAAAGCCTAAAAAGCTATCCCCCCCAAGACAAAAGTTGGCCGACAATTGGATTTCGAAACCGAAGAGAATTGCTATACTGACTGAATAGGATAGGTTAAAACAACATCTAGTAATAATAATAATAATAATAAATAATTCTTTATTCTTTCCTTTCATTTGTACAGAGGTTTAAAATAACATTTAACAATTAAATATAAAGGAAAACAATAAAATATCAATCCTTAACATATGTTAGTGCGGAATGACACTACTGATAATAAACTGAAGTGGGGAAGCATCGGTTACTATAACAATACTAGATAATCAAGATTAATATACAAATATAATAATGTGAGCAAAAAATACAGAATACCTTACATATAAAACAAGCATATTTGAAGAAAAAAGATTATTGACTTGTGTAAAGACATTAACTTGTGCTGATAACTAGTATAATAGATCTCGCTTAAGTAAGGATTCCAGAGCATCGTAATTTAATGTGAACAACCAGTCTTTTACTTTTCTTAAGAATAAATTAAGATGTACGGTTTGTCGGACAGAAAATGGTAGCTTATTGTAATGTTCAATACGGGGCTATAACAGTATAAAAGTGACAAAAATGACTATTGTGAGCATTTGGGACATTAACAAGATGCATACTATTTACACGGAGATTATGGATTCGATTACTCCTACGGGGAATATTACCACTTTTCTTAAAAAAATCTTTAAGAACTTTAAAAACATAAAGGTGTTTCAATGGTAGAATATGTAGGTTTCTAAATAGGGGCCAACTATGAGTCAAGCGATTTTTTTTACTAATGATCCTGAGTAAATGTTTCTGAGCTAATAACAATGGTCTTAAGGAATAATTATAAGAACCCCCCAGCTTGAGATGCCATATTGTAATTTAGAATGGGCAAGGCCATAGTAAATTGACTTTAACACCTCGGTTGAACAATATTGGTTGATTAGATACATTTTGCGCGTGACTAGTAACATGTGCGATTTGATGGATTGGATATGTTGTTTCCGATTTAGTTTATGGTCAATGAATACTCCAAGGTACTTGAAGTGACTTACTGATTCAATGTCGCAACAATTCTCATAACAAGATGAACAAAATTACATTTACCACAACTATGCACAGGTAAAGAAAATTTTTTACAATCATAAGAATGAAAACGAAGGTTATAGTTATCAAGGACATGGTTTGATATTTTAAACGACAAGAGTTTTGTTTTTTCACTAACAATTAATTTATGCTCAGCAAACCAAAGCCTTAAGGTTTCTAGATCTTCCGAGATTTTAGCAATACATTCATATTCTGAATTAAATTGGTACGTGAGGGTTATGTCATCCTCAAAGGCAGTTGAGACTCCATTCAAATCAAAGAAGGAATTAATGTAAATTAAAAACAGCAAATGACCAAGAACTGAACCCTGTGGTACATCATTCTTTAACGTACGTATGTCACTGAAGTTACCATTTACATTAACTCTTTGTTTTCTATCGAGGAGGTAAGATGTAAACCATTTATGGACTATTCCTCTAAACCCAGCATTTAGTATTTTTTTTAACAGAAGGGCGTGATCAACCATGTCAAACGTTTTCGTCATATCAATGAAAAGAGCCATGGTTGGTTTATTGCTATCATATAAGTGGCTCTTAGAATAGCATCCTCGGTAGACAGACCCTTTCTAAAACCAGACTGATTTTTACTAAAAGAAATATTTTTATTTAGGAACGATATTATTCGGGATTTCATCAGTTTCTCAATTATTTTGGAAAATGATGGCAATAGTAATATCGGTCTATAATTTGACATATTATTTTTATTACCTTTCTTAAAAAGTGGTATAACTTCTGCACTTTTTAAGTGTTGAAGAAAACAACCATGCAGATCAGTGGAAAGTGTCTGCATAGTGTTGTCCGTGAAATTGAGGGCTCGCTGAACTTAAAAGAGTTTACAATGGCAGCCTTCCTCGACATAGAGGGGGCCTTCAACAATGTAAACACAGAGGCCATAACAACAGCTCTTGAGGACATAAAAGTAGACAAATCCATTGTAATCTGGATTGAGAATATGTTGAGGAACAGAATTATCAATGCAGACATTGGACACAGTTCTATAAGGAAAGTGACAACTAGAGGCACACCAAAAGGAGGAGTTCTCTCCCCCCTACTGTGGCTTCTTACAGTCAACAAGATCCTCAAATTCTTTATGGAAAAAGACACAAAGATCATAACGTACGCGGATGACCTGGTTATCTTGATAAAAGGTAAATTTCTACCAACGTGAACTAATGGAATCTGCGCTGAGTGAACTCTCCTCGTGGGCAAGACAGAACGGTCTGAGAATAAACCCCCAGAAAACCGAGCTGGTCTTGTTCACCAGGAAAAGGAAAATTCCGATATTTGCTCCCCCAAAGTTAGAGGGCGACCCACTCAAACTCAAAGCGGAAGCTCTAAGCTCTCCTGGAAAAGGAACCTGGAGGAAAGGATGGAAAAAGGATTGAACGCTTTTTATGCATGCAAAAAGACCTTCGGAAAAAGATGGGGCTTGCAACCGTACATCATTCATTGGATGTACACAGCAATCATCAGACCCATTTTAACTTATGGGGCCCTAGTCTGGTGGACTGCTAGCAGCACAAACAGCTATATGAACATGCTCAACAAAGTACAAAAGTCAGCCGCTGTTTGTACAACGGGAGCCATGAGAAGCACGCCGCAAGCAGGGTTGGACATGATTCTTCATCTCCTCCCCCCGGATCAAAGGCTACCCTGCAAAGAGCGCTCTCAGACTAAGAGAGTCCTCTCTGTGGAAGCAAGCCAACTATGGACATGCGGCCATACTTAAGATAATAGACGACCTGTGAAGGAAATATGGTTTTAGTAGCCTCGCAGCTACGACCGACTATATACCCCCCCAAAATGACTTCTCTCTCAGTATACCTATCCTTTTCCCCGACAGAGAAGTGGCTATCAAACGCCGTAATCAACGACCATGAGATCACCCTCCTCACCGACGGATCGAAAATGGACACAGGCACTGGGGCCGGGTTCTACTCTGATACCCTCCACAAACAGGAATCATTCAGACTCTCGGATCTGTGCAGCGTCTTTCAAGCAGAAATCCTGGCAATAGAGAAAGCAGCCAAACACCTACAGGTAGCCGATATCCCACCATCTGATATCACCATCTTCGTAGACAGCCAGGCTACACTGAAGTCAATAGAATCCTGTATAACGAGATCAAAGGCTGTCAAGAAATGTCGCGACTCACTGAAGTCCATCAGTCTCACAGAAGTCCATAAAGTTAAACTCTGCTGGGTCCCGGGCCACAGCTCAATCGCAGGGAACGAAAGAGCAGACGAACTGGCCAGGCAAGGTTCTGAAATTTACATCAGCGAAGCGGACACGTCATTGCAACCACCGATCAGCGCGTTATACCGGATCATAAACGACATAATCATCAAAGAGGCCAACTCGTCTTGGCTTTACAAGAAACGACAGCTACACGACAAGATCATCGTGGCCAGAGCTCAATGTCGGAAAAACAAAGAAGCTCCTGGCGCTATACCGTAACTCGATCCGTATGCTCGTCGGAGTGATCACAGGATACTGTCCCATTGGAACAATGCTCCGGAAATTGGACTCGGGATCCAGCGATCTCTGCCGGAGCTGCGGCGATGAGGAAGAAACTGAGACGATCCAACATCTGCTTTGCCACTGTCCAGCTCTCCAGAATCGACGCCTAGTGTCGCTAGGCCAAAGATTCTTTACAGAGATTGCGGACGTGGCTAATGCAGATATATCGGATCTTCTAAGATTCATCAAGAGCACGGGGTGGTTTCAGCCAGGACAGGTTCATTTTATGTGTACCCACACAAACGAAGGGAATCACAATGGGCCTCTTGGCCTCCGAGTGGAAGTGATGTCTAACCGGCACACTCCCCTTCTCAAACCTAAACCTAAACAACCATTTAGAACACTAAGATTGAACAGATAACATAAAACGTCCACTACATAAAAGAAATTTTTTTTTCAGGAACGAACTAGAACTAGTGACAACATGAACTTTTTTTTTTTAATGACAATATTACTTTCAAGACTTTAACAGACGAAAACGGTTGGAAAACAAAGCTGTTCGATGGCGTATAAATTGCTGATTGAACAGAACAATTACAATCAGTTGGAGTCCATACAGATGGTTTAAGTTTTTCCGAGACTTCGATGAAATATTCATTGAATTCGTTACAAATGATGGCTGATTCTGTGTAACAGCAATTATCTATCTCCAAAGTTTTTATAACTGAAGGTTGCCTAGTTTTTCCCAAAATACTATCAACTACCTTCCATTCCTCTCTTAAATTACCACGAGCACGTTGTAGCGAGTCAGTATAAAACTTGTTACGCGTATCTTCAATATTTTTGCGCACTAACTTACACAAGTTATCAAAATATTTTTTAAGTTTTTGTTTATTAGGAGGTTTATTGACTTTTTTTGCAAATTTGTTCTTTCTTTTTATTAGCTTCAAGAGCTTGTAGGTCACCCATGGTTTAATAAAGTATTTTTTTCTGACATAAAAGGTAACAAGTTAGTACATCTTTCAATATGTTTTTTTTAAAATATTGAAAATAAGATCGAATGCAATTGTTGGATTAGATTCCTCATAAACTGGTTCCCAAAATTCATTAATTAAACATTCCTTCAACAGGATGTGGTCTATGCAGTGTCAAATATGTGATCGATACAAGTTTTAGAAGTATCTGTTACTCGAAAAGGTTCATTTATCAAACTCTTAAGACCATTAGTTGCCATAAGAAACAAATAATTCTCAGTTTCATTATCAATTTCATTTATAATGTCGATATTGACATCACCAATTATTACAATTAAATTTTTTTCTCTACACGTGTTTAGAACATCATTAAATGCTCCGATGAAGAAACCTTTCGAGTATGCATGCATTCTGTAAACACACAACATTGAATAATTAACATTCATAAACTCAAATGACAATTTTAAAACATCTGCGCTAACTATATTTAGTTTTACGCAGTCAAGAACATGGTCATTTCTCACATACACTGCTACACCCCCAGCTAAATAATTGCAATTTCCGAACAGTGTAAATGCAGCGTAAAAACAGCGCTGTGAAGTTTTTTCTAAGGCTACGTATATTTTGATGTAAACAAATAATATAATTACTACCAAGAGAAGAGACTGGGTATTCACATGGATTGGGGACTAAGTACGAAACAGATTTAAGAGAATTATTCATATATTATGAAAATCTTCAGCACAAGTAATTCTTACTAGTTTATCTCCCTACTGCTTCCGCATATACAATGCCGTTCTTAGTCAATACATACTGGTAACTCTTTTCTCTCTTCATAGTCAATGCAGCATTAAACAATTGGCGGGTTCGATACGTTAGACAGTCGTTTAAGTACATTTTCTCCTTCCTCCCATGTGTGCTGAGTAATGTTGTTGTCAGTTGTGCTTTTCTTTCTTTCTTTGCGCTCATCAGTTTCTCTTTGCATTGACGTGAGGCAAATTTGACATACAGAATATTTTTTGTTAGTTTACTGCTAGTGGTGGGTGTATTATTTTGCCGTTTGGTAATGCGTATATATATATCTGCGATGCTAATTCTCAAGTCTCAATTTAGAGCAGAAACAAACGTCTTTTTGATCTCACTCTTGTTTTTAGAGCGAGAGTCTATGAGGTGATTGATTTAAACGTAAATGAAAAGTTTATTAAAATGATAACTAGCTACCATTCAACGTTATCTTGTCATATCATAATTATATTGAATTCTGAATAAATTGCTACCTTAGCCACGGTTTAAAGAATGAATAGTGGTATTACGGAACCATATGCAGCTGCTTCGGGCATTGAAAGAAATCTTCACAGTCGGTCTAAAGTTGGTTTATACTTTTATACCCCTTCATATGATGGACTTCAGTCTGACCTCCTTCCCGCCCGAAAAAATGTGTATAGTTTTTCCTTGAACATATACTTATGGCAGATGGCGGTGCTATTCTAAATATAGGCTATTAATACCCTCAGACGTCTGCAAGATGTCTAGTTTTTCCTCTTATCACTAAGAAGAATTTACAGCAGAAAACCTCCACCACTCTTTTGTAATGCACCTTAACGTGCTTGGCATTAGTAAGACGGTCATCTGTGGTGAGAATAACGACACAGCATTTCCTATTCTATTCTATTGTCACATTCAGAATTTAGATGTAACACAAGAAAGGGTAATATAGTTTGAAAAATCGTCACAGCGAAAACTATAATCATATAAATAAACATCATAATGGGATGCAGATAATGTAATTGAAATCTAGAACATGTGAGGCAAAATATCCTTCGAAAAATCATATACATATATCATAAAGAGGCAGCAATCAACTCTTCAAAATACAAATATTCAAATAAGCGGGCGGATGTTAACAGAGAACAATCGCAAATTTAATAAAAATTATTATCTGAAGGTCGAGTCAGTTTGGAAATAATCCATTGCTTATAAGACTACCCCGTCATAATTTTAGAAATGTCAAAAAATAAAAAAAAACCCTGAATACAAAAAGAAATACTTTTATATCATAACTGAACTCATATTATTGTATGTGCACATAATGATATAAAATATTTGAAAAGCAATTAAATAATATATGAATAAGACCTATAACTAATATGGACATGGATTGATCGATGAAACACGTGCAATGCAGCATATATGACAACTTTAAACTTACCTCTCAAAACTACCGAAACTACATAAAATTTTTTTGACATTAAATCGAATCTTAATTAAAATGGATGGCTAATTACGAATAATCAAGAAAAAAAAAAGAATACGTATGACTGGTCTATCTTAACTGACACCATCCAATTTGGTAGTCTGAAGTTTAGAGGCAAGTACACTTATAACGCTTTTACTATATTTTACAAATTTACGAATACAATTTTCCGGAGTTAGTCTTTAATATAACTTTCTTTACAAGTTATGCCCCACATAGAAAGTTTACGAATTTGGGAATATAATATATTATATTACATATATACATATATAGTTGGAAATTTTTTAATAGAGAAACAAAAGTTTTTTAATAGAAAAAATTATGCTTCGATTGACATCAGTCCACACTCGATAATTAAACTAATAATTAAAATAATAAATGTTCTCGAGACATAGAGCGATTTCTTTCGATTTGGAATGATGTAATGTATGCAATTTTCATCGCCAGTCAGAGTAGAATGTTGGATCTTGCGTTGGATCGGCAGTTTGTGGTCAAAGAAATCGCAATTAATCGAACCACTTTCTCCGAATTTCGAAACGATGATTGTTCGTTCATTTGGATGATAAGTTCAGTCGTAAATATTTTGTAGCTTGCGGAAAGTTTTGCGAAAAAATGCGAACTTTAATAATCAACCCTAACAACTTCGACGCATATACTTAAATAGCATATACCTTTATGGGGAAATACCGATTATGACAGATTATGCTCGTTATTAGTACGAGCCAGTAAATTGTCATAAGAGGAATCATTGTAAGCAACATATTAAAAAGTCGTGAGTCGTGAGGCCGCATGTGATAGCCGACTTATTAATCACATTATACACTTTTGTTGTTCAAGTGAAGTTGTTAACAGTTTTATTTTTCTTCACTAAAAACTTGAATTTGTTTTTTACCATTCCGAAAAAGTTGGATCTCATTTTTTACACCAAATGTAACATGTTTGCCAGTTCGAAAAATTAAAAATGTTCTCTTCTTTTTACAAGACACACTCTTTTTCTTTATTTAATTCATATTTTCTTCATTTTAGTTCATAATTCATACAAATCAATCTTTGTCTAGTCTCCCGAAGATTAATAAGTCGCAATTCTTCTTAAGTTCGCCAAACACGAAAAATTCAATACAATTTGGCACGATCTCATTTAACGTTTATTTTGCCAGAAAATGTACACTTTATTGATTTATGCAGTTATCGGTCCAGTATTTACATAAATAACCTAAGCATGAATCTAGAACCTTCGTTAAGGGCGCAGTGATAGTATTGATGTTTCGTCCCTCAGTAATTAAGATCCTATGTTAATCCTTCTGTCAATGGATGTTTTAAAACCTTACAATCAACGGAATAGGTCTGGCTGGATTTCATTATATAAATTGATGGAACTCAATGAAATAATTTAAGTGTTTTTGTTATTTTGGACATATTATTTCTATTTTTAATTTAAAGTTTTTTTTTTTACATAACATTATATTGCGAAGTATTGTTTTGATTTACACATTTATGGCATTTATGTAACTGAATATTATATTGTAAGATAGACCATTCGCAAGCAAGGCATGCACATTTCTTTGTTTTTTGTATTTTATCGTTTATTCGTCTGGCTACCGCCGGGCTGTGGAATCTTATTTTGCGGAGGTGCTCCGAAGAAAGATTTGATGTCATTTCGAACGGTAAACACTAGATACTATTATCCTTGGATCGTTCATCTTCGCTTCGATCTGAGGGATCACTAACTGTTCAATCAAAGAATTTAAAAATTATCGACGTGCATTGGTTTTATTCGTTGCACACATAAACTTTTTTGTAAATTATCACGTGTTTTTGTGTATTACCGCGACATCCAAGATGTTGTAGAAAGAAGCCAATGGCCATCACTTCGTCTGTCGTTTACATGTATATTCTCCCAACATTTGATCCATGACGTCGAGGCCAACGTTATGTTTGTTGTAAAACAGAATTGCTTGTGGCTTTCTTGCTATTCTAATTAATTCGGTGCTTCAGTAAACTATTGACAGTAAAATGACTGCACGTGATCCAAAGTTAATGGATTGTGCTAGGCGACTACGATGCGCAAGCATTTCTTTGGGAACGCACTTCTTGTTCCAACAGGTCAGCCAGTCCAGAGTCTCGAACGATTTCTACACCATTGAAGCTTGTAAAAAAGTTGTCAGCAACAACAGTTCTCCCGCTGGATTGGTACTTAGTTGTTAGTTCAATCATCATCTTCTCGCCCAAATTTACAGCTCTCTGATCTATCTTCTTTGCCTGTATACAGAAAGGGTAACGGTTGCTGGAATCACAAGCCCACCATACTTTTATTCCGTATTACGGAGGCTTCGATGGTATATATTGCTTAAATCGTGTGTATCTTCTGTAATTGAATAGTCGTTCGTCAATCGTTGGAACTTCTGACGGTGTATACGCAGTTCTCAATTGCTGATTTAGCATTGTCCACATGGATGCTGCTTAACCTACACTTTGACAGGTCACACGACAAGTCTTATAAACTAATTTATAGCCCAAAATCGGTATCGCGACATCGTTGTTCTGAATGCGGGGTTCATGTTAGTTTTCCACAACTATTCTGTATGCAGAGTATTGGTATGATTAACACCAACGGCTAGGCAAAGACCGAAATAGGCATATCAGTAACAGATTCGGAATGATGTCTTCACTCTCATATGGGTATATATGACAACTGAGACTGAGAACTCAACTGAAAAAAACTAATAACTGTAAAATTCACCAATGATCTAATTATCTGGTAACGATTTACAATCAAATACGAAATGTTAAAGTTACCAATAGTCTGTATACGCCATAAACATAGGTAATCAGTGTAAAACTTCAGGTAGTGGCATATTTTTGCAAAATATCGTAAGAGATTATTTTGTTTCTATATGTATGTAAAGGGTGTTTTTTATAGAGGTATAGAACTTTGAAATGGAATAAAACAAAGACGATTTTTTTAAATTGACATGAAATTGACTTTATTCGAAAGACAATCTTCTGACATTATAATTTACATATAATTTCTGGCATATGACCGTCACGGCTTGCGGTGAATGGGCCCAAAACAAGATTGCCGTTGATCCCAATTTTCATAAGCGAATTTTGTTTAGCGATGAAGCTCACTTTTGGTTGAATGGATACTAAACAAAACTGCCGTATTTGGCGTGATGATAATCCTCAAGTGTATGTTGAGGCACCGTTACATCCACAAAAACTGACTGTTTGGTGTGCTTTATGGGTTGGTGGAATAATTGGTCCGTACTTCTTTGAAAACGATGCTGGCCAGAACGTTACAGTCAATGGTGACCGCTATAGAGCGATGATTACTGACTTTTTCGTTCATCAATTGAACAACCATGATGTGCAGGAGCTGTGGTTTCAACAAGACGGCGCAACATGTTACACAACTTTATTTATATTATTATAATAATATTATATATATAATGTCAGAAGATTATCTTTCGAATAAAGTTAATTTGATGTCAACTTAAAGAAATCGTCTTTGTTTTATTCCATTTCAAAGTTCTATAACTCTATAAAAAACACCATTTATAATGCACTAAACAAAACTAATAATTTCATGACGGACATATGTATGTATGTAGGTAAAAAGAATTTTTTTTTTCGGAAGAAATTGGAAAAAAATACATTTCTCAATGCAATACATATGTAGCAAGTCTGGCCAGACCTATTGCTTTGACTCTAGGGGTGTTGTAGAAAAACTTTTTTTTCACACCCACCTAGATTTTAAATTTATTGTCCATATTAAAGCATTAAAATATGTACACTGACAAATTCAAGAAATTTAATAAAGATAGCAACACCATTAATTAGAAAAAAAATGTTTTCCAAAATGGAAAACTTCTGGAAAACTTTAACAGAAAAGTTAAAGATACGTGATTTGGTAGTCACACCCTGATTAATATTCTTCACCCAATAATTCCGAGTGCTAGAGGTGCCAGCTATGGGAGAATTTCCTTGGTTGCGATTAACGGCACCAAGTCATCAAATGCTTTCTTACTTTACTCTTATATAATGTGTCATTGCTTTTGCAGGATCTACATAAAACAACGTTTTGCCTATTTTTTACTGTTCTGTGAATTAAGGATTTCATGACCGGTGTCAATCGAACAGCAGATGTTTCAAATCTGCCGCTGTTTTTGGGCTCGTATTATTTTTTTTTCGTCCAGAAGCGAGTTAGATCCTCCCTTGTAGGAAGCTAAAATAAATTTTGACAAAATCGAGCTTTCCTCCCGTTCCTAAAGGGTTTTTCAATAAAGAAATTCGATTTTCAAGACTAAATAAAACAAGTGGTATGTAAGAAGAAACTCAAACAACTTCGAAAATAAGATTTTATTTATTTACTTATCGTCGTTTACGAAAGACGGAGGTCTGATTCTGGTTTCCACGACAATTATGATTTAAGGCAGACCATACACTTCGGTAGTGTATGGGTATTGTGTGATTACTCCTCGAACTGGCAGGGTGGTTCTGACGAGGAAACTAAAACTGTTTTTTTTTTTTTTTTTTTTTTAGCATTTTGTTTTTATTTCTTTTTCTATATCTAACTTATTATAGACAAAAATGCTTGAGCCTAACTTAACTATCTCAACTAATTATAATTACCTTACTGGCCCTCTGCGGGCACTCTAAAGTAGACAGGACGTTCTTAAAACTATGTCTTTCGACTTAATTAATAACTTAATTAGAATAAATGAAAAATAAAAGCTAAGAAAATTTAAGAAAAGCAAAAACTTAGCAACTGATAAAGAATTTTTGATTTTATGTAAGACTTACAACTAATTAAAACTAACTTAACCTACCTTAACTACAATACACATAGAACATATGTATACATAATATACATTTACTAATTGCACCTTTTTTTTTTTTGGATTTAAGTTTTATTATTTTTTTTATATTTTTTTTTTATTTTCATTTATTTTTTTCTTGTTGATTTTTTGGTTTTTTATATAAACTAATTAATCCTAAAGATTACACCACCACCCGTATCCTAATCTAAATCTACCTTAACCTATGTAAGCCATCCATCGGTGTTGGGTCGGCTTTGCCTTAAAGAGGCTGAACTATCAAACAATCGACGACGGAGCTTCCTCCAGCCACCAGAAGCGTTGATGCTGTCGGACAACGTCTCTCCTATCTTGGCATGATACCGCTCTACTGAACCTGAGGCGCTCCGGCTCACAGAGCGCGACATCACGTTCGTAGAGAAGTCGCCGTTCTACGGAATTGCGGGACACGTGGAAGATTAGCGGTACCGCTAATCTATCCTGTATAAGCCCACATTTATCTAAATAGAGGAATGCTTCTGAGGGGACAAAGCCAAGCCATTAAGGCGCACCCTCTCGTGATACGAATTATTGGGGTAGTAAGCCCCGGAGATTAAGTTATTGGCCGAAGTCATTGCTCTTGCAACATGGCTTCGAATCAACTTTATCAGAAAATTGTCCACACGTAAAATCCTAGCCCTATTGTATAGGACCTCGTTAGGGTAAAATTTCGTGTACTCAGATTCGGGTGTTCTATGTAATCCAAGACAAGTCCTGAGACATTGCCTTTCAAACACCAGAATCCTTTCCATTAATCTGGCTCTCACATTGAACGTGACGGGACATCCATAGGCAACCATAGGCCTCATTAAGGCCATGTAGCAGATTACTTTCACCCGAGAATCAAGTTGGCTGCTGTGAAACAGCCATCTTGTCAGAGCGAAAGCGCCCCAGGCCCTTGCCAGAGCAGCATCCACATGTTTGTCAAAATATAGATACTGATCTAGCACGATCCCATGGTATCTGACTACACTTTGTTCCGCCAGTGGACACCCGTCCGATCCAAGAATTGAAAACCTGCGCCAATTTTTTTCTAGTATCCCGAGAGGCCCTAGACAAAGGCGGTCTGAATAAAATAGATTCTGATTTCTGGAAATTGATTTTCAACTTCCAGTCATCACAATACTGTTGAATTTTTTCGAAGTCAGGCTGCAAAAGATTAACAATGACGTCGATCATTGGCCCTGATCTGTACGCAATTAAATCGTCCGCATACGCTATAGAGTGGCGAAGAGACGCTATCAGATCGCTTAGGTAAATGCTGAAAAGGATCGGCGAGTTAACCGTGCCCTGTTGCAGTCCATTTTTAATTTCAAATGTTTGGGTAGAAGTCACATTGGCAATTTTCACAACGAACTTTCTACCGGTTAACATGTCAAAAATCATATACTTTACTTTACTTATGCCCAGCCGACTGAGCTTGTAGTAAAGCCCTTCTAACCATACGGTGTCGAAAGCTTTTTCCAAGTCAATCAGGCAGGCACCCGTGCATTGGTTCTTGTATTTATTCCATTGGATATGAGATACGAGTTTCGACGCGGCATGAATAGTGTCATGCCCCGCTCTGAAACCGAATTGGTTATCCGGGATGATTTTATTGTCCTCAACCCATTTAGACAGGGCCCTATGGATCTCCTTCTCGAAGACCTTGCTCATATTCGGAAGGAGACTTATTGACCGGAGATTTGCCGGGTTAGAGGTGTCCTTATCCCTCTTGGGGATTGGTTGCACCACCGCTGTTTTCCAGTGCACTGGATAATATGCATTATTCAGTGCATTGTTGAACAGGATGGTGTACCTCTCTACAGCCACTGGCGGAAGGTGCCTAAGCACAACATTGGATATACCGTCGACTCCCGCGGATTTTTTCTTCTTCAATGACTAGAAGATCATCTGAAGATCTTCTGTCGAAATGAACAGGGTATTAGCCCCCTCACTGGCGATGGCATTGTTTGCCATGAAATCTTCATTGAACCTGGTAAAACCAAGATTCTCTGATCGCCAATGATCGATATCATTTCGAAGATAGAAGTGATCTGTTCTCCAGGTCCTGGTTCGGGTGAATACCATCATTCACCTTGTACACTTCCTGGAAGACATCTGCTACTGTCGCCACCTTCTCCTGAGGATCCTCGATCACGAAGAAGTCGTCATCCAGGAGGGCGTTCTCTGGATCGATGCTGACTGTTCGTAGTAAACGTTCATTGTCTGACGTTCTCGGAAGCTTTAGATCCTGAATGTCATTCTGATTGTTTTTCCTAAATATTTTATTTATTTGCGGGAACATACTCGTGTTTGTTGGATTTTACAGCTCGAATTCTGTTGTTCCAATGCAAACTTACAGATATTCTGTAATTCTCTTTGATCAACTGTTGGAGATTTTTAATCAGTGACTTCAGTGTCCTGACCTCCGAGATTTGTCTGTCAGTAAACCACCTGTACAAGAGTTTGAGTCTTGTTGTCGATTGTCGCGTTTCGGTATACGTTTGTAGTATCGTGCTGTCGGTGGCGTGGTATTGTACTCTCCATCGTCTGCTTAATTATATCGTCCATCTGTTTAAGGTACCTGTCAATCTCGTAGTTTGACAGGTTCCTATTGGACGGTGGGAAGGAGGTGCTCGAAGTGAGCGCTCTCGTCAGGGAATTGGCAAAGCGTGGCCAACGCGCCCCACTATAATCGTAGGGTTGCAATTGTACATGCTCTCCCAACTCAGCGAATTCGTCAGGTACTGTGATTACGGCACTAAGTCCGCAATGGTCACTGTCGTATGTGAAGGTCCGTAGACAGTTCGTAGACCTCAGTCGAGAGTCAAGTAGCATAAGATCCAGATAGGAGCCACTCCTTGGATACGACGGAATATCCGTTGCGAGTATCTTAACCTTGTACTCTATATTGTGCATAGCCCGCCAATGGCTTAGTAGGCTCCCCTTACTTCTTCCTAGTGTTGGGAATGTTATTTCCGCAGTCACTATGTTTGGCATTTAAATCTCCAGCCAAGATATAGAAGTTTTCATTCGAGTTCAGTCGCAGAAATCGAAAGAGTATCTCGAGCTCTGTGATAAAAAAACGGGGTTGAGATGCTTCAGGTGCATAAGCCGCAACAATATACAACCTCTTACTATTCTGTAGGGGGATGCACACAATGCAGACTTCTAGCACCCGGAACCACCGCACTTCACCACTATATATGATTTTATGTTTCAGATTGTTTTTTATGAATATCGCAACTCCCCCGCCTCGCGTGGCGTTGGGTCGGTCTCTTCGAATTACTTTATAAGAACTGTGCCTGATTTTGTGCTTCTGGTTTAGCTTTGTTTCGCCAATCAGAAGCACATCGGGACTTTCGTCCTGCAGCAAGTTAAAAAGCACGGCTCTCCGTGCTCAATGAATTAACATTCACCGACAGGATTTTTAAGTATCTCTCAGCCAGCGCACCCATTACGATTCAAGGTGCGCTAGGCCCGGCAGAAGCGAATAGATCCGATCCACTCGGGTCGCCTGTTCACGGATCTGCTGTTGAAGCTGGCCGATCTGTCCTTGAATGGCAAGTAAGATCGAGCGCAGGTCCAGTTTTTTTTTTTTTTTTTAGTTTTAAATTCATTTTTATTTCATATTATCTTATATCTATCTTACCCTAGTCAAAAATGCTTAAAACTAGCTTAACTATCTTAACAAATGTAACTATCTTACTGGCCCTAGGCGGACACTCTAAAACAAACAGAACAATTGAAACATACATATGTCTTTCGACGTCTATATGAATTACTATTACCATTATTATAACTAACTTAAGCTAAGAAAAATGTTTTTTTTTTATTAAAAAACTTAGCATATGATCATTTTTTTTTTAAATATTTTATATAAAACCTAATCCTACCTTAAACTAATTAAACCAAACTAAACCTATCTTATTCTAACTTAACTAAAATATATATACATAAATATATACATTATATATATTTTGTATATATATCTTTTTTTCTTCACATTTTATTTTTACATTTTTTTTTGTTTTCAGTTTTATTCTTTTTTTTTGTGATTTTTTCATTTTGTATTTTTTTTTTTTTTTTTTTTTTTTTTTCGTTTTTGCCCTATCCTACCCTAACCTACCCTACCCTACCTTACCCTACCCTAGCCTATGTAAGCCTGCTATCGGTGTTTGGCAGGCTTTGCCTTGAAGAGGCTGAACCTAGTGAAGTGTCCGTTGACGGAGTCCTCTCCAGCCACCAAAAGCGTTGATGCTGGCGGACTACGTCTCCTCGATCCCGGCGTGAGACCGATCTACAGAACCTGAGGCGCTCGGGCTCACGGAGCGCGACATCGGGTCCGTAGAGGAATCGCCGTTCCACGGAATTGCGACCCACGTGGAAGATTAGCGGTACCGCCAATCTATCCTGGATCAGACCACATGTATCTAAGTACAGGAATGCTTCTGGCGGGACAAAGCCGTTAAGACGCACTCTCTCATGGAATAATTCATTGGGGTAGTAAGCCCCGGAGATCAGGTTATTGACCGAAATCATTGCTCTTGCGACGTGGCTCCGAATCAGTTTGATCAGAAAGTTATCCACCCGTACAATCCTAGCCCTATTGTATAGGACATCGTTCGGGTAAAATTTTGTGTACTCAGATTCGGGAGTCCTATGTAACCCGAGACAAGTCCTGAGACATTGTCTCCCAAACACCCGAATCCTTTCCATTAAGCTGGCTCTCACATTGAACCAGACGGGACATCCATAGGCAACCATGGGCCTGATTAAGACCATGTAGCAGATTACCTTCACCCTGGAATCAAGTTGGCTGCTATGAAACAGCCATCTTGTCAGAGCGAAAGCGCCCCGGGCCCTTGCCAGAGCAGCATCTACATGTTTGTCAAATATAGATACTGATACTGATACAGCACGATCCCAAGGTATCTGACTACACTTTGTCTCGCCAGTGGACGCCCGTCCGGCCCAAAGATAGAGAACCTGCGCCAATTTTTTCTAGTGTCCCGAGAGGCCCTAGACAAAGGCGTTCTGAACAATATAGATTCTGATTTCTGGAAGTTGATTTTCAACTTCCAGTCATCAACAATACTGCTGAATTTTTTCAGGTAAATGCTAAAAAGGATCGGCGAATTCACCGTACCCTGTTGCAGTCCGTTTTTGATTTCAAATGTTTGAGTAGAAGTTACGTTGGCAATTTTCACAACGAACTTTCTATCTGTTAACATGTCAAAAGTCATATATAGCAGTGGTTTGCTTATGCCCAGCCGACTGAGCTTGTAATAAAGACCTTCTAGCCATACGGTGTCAAAGGCTTTTTCCAAGTCAATCAGACAGGCACCCGTGCATTGGTTCTTGCATTTATTCCATTGGATATCCGATACAAGTTTCGACGCGGCATGAATAGTGTCATGCCCCGCTCTGAAACCGAATTGGTTATCCGGGATGATTTTATTGTCCTCAACCCATTTAGACAGGGCTCTATGGACCACCTTCTCGAAGACCTTGCTGATACTCGGAAGTAGACTTATCGACCGGAGATTTGCCGGGTTAGAGGTGTCTTTACCCCTCTTGGGGATTGGTTGCACCACCGCTGTGGTGTATCCAGTGTACTGGATAATATGCATTATTCAGTGCATTGTTGAACAGGATGGTGTACCTCTCTACAGCCACTGGTGGAAGGTGCCTAAGCACAACATTGGATATGCCGTCGATACCCGCGGATTTTTTCTTTTTCAATGACTGAAAGATCATCTGGAGATCTTCCGTCGAAATGAACAGGATGTTAGCCCCCTCACTGGCGATGGCATTGCTTGCCATGGAATCTTCATTGAACCTGGTAAAACCAAGATTCTCGGATCGCCAATGATCGAAATCATTTCTAAGGTAGAAGTGATGAAGCAGGGCTCTGTTCTCCAGGTCATGGTTCGGGCGAATACTATCATTCACCTTGTACACTTCCTGGAAGACAGCTCCCACTGTCGCCACTTTCTCCTGAGGATCCTCAATCATGAAAAAGTCGTCATCCAGGATGGCGTTCTCTGGATCAATGTTAACTGTTCGTAGCAAACGTTCATTGTCTGACGTTCTCGGAAGCTTTAGATCCTGAATGTCATTCTGATTGTTTCTCCGAAATATTTTATTTATTTGCGGGAACATACTCGCGCTGTTGGATTTTACAGCACGAATTCTGTTGTTCCAATGCAAACTTACAGATATTCTGTAATTCTCTCTGATCAACTGTTGGAGATTTTTAATCAGTGACTTCAGTGTCCTGACCTCCGAGTTTTGTCTGTCGGTAAACCGCCTGTACAAGAGTTTGAGTCTTGTCAGGAGTCTACTTTTTTGTCTGTGCAGTGCGTCGATTGTCGAGTTTCGGTATACGTTTGTGGTATCGTGCTGTCGTTGGCGTGGTATCGTACTGTTCATTGTCTGTTTAATGATATCGTCGATTTGTTTGAGGTACCTGTCAATCTCGTTGTTTGACAGGTTCCTATTAGACGGTGGGATGGAGGCGCTCGAAGTGAGCGCTCTCGTCAGGGAATTGGCGAAGCGTGGCCAGCGCGCCCTACTGTAATCGTAGGGGTGCGTGTGGACGTACTCTGCCATTTCCGCGAACTCGTCAGGTACTGTGATCACGGCACATAGTCCGCAATGGTCACTGTCGTATACAATGGTCCGTAGACAGTTAATAGACCATTCGTTCGTGTCTGCCAGTCTCAGTCGAGAGTCTATCAGCATGAGATCCAGATAGGAGCCGCTCCTAGGATACGACGGACTATCCGTTGCGAGCAACTTGACTCTATATTCAATGTTGCGAAGAACCCACCAATGGCTTAGTAGGCTCCCCCTAGTGTTGGGAATGTTATTTCCCCAATCACTATGTTTGGCGTTTAAATCGCCGGCCAGAATGTAGAAGTTTTCTACCGAGTTTAAGCGTAGAGAACGAAAGAGTGTCTCGAGCTCTGCGATAAAAATATTGGGTTGAGGTGCTTCAGGTGCATAGGCCGCTAAAATGTACATTTTCTGTCCATTACGGAGAGGAATGCACACGATGCAGACTTCTAGCACCTGGAACCTCCGCACTTCACCGCTATATATAATTTTATGTTTTATATTATTTTTTATGAAGATCGCAACTCCCCCGCCTTGAGAAGCGTTGGGTCGGTCTCTTCTAATTATTTTATAAGAACTGTGCCGGATTTTGTGCTTCTGGTTTAGCTTTGTTTCGCTAACCAGGAGTACATCGGGGCTTTCGTCCTGCAACAGGTTAAAGAGTTCGGTTCGTCGCTCGATCCTTATCAGTGAATTTACATTCACCGACAGGATCTTCAAGGGCCTCTCTACCAGCGTACCCATCATGACCTTAGGTGCGCTAGGCCCGGCAGTAGCGAGCAGATACTATCTACTCGGGTCGCCGTCTCCAGGATCTGTTGTTGGAGCTGCCCAATCTGCCCTTGGATTGCGAGCAGGATCGAACAGACATCCACCTCGGCCACCGGTGCCTTAGAGACAGGCACTGGGGCTTTAGGAACAGCCATGGGCTTTTGTACCGTCTTTCCCGAACCTGCCGCCATTTGGGCGTAGGTCAACTGGGATGTGACGGCTGGTGTTTGGAAGCTACCCGAGGGGCGCTTCTCCTCGACCTTCTGCTTACGGGCCAGGTTTTCTTTCTTGATGTCCTGGAACTTAGGACATCCCCGATAGTTTACAGGGTGTCCTCGGTTCCGACACAAGACACACTCGAGCTGTTCTCTGTCCGCTACCTTGTCTTTCCCAAGGTCGCATTCCTCGTTTCTGTGGTTCTTTGCGCACTTAACGCATCGAGGCTGCATTTCGCAGTTCGACGCGGCGTGCCCGAACCTTTGGCAGCGGATACATTGCAAAATGTTTCCGCTCCTCTTTAATTTTTCCCATGTGACAGTCTGGGAGGCTAAGGAAGTAATAGTCCTTAGCCTCTCCAGCTTGCTGCTGGGTGTGAGCTGTACCAAGAAGAAGGGTATTACTCGCTTCTCCCTTCGGGAGCTTACCGTGGAGAATGGCTTAACCCCCACGAATTTAAGGTCGTCACTCTCGAACTCTTTGAGCTCTGAGAGCATTTCCTCGGGATCTGTGATTGACTCCACGCCTTTGAGGAGCATCGTCTGCAACCTCTCGGCCTTTGGAGTGAAGGAGAAAAACTCCGTCGTTGACTCTTTCAATAGGCTTTTAATTCGCTTATGCTGTTCCAGTGTCTTGCACTGAATAGCATAGCGTTTTTGGCCTAAGCATTTAATTTGAAAATTACCTACACCAATAGCATACTTACAGAGATCGATGGTCTCTCGCAGGGCTGTGGTATAGGTAAAGATGGGTGGTACCTTCTCCTTTTTAGGGCGCTGTTGCTGCTTCTGTTGTTGCGGCTGTTGTTGTTGCTGCTGCTTCTGCTTCTGCGGTTGTTGTTGCTGCTGCTGTTTTTGCTGCGGCTGTTGCTGTTGCTGCTGCTTCTGCTGCTGCGGTTGTTGTTTCTGCTGTTTCTGCTGCTGCGGTTGTTGTTGCTGCTGCGGTTGTTGTTGCTGCTTCTGTAGCTTCAGCTTTTGTTGCTGCTGTTTCTGTTGCTGTGGTTGTTGTTGTTGCTTCTGTTTCTGCTGTTGTGGCTGTTGTTGCTGCTGCTGCTTCTTCTGCGGCTTGCTGGAGGGCGGCTGTTGCCTGCTCCTTCTTTTTTAGCTCTTTCATCTTTTCGATTACGGCCTGCAGCTGGGCGCGTAGGGAGCGTTCTTTCTTTTCAAGTTCGCTACGCTCTTCCTCCGTAGCCGAACTTGAAAGGGCGGCGAAGGGGTTGTTGTCCCCCGTGTAACGGCCTTCCCTACCATCGGAGAGGTAGGAAATATCCTCTACGGGGACCGCTGATTTAGGTTGTTTTTGTTGTTGTCCAGCTGCTGTGGACGTTGATGCTGATGGTGTTGGTGATGGCGCCCCTTTCCTCGCCTCGACCTGCAGCTTTTCAGTCGAAGTAGTGAGGGAGGGGCGCTTAATTAAATTGGGCCTTGGGTTGACCCTTCTGTGCCTTTTGATGACGACGGACGGTGTTGCGAAATCGGATGATAAATCATCCGATTCGGATTCCGTCTGACGAACGGGTCTTCCCCCGCCGTCTCCCGACATGTCTTCACGCAACTGGTGCTACTGCTGTTAGTCGCAGAAGTAACACGAAAAAAAAACGAGAAAAATAGATTTTTGCCGACTTGGGACTTGAACTGCCGGCCTTCGGATTACGAGCTCGGCACGCTACCCACTACGCCAAATTTGGTTCTGCGATTTCTTCGCCCAAACGCGCACTTATACACTTTTTTGTCTGTTATGTTTTCTTTTTCTTTTTAAACCAGCCGAAACACTTCTTATCACTACACTGGTCTGTGATCAACTGGGGAGCGCAGGTCCACCTCGACCTCTGGTGCCTTGGGAACAGGCACGGGGGCTTTGGGAGCAACCGTGGGCTTTTGTACCGTCAGTCCCGGACCTGCTGCCATTTGGGCGTAGGTCGTTTGGGGCGTAACGGCTGGTGTTTGCAAACGTCCCGAAGGACGTTTCTCCTCAGGCTTCTGCTTACGAGCCAGATTTAATTTACTAAGTTCTTGGAACTTAGGACATCCTCGATAATTTGCAGGGTGTCCTCGGTTCCTACAGAGCACGCACTCGAGTTGCTCCCTGTCCGCGGCTTTGACTTGGGTTAGGTAGCATTCCTCGTTTTTGTGGTTTTTTGCACACTTAACGCATCGAGGCTGCATCTCGCAGTTCGACGCGGCGGGCCCAAACCTTTGACAACGGATACATTGTACAATGTTCCCGTGTCTCTTTAATTTTTCCCATTTTACAAACTGACTGCCTATGACATTGATGGTCTTTAGGCCATCAAGTTTGCTACTGGGTGTGAGCTGTACTAGGAAGAAAGGTAGGGTCCGCTTCTCCCTTTTGGCCCTTACCGTGATATACGGCTTAACTCCCATGAACTCGAGGTCCTGACTTTCACACTTTTTGAGCATTTGGAGCAGTGCCTCGGGGTCGGTAGCCGGATCTACGCCTTTTACGAGCATTGTCTGCAACCTCTCAGCCTTTGGGGTATATAAATAAAACTCCGTCGTCGATATTTTGAGCAGTTCTTTGACCTGCTTATGCTGCTCCACTGTTTTGCAGTGTATAGCATGGCGGTCTTCGCCCAGATGCTTAATATAAAAATTATCACCAATGGCGTACTTACATAGGTCGATGGTGTCGAATAACTCTATTTTGAAGGTTTTGATGGGTGGTATCTTCTCTTTAGCTGAACGTTGTTGCTGTTTCTTCTGCTGCTTCACTTGTGGTTGGTGATGTTGTTGCTGTTGTTGCTGCTGCTGTTGCTGCTGTTGTTGCTGCTTTTGTTGTTGATGCTGTTGTTGATGTAGCTGTTTCGGCTGCTTTTGTTGCGGCTGTTTCTTTTGTTGTGGCTGCTTCTGTTGAACCTGCATCTTTTGCTGCTGCTTTTCTTGCGGTTGTTTCTGGAGCTGTTGCTGCTCTTTGCGTGAGGCTTGTTGTTGTTGCTGTTCCTTCTGAGATGCTTGTTGTTGTTGCTGCTCCTTCTGTAGGGCTCGTTGTTGTTGCTGCTCCTTCTGTCGCCTTGCCGCTTGTTTGGCGACAACGGCATTTAGTTTTTCTTGCCACACTCGTACGTTTAGAGATGCGGTAAGAATCTCTTCTTCTTCGTCGTCTGTCTCTGATAGTGACAAAGCGGCGAAGGAATTGTTTTCACCGGTGTAGTGGCCTTCCCCACCGTCTGAAAAATAGCTAAAATCTTTCTCGACCACGGTTGCTGACTGTTGTTTTTGTTCAAGTTGTTGATGATGCTGATGTTGATGCTGTTGACGCCCCTTCCTCCACTTCGAATCGCAGCTTTACAATCGGAGTGCAGAGGGAGGGGCGCTTAATTAAGGTGGATTTGGTGGTTACACGTCGTCTCCTCTTTATACCGACGTCACTCGGTGGATGGCGTCGAGAACTCGGGAGACTTCGATGCCGAATCATCGGATGATGCCGTGTGACGTGCGGGCCTTCCCCGCCGTCTTCCGACATTTTAATCTCCGTATTAAGTAGCCTTGTACGGGATTATCGTATGACACTCTCTTTTTCAGAAAAAAAAAATTAAATGTTTTGCCCCAACCGGGGAGCCGAACTCGCGAACTCTTGGCTAGCGACCAGGCACTTAAACGCTCGGCCAAATTGGTATTTTCTGATCGCTCGCCTAAATGCGCACTAGAGCTTTTGTGATGTTTATTTGTACACTACTTAGTCGAAACACGTCCGTAGCCTTACGTAGTCTGTGATCAACTGGAGGATAAAACTCGTGTAATGAGTGGAATGCTTGTTGAACAGTGCACTGAATTTTGAAAAGTAATTTGTTAAAATTTGATGATTTAACACGTTGTCCAACACAGTAACCTTAAATAGAATTGTAATTTGCCTTACACAATTAAATAATCCACAAGAAATTACCTTACCAGATGTTACCTTAACCACGGACCGTTATAAACAAATAGATTTGGAGCAAAAATCTTTTACAACGACGGTTTATGCCCCTCCAGTTATCGTGGAGTTAACTGTTTTGACTATTTGGCTTTACTGGAAATGGACTTTGTTGACTGGCGGTCAACTAAACAAAACCATTAAGGTCGGGTATGAACCGTATGGTTAAGAAATTTATAGATTAGAGATGCCAACTCCAACACTAGGGAGAAGTTCTAACCGATTTTAGAGTAGGCAAAAGAAGAGTTTAAGCCAGTGAAGTTTTGGTTTTTATAGGCATGAAATATTTCGAGGCACATAAAACACGAATGGAGGCATAAGCTTTACCAGTGGTAGTATTTACGTGACTGAGTCGAAAGCTTAAAGAAATTCAGAAGGGTAAGTAAACTTACCTCTTTCCTGTCCATTACTTTACGTACTTACAACTTCGATTTGCTCTGAAGCCAGACTAAGCACCATTGAGGAGATTATTGGCATCAAGAAACCTTTGTACCAGCCTTTTTTTTCCGATACCCAGATTACTTAAAGTCTTCCAAAACCCGTTGGATTAAGGTTTAGCCAATCTAACTCTATACATAGGGAGCGCCGGGGCGCAGTGGGTCGGCCGCTGACGCAAGATCAGCGAGTTCAGATCCCGATAACACCAATGCCCTTGAATGATTATTTCGTGACTTCCCTCCTCGGCGGGGTACTGGCAAAACCCCCGTTGTACACTTGCCTTGAAAAGCTTCTCGGCTCTCGCCGTTAGGAATCGGCATTAAGCTTTAGGTTCCGTTCACTTGTGTAAAAAACAAATCGCACACAACATAAGTGAATAAAAAAAAACAGCTTGGCTCTGGCTCTTCATGAGCTCTAACGCCATCTAGGGTATCTGTCTGGCAGTACCAGTATTTGTGTCCATTGATTATTGAGTGCTCCAACAGAGAGCAGAAGCCTAAAAAAAAAATCTTTACAAAATTTTATTCTGAAGGGTGGAGTAGATTGCATGCAACACGGGAATTCTATACCGCTTCCAGCGTAAGCTATATTTCTCTTTATAATCAGCTTAGTGATATCGCGATTCGTCCATAAGATGAGATCATGTTTGGAGAAATCTGGTGCAGGAAGTTGGCTATAAAGTAGTGCCTTTCCGGGATCATTAACAAAAAAGACATCGAGTAAAGCGCTAGAGGTGCTGGTGAAATGAGCTAGTGCAGAGCAGTTTACAGAAAATAAACTTAGCGAGTTCATAGAGCCAATTAATGGTGCAGAAGTGGTTTTATTCATAAGATTGCAATTTAGATCGCCGCAGAGTATAACCTGAGAAGTTCCAAACTTCTGTTCCAAACTAATAAGCAGTGGTGCAATGTCCACATTTTTATTGGGCCTGTAGGACGTGCAGATTACTAGCTGCGGTGCACTGCAAGTTATCTTCACAAAGGAATATTGCAGGCGTCAGTCAGGGTTTGATTTACATATGAGTAACGTCACATCTAATGCCATCTCTTACATAGATTGCGACTCCCCCTCCCGAACGCCCATTCCTGACAGCACGAAACCAATTGTAACCATCAACTCCGTAAAGCTTATCCAAAATTTCTCAGAAACACAAGCAATATCAATGTTTGACTTTATAAATAAATGCCGGAATTCATCCAGTTTCGGATTAAGGCTTTGTGTGTTCAAATGACGAACTTTCAACCCATTGCCTTGCGAACTAAGTACTCTAATCTTTGTGTGTACATTTTTATTTACACCACCGTCAATGGAGTCACTATTATTTGATTCTTAAAGGAATTCATTAATTACCAAAGAAAATGTATAAACACGTAAGAAGAACGATAACCAGGCACACATACATACATATGTACGTATATACTAGTATATTAAGGAAAAATGGAGAGAGGAAATGAGAGAAGGAATTTGTGAACATTGTCAAAACAAAAAATGTATGAAACATTCAAATAGAAAATTTAGTACATAAATTTCAATAGGACTACAAAATAATTACATATTTATGTAAAAGTGAGTGTGATTAGGCTACTCATTCGCTGCTTACAACGCTTTCTTCCAGTTCTGATGAATTTCGTTGACATCTCTTGGCATTGACATTCAACTGTTGATGACGAAACTTTTCCCCGTTATCACGTTCTTCATGAAAACCAGAAACCAGAATGAGACGTGCGTCTTTCGTACGTCTTTCCCCGTGACACCCTGAAATTTTGAAAGAAGTTCAGGTTCGTAGCAACAAAACCCGTTACAAACGAGCTTCTATCCGTGAATACGTGAGTGAATACCGCAGTGTACTCCCGCCGACGGTAATGGGTCGGTCTTGAGTAAAGATAGTAAAGGAGAGGTGAGTTGAATGTTCGCGGACAAATTAGCTTTTGAGCTCAAACCCGTTGTTAAAGTGGGAGCAGACTCTAAACCGTACGAAACCGAAAAAAGAAAAAAAAAACCTATGAAGGAAAAACCACAGGTCTATGTAAGCTAATACATAATATATTTATTCTTTAATATCCTCATCTCTTTTTTAAAGTTAAAAAAGTGTTATCTCACTGTTTGACCATGGTCATGATGGTGATCATGTCTTGTCTTTTTGTGAGGTATCGAACCACTTTATTAATCTTCTACGCTGTTTTATAATGTTGGGTTTGCATTGTTTAAATTATACATTGTTTTTGGATGACAGTAAGACTGATTTTAATTTTTTTTGCTTTGCTTTTTCATTTACTTTATCCATGGTATCGTTCTTCTGCCCATGACTGTCGGGCTATGCAAGTCATTATCTCGTGGATAATTTGTTAAATGGAAGGATAAGACGTTTACCTCATTTTTATTGAATGCTACAACTCTACTGTACATGTCGTCAGTCCTAATGCCTAATATTAATTTTTGGGCAGTGTGAAACCACATATGTGGTTCCGCAAAAAGACATTTCCATGTTTGCACTGTAATGGAACAGTGTCACAGATGCGGACCAAATGCGGCTAGCGTTGTCATGTGACTGGGTCACTGCGTCTTATGTGCGTACAAGATGATTACAAGGTAGACTTTAATTTAATTCATATCAATTAAGTGTACTAACTAGATATAGATACAGAACCATAAGAGACCTTCAACTGTCAAACAATAATCAAATTGAACCTTATTAACTCCAGTGTTAATAGCCATTGTCGAAAGTATTCAATATATTAAATAATTCCATCGGGGGATAGCAAAGTAATGCAACGGCGTAAGCCGCACTTAAGAGTCGCGAGTTGCAACGTTGGAAGCATGAGTGGTCACAGCTATGAGCTTGAAGAAATGATGGTTAGAAGGCGAGTAGACATCATTTCATTTCATTTCATTTCATTTATTCATTGATGTTATAGTTTAACTTGATACTACAAGATGTTTTATCTTATAATTAAATATCTAAAGTTGATATTACAAATAAATTTTACATCAAATCGAGAAAGAGGGGAAAAAACAAAGAGAAGTTTAAGCTAAATTTTAACTTACGGGTATATTATAGGTATTACTTATGAGCTTGGATTCGACAGAATTGAAAATAGTTTTCTGCGAAATGTGGCTGGTGATGTGATGTTCTGCAGTTCCTGAGGAAGATTATTCCACAGACGAACAGATTGAACAAAGTAAGACCGTTCTCCAATTATGTGTGCAAAACGCGGAATTATTAATTTTAACCCTCTGCGAGACTGAGCAAAAAGGATCATTTCACGTAAGTAACTAGGACATTTACCATGGATGATGTTAAAAAGCTTTATAATATTTCTAAACTTGTAATACGTGTCAAGTTTTAAACCGAACAACGACCCATTTAGGTGGGTGCACTACTATACCTTGGAACATTATGAATGAACCGAATACAATCATCAAAAGCTACATTTATTTTGCGGTTGCAATCATAATCAAGACAAGGATACACAGAACAATTAAACGTGAAAAAAGGAAGTAACAAGCGGTAACAAGTAACCAAACGGTATTTGATTGTTGTGGGCAGTGAGTGCGATGACGACCTTAACCTGGATAGGCCATGGTATATTCTTCTTATTGTATCCGAAACAGCATCGCAACAGGTTAAAGTGCTATTAATTTGATATCCTAGATACCTAACTTTGTCGACATAGCTAATAATGTTTCCATTCAGGACAAGAGCAGGATAATTAGAATGGTCAATTCTCTGTCGTGAACATATCATTCCCATAGTCTTTAAAAGATTCAGTTTAAGGTTGTTATTATTAGACCACCGTTGGACATTTAAGAGATGCTCGTTTATACGGGCTACACAATCTTCTATTAAACTAACAGACTGACATAGATATATAAGGACATCATCCGCGTACATATGCATTTGACAGTTTTTGATTGAGTTTGGAAGATCATTTATGAACATAGAGAAAAGTAACGGGCCCAAGACAGATCCCTGCGGTACACCAGAGTTAACCGAAGTAGGACTTGAAGATCCCAATTCCGTTTTGACTATTTGAACGCGTTTACTTAGATATTGCGCAAGGAGTCTGAGAGACGTATTATTAAAACCAAATAAGTTTTTCAGTTTAGACAATAGGATTGAGTGGTTAATACAATCAAAGGCTTTGGAATAGTCGAGAAGAACCATGATTCCGAGTTTGTTTGCGTCTAGTGCTGTACGCAAATCTGAAGTAACTTTGATATCCGCAGATTCGCAACTATGTAAATGGCGAAAACCTGATTGCCACTTGGATAGATAGTTACCTGCTTCTAAGTACTTTTGTATTTGGGTAGCCATAATCTTTTCAAGCACCTTAGCTGGAAAACAGAGTGAACTGATTGGCCTGAAATCCGACGGAACTGACGGCTTTGATATTTTCGAAACAGGAACGATGGTGGCTTCTTTCCACTTCTCTGGGAATTGGCAGCTATACATACAAAAGTTGAAGATATTCAACATATACGGAAGTATTATGGGCAAAACTAACTTTATAAACTTAGGCGACACACAATCAGGACCTGTAGCGTTCGATTTGATACTACGAATCGAATCATGAACATCAATTAACTGGACACATTCAAAACTAAATCCTACACTAGAGTCCTCTGAACTTGCTGGAAAAATTGATGGAATTGTAGAGACAGGTGCAAAAACAGTGTTCATTGTACTAGGGCTAAAAGAACACTCAGCTATATTTTTCCCGGCAGTTACACCAAGTTTATTTAAGTTTTTCCATAATTCTCTAGAGCTTTGTTTAAGGTCAAGTTTTCGCATGATGTAAGCACGCTTGTAGAAGCGTATCATTGCAACTGTTTTATTTCGAGCAACGTTGTATTTGCGCCTATTGTAGTCAGTGGGATTTCTTTTGAAAAGTCTAAAAAATCGTTCTCTCTCGCGGATATATTCTCTAATAATATTCTTATACCATGGACAAGGTTTGGGCTTAATTGTCTTAGTCACTGTTGGTATACAAATGTCATACAATTCATTTAATAGGTTATTAAATATGCTAATTTTATTATCAATGTCAGATGTAAAATAAATAGAGTCCCAGGTATTAGAGTCACAGTTTCTTCGAGCGTCGGTAAGGTTAAAATGTTGGTAAGATCTGTAAGTTATTATTTTGTCATTACAAGGAGGAGTGCGGTTATATTTAACAGAACAAAATAGGAAATCATGGATGAAGTCAGAAGTAGGTCTAACCTGATCGCTTCCCAGAACAGCGCGTCGGGGAACATAGACCAGAACATATCAATCAAGGACGGATTGCTACTAGACTGGAAACAGGTAGGCCAGCGAGAATTAATAACATATAGACTAGTTTTATCACAGAAGTAACGGAATAGTTTGACAGTGTTATTGTGGACTAGGTAGTTCACATTAAAATCGCCACCAATTAGTATGTTATTATACCTAGGGCTAAACCTCGTTAGAGTTTCTTCCAGTTCAATTAAGTTATCCTCCTTAAAGCTATTGGGTGGACAATACACTACCACAAGCAAATGTTTCTCAACGAGATCATTCAGCTCAACACACAGGAACTGGATATCAGACATGGATGACATATAAATACACTTTGAGAAGATGTGTTCTTTAATATACATACATACACCACCTCCACTCCTATTGACACGATCGTTTCTGTACAGTTTATAACTTGGGATCTGCACAGATTGAGATAAAATATTAAGATTCAGCCACGATTCTGATATCATAACGATATCTAATTTAGAAGTGCTAAGTATTTGATACAGGACTGTAAACTTGGAGCGAATACTGCCTGCGTTCAGATGACATACATTTAACCCATTATGGGCGCTACACAACACATTGAGAACGGTCCTAACTATATCAGGATCAGATGGATTCATCATATAAAATAATTTTTAAGAACATCACCACACACTCAGCAGAAAAAATACCTATATGAATTAGACTTAATAATAAATTAAAAGAAGAGTTAAAAAGAAAATAAAAATTAGAAAAATAATAATAAAAGGAAAAAATTACATTTAAAAATAAAAATCCATAAAGTGGCCACACTAAAAACATTTGAGAGCATATGGAGTAAATAAAAGAAAACAAAGAGATTAACAAAAAAGTATCAGTTGGAGTCAGCTTCCATATGAATTGCATCAGTGGGTTCTTTGTAGGCATCAGATGTGCTGCGTATGCGTTGGCCATTGGAGGAAAAGGATTCCAGTGAGAGCATATCAACAATGCAGATTGGGGGCTTGTCAGTTGCTTCCTTAACGAAAACTCTCCCACTTCTTGTGAAGACGGAATGCAAGCATTTGTTTCGTCGTAATTCATTCGCTCTCCGAAAAAGAGCATGATTCAGTTTTGTCAGGTTTTCATAAACACGTACGAAACGAGTACTTGTGAATCCAAGATCATTTAGAGTTCTTGTAATTTTCCGCGGCTTTCCTTAAAACGTGAGTTTTCATTTGTTCATGTGGTAGTTTAACAATGATTGCACTGCTCGTAGTATTTTTTAAATTTCCTGTGCGTACAAGAGACGAAATGGCGAAACACCGGTAATCGGGCACGTTTCTTGGACGTTAAAACAAAAGCCTACAAGATGTTTTACTATGGATTGGAACAAGGAAAAAACGAATCGTCATCATCCTTGCGGCAGAGCTACTTGGCAACGTCTTAACCATTTCAAAGTCCAGTGACCGTTTGATGGCTCTCAAATTGGTGATGCATGGTGAGGTGTGGAACATCGTAAGCGCATATGCCCCTCAAGTAGGATGCGAACAAAAAGAAAAAGATGCATTCTGGCTAGATTTCCACAACCTTGTCAAAATCATCTCAAAGGAAGAGCTTTTGTGTGTTGGGGGAGATTTAAACGGACATGTCGGGAAGACAAGCGAAGACTATGAAGACTACCACGGAGGGCTGGGATACGGCACCAGGAACTCTTCGGGTGAAGATATCCTAAACATGTGCAAGTCGTACGGTCTTATAGTGCTAAATACCATGTTCGTCAAACAAAGCCGGCACCTGATCACTTATAGCAGCGGCGGAAATGAAACTCAAATAGACTATCATTTGGTATCCAGTTTAATGAAGCCCCGAGTTAAAGATTGGAAAGTCATCCTGGGAGACGCGATCGCCCCTCAACAACGTTTCCTCCTGGCTGAATTTTTTATGGAGGCGAGAAAGAAGTCAAAGCAGCAAACAAAGGTGTCTGAGAGAATCAAGTGGTATAATCTGGATAAAGGAAAAGGCGAAGCTTTTATTACCAACATGAAAAACTACCTCTCTTCCATTATCGATGAGGTCGGTAATGAGGAGTGCAGAGCACAAGACATGTGGGATTCCCTACAATAATCTGACCTGGAGAAAGCCAAATCACTGCTTCGCCTTCCGCGTCTGACAGGAACCAGGCTACCCAGGAGCTTCGACAAAGCAATTTGAACAAAGGAGCAAATATCTTTAAGATAGCCGCCCAGAGAAGAAGAAATGCTCAGGAGATTCGTTTCCCAAAGTTTATTAACAATACTGAAGGCCAACTCCTTGTGGAAGACGAAAGAATTCTCCACAGATGGCGACAGTATTGCGAGGAACTTCTGAACGAACAGTTTCCCCGAGTGTACTTTCCAAGAGCCGCCCCGAATCATGCCGAAATATCCGACATCACAGTCGAAGAAGTTCGGTACGCGGTTAAAAACTCCGAGAAAAGAAAAGCTGTTGGGCCGGACGGGATACCCTCGTGAGTTCTGGAAAAAGATGGGAGACATCGGGTCTAGATGGCTCATGGTTCTTATCTCCAAACTTATGAGAGGCGACACTATGCCTAATCAATGGAGGGAAAGCTATCTTCTTCCTTTGCACAAAGGAAAGGGTGATACTCGAAATTGTGATAACTACCGTTCTGTCAAGCTCGCACACTATGAAGATCGTTGAACGGGTATTAGATAGCCGACTGCGGAAAATAATACGACTATCTGACCAGTGCGGGTTTGTCTCGGGTAAATCAACAACAGATGCAATCCAAAGTATAAGGGTCATGATGGAAAAGCATCGTGATTCGTCAAAGAGATCTTTTATGGGTAGCGCTAAGACAAAAAGGAGTTCCAGAAACCTACGTGCGAGTGATCATGGACATGTACAATAGAGCAACGACAAGAGTGAGATGCACCGCAGGAGTCACCGAAGAGTTTGCAATCAAAGTCGGTGTACACCAAGGGAGCGTCCCCAGCCCATTGCTCTTTATAGCAGTCCTTGATTGCTTGCTTGAAGGAAAAGTGACGGACCCCAATGTGCACCAGCTATTCTTTGCTGACGATGGAGCCATTATAAGTGATGATCAGGCGTCCCTACAACGAGCACTTGATGTGTGGGTGGACATTTTTGAGGGACACGGGTATCGTATTAGTTCAAAGAAGACAGAGTATCTGTGCTGCCCGTTCTCTGACCCTCATCAGCCTATTCCAGACATTTACTTGAATGGAAGAGTGCTTCCCAAGTGTGAAAAGTTTAAATATCTGGGATCTATGATTAATAAAGAAGCACCTTGTGATGACGACATCAACCATCGCGTAAGCGTAGGGTGGATGAAGTGGCGGGATAACTCCGACATCTTCTGTGATCGAAAAAGCCCCCTAAGCTGAAAGGAAGGCTCTACACTTCAGTTGTACGTCCGGCGCTCACATACGGTTCAGATGCTTCGCATGACAGCGGGAGTAACAAAGCGTGACAGAATTAGAAGTTCAAAGATCCGAGGAAGCCTCCACGTAAAAGAAACCATCACAAGAAAGATACAGCGCGACCGACTCAGTTGGTATTGCCATGTTCAAAGGAGTAATCCCAAACCGGGAAGCCTGCCGCTACTTTCTGAGGTCAAACCGGCGGACCCCACAAGCGGACCAGTAGGAATGCTAAGGATAATTTCCAAAAAGTCAAAGGTAGCAGCTATTTCCATAATATTATAATTTTATCTTATTGTCTAGAATATTTTAGAATGGATATTAAGCTTATGGGACAACTCTTCCAAAACAGTCAGGTTGATAGAAATAACATGGGATTGAGAAGTCAAAAGTGAAAAAAAAGGTGAACAAGGACTTCTTAATCATCGTAGATCGAAATTCTTAGAACATATTGGGAGATAGTTTGGGAAGCGACAGATTAGCATTGGCAGGTCTGACGTTGAATTTACCCAATAAAAGTAATGAAGAGATAGTAAAAAAGTGCAGATTAATCAACACCAATTTCATACAAAATGGACAGGCGGATGTGACTGAATATGGTATTGTTTTAGACAAAATTCTAGTTTTCGTTTCTCCTATTCCATTCACAAATCAAAGCTAAGAAATTAGCCTGCATTGGCGATAAAAAACAATGGGACATTTATTACTTATTATTTGCGGACTATGTGCCGTGATCAGAATATTTAACGAATTCGTTGAAATGGCAGAGTATGTCCAAACGCATCCCTACGATTACAGTAAGGCGCGGTGGTTACGCTTTGCCAGTTCCCTGACGAGAGCGCTCACTTCAAGCGCCATCTTCCCACCGTCCAATAGGAACCTGTCAAGCTACGATATTGACAGGTACCTCAAACAAAAGGACGATATCATTAAACCGACAATGAACAGTCCGATACAACGCCAACGACAGCACGATACTACAAACGTATATCGAAACGCGACAATCGACGTATTGCACAGACAAACAGTAGACTCCTGACAAGACTCAAACTCTTGTACAGGTTTACCAACAGACAAAACTCGGAGGTCAGGAGGCTGATTAAAAATCTCCAACGGTTAATATAAGAAAATTACAGACTATCTGTAAATTTGGATTGGAGCAACAGGAAATAAATGAAATATTTCGAAGAAACAATCAGAATAATATTCAGGATCTGACGCTTCCGAGAACGTCTGACAATGAACGCTTGTTACGAATAGTTAGTATTGATCCAAAGAGCGCCATCCTGGATAACAACTTTTTGGTGATCGATAATCCTCAGGAATACGTGGCGATAGGGGGGGGGGCTGTTTTCCGGGAAGTATACAAAGTATAGTATATGATAGTATTCGCCCGGACCATGAGCTGGAGAAAAGAGCCCTACTTCAACACTTCTACCTTCGAAATGATATCGATTACTGGCGATCAGAGAATCTTGGTTTTGTAGGTATATAAATAATGCAATCGCCAATGACGGGGGCAATACCCTGTTCATTTCGAAGGAGGGTCTTTAGATGATCTTGGAGTCATTGAAAAGAAATAATCCACGGGCGTCGACGGTATATACAAATTTATGCCTGGGCACCTTCCGCCAGTGGCTGTAGAAAGGTACACCATTCTGTTCAACGACGCACTGTAAAGTGCATATTATCCAGTGCACTGGAAGGCAGCGGTGGTGTAACCAATCCCCAAGAGGGGAAAAGACACCTCTAACCCGGCAAATCTCTGGTCGATAAGTCTCTTTCCGAGTATCAGCAAGGTCTTCGAAAAGGTGATTCATAGAGCTCTGTCTAAAGGACAATAAAATCATTCCGGATAAAGAATTCGGTTTTAGAGCGGGGTATGGCACTATTCATGCCGCGTCGAAACTTGAATCGGATATCCTATGGAACTAATGCAAGAACCAATGTACGGGTGGCTGCCTGTTTAACTTGGAAAAGCGTTCGACACCGAGTGGAAGATTTTCATTACAAAATCAGTCGGCTGGGCTGCTATATGTGATTTTTGACATGTTAACAGAGCAAAGTTCGTTGTGGAAATTGCCAACGCGACATCTACTGAAACATTTAAAATCAAAAATGGACTGCAACAGGTCACGGTAAATTCGCCGATCCTTTTCAGCATTCACCTAAGCGATCTGCTTGTTTCCCTTCACCATTCTATAGCGTACGCAGTCAACTTCGTCATTGTTACTCTTCTGCAGCGTGACTTCGTAAATTGCAGCAGTATTGTGATGACTTTAAGTCGAAAATCAACACTAGGAAAAAATTGGCGCAGGTTCTCAATTTTTGGATAGGACGGTCGTCCATCGGCGAGACAAAGTGTAGTCAAATGATTTGAAACCGTGCTAGACCACTATATATATTTAAACATGGCCTTAATCAGGTCCATGGTTACCTATGCATGTCCAATATGAGAGCCAGCCTAATGGAAAGGATTCGGGTGTTTGAGAGACAATGTCTCAGGACTTGTCTCGGGCTACATAGGATACCCGAATCTGAGTAGACGAAATTTTACCTGAACGAGGTCATATACAATAGGACTAGAATTGTACGGGTGGATAACTTTCTGATCAAACTGATTCGAAACCATGTTGAAAGGACAATGACTTTGGTCAATAACCTGCTCTCCGGGGCTTACTACTCCAACGATTTATATCACGGGAGAATGCGCCTTAACGGCTTTGTCCCACAAGAAGCATTCCTCAAGCATTCCTCTACCTAGGTAAATGTGATAGATATGGGCTGATCCAGGACAGATTGGCAGTACTGCTAATGCTCCACGTGGATCTCAATTTCGTGGAACGGCGATTACTTTTCCTCTTTAAAGCAAAGCCTGCCGAACACCGATAGCAGGCTTACATAGGCTTGGGTAATGTAATAAGATTAGGGTAGTTTAGGGTAGGTTAGGGTAGATTAGGACAAAACACAAAAAAGAAAAAAAGAGACGGAACAAAAAAAAAGCATAAAAGATAATAAAACAAAAATAAAAACAAAAAAAATATTATAAATATTTTAAAAACAAAAAAATATACACATATATTAAGTATATAATTATATATATATACAATATATATGTATATATATTTTTAGTTAATATTTTTTTTTATAATGACATTTTCTTAGCTTGAGTTAGCAGTTAACAATGTCAATTATAAGTTTATACATATATAACATAGTAGTCGAAAGACATATGTATGTTTAAGTTGTACTGTTTGTTTTAGAGTGTCCTCCTAGGGCCAGTAAGATATTTAATTTTATAAAGAAAGTTAAGCCAGTTTTAAGCATTTTTGTCTGGGTAATTTAGATCTAAGAATAGTAAATAAAAATTAATTTAAAACTAAAAAAAACACTTCACCTAACTGTTGAAAATGATAGACCAAAGATTCCGAGAAATCCTCAAAAGGCTGATCGAAACTCATTCTTGAGTCCTGTTGACAAAAATTAAGAATCACCGTCAACTTCAATGCAACTTTTATTAAGAAGCCGGTCTATTCAACATTATGAAAAATTCACTCTCATACGTCGAATTCAGAGAAATATCAGTGCAGTTTGTAGATTATAAAGCTACATCAATTCAGGAAAAGGACTCTAACCCTTTTTAACGATGACAAGAGCATTGTATCCCATCTTGTAAGATTTCTTGGGTTCAGGCTATATGAGTATAATAAAGTAATGGAAAGAAGTAAGCAGAAGTAAACAAGTACAACGAAAGAATTTAGACCACGTTGCTTCTCCTGACAACACAAGAGAGATCCCGTTTTTGAGTACTATCCAAGTTTGAACTTGTTATACTCAAACTGGTATGGGAAACAAAATGTTTCGGAATAGTTCTCGATTCAACAAAACAAATAAAATCATTATCGAAATAAACCAAAATAAATTGGATTTCTCTTTCGATTATTTTCGCTTAGATTAGCCAATCCATATTATTATAATACACAATATTTCCTTTTCGGTTTATTGCGATTAGTTTAATAAATCTTTCTTTGTTATTTCTATTTTCAACCCGAGGATAAGAATGCCAGTCATGAGAGGCGAATAAATTTCTAATGAACCTCTGCTCCATGAAAAAAAAAAAAACGCTGATGATTCTGCACTGCATACACTCATATCACTACATCAATACATCACTACAACACTACACTCAAAAAAAAAAAACACAAAAAATCGTTCGATCTTAAAACAGAACCACCGTTAATACCCACAATCTTGGAACCGGATTCTTTATCAGCAACGAAATTGCAAAGAACGTAATGGATGAAGCTTTTTACACTGACCAAATGTCGATGGCCAAAATCCTGTTGTATTTCTGAACTGTCCTACGGAAGATAAAGATGAAGGGGTAAATGAACCGTTTTACGAAACAATGGGTGAAATATGTGACATAGTTCAGAATATTCTAACTGACAAACCTTGGAAAATAAAATATCAAACCCTGCAAGAGGAAGTCAGCCTACTCCTTCGGGATAAAAAATGACAATCGCAAAAACACTTTGCTAACATTGGAGAACAATACGGCAAAAAACACGAGAGCATTATATGCATATCTAAAAGCTGTACAAAAAGGATACTAGGCCAGATCAGGATTTATACGCAAGGATAATGAGGAGCTGGTGTCAGACAAAAAAAAAAGTTACAGCCCAGCGAAGGAGATATTTCGATTCACTGCTTAATATACATATTGAACAAGCAGCAATAGAAAACGTGTTATACGCACAGCAGAGGTTCGGGTAGAACTAGCAGCCATTGAGGAAGTAAAGGATTGATTGATCAGCTTAAGAATAACAAGTCCGTAGGAGTCAACCTAATAATGTCGGAATCAATAAAATATGCAAGAGCGGCATTAACAGAAAAGTTACATGAATCTGTCACAACTATAAAACTATCGCCGACAAATGGAAAAACTCGGTCATCATTCCCGTACTTAAAAAGAGTGACCAAACAGAATGCAATAATTATCAAGGGATATCACTGTTATCAAGTTGTTATATGGTGCTGAATTCGCGGAGTAAACCCTCTACTTTGCTTTTCCCTGCATTTTGTCCTATTTTCATTGTCACTGGATTGGTGACCTTTATCAACTCCTGTTCTCGGGCTGTCTTCTCGGCCATCTCAATGACTCATTTGTCACAGCCCCTCAACTAAGTTCAATGTAAATACATTACAATATTTTTTTTTAAATATTATAATACTATATACTAATTTTATAATAATATAATCATATTTACTATGGCCATAACGCGGACGGGACCCAACATGGTACAAGACGTAGAACTGGAAAAATATTTAGGAAACCCCATCAGAAATTCTGGAATGAAATGCGGCAACGCGGAACCTTGAACCCAAAAATCATTTTACGCGTACAACCTTTTTAAACTATAATAATAAGAGCTTAAGCCTAAATTTAACCTCGTAAGACCCATAAAAGCATGTCAATTATGTAACAAGCCACATAAGATAATAACCAAAAATTGGAAAGAAAGCGATATCATTCTGAAGTAATTCGAATATAACGAATATGACGATTTCAAATTGAAACAAGGGAAATATTGAAGAATTATAAATGTTTTTAGCTTGTTCCGATTCTGCTAGAGCTAGCCTGTTTCTCTTGCGCACTAAAGTTTTTTTACCTCCATTAGGCAAAAAAGAATAAACGTAGGACTATTAATATTAATATTTATTATGGCCATATTATTGTCTTTTTTAAACCAATACTCGTACCCTATTTTTCCAAGAACCAATAGGGTGACAATAAGCCAGCAAATGTGCATTATGAATATAGTACTCTAATTTGCATGGTTATTTTAGATTAAATTTACCTGTCCGCTATACATGAAATTTAAAAGTCCAGCCATATGATTTGCTTCCACGTCAGCCATTAAGAGGATCGGATGATTCGATGGATTTTCCAAAAATATTTCTTGAAAATAAGGGCTGCATACTGAAAGTACCTAGAAAGAAAAATTATGGAATCTGTTTTTTCTAATGCGATTGTAATCAAACCAATTTATGTGCCTTAAATATCTTTCCTCCAGCTGCTATTGTCACATCCACCATTTTTTCATCCTTTTGTAATATGTGAAAACCCCTTGACATATTCCCTAAAAAATTATTCCAAGATAATAAATATTGGTCAATAGTGTTCGAATCTGAAGTTTTGTTATCAGGTGTTAAGCATGTATTTTTACGAAGGACAGACGCAGATATTGAAGTTTCCACAGGAGCAGTGTCTGGTCTTGTTTGATTAACGGTCGATGATTTTACAGGCATGCTATTGTTAATATTTTTTCTTGGATCATTTTGATCATTTTGTTTAGAGACTATATTTTCAGTAGAGTTTGTATTATTTTCCCTCTTCTCTTTTTGACGTTTCAGAATATCACTGATTTCCATGCAGGAGCCGGAAGTCGCTGCAGCAATCGCTGAAGCAATTACAGGGTCATCTTCGAAAAATGTGTCATCTAAAGATTCTTTTAATGTCTTTGTGGAAGAGAAGAGCCGTAAAGTTGGATCATTGACTTGGTCACTAAAATATACGTCCATTAACGTAAAAAAAGGCCACTCTCTTCTCTTCGGCTCTTCAGATACTTTAATTGCCTATAAAAATTTTGAAAGCCATAGATATGAAGCTATAATACAATATAATAATCACAGAAATAGTATTACTTTGTATTCCTGCAATAAATTGTTCCATTTCTTGATTATTTTTGAAAGCGGTAGGGGGACATTAAGCTCTTTTTCAACAACGCTGAAAAGAAAAATGATTTGTGTGAACAAAATAGGAACAAATTTAATTTTATTTATTTATTGAAGCTATACTATTGCAACTATATTACGTTTTATAAAAAGATACTATTTTGTTTATTTTATTGAAGGAAATGCTGCGTCATTTACATATACAGACTTTACTTGTTTACATGTAAACTCCCTTTATAGTATATGGCAATATTGAAATTTCGTTCGATGTATAATTGCGCTGCTGTTCCATCATATTTTGCTTCACATCTTGACCTGTTGCCGGTACGTTGGCATATACCTAACGTTAAGACAATTTTTTTTTTGATGGTGAATCATATCATGTTTTAATCAAGGATAGCTTCAATATCAATCTTTCAATCTTTTGCTAAAGTTCGATAGAATGTCTTTCTTTAATTCCCCACGGTGCGGCGCATCTGCTCTCGGCCGCACTTTCTCATACCTACCCATATATTATAAAAATATTTGTGGTGGTATTTAGTTAATTAAAAAATTAGCCAAAAAAATATGTCGTTTACAAACTTCTTTTTTATTAGAAAATTGAATGCAATATTTTAAACTTGCTTTGTTTCAATTGATCTATAGTGTTCATCGTTCGTAGGAGCATAGAATAGGATATGAGGACCGTCCGGCGACTCTCAAGTTTTCCAACAGAATTCTTACTACCTATATTGCCTTAGTTTCAGCCATGTTATTTACTTAATTTGCTATTTGGTAGTGCAAATTACTTTATATTTGGGTAGTGGTTTCAAATAATTTTATTTTATTATTCCGTTATTTTTAACAATATTGTTTTGACATGCACAGATTGTTACTCAACCATCCTATAGATCCCGTCGGAATTTTCTTTATATATGTGTGCGATGGGAGCCAAACAAAAAGACAACACTCTAGACAAACCGTTTAGATTTGTAAGGATAGTTAAGCTAGTTTTAAGCATTTTTGTCTAGCATAAGATAGTTATAAGAAAAATTCAATAAAAATGAATTTTAAATTAAAAATAAAAACGAAAAAAAAACACAAAATTGACGACATTCGTTCAAAGGCCGCGCCGCCACCCTGAGCAGATAATCTGTTTGTTTCAAAATAAAGTAAAATAAAATAAGTTACAATAAGTTACATAAAGAAATCCCACAAATGTTAAAATAACGAATAAAGAAATCGCCATATGTATATTTTTTTGGCATGATGGCATATTCGATTTTGGCTACGCTTAAAGAAAGATAGTATAGTATGTCTGTAAGTCGTATTTTCAAAATTAGAATGGTGTTTTCCCTTTATGTACTCCACCTTAGGTGGTCATATGTTCCTCTTTGAAGTCCTTTCGGGTTAGAGGAGTAGTGTTTATTATCTCTTAGCCGCCCAGCCATTTTTGACGCTGTATCCGTGGATGTTTGACTAAACTGATGATGCTTCTTACTTCTGTTTTCCCACTCACTCTCCGTTAAAATATTTTTTTCCCTCTGATCTGCCATCCAAGTTCTTTGACTTTGATCGATAATGTCCGAGCCCCTATGCAGTAGGGAAGACCAGAATAATTAAGGTTTTGCATGCAGTTACTTTCCTTTTTTTAAGAGAGGACTATTTCTCAATTGCTTCCTGAGTCCGAAGAAGCTGCGGTTAATAAGAGTCATTCTGAGTTTGATTTTAGCAGTGGTGTTGCCGCTTGACACTGGCGAGCCGGAATAGATGAATTCTTTGATAATGGGCGTTATTTCTAATATGGGTTTCGATTAGTTCGTTACTGATTTTTTTTAAACAGCGTTGTAAGTTTAACACCGATATTGAGATATGAGCTTGCTCCGTATAGACATTGCCATATACTTACAGTTTATAAATTGGTGGCGTATCGACCTGAAATTTATGAGCCTTCTCTAAGATTTGCCTCTACATTTGGGATAATCCCTAGGAAATCCTTTCTTATGAATCAGGAAGGAAATACTGAGGTTCCATTCATCAGGAATCTTTTCGTCCATCCACATCTTACACGTGAGTTGGTGCGTGTTCTCAACCTACTCATCTTCAGTTGCTTTAAATAGTTAAGCAGTCAATCCATTTTTATTGGCCCTCGTATAAGTAGGGTGAACAAAATTCCTCTCCATCTACGTCCATTGTAAATGGTTCGATTTGTCAGACACCGGTATTTCAACCATTGTTGCGTTTCTATTACCTAAGCATTGTCTTGCTTAAGTCTTCTTCGATTTACTTTTCGGTAATATTTTCAAACGTCATGCCTGCTTTCTATCCCCGATCCTCCCATGCAATTTTTTTACTCTTTTCGGAAGTGCATGTCTCTATATGCAGCATGGTCATGCATGCAGTCGGATTATCGACATTGGGCTATTCGCGAGATAAGACTAAAGATCGAATGGTAATGACTTGAAACCGAACACATCACAGACGGTTCCTTGCAACTTCAGCTTTCCAACGTCAAATGTTGAATATCTTACTGGACTCCGTTGATTCTGCGAAAATCTCATCATACTTTAGCTACAAAAAAAAAAAGATCGATATTAGCTCCTCGGACGATTCAGTATCTTTAGACATGGAAATTGTGTACTGGCCATTAAAACATCCTGTCTCATTAAAAGATGTCCTCTTTATGATGGGGGGTAATGTTGAGCGAATACTTTGTCTATATTCGGAAGTTGTGGAATTCATCCTTGAATATGGTAATGGTAGGATATTTCCGAAGGCAGCATTGTTTGTTCTTTCCGCAGGAGTGTCTGTTATACTATGAATGTCAGTCGCATTTGTTGGAAGGCGGTAATATCTTTTTTGTAACGTTTAAAGTTTTCCATTTCACCCGGTCTGTTAAGGGACATAACATTCCTAGTGAGAAACCATAAACCTTAGAAAACTTAAACCTTATAGTTAGCAAAATGGAGTGGATAAAAATGATGTATTTGTCTCACCTTCTTCTTCTTCTTTTTTAAATAATACTTGGATCTTTTTCTATTCACTTGTAAAAAGCTTTCCGCTTTATTTGGGATTCTTATCTGAATATAATTTGTGAGGTCATATTTTTCGACACCATCAGAGAAGAATTTAGTATAATTATAAATTTTAACATGGAGTCTTCATCGTTTGAGTGGAAAGTTCTTATAGCTACATTGTTCTTAGTGATATAGGTAAACAGACAAATAATAATATTCTTTGGTGTGAAAGATAGTGTTAAGTTTTTTTTCATCTAATGCATTGAGGCTCCGAATAATAAACATTTTAATTCTCTAAAGTTGGGTAGGATATGCAAAACGAATGTATAGTGGATGAGCAATCAAAAGAATAATGAGTGGAAAGCCCGAGGGAAGAAGACCGTGATAAACAGAGCAGCATAAAGTGCGAGAACACAGTTATGAAAGGGAGGCATGGCAAACGGTTATAAAATCGCATATGTGTTACTTGAGCGAAAAGTCACTAGCGGACAAATCTGGCGAATGCCCTCAGTGTTCGAATCCCGTTTCTTGAATATACTTTTTAATATTATTAATAATACTAAATGTCATACCTGAGAAGAAAGATGACAATGAGGATTCTTTTACAAAAACGCAAAATAAGAACTTAAGAACTTAAAGGCATACTTACCCGAAGTATCAGCATCAGGTTATGTAAAGCGATTTGGTATAAAGTATTGTCAGTATTGAAACTTGGTTTCCGACTAAGAAGGTGGAAAATCAGTTCATTAAAAACTTAAAATCAAGATTTTTAGTGAAATACAGGACGAAGAAAGGAGTCAATGGAAAAAACGATGCAAACTCGAGAAATGTAATGCCTCAACATTTTAATTATATAATTATAATAAAAAGATGTGTAGGACACGTATAATAAATGGACAGGGGACGAATAGCCGCGTCGTAGATGAGACCACAATATAAGAATAGAAGAGGTATAACAAAACAGTGAAAGATGGAAGAAAACAATAATGGCAGGGAGGATTGATGAAGGGAGGTCAACAAGGCTCCGAGATTTATCGTCGTCAGGAACTGTATCTCATTATTTCTTGGGATTTCAATATTTCTCATCTAACTTGTTGTCTTGACTCGCTCTAGTCTTCTGTTCGTCTAGCTTTTTTTTGTTGTTAAGACTGATTTTCTGCTCATCAAATTGTTTTCCAAACCAGTCTTCTGCTAGTTGCACTTTGTACTCCGGTGGTCAAACTTTTATTTCGTTGGTCGATTCTATTGTCCAGAGCAGTCAGGAGGTTAATTAGAGTAGGCATGTCACTATTTGTATTTTAAATTTCACAATTACAATTTACAAATCAAAATTTTCTTAAGCTCACAACAGCAATAAATTTTACACTTGGTAACTGGATACTGCGCAATTACACTGAAAACGTAGTATCTTTTTCACATTAGAAAAAGGGTAATGCAGGCAGTTTTGAAACAGTAACCCGCTTGGGGTTTTGTATTTTTGATGCTCGTGATCAAAATAAATTTTGCTTGGATTTTCGTTTGGAAAAAAATGGCGTCGGTCAATTAGTGTTCACCCTTGCTGGTATAATATTACAATTTTTTTCACCTTGTCCAAACTTTTGACAATTTTTACTTTATTTTGTTGTCATCGTCGAAAGGCCTACTTTTTTTAGAACTTAAAAACTGCTTCATAGTACTTTTTGAGGTCGTTCATGCAAATGGAGCCATTATTCAGGAGTACAATGTTTAAGAATTAACTAAGAAGAGTTTTAGGTCTTAAGGTTTCAATAAGAATTTTATCTTAGCTAAAAAGCACAACTTTATACGACAAATTTAGTCCCAAATTTAGTGAATAAATAATTGTTTGTATCTTAACCCATTTATTGTATCAGGCAGACTTTGAAGTGATATATAATAATAGAAGAACTAGAAGAACTCATTTTCGACTTCATAGTTTTGGTTTTTCTGAGATGGGGATTGGTCCCTATTTGCTCTGCTACTAATATGAACTTGACTTGTGTAATACGCTCATTTTCGTAAAAAAATGTTTGTATGCTTATTTTTAACACTTTGCGTATCGCTTTTATTCATGTGTTTTCGAGCTATACTTCCCTCATGCGATAGCCTAAGGACTTTTAATAATCAAACAATAGACTCTGCTGAAAGCAACCATATTTTTAATCTTGCCTTCGGAACGATGCTCTATCGTTCATCTCGCGATTCTCAACGGAATGTTCGTCTTTAAATCATCATGGTGCGCGATTAATAGTCGGTCACTATTTTTGAACGTATGCCCATCACTTACACCCTCTATTTGTTGAGATCCTCATCTTCACCTCTGACCTTTTATTCTTCCTGTGTGTTAAACTCATCTATTATGATTTTCTTCACCTGTTGACGCTCAAATTTCTTAAAATTTTTGGAGGCTTCCTCTTCTCCACATAGTTCATAACATTCTTTAGCCGGCCATGAAAGCTCGGCTTTCTTTTAAATTCAGCACCACCTTCTGTGATAGGTAACTGAAATGATGTCGCTTAAAATATATTTTTCAATCCCCGCAAAATACCATATATTCCAAGATAATCTACATCTATTCCTATCGTAGAGCTTCATTGGAACATTGATTGGAACTTGATACTTAACTCTTCTGTCAATGGATGTTTTAAAACCTTCCCATCAATGGAATAGGTCTGGCATTTTGTATGAAAATGTATGTACTTCAATGAAAAAACTAAGGTTTTTTTGTCATTTTGGACATGTTATTATTTTTATTTTTAATTTTAAGTTTTTTTTTTACATAACGTTGATATTACGAAGTATTTTCTTGATTAACATATTTATTGCATTTATGTAGCTGAATACTGTTTTGTCAGGCTCTTCGCAAGCAAGGCATGCAAATCTGGCTTCTCTTTGTATTTTAACTTTTATTCTGCGAATTCTATACGGCTGTGGAAACCCGGTGCTTCGAAGAAAGATTCGATGCTATACCACAAAACCTAATATAATATAGGTCACAAAGCATATTCACTACGAATCTTGCGACATATACAGAACCAGTACAATGATCGCTCAAAAGCTGACACTGTAATAAACATAAACAGACATGACCATTGCGACATACACAGAATCAGTATAATGATCGCCCCAAAGCTGATATTGTAATAAACATATTCAGACATGACCCCTGTGACACACACAGAATTGTTACAATACCCGCCTAAAAGCTGACATTGCAACGAACGTAAACAAACAAACGAAACAATAAAGTCTGCTGACGAATAAACACTTCACACCAAATATAGGCCACAGAACATATGTATAAAGTAACACCTAAGCACCAAACGCCAAATATAGGCCAATGTCCAGACAAAGTCACTTACGTTAATGTCCGACCCCACATAACGCATTGCAATATTGTCGCGACGCACAGTGAATCGATCCAAGAACACCCTATATAAACCAAAGCAGAACTCCTCATGGTATATTGTTGTGCTCCCGAACTTCGTCCACGCCGGACGCAAACCAGAAACAAATTGTAACAAGTAGAAACAATAAATTGTATCATTTGGGTAAAGTAACTTTTCTTTCTTGTTTACTATTGCACTCTCCTCCATTTCTTCCTTCACCACGCGTTTATAATTATTATTCTGATGGTTATACCTCTTATGCCAGTCTCAAAGTTAGGATGTCGCACAAATAATATAGTAGAAGGTCTAAATCACTAGTTGTATCTAAAAGTTCTTATATTGTTACTAGCAAAACAGAAGAATCATTCTTTCAGTCTAAACGATGTTTTCCTCTGCTTTCACTTGACGTTGAATATTGCAGTTGAATGGCCGATGACTAAGTCGCATATACTTGAATCATTTGAAAATTCTTGCTTGACACTCCCTGGCGAGGTATGATGCATTTTCACATTTGAAGCAAATTTGTCCTCTCTTCTACGCATTCAAGCCTGCGTAGTCAAAAGTTCGGTTTTGAATGTGATATTTATTTTTAGCTGAAGCTGAAGCTGTGGTATTTACTGGTACAAATATGATTTATTTTTACGACTTCATCACTCGGTCATCATCTAACACGAACTTTAACTTCTGACAAAAATCTCTTTCTGAATTGCCTTTCTCAATATCTTTAGGTCAATGCGGTCTGATAAGTTTCTAAGGAATAGCCTAGCGGCTCCGTTGACCAATTATTTGTCGTAGATAAACTTCTGAAGCTCCTTTCCTTTGATGATGACAGTGTTCTCTTCGAAGGCTTGATCCTACTAATTTATTTTGTTTGGTTTCCTAAGGCATTGAACGATAAAGGAATGCTGTCTATATTCAAAAAGTAAACAAAACTCAAACAAACCCAGTTTCAGAGTGATCTACCGCATTAATATTCACTCGATTCGTTCGAATTTTCTTCATCGTTTAAATATTTAATGTATTATATTTAGAGTAGCAACATTAAAAAAATATTTTAAAAATTATGGCTTATCGTATGTTACTTAATGGTATAACAAAAATGTAAGTAATTTAAAAATAAACAATTTAAGCTCTTTATATGTATTACATATCAAGATTTTTTTAAAACCCGGCAACAACTGCAAAATTGCAACTTTGCTGCTATCATTTTTATTTTCATTCTCTCTCCTTGTATTATGTGTAAGTTAACACACATGCTCCCCACCCAGAAAGCAGACATACCACCTTGAACTGATAAGCTGACACCAGCCTACATTCACCTGCACACATCCTCATCCGACACCCGCACATCAACCATGGAGTTCGAAGCAACTTCACCTTCGCATACATCGCCACCCGACACCAACACAGCAACTTCGCCTCAACCGTGGGATAGTAATTTTAAGCTTAGGTAAGCTAAATTGTCAAGGTAGATTTTAAGCAATGTATTGTAAAATAAAGCACTTCATAATAAGTCACTTAACGAAACAGTTGTTTCTATTATCTGGCGCCCAACGTAAAAAAGAAGTCGCCGCGAAGTGTTCCGCTTTGTCCATTGTCCGTCAGGTAGGGATAAAAAAATAAAAGTCCTTAACACTCCTCGATTCCGTCTCCTTGATGACTCTGTTGTAAACCAACTGAGCGCTTCCAAGGAATGGAGATATCTTGGAGTGGACTTTAGGCCGATAGGACAAAAAAAAGGGGTTGGCACACTAGCAGGCGAACTGAATAACATCACCAAAGCACCATTAAAGCCGCAACAACGGCTCCTTATCACCAAAAGCTATCTGATGCCTCGCCTGTACCATAAGCTCGTCCTCGCGGGTACTACTCTGGGAAAACTCAGAGCATTAGACAGAGTGCTCCAGGGAAGCCATACAAACTGGTCGAGGTGGAACAAGATGACGCAAACTGGGCAATGGCCCAGACTTGGTGTGGGATGAGTCGGTGAGAGCAAAACCAACACCCAGGGTAACTTGCGCCCTAACATCCTAATGGCAGCAAGCAATTATGCCGACACTCGCCTCCCCAGGCGAAGTGGTGCACTGCGGTTGTTTTAGTGGGTAGTGGCTGAAAGGTCATTCCGGTCGGCTGAGTCCCACCTAACCCGGAACGTTAACATCTTCAGTTCTTGGTATGCGTAAATGCATTTTTTCCGCAGGACAAAAAAAATTTTTCGATAAGGCTTGGCACATGAGAATCTTTACCACTAGACTTTAGCTACTTTAGAGCTCATTTGACCGTATCGTACAGGCTAGCGTTCCCCAGGGCCACTACTTTACTTGATGCAGCGCTATTTTACTTGCGACAGCGCAACACTCGACACTCCGAAACACTCGGAGTTTCGGACGACGATAAGGCGGAAAGTTGCACCCCTTCAATAATGCAATAAACTCCATTTAAGCAATACTATACAGTAGTTCATCCAATAGGAAATCCAAAGAATGAAAAGAAAATTACCCAGGTAATTTACTTCATAAAGAAAATTGGAACCCACCTCCTATACAAATTAACAACAAAGGGGACACCTAACAAAATATACTAAACGGAAGGTATAATAAAAAAAAAAACCACAAGATTTGAATCAATTAAAGCACATGATATAATGTTGGACATTGGTCCAACACCGTGACTGAACCCGGAAAACATTAACTAAATGCTAATAATTAAGGAGAAAGGCAGTAAATGAAAAAAAGGCCCATGTATCTGTAGATTACCTTTACTCTGGAATCAAGCCATCTTGTCAGAGTGAAAGCGCCCCTTTGCCAAAGCAGCATCAACATGTCAAAATATAGATACTGGTCCAGTCTTTGTGTCACCAGTGAACGCCCGTCCGGTCCAAAGATTGAGAACCTGTGCCAAGGCGGAGGCGTTCTGAATAAAATGGATTCTGATTTCTGAAAATTGGTCTCAACTTCCAGTCATCACTGCTGAATTTTCTCTAAGTCGCGCTGCAGAAAAGTAACAATGACGTCGATCGTCCACGCTATTGAATGTTTGAAAGGAGCTATGAGATCTTGCTTGCTTTTTTTTAATTCATTTTTATTATTCATTTTCATCTCATTTCATTCATTTCTTGAAACTATCTTACGCGCTAGACAAAAATGAATAAACTAGCTTAAATATCTTTACTAATTTATATATATATATATATATATATATATATATATACGTTCCGTGCAGAGACGGGTTAAGAATATCCCTGCAACGATACCTCTCGCTTGTCGTAAAAGGCGACTAAAACAAAGGTAAACAAAAATCACATCTAGGCAATTTAGAAAACACCAAGGTGAGCCTAGGGACACATATACCACCATTAAACTGCCCCACAAGTGTACATGCAAATCAGTGGGTTGACACGACTGGAGATCACCGGTGTTGTAAGAGTAAGATCAAACAAAAAAATCTGGAGCATGCCCGTGTCACAAAAAAAAGGCAGGCCGAAAAAGAATTGGTGCAAACAAATGCAAAAACACCAGCATTTGATTGGCCTCAGCGATGAAGTAATCCCAAACCGGGAAGCCTGCCGCTACTTTCTGAGGTCAAACCGGCGGACCCCACAAGCGGACCAGTAGGAATGCAGTTAAGTGGGAAGGTTATGGTCCTACACTTCTGACCATAACAACGCCGGAAAAAGGAAAAGAAGACTAATTTATATATACCTTATATATATGGCTCTATACGGACATTCTAAAGGAAATAAAACATATTAAATTATACCTTTCGGCCTAATAAAATAAAATTATAATAATTGAAATAATTGAAGAAAATTGTAAGAAAATGTTTGTTCTATTAAAAAACTTAGCATCAGTACCCTGTTGCAATTCATTGTTCAATACAAATATTTGGGTAGAAGTCGCGTTTGCAATTTTCTCGACGAATCGTATATATTAGTGTTATACATATGCTTAGCCGACTGAGCTGCAATAAAGACCTTCTAACCATAGGGTGTCGACTGTTTTTTGCAATTCAATCAGACAGGCACCCGTACTTTGGTTTTTGAACTTGTTCCATTGGATATCCGATACAAGTTCAAACTTACTCCTGATTGACATCCCGCAAACAATTCTTAATTCATGTTGTGAATCTCTAGAATCGACTGTTGCAAATAAAAATGAGAGACCCACAAATATTTACATAACACTTGTACATACCTACATATCGATCCACTTTTATCAGCGTAATTGTATTAGATTCAATTGTAACAGTGGGGCGAATGATACTAAAGACCTCCATATTAAGCACTGAAGTCAGAGATTTATGCATGAGACTACGCTTACCGTTAATAGATTAATAGAAGGCTTGCACTTAGAACTGAGAGTTGAAATTTAATTTTTGCCCGGGTTTTAATATTAAATGCTGCTCAAAATAATTTATAAATCAGACGACTTGCAATCGCTCTACACTAATTTTGTTGACTCTTTCCTAGGGTAACTCAAGCAAAAGTTATGGCAAAATCCAGAGTCACCCTTTCTAGCGAACGCTTCCCAAAATTCCTCCCCTATGGGAGGAATGCGAGTATATGTTGAATCAAGTTCAACTTTTTCCAGATGCACATATTTCATTATTACGGGCTCTTTGGAACTCAGGCCATTTTAACAATCATTCTCCAAGACTCTCTGTCATGAGTGTGTTCCTTCTATTTCTTCTAGGTCCATCCTTATACTTACCTCCCTTTTATGGCAGGGCCCTTGTTCAACAAGTGCAACTGCCGCCGGCAAATTGCATTTGTGCAAAAAAACCAAAGACGACTGCAAAAAAGTCTCCAGCACGAAATCTGGGAGATCAGAAATGGAACAAAACACACAAGTTCCACATGTGGAAGCAAAAGGTTCGCGCACATGTACATAAGTTTAGATGATATTTGCAGGCAGTGTATTAAATAATTTACACGACACGACGGAGTAAACGTTTTTGAGTAGAGTGGTGCGAAAAGGAGGACAACGATGACATTAGTTGAATTGCTTCGCAAAGTACGAATGTTGGAAATTGGGCTCTGTAAATAGCCTCCTCTCTTAAGAAAAAATTTCGAAACTTTAAAATAATACAAGTGTTTTAATAGCAAAACTTTCAGTGATCTGAACAAAATCATAGAAGGGGCTGAATGATTGACCCCACATACTTTTCTGATAACGCACTTTTGCAAAACAATCAATGGCTCAAGTTTTGTTTTGTAAGCACCACCCCAGCAACTAATTCCATATTGTAGCCTTTATTGAAATATACCGTAGTATACTGTTTTTAAAGTTTTTTGTCACACATTTTTTTCAGACGATAAAAGCTCCATACTGTAGATCTTAAATATTGCTTCAAGGTCGAAATATGGTTGAACCAACTCATATCTCGATCAAGAGTAATACCTAGATATTTAAACTGATTTACTACTTCAATGCGTGTGTCACAGTATCCTTGATTATTCAACATTGATCTTTAGAACAAAAATAGTTAGACACATTAGCTCTTATACAATTGGAAGATAATTTCAAGGTTCGGGGACTCTTGTATGTTTAGACTGAGGTGCATCAATTTAGTCTTATTGCTAACAACTAGTTTGTGTTCCGAAAACCACAGTCTCAGAAGGTGAACGTCATGATTTATTTCCGCGCTTAGGTTTAGAGGACTATCTGAGCGATCCCAAGATCATCTGCGAAGGCTGTAACTTTCCCTATAAATGGTTGGCTAAATAGGGAGTTAATGTAAATTAGGAACAATACAGGGCCAAGAACTGATCCCTGAGGCACACCTAAGTTCGTAGCTTTAGATTCACAAACAGAGCTACCTACTATAACTTTCTGAGTTCTAATTTTTAAGTAGGACTCAAACCAGTTGTGTATAAACCAACGAAATCCTACGTGGTGTAATTTGTTTAGAAGAACCCTGTGGTCGACCATGTCGAAAACTTTGGTAATGTCTACAAAGGGGCCGGCGCAACATTTTTTATCATCCAGAGTTTTATAAATAAAGGAGCAAAACTCCAAGAGCGCATCTTCTGTAGCAAGGCCTTCCCAAAAGCCAAATTGCACAGAACTAAGGAATTTTACTTTTGATAGGTACCTCAGCATTCTACTCTTGATAGCTTTTTCAAAAACCTTTGAAATTGGTGACAGTAAAGATATTGGCCTGAAGTTGTTTCTGTCACTTTTACTACCTTTTTTGTGAAGAGGGATCACATTGGCACACTTCTATTTATCAGGAAAAATCCCGGTTGAGATACTTAGATTGAAAATTTGAGCTAAGATTTCTGCAATATTAAGTGTTATATTTTTAAGGGTAGGATTGGAAATGTCATCATTACCGCGAGAGCTTGAGTTGTTGAGCGAACGGATGATTTTATAAACCTCTGAGCCCGTTATTTTTTTCATAAAAGAAGCTATTATTCATAATATTATCGTCGACCAAAAAGGATCTAACACAGTCATTGCAATAAATAGGAGAATTACTAGAAGACAACATCGGACCAACCGAAGAAAAGAAATCATTGAATATGTTTGATACTGTTACAGGATCGTCAATGGTAATACCATCATTACATAAGACTATCTCTTTGGTGGGATAAAGAGAGTTGCCATCAATGATACTATTTACAGCCTTTCTCGGATTACCAAGTGAATTTCGTATTATAGAATAGGAATATCTATCCCGAGCTATCCGTATATCCTTGTTAACTTGCTTGCTCAACATTCGGAAACGAGTTTTCAAAGCTTTATTAAATGGATGTTTGAAGCACTTTGTTCTTAACTTATTTTTGAGCTTATTTTTTTGTAATACAGAGTAAGTAATCCATGGTTTTAACCTTTCTTGAGATTTCTTACGGACAATGTTGTATGTGGAATTCTTTATATAATTCTGAAGAAATTTCAAAAACAAATCGTGCGCCTTCGAAGCATTAGCTTCCATATAAATCTCCTCCCAGGTTTCCGAACGTAATTCAATATTAAGCAGGTCAAAGTTAACTTTTTTTACTTCAGGCAACAAAGCAGACTTAGCAGATTACTTAGTTCATAACGTATTGAACAAAATATTTGTCATGCAGAGATCAGCTAAGATCAAAATTAATACCAGCGCATTCATTTATGGTTATTTTTGAGAAGCGACCAAAAACGTGGTCAAGACAGGTACTTGAAAGTGGTCTGGTCATTTCATTTATGAAAGATGTTAGCCCATGCTCAGCTATTGTAGCAAGATAGAGATCAGATTGAATGATGAGATATTGCAGGTTAGAATATCTATGTTAAAATCCCCCAAGATAACCAGGTTAGCATTTTTTTCATTTCTTAAGAACACTGAAAATTAATTCAAAAACACATGAATATCATAAAGGTGTAACCTGTATACACAAACAAATTTAAAAACATCATCCCCTATATTGCAAGACAATTCAATTGCATTGACGCTCAGAAAGCTGAGACAGTTTACTTTGAAGTTACCAAAATCTAAATAATCACGAACCCTGCAGCATAGGTTTCATTTGTGTTAAGATACTCATTATAGCCTGGAATATTGTACTCTTCTTTTTCACAGTTAAAAATCCATATCTCACATATTTGTAAGTACAAATATCAAATCGGGTAAAAACACAAGCGCTTCGAGATTGCATACTAGCAAATCAAAATTTTGCCGCAAGCTGCGAATATTCTGATGTACAACAAAAAACGAATTGCCCTCATTCAAACTACAATAAAATAATTCATCATTTGTGATTATAATAGTTGGGTTGTTGTTTGAAAGATTATCATTGATATTTAAAATAGAAATACTGAAATAGATTTAGATGGAAGTAAAGAGAATTAGTCTTTCAGTGATGAAAGATCAAGAAACGATCTTATAGCAACAACCCTACCATTCTCTGCTTTTCTCATTAAAATCCTCGAATTTTTAAACCATAAATATTTATAGTTTTTTTCTTCTTTCAATTTCTTAGCTTCCTTAAATAAAGCTCTAGTATAACAAGTGAAGCAGTCATTTATAAAAATATTGAACTTTGTATTCGCGGCAAATAGTGACGAATTTAATTTCTTCACTGCAGTTTTTTTCGCTTTCATTACCTTTTTTTTTGCCTCTAAGCAGGAGAATTGTACACAAATTCTTTCACTATGCTCGTTGTTGTTTCTCTTCCATACACGTTTGACGTAGTATTTTTCGATGTCTGTAGGTGACACGGAGAGATCCAACGCTTTGCTGAAAATTGTTTGAACACATTCTTCAGCATTCTTGTTGTTGACTCCAGGCACACCAATAATCTCGATGAAATTCTCAACACTCTTCTGCTCTCTCCAATTCAGTCTGCTCTCCAGCGATGCAATTTTGGAATTAAGCTTCTCTTTCTCTTCTTTCAGCTGAGAACTGAGAATGTTGCAATTGATCTTCTTTAAACAAATAATTTCCTCATAAAACATTTGCATTGTAATCGTGCCTTCGTCGAGCTGTTTTGGTAGCTGTTGTGGTAGGTCATATGGTTTTGCTTGCCGCTTGTCGTTTCAGAGACGCTTTGTAACTTGGTGGCTGATTACTGATTCCGCTTTGGCCTCTGTTTCGCTATCGATGAAGCAGCCGCTGTTGTTGCTGTTGATGGTGACGATACACTTTGTTGTAACGATTTACGACAAGGTGCAGTGCATTTGTCGCAATGATATGGAACATTGTGAGTGTTCATGTACTCTATATCCGACGGATTCAGTTTAGCACAGGAACAGTGGAAATATACATTACAGTCTATGCAAGTGATTTTCATTTCACACCCACGATCAACTTTTTTATTGCAAATTAGACAGTGCATTTTGATTATATTTATGTGCAAAGAACTAAACGTTTGAAAGTTTACACCCCACGAACTTAGAAAAACACGTCCGTTCTCTACGAACTTAAGAACTTGTATGATTATCCACTAATCGAAACGACTGCGTCGGCATTTTATCCTGATGGATCTGCGTAATCCGACACCTTTTTAGAATATCGCAACGCTGCGCTTGGTGAAATCATGTTTTGGGTAGCTCGAAGAATCAGTCTCGTTTAGATTAATTTAGAGTAAAGATCGTGAAAGTGAAGTTAGTTTGTAAAATAAGGTTTAAGTGAAAAAATAAAAATATATTTTTTTAACGAATAATAAAAAGAAAAACTAAGGATCGGTTCCGCGAGTGCCCAAACTAAAAAGGAGAAAAAATTAGAAAGTATCCCCGAAGAGGGACTTAAAATAAGAAAAACGATAAATAAATGACTTAAACATATTAAACCCGAGTGTTAATCATTTCACAGCCGACATATACTGGTAAATTTAGACCGCATTGATATAAAAGGGATATTTATAAAGTGTGTGAGCAATTCCCTTCGAAGAAATATCTCGAAAAGGAGTTAAAACAATACCTGTGCTAACACAAGTGATAATGAAAGAAATTTAATAAATGATGGAAATATAAAATATTTTTGCATAGAATATTACATATTGTGAAAATTGTTTAAATAAATAATAAATATATTCTGCACATTTCAATAACGAATAAAAAAAGAACATTGCAACACAACCATAACCAAGAACAATTCTCGTGAACAGAAAATCGCAACCTAGGATAGAGAAGGCAACCAACCTAACAACTTAGTTAACATCAAGCATCAAGCAGCAATATCGGAATCCTCTAGCAGCACATCGATCAACATTAACTGACAAGACAGCTAGTAACGTACTTTTAAGATAATTTTATTATACCAACTAACATTGTCAACTAATATTACTTAAGTTAATTTTACCACCTGACACATATTCAATCCAAGGTGGATTCAGATATAAAATTTTTACCAGGAGAAAGGGAGTACCTTAATAGAAAAGTTAGAATGGCAACAGCAGAACAAATTAAGGGCCTATTAGAGGTCCAGACAGGGCCACTGTTTAGGAAGAGGAGTTAACTAGGAGCTTGCAGCAGTTGACCAGTGTCAACACTGTTGCAGAATGTCAGGTTGAACAAATAGACGAAAGGATTAGTTGCAAAGAATCACTAGACTAGTAAAATCCTTGCCACCAATTGCAATTTTGCCAATTGCAAAAATTCTTACGTTAGTTGGAGGGAGGCTGCAATTAATTCAGTGAGCCTATACAGAAGAGGAAGCCGCAGATATTATGCTGCACTGACAATACTTAGAAACAAGATTACTGACGAGGCAAATGACATACTAACAAGCCATGGTACCGTTTTAAATCTTGATGCTATCCTTAGTCGCTTAGATTTTGGTTATGCGGATAAAAGACCGTTACAAGCAAGAACTCAGGGTCCTCTACACATCATTGATTATTACAATGAGATTAATAAAAAATTAACCGCTCTTATTAATAAAACGATGATGTCACATGGTTCGAGTTCCGAACTAGCTAATGAACTAAATAAGAAAAATAGACAATATGCGTTAAGAGTGTTTATAACTGGGTTGAACCCACCATTGGCTAATATTCTATTTTCAATGTCCTAATGCCTTGGCGAAGGCGCAGGAACTAGAATCAAATAACATACGAGCAAATTTTGCCCTTCAATTTAATCGAGCGGTTATTATAAACTCTGGAACTAATAACAATCAGAAAACACATAATCCATTGCGTTTTCCTTAGCGTAATCAAGGGAATATACGAAACAATTTTGTCCAAAACCGGTCAACTCAACCAAAACCCGAAACAATGGAAGTAGGCAGTTCGGTAAATATAATTCAGAGGCCACAACATTTTTTTTATAATAATAATGGGAATAATAACTTCTCACAAAGACCTAACCCGAACAATTTTCAAGGTTACCAGCAAATTCCTGCGGGCCTTAACAATTTTCAGCAAGGCGTTAAACGCCAACTCTCGAGCGCGCAGATTAGTTATCAGCCGCAATATAAGGCACCACGTATAAATAATCTTAACGAGAGATCTTTTTTAAAAGAAGAAGAAAGCCCGGATATCATCAAAAGAGGATCATCCGAAAGAACATATGAAATACTAATCGACAGCAGCGCTACTAGCTGCTACTGTAGCCCAAACACTTTCAAAGATAAGAAAGAGTTGGTCATAAAGAAAAGGGTGAGAACCATAAATGGTTATACAATTATTAAATATTTTTGCGGAGCAAGGCTTTTCGGAATTAGGGAACGATTTTATGAGATCCCTAATCTAGAAGCCGATATCCTAATAGGTTATAATTTTTCTAAAAAAAGCAAACACAGTATTAGATTTTATAAGTGGAACACTGAGAAGTGGAAATCATTGCGAGAAATTTTTGAATTTGAATTTTGAATTTCAATGAAACAGGAACGGAAGACACAGATCAGGAAGTAGACTCTGAACATGAAGAACAATTAGAAAATATTAATTACCTACGGAAATATGAAGGAATTGAATATTTAAGACGAAAAATATTTAGGAAAATTGAAGAGCTTCATTCTAAAATAATCATGAGACTACCATTAAGAACGGCCATAAGGGCTGAAATTTGCACAATTGCTGAAACGCCTATATGGAGTAAGCAATATCCATACCCCATGTCCGTTAACACATTCGTAAATAAGGAGATACAAACCTTATTGGTTCATTATTCGTCCAAACAAGAGCCCGTACAACTCGCCGATTTCGGTTGTACTCAAAAAAGGTACGAAAGAAAATGGATCCTCAAAATTGAAAATTCTTGTAATTGATTACAAGAAACTGAACGAACAAACGATTGCAGTGAACTATCCCATTCCTGACTGCAATGTTATTTTGTCGAACTTAGGTAGGGCAAAATACTTTTCAACAAGAGATCTGGAATCTGACTTCCACTAGATATTAATGAAAGAGACAGACATTGAAAAAACAGCTTTTTCCGTAAATAAGGGAAAATACGAATTCGTCAGGATGCCGTTCGGACTAAAAAATGCTCCGGGCATTTTCCAAGCCGCCATGGATAATATCCTTAGAAATTATGTCGGAAAATTTTGCCATGTTTACATTGACGATATAATAGTATTCTCGTCCTCGATAGAAGAACGAATCATCTTTCGAAAATAATAGAAACCTTGAGGGACGCGAACATGAAAATTTCGTTAGAAAAAATCTGAATCTTATAGAGAAGAAGTCGAATTCTTGGGCTATAGAGTAGGATATAACATAATAAAAACCGATCCAAGGAAAATCGAAACTATCCAGAATTACCCCTTACCGACAACCCTACGTCAATTGAGAAGTTTCTTAGGGATGGCAGGAAATTGATAATCGACTACGCGTTAGTTACAAAACCATTGACAACATATTTAGCAGGAGAAAATGGTAGGATATCACAAAATACGTCAAAAAAAAAACAGAAATTACACTAAATAAGCAGTTACAGCCTACAATAAAGTAGAAACGTTATTAGTAAATCAAGTAGAGCTGGTGCAACCTGATTTCAATAAAAAATGTAACTTAACCACAGACGCATCGAACGCCGCAGTAGACGCAGTGTTAACATAAAACGGGAAATCTATCACGTTCATCTCCAAAACCTTTAACTCTACTGAAAGAAATTATGCTACAAACGAGAAAAAAAATTATTCTATAGTGTGGGCGTTAAACCAGGAACACAAAATGTGGTCGCAGACGCACTTTCTAGACAAAAATTAAACAAGATTTCTGACAGAGATTCATTACATAGCACCCAACATTCCGTAGAAAGTAGTGATGGATTCGATATCCCCGAATCCTTGAAAACCACTAAATGAGTTCAAACAATAAATTCTCTTAAGCAAGGCCAACTTTACAATACATGAATTAACAGTGAATTTTGGCAGAACCAGGCACATCATCGAATATAACACTACGGACAATCTGAAAACAATACTTTTAGAATTCCTTCAGCCAACATTGGTGACTGCAATACATTGCACTGCGGAAGATCTTCTCGATTTCAAGTCAACAGTTAAAAATATTTTCACTAATAAATTCCTTTTTACAAGAATATTTCCAATCGATGTACCGAATCGTTTTTTCATGCATTTAAAAATGCAAAATATTCGCTTAAGATATGCTCTTAAAAATGGGAAATATGCACTTTAAATATGCATTTAAAACCATGGTGGAGTCACATTTAACGACGTGGTTTATAACGACCAGTCGCTTTTAACGACTAATTTTCCCCCACGTAGTTGGTTTTTGCACAAGTAATCTTTTTATTTTTGAAAAGTCGTATAAAACGAACCTTGGCTATAGCGACCAGTTAAATTGTACGACTGTAATTAAACTTTGCATTTTTATAATGTAAAACAAAAAAACATGTTATCCAGTTCTTAGAAAAATTCAGTCTTTTTATTTTAATGTTAATGTCCAGTAATGCTGCCCGCAAGGTGGCGTCTTGTCTCCGCTGTTATGGTGCATGGTGGTCGACTCTCTGCTAGATGCTCTCAATGCCTCTGGAATCTATGCCCAGGCCTATGCGGATGATGTTGCTGTTCTCTCTGTCGGCTCATGTTTAGCGAATGTCTGTCTCAAAGCGCAGGCGGCGCTAAACGTGATCGATGACTGGTGCACGAGAAATGGGCTGTCGGTTAATCCTCTTAAGACCGATGTCGTTCTCTTCACGAGAAGGAGGAAAACAACTGGCATTGCTCAGCTGGTGCTAAAAGGCATTCCCATTCCTATATCCAAGGAAGCTAAGTATCTGGGAGTCATTCTAGATAACAAACTTCTCTGGTCAAAACATGTTGAGTCCAAAACCACCAAAGCGCTGTCAGCTTTCTGGCAATGCAAAGGTGCCTTTGGCAAAACATGGGGCTTATCGCCGAAAAAGGTCCTCTGGATCTACACGGCAATGGTAAGACCGATAATCTCATATGCATCGGTTGTTTGGTGGAGCAGGCTGACACGAAAACACGTTGTGGCTTCACTCACCAAACTCCAAAGAGCGGTCTGCCTCAGTTGCACGGGGGCTTTCCCCAGCACACCGGGAGCTGCTTTGGATGCTATGATGAACCTTCCACCCCTTGACATATATATCAGAGGGTGTGCACTGAAAACTATTTCTCGCTTAAAGAGGAATGGTCTTTGGTACAACTCGCAGTGGAGTGAAAGTGTACTTGAGAGAGAAATATCCTACGATCACTGTCTCATGGATATGCCCTCTGACGCAATGACACCTGCCATCCTACTGCGCTGTAACTACACAGTCACATTTCCTTGGCGTCAGGACTGGCTTTGGCCAGACACTGAACCTGGAATAGAATGTCTTCGCATCTTCACAGATGGCTCCAGGACTGATCAGGGATCCGGCGCCGGAGTTTTCTTCGAGCGCGAAAACATTCGACTGCACTTCTCGTTAGGAAAATATGCGTCTGTCTTCCAGACGGAGATTTACGCAATCCTAATGGCCATGCACTATGTTGTGAAACACAGATGGAGGGGAAAGAGCATATGTGTCTGCAGCGACAGCCAAGCTGCACTCAAAGCTGTATCCAATCCTCTGTCCAACTCCAAACTAGTGCATGAACTCAAGACCTTCTTGAACAAAGTCGGAAGACTTAATTCACTTAGGCTTGCATGGGTTCCAGGTCACTCTGGAATCCCAGGAAACGAGATCTCCGATGAACTCGCTAGAAAAGGCTCAGAGGAGAGTTTCTCAGGGCCTGAACCCGCCTTAGGTCTACCAGCTTCAACGGTTAAATCTGACATCAATGACTGGGTATTTAACGTACACAGTCGCAGATGGAAGGAATATCCAGGATGCAGGATGACTAAGGTCGTACGCCCTGACGTCTGTAAAAAATCCGCAACATTCTTCTTATCCTTAAGAAGAAATGACTGCAGAAGGCTAACGGGCGTCATTACGGGCCATTACACTTTTGCCAGGCATCTTTACGTGCTTGGCATCAGTGAGACGCCTACCTGTGCTGCTTGTTGCGAGGAGGACGACACAGCGGAACACTTTCTCTGCGACTGTCCCGCCTTCGCTCGTGCACGGTGGCGCACCCTTGGGGCCGACGTGGTGGGTGCCGAATCTCTTAGCTCAACATCACTGAAGCCCCTCCTCATTTTTCTCCGGATAACGGGGAAAATACAATAAAGACAAGGTGTCTGTCTGGTAGTACAATGGACCAGTACTTGTGTCTGAGTGCTCCAGCAGATAGTAGAAGCCTCCAACAAAAAAAAAAAAAAAAAAAAAAAAAAAATGTTAATTAAATAAATAAAAAGGTAAAAAACATAAAGATGTTCATTTAAAAAAATTATTTAATAGAAGTAGGTAGCATAATTTTAACATATAATTTAGGTTTTCAAAATGAAAAAAGAATATAAGAAGTTTTTTTCGTTTTTTTTTTTCAATTCCGTTTTAATATTCATTCCTTACAACGCGCTAGACAAAAATGATTAAACTAGCTCAACTATAAGAAGTAACTATAAGAATATAAGAAGTTTAAGGGTGCGTGTGCATCTTTAGGGTTTTGCTTTTTTTTTTAAATTTTGTGTTAATTTTTTCCGAACTATCCACAAAAAATGCATTTATTATTAATAATATGCAAGAATATGCAAAATATGCATTTATAGTAAAATATGCAAAAATATGCACTAACGATTGGATGCCAATTTTAATGAAAATTCATGAATCGGAAAGGTAACTTATTCTCTTGCTTCCAGTGTGTCTTCAAAAAATATGCAAATGTATCGAAATCCTAGCCCTAGGACCATGAAGCTACAAACACATATTCGCGCACATAGAAATTATAAAGAGAATTATAGACAAGTTTATAAACAATACTACTGGCCCCAGATGTTAGATCATTTCAAACAATATATTAGACGCTGTGAAATCTGTAACAAAACCAAATACATACAATAGACACCCGCAAAAGGGGGGAATGCCTTGACAATTTCTACGCTCAAAACCTTAAATTTATAACTTGTATCGATGCCTTATTCTTAGTCATAAAACTTATAGAAGATAAAACTAGTGCAGCTGACACGGTACTAGAAAGTTTTCCGGATGTAAAAAAACTCACTATCGATAACGAACCAGGATTTACAACACCCCAGTTTAAAGCCCTTATGAAACGATTAAAAATCGAATTTTATTACTATACCCCTCGCCATAGCTCTACAAACGGACAAGTCGAAAGAGTCCATTCTACAATCATTGAGATATGTAGCTAGATGCCTGAAGGAAGAATTTCTTCTTATCGATGATACAGAAGCTTTCTATAGGGCGGCCCAACAGTACAACCACACTATCCATTAAGTTACAGGAAATAAACCGTCAGACATTTTCTTCAATAGAATCCCACATAAATTAGGCGATGCATTGAAAAAAGCTCAAGAAAAAATGCTCCGAAGAAATGACTCCAATCGGGTGAAGACATACCAACCGGGAGACATTATCTACGAAAAAATAATTGGGCAATGCAATAAACTCTCGCCTCGGTCTAAAAAAACAGAAAGTTCAAGAAGATTTAGGGAATAAGGTTAAAATCCAATTTTGCAATAGAATAATTCATAAAGACAATATTAAAAACTGACCACAACTCATAATTTCTCTCTACAGGAAATGATTATTACCATAACACTACTTCTTGCAGTCTTTACTACTTGCCGGTCCGTAGTGCAAATACAAGACTACTCTAATTCGCAAATGATTGCAATCCATCTAGGACAAACAAGACTACAAAACGGAAATTTTAAACTTATTCACATACTAAACTTAACTGACTACGAACAAATAATGACGATCTGAACTTAGAAATCCAACAAAAATTATTGACAAATAGCACAATTTTACCATTCCTCCTTCATGATATCAAACAGCTCAAAAATCAATTGAAAAGAATAAAACCTAGAAATAAACGCTCAATCGATGCTTTAGGGACAATATGGAAATGGATAGCCGGTACCCCAGACCACATATACCATGAAATAGTAGTAAACGAAATTAACGGACTATTAAAAAAGAGAATCATTAACAAGGACTCTATCAACAAAATTAACGAACTAATCAACACCACTAACAGAATTTTAAAAACATTACAAACATTAGAAGAAATTCGGGAATCAAGAGAGAAAACTATTAGAAACAAACTAAAAATCATTAGGGATGAAATAGCAAACACAGAATATGCCTTGCAATGGGCAAGGGTAGGTATAATAAACTCGTTCATACTTTCAGAAGAAGAAATTTTAGAGGCAAATAAATTTTTAGATTCCGAAGGATTTCCATATAACAATTTAGAGGAAGCCTTAGGATTTGCTACCATTAGAATAGCGACAAAAGACTCAACAATATTATAGATAGTACAATAAATCTTCGAGCAATAGATAAAAATATTTGTGAAAAAATACTTATTAAGCCTTTAAAGAAAAACGAAACAATTGTGAGAATAAATTCAGAAAAAATGTGAAATGTAAGGACAGACTCTATGAAATTAAAGAAAATTGTAATCAATTTAAGGAGTTGTCCATTTGTAACAAAGATAAATTGTTAGACATAAGCGAAACAAATTGTGAACCACCACTTCTGAGCGGCGGAAAGCATGATTGCGTCATAATCAACAATCAGCATATGCCTTCAGTACAAGAAATAAATCAGGGAACAATGTTTTCAAATCAATTCAAAGGATTTTTAATAATACCGGGAAATAAAACATATCAATTATCGGGAACTTATTTGATTCAATTTCATAATGATACAGTCACGGTGGGGAATCGAACGTTTGTTTCCAAAGAACTATCAACTTTAAATCCGAAAATGAAAATGAATAAAGGAAGTACATACTAGCAACATCGACGAAATCAGCTCGATGTCGACAAAAGGCAAAATTATGTTTTCATCCAACTTGGTTTTGTCCACAATATTAATTATCGGCCTGATTGCGGCAATCTATAAACTTAAAACCAAATCAAAACCAGATTTAAGTATAACCACGGTTATTAATGAAGGACCTGAAGCAGGGGTCTCAATTTTGGAAGAATCCCCTTCCCATAACCAAAGACGAGAACTTCGAAGTGTCGATGAACTTCCAGTTTATTAGCAATCGGGACGATTGATCTTACGGGGCGAGGAGTTAAGATATTGCTTCACAACGTCTTACACAAAATGTTAAGATATTGCTTCACAATGTCAAACATGTGGGAACTTTTAGTGCGTTGGAACAGATGTTGTAGTAAACAACCACCAGAAAGGTGGTGGTTTTTTATATTTGTTTGAAATTTCACTTGAACGTATGTTTGGAGCATTTCTCTCGTAACGTATGAACGCAATTCACTAACGCAGTATTGTGATATGGGCATAAAGTGTCCGCAACATAAATATTTCCCGCGGTCACTACTCAGAAATCAACCTTTTCCGGGAACGCGACTATGTCATCACTTTTCTTAATCGATTCGATCCATTATGCCCGTATCACAATACTGCGTTTGCTTTGGCTTCGAGTGACGTTTAACATTTATGGGCATTATCCACTTATCGAAACGACTGCGTCGACATTTTATCCTAATGGATCTGCGTATTCCGACACCTTTTTAGAATATCGCGACGCTGCGCTTGGTGAAATCATGTTTTGGGGAGCTGGGAAGAATCAGTCTAGTTTAGATGAACTTAGAGTAAAGATCGTGGAAGTGAAGTTAGTTTGTAAAATAAGGTTTAAGTGAAAAAATAAAAAAATATTTTTTTAACAAATAATAACTAAATATCTTTAATTTGTATACGTCAATCGAGCTGGTCTCCTCAGCCTGGAGTGGATAACCCCCAACGATGGCGACAGCTGTTATTTGGATAGGAGCTGTAACGATAAGGCTGCACAAGCTAATAACTTACCGTCGGCAATAGGTTTTCTACATTCTAATTTCATCCACGCGACTATCAACCGTCGAGCGTGGAATTGTAGAGTGTCGATAGTTAATCGTCGGAGATTATCGTGAGGTGAGTTCTTCTTTGTTTGTAAAGTTTGCCGATTATGTCACATTTTTTTGGGAGTATTCTTATTGTTAAAGCCGGCAGTGTAGTTAAAATTCCATACCAATTTCAAATCAATCAAATTGCGCGGTGAAAAAGTATTATATTTCGCTTGGGCTGTGACAAAGGGTTTTGTTGATCAGGAATTTCATCGTGGAAGCAACGCATTTTATAAGGTGTGTAGCATTTTCTTTTTATAATATTTATAAATTAAAACAGTTCTCATATAATATAGTAACAAAACAAATTGTGTGGCGTTTTCGTGAGTGAGTTAAACTTGTCGGTTTGGAATAAGTAGGAGTAAACTCACGAACCTAATAGATGCGGTTCAAACAATCGCTCTAGACTTAAGTGCTGACTATAGGGCATAGGAACGGTTGAGCAATGCGAAGGTTTTGATTCACATGATCGAAGCGGAAACAAATTTTTGATGAAGCAAGAGCTCTACATCAAAAGAGTATTGAAGCTCCTAGTGAAGACCTTAAAATAAATTATATGGCAGCGCTTACGTTTGAAGGAGTTGAAGGAGCTGTTCTTTCAATACTCGTGTGAATTGAAAGAACAGTTACCCGCCGCGGATAGTCATCACTCCTTAAACCACTCGGTATCGGTGCCCTCAGTAGATTTGAAGCTTACCCCAATGAAATTATCCAACTTCGATGGCTCGCTTCAGTTGTGGCCAGAGTTTAAGGGCTTATTTGAAGGATTGATTAACAAAAACACATCGATATCCCACGCGCACAAATTGCACTACCGTAAAGGCAATTTAACCGGTGATGCGACACGCTTACTGCGGAATACTGACACCAATTTCGAATCCGCGTGGGCAATTCTAGTAAAGCGTTATCAAATGTTCGGTTGTTAAAGAACAATCGTTTCAAGCTAATGTTCGAGCAACTAAATCTCAATCGTGAGCCGTATAGTGCTCTAAAATTGTTACTTGACACTACGATTGAAGCCAGGCAATCACTTAAAAATCTCGGAGTGCCTGTAGGTTCCTGCCTGTTCTTGGGTTCCATACTGTACAAAAGCTTCCGACTGTTACTCGAAGTCAGTGGGAAGCTCACTTCGTTAACTATTCTGATTTCCACCCACCTTTCAGTGTCTTAGAGGATTTCATCTGAATGTGAGCTAGGACTTTAGATGTTATTGAACAATCCCCCCCAAACAAAAACCCAAAATCAAAGTGAATTCATTACGAACAATTCATATTCTTAACTTAACGACATCGAAGTGTTCCAAGTGTTAGGGCTCACACTCAGTGCAAAGGTAAAATGGCAATAATTTGTGAAGAAGAATAAATTATGTTTCAAGTCAAGTGCTTATTTTACGCAAAATTGTAAGAGCAACTTCATCTGTTTCACTTGTCATCAATGACATCATTCGTTGCTGCACATAACAAAGCTGGCTAACGTAATGCATGTCAAAGAACGCATTCACATAGGAGCCAGTTCGTCGCAGTCCAACAAACCTCTTCTTTTCGTCACTCCTATCAAGCAAATAACACAGAAACAACAGAACCGCTTTAACACGCTGATAGCCGAAAACAAACCTGTTCTTCTGGCTACAGCTTTCATCAAGGAATTAACAGTTAAAGGCCAATCGATTCTGCTGCGAGCTCTACTTGATCCTCTATCTGAGCTGCTGCGAGTAAGAAAGGAAGGCAGTAGTGTCAGGACTCTCGACGTATGAGACAAAAATGTGAACGAGGCCAAGTTTCTTTCACATGCTTTTCCAACTCAAACGAAAGTTTCAGTCTGAGACTCTAAGCTTGGGTTTTGCCTAAACTCATATCAATGGTACCAAGGCAAGGGAGAATCACATCTCTTCACATAACCAAGGAGAACCAAACATTGGAGAACAGAAGAAGAGGAGAACTGTGAGATACATTTCAAAAAAACCCATCGACGTCAAGCGGATGGAAAGTATGTGGTTGAGCTGCCCTTTCGTGAGATTTCTACAGCTTGAAAAAAGGTTCCAAGTCAATCCAGCATTCTATGAGGAGTACAAAAGAGTGTTCGAGGAATACAAGGACCTAGAGCACATGATTGGGGTCCATCCCAGCACTCACACCCATGCTCATTATTACATCCCTCATCACGTAGTGTTTCGACGCTCATTTATGCATCGGTGAGCTCCATGCATTCAGTGCTATCGAAATTCCTCGTTGGATCGATTAACTAAGAGGTCGAAGTTCATGGCTTTTGCAATGCTTCCGAAAGAGCATACGATGCAGTAGTGTACATACGAGTTGCTCACGACAACAAGTTCGTAACTAATCTCACCATCGCGAAGGCAAAGGTTGCACAACTTAAAATTAAATCATTAGCTCAATTATTAGCCCTTTTACTGGTCCGTACCGTAAATACTATGGAACTCCGCAACGTAACAATGTTCGCTTGGTGTGATTCTGAAATCACACTAGCTTGGATTAGGTACTCACTAATATCCGTACAACATTCGTTGCCAACCGATTGGCTTGTAGACATAGATTGTTGGAGACATATTCCTTCGAAAAATAATCCAGCAGACATAGCATCTGGAGAGATTCTGCCGCAAGATCTTATACAAAACAAACACTTGTGGCACGGACACACCTTTCTCCACAGCTTCGACTATCACCAACAGCCTCAACAAGAAGCCTGGATGACAAATTTGGAATCGAAAACATCGAAAACATCAAGATTTAAAAGCGACGAGATCACATCTGGGGAGCAATTCAAAAATCTTCTTCAGCTCTGCATTCACGTCGCCTCGTTTGAAGTGAATAAGTTCTTGAGTCGTTTTTCATCGCTTAATAGATTTCTTTGGGTCAATTGGCTTCGATTTTTCTCCAATCTGCGAGACGAAGTTAAAGAAATGCCCGTTCAATTAACAGGGTCGCAATCTCCGGATGAGATCACATCGGCATGAATGCGAATGACAAGCTTCGTACAACGGAAAGTCTTAACTAAAAAAAATTGCAAGTTTATCTCGTTATGACCTAGTCCCAAAAAGCAGCAAGTCGGCAAGACTTTCTCCATTTCTCGATAAAAACGGAGTGTTAAGAATAGGCGGTTGATTAGAAAATTCGAATCTACTTTATACACAATGCCACCCAATAATACTACCGTCTAACAATCTGTTCACTTCAATGATACTCATCTGGCAACCCTTCATGGTGGTCAACAACTTATGTTGGCAACGCTACGATCACAGTACTAAATACTGTAGCTCAAAGGGAGTGTTAAGAATTGCATTCATAAGAGCAACCAACATTCAACAACAAATGAAGAATTCGTCAGCGCCACGGGTAAACCTAGAACGACCATTCCAAACATCCGGAATGGATTATGCAGGACCCATCCAATTGAGAACTTGGAATGGGCGGTGCAGTAGAATCACAAAGGCATATATTGCAATTTTCGTGTGCTTTTGCACCAAGGGAATACACCTGGAGATGGTCAGCGATTTCACGGCACTCGCATCTATCACAGCACTGAAAGGATTCATACCACGTCGCGGGATTCGCACCCAACTATATAGCGACTGTAGAACAAATTTCAAGGGCTCCTCAAAAATCTTAGAATCGGAGACTTCACAAATTTCGAAACAATTGATATTGAATCAAATGATATTCCTAAATAAGTACAGTCGAAGGGATCAACCTGGCATTTCAATCCACCAGCGGCTCCGCACTTTGGCGGACTGTGGGAAGCAGGGGTTAAATCAGTGAAACATAAATTACGACGAATAATTGGACATTATACGCTAGTATTCGAAGAGTGTTCAACCGTCTTGGCACAAATTGAAGCCAGTCTTAATTCGCATCTATTGTGTCAAACGTCTGAAAATCCGGATGATTTGTCATATTTAATACCAGGACATTTCTTGATTGGCGCACCGCTGAACACTGTGCCGGAAAAGGGCTTGACAGAATCAAAAAAAAGCTACCTGCAGTGTTGCAATTCATACCACAAGACTTTTTGAAAATATGGAAATCAGAATATTTAGCGCCACAACAAAAGCGATCGAAATGACTAGTTCCGAATGAAGACCTCAAGTTTGGACCAATGATCTTCCTACCAGATGACTCACCACCTACGCTTTGGTGGCTAGGAAAAATCACAGAAGTGCACCCCGGCACAGTTGGAAAAAACCGAGTGGTCATGGTCAAAACTGCGAATGGTTAACTAAAGCGTCACACAACCAAGCTCTGTCTTTTACCCATTATGAATGAATAAATGTTTAGCGTCACGTTCACACAAACACAAATAATCAAATGTGTTTAATATAATAACATCTTACCTATATAAATTCCAGTTTAATTAATTTACGTATATCAATAATAACCTAGTATTGCCACACACCTTTCACCAAATCTTCCCTTCTTTCGTTACAATACGTCGAAGAAGTTCGGGATCAAACAAAATGACGACACATCACCAATGATGCAAGCGGAGGTATCAGCCACCAACCAAGCATGAAGATTCTCCTAGGAGGGGGCAGGATGTTGCGACGCAATATAAATTCAACAAATGCATAAAAAAACCAAAGCCGACGTCAAAACGTCATCAGGACGAAATCTGGGAGTTCATAAGCGGAAGAAGACCAACAAGTTCCACATGTGGAAATAAAGGTTCTGGGATTATTGGCTCCTCCCACGCACATGTATGAGCTCACAGTTCGTGTGCAATGGAGCTCCTTGGGTGAACGACCGCAAACAGTAACGATCAGCTGTTGTTTGGATGGAAGCTGTAAAGATCCTAACTTATCGTCGGCAATCGGTTTCTATATTATAATTTCATCCACGTGACTATCAATCGTTGAGTGTGGAATTGTACAGGGTCGACAATTAATCATCAGAGACGGAGAATAAGACAGAAAAACATTCAATTTCAACCTTGCGTTTTCTTTATCGTGAGGTTCGTTGTTCTTTGTGAGTAAAGTTCGCCGATTTTGTCACGATTTTTTCGCGAGTATCCTTGACGATACAGCATTCAAGGCAAACGGCATTCTTTCAGATATCCGTCTCCTAACTTTTCTTTCTCACTTAGGAGCATGTGTAGAAAGATATTTTAAAATGCTTCATCTAGACAGGAGTCAGTTGGTGACCGTCTTTTGTTGTTTCATATCTTTGTTTAATGTTCGATTAATGAATTGTTTTTTTTTTTGTTTTGGTAGATTTACCAAGACGCATGGCGATGTGTGTTACTCTGCCGGTCTTTATTCAATGGGTTTTCCATTCATTATTCTATTGATTAGTATTCGTCCACTGTCCATGGTTATACATGTCCTGCTCGTCTTAATCTTCGGGATTTTATTATAAGGGTTTGGGGCTGAATAGAGTTATTCCTCGAGTTATTGATTGTCCATTTGCCTGTATCTTCGTCCGGTTTTCCAACATAGATCCTCCTTAACATCTTGTTTCCAAAGACCCGAAATCTATTTTCCTCCTTTATAATCTAGGCCAAAAAAGTGTCATTGGCATTATTATGGTTTTAAAATATGTATATTGAAAATGTCGGACATTTATATACAAACAAATTTTGAATTTGTAGCAGAACACGTATTGCGGAATGCGAAGAAGTTTAGCAATATTATTGATCTGTTTGGTATCTTTGGTATATCATTGGACCATTGAAATGAGAATTCTCAATTCGCTGTCCCTGTCGCTGCCGTGTTCGTGATTAAGTTTCCACTTCCTAACCACTTTACTGATCTTGAAACTTACGAGTATATCTTAGCAACTTTTGAGATTACTTATTTGTTTTTTTTAATGCAAGATTATATAATTAAATTATTATCTGGACATAATTTCTTTGTAATAGCAGTCCAAATCTCAATCTTCAAATGACAGCCAATATTCGAAAAAACCAACACGAACAGTGGTTGAAATAAAAGAAATGATTAAAAGTGTTTGATATTAAGACATTTTGAGTATGACAAAGGAGTAAAAAAAAAATTGTAGAGCGTTCCTTAACAACTAATTTCTGTTTTAAAACATAATGATTAGAGCTGTTAATTCGCTTCGCTTATAACTGAAGGGTTTAGGCACTTATTTATAATTTCGGATCAGTAGACTATCAGTAGTAAATAATGATTCTGTAATTTGGTTGTACATATGTTGGGAAGATAATTTTTAAGTTATGTGAGTAAAATGTTTTGGTGTTTAGAATAATTTGATTTTTAACAGCGTTTATCAGGGTTTCTAGTTTAGAAATAATATTATGGTTGGTGGTCGGTAAAGATTTTCAAATTGAGTTGAATCGTAAAGGTTACACAAGGAATTTAGGTGAAGGTGATCGCCACCATTTCCATTTTGGTTTGCGGTATATGGTTCTTGTGCCTTGTTCAATATCCTAGAGATAATGCCGCCGTTTTGTGACGAGATCGCTGTGTCGGTAGTCAACTCAAATTGTTTGCTAAAATCCGAGTATATGAGCATATTGTCCAGAGAGATGAGGACATTTTTATTAAAGGCTCCAAGTGCTTTCGAGTTCAGTTGTTTAAATTTCCCAGGGGAGTGATGTTTTGATTCGCCATGGAGTAGTGTCGTCAAAAGTTTTTTTTTGGATCGACGGTAGTATCCCTAATGTCAAAAAAATTAGCGAAGATCCTTCAATGTTTTGGGCAAAGGAAAATTATTAATGGTATTTAACATGTCTGGATTTATGTTTATTTCCGTGTTTGGGATTATGAGGTCGTGGAATTTCACTTCCTCTTTGAAGAACTTTGTATTTGCCTAATTGAATTTTTATGTTGGTTTCTTACATTGTTTTCTTCTATCTAAAATGCATCGTGTTTTGGAAGGCTGGAATCGCTAAAGAGTTGGCGAGACTAATATAAGTATGCCTAAGGGAAACAAAATTCATATTAAAGTAGAAAATGGTTTTTCCTGAAATATGCGAAATACGTGAAGTATTAACACAAGGAGATGCCTTTTCACCACTTCTTTTTAATTTGGAAATAATTCGAACTAATATCCCTTCAAAGAATGAAGGGGAATAACTTGTAATTGAACTAGGAACTAGGGAAGTAGGCTTAGAAGTAAATCACCAAACCTCACATCTGAAAAAAAACTTGTTGGATCGACGATTTTATACCGATCCGGTCTCCTGCCAAGTCTTCGAAATAATTTATTAGTTGTGTTTATCATGCTGCGTGTTTCTCTTCATGTTTTGAAATTCCATAAGTGGAAGAGAGAGAGAAAATGAAATAGAACATCAGCTGACCGAACAGGTTTTTCTTGAATGTTTTTTGACGTTTTAATTATGGAGTGTTATTATTTATATACTACGCTTAATTTTTGGAGAATTTGTTATCCTTACCACTAGGTGCGGAATGTTAGCATTCTACGACTGAAACAGGTGGAGCCCGGAAAATGAAAAACGAAGCCCCGAAGCCCCGACCAGACAGAGAAAGAAAAAAGAAAGAACCAAAAACATGCATTTGAGAAAAAATCAAAAGCAAGCATGAAAGAAAAAAGACTTTCGTTGGATTTCGGACAATTATTGTTGCTCGGTTTGATCCATGCAATCGATGCGGCAATTACTGACATCTTGTGTGATGCTGATTGATGCATTTCAATGAGAAGTAAGACCAGTAGTTTATGCGTTTGATTGTGGTTGGCACACAAAGTAAATAAATGTTTTTTTTTGTAAGCTCAGCAAGTGTGATAGATCCACTGTCAAGAAGAACGATAAAGAACACATCAACGAAATGATCATATTAAATAATTCGTCGAAACTATTTAGAGTCACTTTAGATGTCCCTGTCGTGGGTAGATCGTAAGTGAAAAGTTTAGAGTTTTTTCTCACAGTGCACACATTTCTATGGGAGTCAACACATTCACAATTTATTTTGATTCCGTTACTCGTTTTCTTCACCGAAATTAAATTTCAAGAAGTAAAGCAAGGGTGTCGCTTGTCTTTTTTGCAAGATACAAATAGCTGTGATTTGTTTTCCTTTTCGTCAATTAAAGTTGAGATGGTATTCCGTCGTACTCAATTATTCGAATCGTTGTACTTTTTTTTATAAAATATTCATATAATTCTACGGATATTTATTTGAATAATTACGTATTAACAAAATTCTTTTTTATTTGAAAGGCTTATTATGTACCGAATATGACATCGTTTAAATATCCACCCCGGCTTCTGACGGTGGCAAGGATCCGAGTGGTCTAATTTTTAATTATTCTTCCGCATAGATCGGTAGTGGTAGCGGTAGTAGATAGTGGTTTATTCGCATAGACTTGCGACATCAAGAAACCCCACAATAAAACGTCTAATGGGGTTAAATCGCTTGATTTTTTTTACCTATTTACGTCATCTTTGCGAGAGATATGTCAATCGTAGCGTCCATGGTTTCGTCTCATATACAGCAATTTTGTTCGTAACACAGCCATTCATCCAGAAGTACGCCTTGTCGCTAAAGATGATTTTTCCGCCAAAACTAGGATCCTCCTCCAAACACTCCGAGACCCAGTCAGCGAACAAATGGCGTTGTGTATGCTAATGAAGTTTGAGCTTCTGGGTCAGTGGGATGTTGCATGGGTCTAGGCCCAAATCTCGAGGCAAATTGACGCAAAATTCGCCAAGTTGAAGTCTGCGAAAGGCCGAGTTCCTGTGCATAGAGATGAATCACACTTTTGCATTCCTTTGACGAATGTTGGCTGATTGATTACCGAACTGGTCGTCTCAAATTTGGTAACAAAACGTGGATAGATAGAAGAGACGAGGATTGCGTGTATTAAGAGGGTTAGTCTTAAGAGATGTGGAGCTATAAAGGGTGGCACAATCAATGGTACCTGTTAGAAGTCTATGAATGAAGAGAATGTCAGATACTCTTCTTCCTTCCTCCAACGTGCTCAAGTTGATAGGGCATAGGACGATCTTGATAGGGCAGTAAGAACAAAGGATTGTTCGGAGGACCTCGAAGAGCGTAACATAGGAACCGACGTTGGAGGCTTTCGATTAGGGGACCACGCGAGATGCGTATTCAAGAATTATATCGTCGATATGTGCGCGAAAGTTGAGCTATTGGTCATATATTATGCCGCGATCGCGGATAACCTGATCGGTGGAGATGGGCTCATTATTGAAGAAGTAGTAGGAGGGGGAGGTTTGATTCTTTTGCATGAAAAGGTAATTGATTTTCATTTGGAAATGTTAGGCTCCAAGCAATTTTTGGAGCACCAGAAGGAAAAGCTGTTGAGATCCGAATCTATGAGGGAAGAATCTTGTTGCGAGGAAATGGTCTTGAAGAGCTTGGTGTCGTCGGCGTGCAGTGAGAGGTTGGAATGTTTGATGAAAAACTCAACGTCAAGAAACGTAAGAATAAAAAGAAGTGGACCTAGGTGGCTGCTTTGGGAAGCGCCTGAATAAGCTAAGAAAAGAGTAGAAAAGGCAGATCTAAAACGAATACAATAGTAACAGTTTTTTTTAAATAAGAAGATATCTACTTCAACGCAGTGGGTTCAAAGCCAACGGAAGACAGTTTGAAATGTATTAGTTTGTGGGAGATTTTGTCGAAGGCTTTACTGAAATCAGTTGAAATTAAGTCAACCTCATTTCCATTCTCTATTGCTGAGAGTGTGAATGACACAAATTCGACAAGGTTTCTGGTTGTAGACCTGCATTGTTGTTTAGAAAAGATTAGAGATCTGCAGTGGAAACTTAGAGGATCATACAAGATACTTTCGAAAAGTTTGGGCATGTAAGTCAGTTTGGCTATGAGGTGGTAGTTGTTAACATCATTCTTCGAACCTTTTTTGTGAAGAGGTGTTACAAAGGCGGTTCACCATATCTGGGAAAATTGTCCAAGGGACAGGGATGATTTGAATATTTTAGACAGTAGTTTTTTTAGTAATATGGCAGGGAGACTATCGGGCCCAGGAGTTAATTCAACATGAAGTTGATTCAATTTATTTTCGATGAAATGAGGGTCAATAGTACGCCTGAGAAACGGATCTAGGGAGAAATTTGGTAAGTAGTCGAAGTAAGTAGTGTCCGGTACTAAGGAGTCATCGGCGAAAGATTGTTTGAAAAGTTGGCAAAAAAGTTGGTGATAGTTTTGGGATCATTCGAGGTTTCGCCATTGAAGGAGAGTGAAGTTAGGTAGCCATGAGATTTCCTTTTGTAGTTGATAAAAAATTAAAGATTCTCTTCATAGAGAAAGTTATGAAGCTCGTAAATTGCAGAAAAGTACCAAAATAGTTAGAAAAATCATTGTGGGATTGAGTAAGAAGTTTGCCCACAGTTTGTTTCTTTTGTTTCTCAGAGAACGGAGCCTACGATTATAGGAGGGGAAGTAGATAAATATTTGGATCGGGAAAGGGGAACGTAAATAGAAATAGAATTAAATATTTCTCTGGGGGGGGTTAGTTATCGATGGTTTATAAAGAAAGGGGATAAGTGAAACAGAGGAACTAAGGGGGTCTGTTGTGAAAATCAGGTCTAGCTGTCTACCCATGTTGTTTGAGATCCCATTAACTTGGCTAAGGTCTAAATCAGCTAGGTGATCTTAGAAGAGACATTCTTTGGCAGTAGTGGGATTGGTGGTCTCATGGAGCATATTTAAGAGAAGGAAGATTGAAATCACCAAAGAGAAGGATTTCATCATGGGGATCCCGTTAATCATTTATGCTATCAATCGTATTAATAGCGAGTTCACAGGATTCAATAGGTTGAGATGGCAAGAAATAAAAACAGATGACATAGGGCGCTTTACGGTACAATACAAAATAGTACAATCTTAATTGAAATGAAGTTATAAAATCAATTGTCCTGATTTGCTTTCCATGTTGAGTATTTACGTTCCTAACCGTGACAAAGTAGAATGTTCCACGTTCCTTCACATAGGGTAAACTATGGTTATAATGAGCCCATAACCCGCTGCTTAAGACAGGCAAGTTCAGTATGTAGCGTCCTTGATTTCAATATGTACCTAAGTAGAGATTGCTTTAAGAAAAAATTATTATCCTTATTGAACATTGGTGGTTAGTTATCAATTATTATTCAACAATTGTTATTAAGTAGTCTATAAGAGTCTATAAGAGACTGCGCTCTGCTTGATGATGATAAATAAATAAAATAAATTACAGGGGTTAAGGAGGTGGGAGCTGCAGAAATTAGGATACTTGGTTCCAGTTTTGAGACCGAAATTTGGAAAAGATTTAGGAAGGGGTGCTTGTGTTGGTGGCGGTGGGCTAGTGATGGCAGAAAAAGCAGTATGAATCAGATTGAAGGAAACTTGTTGGTTGAGTAGAGGAATATATATATATTCCTATATATGGCAGATGGAGGGGTGGGTGAAAGATGGGAAAAGTTTTATTTTGAAGCTTCAGTTATGATGGGGGTTAGTTTGAGGATTGGGGTGATTATCACAAATGTTAGGCTTATTTTTAGGTTTTTTAGAGCTAGGTTCATAGATTTCTGTTTTATTTTTAGATCTAGTTTTATGCTTAGAATTATTGAGCGGCTTGGTATGATTATCGTTCTTTTCCTTCCACTTGGTAACGGTAGTTTTACCAATAGTGAAAGGGCGGCTGTCGGGGTTAAGGAATAATCACTTGTATTTTGTGATATGGAGATCTTCAGTTTGAACGATCTGGAACGTTGAATCGTTTGGCAACTTACTACTGGAATTTTAAATTCCTTTGTGAACTTTTGTGCCCATTTTTAATGAGTGTTGGGGGTCAAACCATCAATAATAAAGGTAGAAATTCCTTCGTTCCTTTTTTTCAGTTTTTGGAGTCGCTGGTTCCATTTATTTTATATTTATATTTACATTTATTTTATATCTACCCAAAGCGCTTAATATTGATTTCAACAGTTGGGTCTTCAGACCAACTGAAGAAAAGAAGTGGACCTAAGTGGCTGCCCAAGGAAGCTAAAAAAGCGTTAGAAAAGGCAGATCTGAAACGAACACTGTAATAGCGTAAGGTAAGTAGATATCTACAATACTTCAAAGAAATAGGATCGAGCCAAGGAAGGACAATTTGAAAGTATAGTCTATGTTAGATTTTATCGAAAGCTTTACTGAAATCGGTTGAAATAACGACTTCTTTGCAATTCTCTAATGCTGATATGGTAAAGGACACAAATTCAACAAGGTTAGTGGTTGTAGATCTGTATTTGAGGAAACCGTGTTGTCTAGGGGAGATTAAAGGCCTGTAGCGAAAACTTAGAATTTCTTAGAAAATATTCTCGAAGAATTTGGGTATATGTGACAGTTTGACAATGGGACTATAAATTTACTATAAATTACCAGAGATAAGCTAAAGATTTTTGAGAGAGGGAGAGAGTGGTTGAGGAGCTTTTTGTTTTTAGAAATATGGCATTGAAAAATCAGGTGAATTCATCATTAAGTAGATTTAATTTGTTTTCGTTGATATGGGAATCTAGGAAGAAATGAAAAAAAAATCCAAGGGAGAAATTTGGTAAATAATCGAAGTAAGCGAAGTTCGGAACAAAGGAACAGTCGGAGATAGATTGTTTAAAAAAGGTGGCGAAAAATTGGTGATAATATTAGGGTTGTTCGAGAGTTGATCATGGCAGGAGAGTGAGGTAGGGTAGCCATCAGAATTTCTTTTATACATAGTTAACAAACTTAAAGAAGGACTAAGGATCACTTATTGCTTGCGTTTCAGTTAAATAGCGTTGATAGAGGGAGTTGTAAAGGGAGCTAGAAAAGTCATTAGGGGATTTTTGCGTTGTGAAATGGGAGCATGAAGAGAGATAGAATTAAATATTTCCCTATAGATTAAGTATATTGCATCATTTACAGTTAGTTATCAAAATTAAGAGAGGCTTTTTTAAGGTACATATATTCATTGATTAGGTGAAATATTGCTTTGTGGAAATTGTGAGAGGCCAGAACCGTATGAGGATTATTCTGGAAAGGAGAATCGTGAAAAAAGAAAAGAAGAAGGGGAAAGGGAAAGAGAACACATTGAAACAGAAGAGTTGAGGGGATTAGTGGCAATATAAAACGATTGATCGTCCATTTCATGATTCTCATATGAGCCCATTTAATATGAAGAAGGTTGAAGTCACCGGAAGGTGACGGAAGAGACATCCTGAGGGTCTCTTATATGAATTATTTGGTCAATTGTGTTAATGGGGATTTGATAGGATTCAATAGGTTGTGAGGGCAAAATGTAGAAACAAATGATGTATAATGTCATCTGAGGTAGCACAATTTTAATTGAAACAAAGTAGGGATGTGGGGAGAATTATATTGCAATATGGAAAGAGTCAATTATATTAAGGACGACTAGTAGGACAAGGGCAACCATCAGTGGGTCGTCTGATTTCGTTATCGCGATAAACATTACAATTTGATGCAAACAGTTCGAAACTATTTATGCTGGGGAACAGATTTGTTTCGGTCAGAGCAAAGATTTCAAAGGGTAGAGTGACTGTTGGAAAACTGCTTCGGTTTTTGAGCGAAGACCTCTTACATTCTGATAATAGAAGGTAAGAGAGAGACATGTTGTCAGAGTGAGGGGTTGCAGGAAGAGAGAGAAAATTAGGGACGAAAAAATGTGTCGTAGTCAGCTCTATTACGTTGAAAGTATTCGTTTTGAATATTGGCGGAAAGTGTCAAGATCCTTTGACACTTTTTGGGACGAAATATTGAAGAATTCATGGTAGTTGATATAGAGGCTCTTAAGGCTAGCGAAATCTGTATGGAGACTTTTCTGTTGATTAGAGACCATGACGCTTGTGTTTGTTTTACCTTCATAACAAACCGAGTCTGGTTTGTCGTGAAGGTAAGCCAAAACGAGACGAATGTTCTCATACGTCTTTTTATCTCTTAGTCTAGGAAAGGGCATAGCCACTTTGGGAAGGATCAGCAGTTGGCATAGTTAGCTAAAATGGACAAAAGAGGATTAACGAAAGGTTTTGGCGGAGCTGTGGGAGACGAATATAGGTGAGAAACAGATGGGTGTGTAAAAGTGGGAAGTGGAAGAAGTTGAAAGGGGTTGAGCGAGTTGTCACGAGTGATATTTGAAGTTCTTCAAGGAGGGACATGTTAACGGGAGGTAGCGATAGTGTTATATCCGATGAGAGGGAGTCGACCTTCTTTGAAATGATTTTAAGTTTGGCAGTGATGTTAAATTGGATTGAAGAGTTGTTGCCAAATCGTCACTGAAGTAACCTCAGCACTTTTCCATTTTTTGAAAGATTAGAAGAAGCAAGAAGAATTAGGTCACGAAGTGGAACGATATTGAATTGGGGTTATGCGGAGTGTTCAATTGCGTTTGCGATACAATTAAATTTTTTGTTTTATTTTAGTTTGTTCGCTGGTTGTATTTAAATTACTGAGGAATGAAGACAATAGAAAACACATTCGTGTCGACTGGAAGTTAACTGTTAACTGAATAATAAACAACATATGTGATAAAAGTCACCAAACTTACCAGTGCAAAGGAAAACCTATTATTCTGAAACGTATAATTCATTTTTTTCCATGGTTGCAAGAGACCTTATATTTGTTGTCGATTGAGAGCAACAGATTTTGAGAAGTTTTCTTTTCTTCATGTAAGTAGCCTTTTTTCTCTTTAAGGTTGTTTTTACTATGGCTGGTGCATATAGACAAAATAACTGTACAAACGGGTATCCCACGTTTTCCAACGTCGGTATATATTAATCAAAATTCACGTGATGATTTTTGGCGTCGACAAACATTTCTCATTTAGTTTGAAAATTTTCATCGGCGTCATATATTTTTTGCAGTCGTCCTCTGCTGCGTCGCCCTTAAGGGTTGGATTCGAAGACTTTTCGGGCCGGAGTTGCGTTGTCAATGCGCTCTACATGGCCCAGCTATCTAAGACGCTGGATCCGAAAATGTCGTACTGGACTGTATCGCTGTACAGCCCATAGAGTTTTTCGTTGGATCTTCTCTTTCAAACTCCGTTTATACAAAGGGCTTTCTTATCCGCTTTCATTAAAATACTTTTCTTTGGAGAGAGGGCTCTACTTCTCCATTGCCTCTAGAGCCCAAAGAAGCAGCGGTTGGCAAGAATAATTCTCCGTTTTACCTCAGCTCTGGTGTTGTTGTCGATGGTCATAAGTGAACCAAGGTAGACAATGTCCTTGACCACTTATTGTAGCATAAATATATAACATAAATTATAGCTGCCAAGTTTTGGCCAGGAAGACGGTGTTGTGTGTCTTTTTCTTGATGACTGCATGGAAGCCGTACTGATAAGAGCCAATCAGATTATTTACAAAAGGCATCAGGCGTTACGGAAATACGATATGCGGTGTTATGGGGCATAGTAGTTGGCGCAATTATAGGGGTTTCCTTACTTGTAGATCGGGCGAACGATACTGAGATTCCATTCCTAGGGCATGCTTTCTTCCCATCATAATGTTACAAATAAGATGGTGCATGCGACTTACCAGCTCATCTCCAACCGCCTTATATAGCTCGACAGACAAGTCGTCTGCGTCTGCAGCTTTATATACTTAAGTCACGATGTTGCTATCTTGTCTTCGTCTATGTTGGACGGAATTCTCTTACTTCGTCGTCCGTTGCGAATGAGTCATTCTGCCTGACAGCGGTATCTTGTTTGACCATCAGAAATGGTCTTGCCATACTCTCAGTATCTACTGTGATTCTACAACTAGTTATCAATTCACATCACTGCAGGCTTCTGCTCTGGCATGTTCGTTTTGCCTTATTATGAAATTCCTTAGCATCATTCCTGCTGTAGCATCTTCCCGTGCTCTATTTTTTTCTGAGCATCATTCCTGCAGTAGCATCTTCCCATGCTCTCATTTTTTCTTTCTGAATAACGTGTATTCCTTCATTATTTCTGCTCGCCGGTCTCGTTCGTCCTTGTAGCATGGTCTTGCACGCAATAGCCCTATACAGACAATTTAAATTAATATAAGGGCTTAAGACTATGCTTTTCAGTCGATTGAATGATTTATAATAAGTAAAATAAATGAATAATAAAGACTCAGAAAAATTCTATTTTAAGACCTTTAACATCAGAACGAAATTTTCTGATATAAAACGTACGAGTATCATGATTATTATTACCGGCCACTTGGAACTCGGAGTCTCGTTGATAACCCCTCACAACGCCTCTCTGTCAAGTGTGTTAGTTAGATGTTTCGCTGTTCTGTTTCATCTCTTTTAGATCCATCCTTAAACTGCCTCTAACCTACGACGCAGCCTTTTTGGGATATTTTCCCATAGGTTTTCACTTATTATTTTTTAACTGTTGATCCACTTCATTTGACGTGCCCAATCTTAGTCTTCACGACTTTATTACTCGAACAACGCTGGGGGCTGAATAGAAATTATCGAGTTCTTGATTGTGAGATTAAATAGTCACTTGTTAAAATAACACTGGCATTATTATGGTTTTATAAATACGGATTTTTAACATTGCGAGACAAAAGAGTTGTTTTGTATAATACCTTATTTTCTTCCTCTATACAGCCTTTTATTAGTTTCGGTCTTTAGGTCGGCTTTGGCAGTCAGTATGCTGCTCAGATACTAGTATTTGTCCACTTTCTTGAAGCGTTTATCGAGTAGAGTCAGGTGCGAGGTTTGGATGGATCCATCCATTCGGTCAGTGATCATATTGGTTTTCTCTTCATTTACCTCCAAGCCTACTTCCTTTTCTGTCTTAATTAAAATTTCTGCATTTCTTTCAACTGTTTTCTTACTATTTCCAGCTGGCCAGACCGTCAGGTAACCTAGAGCGGATTTTGAATACCTTTTGAATTCCCCTCACATTTGCCCGAAGGGATATTATTAAATATTCCAGCACCAAATTAAAAAAAAGGGGTGAAAAGGCGCCTTCTTATTTTAATCCTCCATGAATTTTGAATGAATTAGATAAGGGTTTCCTACTTTGACTTGTCCTTTGTTCCCCTGTAGATATACTTGTGTCAGTTTCACTAAATCTTTTTGAAATCTTCTAATAGTTTGTGGACCATTTAGTGGAGTTCTGATTGCTTTTATAAAAGCTGTTGTCTAATGCAAATCTGGTCACGCTCGTATGATTCCGTCCCTTTAAGATAACATTTGACAGCACCTTCTAACGAATTGACAGCAGCGATATTTCTCAATAATTTTTAGACTGGATCACCCTTTTTAAATACGGGAATGATAATCGAGTTTTTCCATTCCTCTGGAATAGTTTCATTGTTCCATATGTGACGGCGCATACGAAAAGGTAGCACGACTTATATTAAAAAACGAAGAGATTCATAAAAAAAATCAATTTTATTTACGACTCGATAGATACACGACTAACAACTGACAAATAACAACTGTATCGAAATCTAGTTCCGCACATCTATTTATTATGTTGCAAAAACAAGCTCAGGAATTTAGTTTGACAAATAAAAGTTTTACATTACAATTTGGGACGCTGTATTATTGAATTACATGTATGAGGAATTCTATGGGAACACTATAGAGAGGAAATGAGTGGTTGGGTTACAAGGTGTGAATAATTGCGGGAACTAGATAATGTTTAGCTTACGCTATCTTATACATAGTTGCTTACACTATCTTATACATAACTCACGCGCCCAAAAATTAGTTTCTGAGAAAAACGAGTTTAAAGTTTTCGAAGTTGATTTTGCAGTTTCCATCCAGATGATTACAGAAGAGAAATGTTGATAATGTGATAAAATATGAACGCGGTTGAAATTAGGAATTTGCGATGTATTTTTTAATGATTGCGGATTGAGTGTTTAATTAAATGTTTGTAATTAAATGCGAGATTATACGTGAATTGTTATTATAATAAAACCGTCTACAATCCGATTAACACACCGCATCAAATTATTTCAAGTGGTATGTGAATGAAAAAATATCCGCTACATAATTCAGATCTAAACATACATACAACGCTGATGTACAAAATTATTTTTGAATTCTTTTCCAGTATCCAGTGGTTAATCTTCAATTTCCAATTCATTTGTAAGAATTTTAGTGCTGGAGATAAAATAACTCATCATTACTCATCACGTAGTAAGTATCAGAGATGATTGTACTTGAATATTGGGAATCAGTGTATGTTACAAATTTTCGAAAATCATTTCCCAATTCAGCGCTTCAATCGTGTTTATGTTCTTCATCTATTTCCTCATTTTTGTAGAATTTGTTGATGGTTCATCATTGACGACATTTATAAAACAACGCTTTCCGACTGTGACGAGGATAGTACTACTTTGGAAGAATTTTTTAATCGATCACTTGAAGATTTGGAAGAGGAAGCTAATTTTGCCGTTGGTTTTATGAGCAGTACTGCTGAGAATTGCTGTTCGAAGCAATGTAACAAATTAATTCCTCATTCAATCGTAATGGATCACCGCAATTCGATTATTGGTTTGGATAAGAATAGTCAAGACATCGTAATTTTAACGCACATCGCTGCACATCGACACGATCCAGCTATAGTCAAATCAACGAAGGAACAAGGGTATACAAATACACCATTGAAAGTTCACTCGAAAATGTTTTTATTTTTACACAACATGAGTAAAAAACGTTATGAAAATTTAGTGCACCATTACCTCAACGCGAATACTATAATTCATATCGTACTAAAGTTGCTGAGACGACACATGATGAATTGCTGGTTATATCCATCGACTACGCACAAAATGTTTCCTATCCGAGTGGACCCCAACAGCTAGGCATCGCTTACTTTACATCCTTACGTAAATGTGGTGTTTTCGGAATCGCCAATGAAGGAACAAAAGTCCAGTCAAATTATCTAATTGACGAGGAATTTTCAATCGGTAAGGGACCGAACAGCGTCATTTCCATGTTGGACCATTATTTAAACTTACCCCAACATTCAGCAAAAAAAGTTGTAATACTTTCCGACAACTGTGCGTCACAGAATAAGAACCGAGCAATACTTGGATATCTGCAATGGAGAGTGGATACAAAAAAAAATGAAGAAATCAACTTGAACTTCCTATTGGCAGGACACACTAAGTTTGGGCCCGATCGCTTTTTCGGAATCTTCAAAACAAAGTATGCACGAGAAAACGTTGACTGCTACGATGACGTGGTACGCTGTTGTAATAGTTCTTCTCCAAATGGCTTCAATGTAGCAGTGACAGTTGATAATAATTTTCCTTGGAAGGATTACGATTCTTTTGTGAAAAAGTACTACACAACTGTAAAAGGGATTTCGAAGTATCATCACTTCAATTTTAAAAAATCATTGTTGAAGTGTAAACCCCTTGTAGATGATGATTCCATTGATTACTGTTTACAAATCAAACAAACTCAAAGTCACTTTAAATAATTACTTGTATTAGTTTAAACATGTTACTTGTATTTTCTACGTCTTATTTTTACAGATTCATTATCTTCAACCTTTTCCTTGAATTATAAGTACTAACAAAAGTTGGATTTGATTTTTTACAATTGCATTTCTTTTTTCAGTAGTTTTGTGAACAAAGGTATCTCACTTTACAGCCATTTTTCAAGAGTTTAGAATGCAAATACGGGCTTAACAATGGTTCCATCGGATTCTGCGTTAAATTTTACATAAAAATCAATCATAAAAAAAAAATCGATTTTTTGGTCGCGTGCCACCTTTTCGTATGCGCCGTCACATATAGTTGTGATGAGACCATATAACTTTTCTATGACTTTCTTGCATATTTATTAATTCCGCTGGTATTAGTTCGATTCTTGTGGCCTTGTTATTCTTAGACCAATTACTTCCATTACTTCTTAAACGGTCTGGTATCGTTTTCTTACAGGGTTTAGTTCCGTTAGTAGTCACGAAGATGACGACTGACTTCTTCTCGTACGGTCCATTATCTTCTACGCGTGATCTATGTGTTAATTTCCATGGATCTTCGTCTTCGAATATTATGGAAATTTATATCATGTCATATTCGAGTTTGTCTTCCGCTTTTATTGTCAGTTATACTGCTATTAGTTTCTATGCCATCTAGTGGAGCAACCGGTTATTAATTTCATTGAACATAGCGGCACTATCTTGTGTTCCCCTTCTGTGAATTTGAGTTTGGCTTTCAATTATAGTCATAATTAAGATGCGGTTAGAATCGCAATTCGTCCTCCAGAATGGACTGGGAATCAAGTTAGCTGCTATGAAATTGCTTTCTTTCAAAGCGAATGCGCCTGGGGCCCTTCCCAGAATAGCATCTATACCTATGTTTGTCAAAATATAGGTTCTGGCTTAGTATAGTAGACAAGGTATATAACTACAATTGATTTCGAGAGTGAAACCTGCGCCAATTTTCTCTGGTGTCCCGAGAGAGAACTTTTATTCAAAGGTATTTTGAATAAAATTAATTTTGAATTCCGGACGCTACTGAATCGTCAGCGTAAACTATTAAAATATTTAGTGAAGCTACTCGCTACTCAGATCGCTGAGATAAATGCTAAAAAGGATCGTTGTCAATAGCTTATCCAAAGTAAATGACAAGTTCCCATGCATTGGCTTTTGCATTTCGATTTATATTTATTTCTAGTTAATAATAATTTTGAACAGTTAAGTTTACACTTATTAAATTTGTACAAATTAGGTCTTATGTTATAGTTGTTACATTAGAAAATACAATTGAATAGAAATTGAATACTTTATAAATTAAAAGAAAGAAAGAAAGAAAAAATATTGGATCGGAAAGGATAGGTAGTGAAGATGGACAGGAAAAGTACAGAGCAATTTTCACGTAATAACTAATATACATGTGTACGTGTATTAAAAGTGTTCATCACAATATTTAAAGATTTCTTTTGCGAAGGCAGGCCGAAAATGAAACTTGCACAACTATTGTATACCACCGCGAGTTTCCGCCTAGACTCAGAATCCATGTCACTAAAAATCTCACATCCGAATATCGTTACTCGTTACTTTCGTTACTTTCATAGACAGTGGTATTATTCAAATTAAAAGAAGTATTTTGGTTTTCGGGGCTCACTTAGGAAAAAATGCATTTAACTACGCCACGTTTTCCTGCAGACATAATGGCATCTTGTATTAAATTTCATATAAACCTCTTTTCTATTAACTCTAAAATAAGCCAACAGCTAGTAAAAACTACTTTTACTTTTTCGGTTGGATTTAAATATTCATTTATTAAGAAAGGGATGAAAATGGTCTGAATTGTTTCTTGTAAATAATGTTGTAAAGCGGTAATAAGCGGAAAATATTGAGTAACCAAATCAAAGAAAAAAAAAATTAAAAACACATCGTTTTATTTTTTTAATGAACAGACTTACTTTTTTCTTATTCATTGAACTTTAACTAAAAATTAATAAAATAAAAACTTCATAATTTAAAAAACTAAATCCAATTAATTTCATTTGAACTAAAAACAAATAAAAAAATAAATATAAAATAACTTCGGAATTTAATAAAAAAATGGAAAAATAACTATAGTTGATTCAATTGTCTCAGTGTAAAAAGAATTGATAAAAATTAATAAAAAACAAAAACTAAATAAATACATGAATTCATATATCTTCATTGATGTGTAAGTTTGAGTGTTAAGAAAAAGTAAATATTAAATTAGTTAATCTAAGAATTTTTTGTTTCGTTACATAATTTAAGTTATATGTACATATGTATATATTAAATATATAATTTAAGATATATATTTTTGGTTTGCATTCAAAAAAAGGATTTTTTCCATTGTTTTTGGTTTTAATGCCGAACGCTTTTCATTTAAAATTTGGCCGGACTTTGAGAATATGCGATCTGATGGTACTGATGTAGCCATCACTGATAAATATTTTTTAGCTAAATCAGAAAGTTCGGGATACAGTAGTTTTCGAGCATTCACTATTTCAACGGGTTCTCTTTTCTCGGTATATATTTCTCCTCCATATACTACCGAGTTGTTATGATGCATGCAGCAACAGTTGTTACTGATGAGCCCAAAGCTATGTTTTTGTCGTATTCCTGCCAAATACCAAGTTCTTCATCTACATACTCCATTAAAGGAGCATTTCATCTTCCAGACTTGCTGAGGTTTCCTGCGTCCTTGGCATTCTTTCAAGTTCAACTTGCAATGATTGCTTAGCATTGTTGTAGCAAGATTCATTAATAAAAGATTGTTTTTTAAATTTGGGGCTTAGAAGAGCTTCTATCGATAAGACTGAGTGGCGCGAGCTGTTTCTAAAGTGACAATTTAATTCTAAAGTAAGTGTATCTAGCAGATTTACAGATAATGCACTCTTAGGATTTAAACTTAAATTATTCAAAATATGTAGAATGTTGTTGTTTCCGCCTAAAACTTTCAAAATTGAAACTTCAGTTTGAGACGACAGTTCTTCAGTAAGCGCTTTAAATTGTTTCAAAACTTGAATAATGCTTGGGAGCATGGCCCATTCATCTTCGGATAAATTTGAAGCAGTGCTGCCTCGATCGGTTCTTGCAGAATTTTTACCTTCTCAAGCATATCATGGGTGCTGCTCCAGCGAGTAACAACATCCATTTTTAGTTTTAATGGCTTCTCATTAGGTTTCAGCTGCTCCTGCATTAAAAAAAGGTTTTTTTGTGGCCACAGAACTCATGTGGAAATGTTTGACAATTGATTTTATTTTGTTTAGTAGATTTTGAATGACGCCTAGTCCAGCTCTGACTATCAAATTCATGGCATGTCTGTGACGGACACAAACATTTAATTTTTAATTTTTGAGGACTCCACCAAATTTAAAAGCTCTTGCTTTAAATATTCCGCCGTATGACTTTCTTGAGTTGTAAAGCAACCTAGCAAGACTGAGCGTAGTTCCCACGGGTCTCCTAAACCATAGTGTGCCGTCACAGCCTGATACGCAGTTATTTCACGGGCAGTCCATCCATTTGTTTTTAACGTAATATAATTGACCAATTTCAAATCATTTTTAATTTTTCCTCTAATTTGTAAATATTGTGCATGAAGCAAAGTTGTACTTAGAAGACACTAAGTTGGCATTTTGAAATTTGGTTCCAGGTAATTGAAATACATATCAGTATGTTTTTTTACTGTTGTAATCAATGCTAAGGAAGGGACTACAAAATTACGATCGTTACCTGGAACTTCCTGGATGTCATCGCACGATTGTTGATTTGTCAAAGGCATAGAGGGAGGATGCACAACTGGAACTGGCACAGATTGGTTGAATTCATATAAATATGACGTCCGATGCCTTGTTATTAAATTTTTTTTTTTTTAATTTGTTATCGAGCCTCCCTTAACGGAATAACATTTAAGGCACAAGTCACCCTTCACCTTTTCCCAAACGTCTGGTATAATACTAGAAAAATTCCATAATTTACTTCTTTTGCGTTCCATTATGCAATTTAAAAATTAGTCATTTATCCAACGTAGACTTACGTCATAATAAAATGTAGCTAAAAAAAGAAAACGGATACCAAACCAAAAACAAATAACTGAAACAAAAATACATATTTGTACATACACTTACAAAACATAACCAAACAACAAATATTTTCTGTTTTGCATCTCGCACCAAAAAATAAAGCACACATTCATATACACACATTATGCGACAAGATTATGATCACAGAAAAGGTACCAATAACCAACCCCCTTAAACTCGAGTTTTGGGATCAAAGATCTTTGCTAGTGCATTAAAACAGTGCATTAGCACTGTTATTTCACCTAAAATACATTGTTGGTATACTAACATGTAACAACAGGACAGATATAAACCCAAAGTACGATTAAGAAATAAAAGAAGGCCGAATGGTGTGCATATCAATGATGATACTTCGTCACATTATACGTAAAAACAGAAGTAACGAAATCGTGCGAGTAACGACATTTACCAGTATTTGTTTCGTTATGGTGCATATTGCAATACCCGTTGCTCAGTAACGAATAGATACGTCTTGCTACAGCACAACAAAATATACGATTTTACTAGTTGTAGTTTTACATGTGTCGATAGAAATTTTGTTGGTGGGCTTAGCTCACGAAACGCACGGTACACTTTTGAGACAACCCTATTTACACGTGTGTATTAACTAAAAGGTTAAGGTTTTACTCGTCTCTACTTAATCAACAACTGAGTTATTGAGAAGTATTGGAGGGAGATCTTCTTTCCTTCGACTTCTATTTATAGCAATGGCCTTTGTTTTTTTTGGTTTTAAGTTTAGCTCATTTACTATTGACCAATTATACATATGTATGTATGCATATATTTAACAAGTCTTGATCTACATAGTCTATCGTTAAGCTTCTTTCAAGTTTTGAAAACATTTTATGTATAATACTTGTACGTCATCAGCATATATGTATGTGGTGTTCCAAATGTAATTTATAAAACACGTAAACAAAAGCGGACCTAACACTGATGCCTGAGGTACACCGGACGGAACATGTAAACATGGTGAACATTGACTATCGTGGGAAACGAACTGGAACCGATTGGACAAGTAAGAAGGCATAAGTTTACATGAAGAGCTATCGAAATAAAATTGCAACTTGAGTTTTTTTAAGAGTATTGAATGATTGACGCAAATTGGAAAAACCGGGAAAAACAACTATTCTCGTCATATTTTTATCTAAGCCATCGCGTTTGTCTTCATAAATTTTCAATAAGGTGCAATTGTGACTGACTGATATTTAGTGATTAATTTATTATTATAAAGATACATTTTGGTTTGTCTACTTACTCCTGTTTCAAATACTTTTCTCAGGAAAGGAAAAATAGCGATCGGGCGAACCATTTGGAGAACACGACTTAGGCACAGGCAAAATGTTCGCCATATTCCATACATCCGGAAAAATGGCGGTAGTTATTACCGTGTTAAAAATATATGTTTTTTGGATAAGTATGACAGGAAGTAGCAGTTTAATAAATTTTGGACTTACATCAGTGAAACCGACGGCTTTTTCTTTGATTTTTAAGATTATCTCACCTACACATACTCATACTTCATCGACACAGGCTATTGAAAATGGAGCTACTAGTAGATTGTTACTAGTGGAATTGCTTAGTGGGCGTGTGGTACCGGAAGCAGGTTTTACAAACGCCCTATTCAGTTCCTCAAGATTAATATTTATAGCGAGCATTTCCTTTCTAAAGTTTAATCCAACTTGGCGTATGTTCCTCAAAAATGTAGAGCTCGAATCATTCGCATTAAAATACTTTTCGTGAAACAATTTCTTGTTTCTACGAGTGAGAGATGTTAATGCATTACGAGCAACGATGATTTCGTTTAAAATAGCTGAACATTTATATTTTCTCCATCAAAAAATACAAAAAATAACCCCTTTTTATGAGAACACGGACTTCTTAAGTGAAAAACAAGTTACAAGCCAGTTTAATTTTTTTTTGTCCGAAAATGTACATGCTTATTAAAAAGATAATGAAGGTTATTTTGGAGAATCTCAATTTGATTATTTAAATCATTCGTTGTATATATGGGGGCAACATTTAAAGCTTTGACAGTCATTGAATCACATCAAAGATTGTAAAACTTCTATATTTGATAGTATTTTCCTCAACAGATACTGGGAAGACATTAAGCGTAGCAAAGATCTAGTGGTAATGCAAAAGGCAGATGCTTGAAGTTGATCATAGTGCATGACAAGAGATGGGTTAGATATAATAAAGTGATCTAAGGGAGAAGGCGTGCTGTACGGCTTGAAGTGGGTTGGTTGAGAATTGTTAGCGTACCCTAGGTTGTAGGTTTTTATAAAATTTTGTTTTTTTTTTGTTTAGGATGTTTAAATTAAGATCTCCCCAAATTACACATTTAGCATGCAGAGGGATAAGATCATTTAATAAATTTTCTAGTTGAATTAGCTATGTCAAGAGCCATATACATTTAAGGAGAAATTTGTGGCAAGTTTCAATCACCTCGACAAAAACATACTCCAATGGTTCGCTTGGCGTGGATTTTTTTATTACTTTAAGCTCCAATTTTTTTTTTTTTTTTGAAGATTGCTACTCCTCCTCCCAATTTATTTTGTCTATCAGAACGAATGAGTCTACCATATATTTATTGAGCATGAAAAGATCACTGCACATTCCGGCTTCAACCGCGTTTCTGAGAGGCAGAGAATATCAGCCATGCTACCATCAACAATTTTTATTTTTAAGACTTTGCGTGTTTAAATGGGAAATATTCAAACCTTTTTTTGCTTACACAGAACATTTTATTAATAAAGTTTTTGTTTCGTCGATGAAACTACCCCATTATTGAGAATTATTACTCATTTTAAATTATGAACATACAACAAAAAATAAAGTCAATGAACAGCACAGCTAATAACGCATTTTAATTGAACAAAGCATTAAGGGATTTTTACGTACACGGATGAAATCTTCAAAAAGAGAACAGAGAGTAGGAAAGAGAAAGGGAAATATGGCAGGAGTAGGTGTAAAGGAGGGAGAGAGTTGTTCTTATAAATAACACCTAAATACGAAAAAAAATTAGGTGACATATTATAATTTATGTTGCTTCCGCTTCAGGCTCATATTGCTTCTGTTGTTTTGCTTTACGTCTCGTGAAAATATCACTCATGATCTCTTCGTTGTCTATTTGCATGTTTCTCATATATATTATATAAGTATCGCATCTTCTCCTAAGAGCGGCCAGTTTGTTGTTAAGGTCCTCTTGTTCTGCTTGAGCATGGTGTTGGTGCATCTCTATTTTCTCCACACGTAACTCATATTTTTATATTTTTAGCATAGGCTAATCATGCTAATCACAATGCGTGCAATCTATTGCATCAGGTCGTTGCGCAGATATTTCATTTCGTCTGAGAAACGATTGGCGTTAGCATCAGTTTGCATTTTTAAATATTTCTCCAGCTCGCTATTTGTTGGGCCAATTTTGGGGTTATACTTTGTCTTAATGTTGCGACTGTTACTGCGGCATATTTGAGTTAGTGGTGGTTGAACCAATATGCTCCGTGAGATTAGGTGTTACGACCAAGTGCAATCTTCCTATAATATAATTGTGCTGTGTAGCCAACCATTCACGCAAAGATCCATACATGTAACACGATCCGTGGTCAATAAACAAAAATAACATATACATGTTACGACCAAGAGCAATATAATTATGCTGTGTAAGCCATAGCTAATCATTCACCCAGAGATCCAAACATGTAACACGATCCGTGGTCAATAAACACAAATAACCCACATATGTTACGAGCAAGAGCAATCACCTAACAACATAACTATGCTGTGTAAGTCACAGCCAATCGTTCGACCCACATAACACTTTTCCGCATACTCGGTCATTCACCCCGAACCACTCCAAACAATATAAACATCGAAATTGAGGAAGTACACAAAGCCAAAACTGACCCACTTTTTTTAACATTCGTTGAAACGTGGCTACAAGTTTCGAGTACTTTTCCTACACGATCGATCACTTTGATCGGGGTATATATAGGAGGCAACAAAATATTGTAATTTATTCTTAAGAGAGATTCAAATAAAGTAACATCTTTACAAAAGAAACCGTGAGTTTTCTTAACTGACGACGAGGATGGGATGCTGAAATCGAGTTTCGTGGCGTAAGAATACATCTAAACTCTGTCCTACGTTTTTACGTTTAATCAGAATCTCAAAGACCATACGGAGTGCGCGAAACAATACAGTGCGAGAATCAATACAGTAGAGTGAGTGAAAGAATATGTACAGTGCGTGAAAAATATGTACAGTGCGTGAAGAAGTACAGTGCAGTGCGTAAAACAGTACAGCATATAAAACAATAAGTAGAACTATACGCGAAATCATATACCGTAACACAAGAAGAGGCAAGACCAAAAAACAAGAAAAGGCAAGAACATGGAGCAACCAAGGGGCAAACACCACCAAAATAGTCCGTATGTTCAGTCAACTTTAATGTAAATTTCCTTACGCTAATAAAGCTCCAACATTTTTTTGGGGTCATAAAAGTTATTTTATTAAGTTATTTCACTTAGAAATAAAACTAAGCTACCTTACTCCCTTTCTTAGAAATAAAATTAAGTTAACAGAATGGCATAGTTATCAATCTACCCTCCAAAATACTTAGACAGACTACCAGAATTTAACGATGTAATAACCGAATTACAAACATTTTGTGACTAAGTAGACAAAATACACCCATTACTTTAGACATCCGACAATTTAGCGAAGGGCCCCTTTTCTGACATAATCAAGAGCAAATTAAAGGGTAGGGCAAAAGGCAGGTCATAGATATAAATTACCAAGCAATCTCATGGGCTGACACCAAACAAATCGTCTCAAATAAATTCGGAAAAAAGGTGGTAGTCTCATGTGACCACTTCGTAAAATCGATTTTTTCGATAGTTAAACCTATCGAAAATATGCTGTGAAAAATTCAGACCGAAATTCCTGGTATTAAATAAGTTACAACTCATAGTTGCCGACGTGCCGTAAGCGACTTGTCTGCCGCGCGCCAGGTCTGCAGCTGCTACCTTTCTATTGTTGTCACCGGTCTTTTATACCTGCATACGGAGTTTCTGATGGTCAACTTTCGTACATAATCTACCTGTGTATGTGTGGAATAGTGTATATAAATTTTTGTCGTGAATATATATAAAATCGTAGAATAAATTTAGCAGTACACTTTTGATGCTCTGTGTGTCAACATCAAACAGAAAAAAAGAATGCATCAAAAAGGCTCGAGTAGCTCCACAAGATATCCAGGGCAAAAAGAAAGAAAAAGGAGTTTTCGAGGGAATCAGTATACTGCTGAAACCGATACCGAGTTTGTGACCACATCAGCTGAAAACCTCCAGCACTCGTACTGTTCAGTTGCATGGTGCAAGTATTTACAACATACGGCAGAGAATACAGAGGAAATTTACACACATCCTCCAACATTTGAAGAAGAAACAACAAGTTTTTTGAAGCCAATTTACGAAGAATTATCATCTGATGATCTGATACAAAGGTGTTTGGGAAAAAACACTCAGAGCAACAACGAGTCGTTTAATAGTTGCATCTGGAACTTGGCTCCAAGGCATCATTTTGTTGGAAAAATGGCGCTGGAAATTGCTTCATGGACAGCTGCGTGTATGTTTAGTGAAGGATTTTCACCCATACTTAAAATAATGGAGATTTTTGGTACGCAAATTGGCCGAAACGCCTACTCGTATGCTGAGGAGTACGATGAACGACGAATAACCCATGCAGAGCGATCCACGTTCGAGGCATCCAAAAAAGCAAAGGCTTCCTAAGGTCACAAAAACTGGCAGAAAATGATGCGTATGAAGCCACCGAAGGGTTATTGTATGGTCCAGGCATAGCAGATTAGTGTAAGTACAAATTTTCCACGAAAATTCTGCTATTGAAACTTTAAAAGCATTTTCCTCCAAACATCATTTTCTAAAACTGTCATGGTCCTAAAAAAAAAACTATTCAATCGATTGTTTTGAAATTTATGTATGCTCTTTTACTGATTATAGTTATCGGCCGTACCAAAATTGCTTATTTTCGAAAATATTTTCTTATTTTTTTTAACGATTTTTAATAAAAAAATTAACAAAAAAAACAAGATTTTTTCTACAGTCCGGCATTTTTTTTTTATGAAATTGATTAATTTTGGTAGTTCCGATAGCGACAGACCTACATTGTTCAGTAGGTAATCCATTAAATTTTTTTTATTTCAGACAACATGAACAGCCTCTATTACCATGACCAGTGACCTGCTTTTTTTGGTGTCTAATTTAATTTAAAAAAAATATATAAAAATATATTATGTATAAAAAATGGTAAATAAAAAAAAAAATCTTTTTATGCAGTTTATGATATGTACAAATAAAAACATAAAAAAATCAAAATTATTGAATTTTATTGTTTTATAAAAAAAATTCCCTAAAAAGAGGTAACATTTATGCGTTCACATGAGACCACCCCCATAAAGCAACTTGTGAAGAACTGTTTGAGGAAATGAGAATTCCGTATTCAATTCCGGATAACTTGTGTCGACTACTATAATGTCCTAAGAAGGAAATTAAGACGGCTCAATAATAAAACTTATCTAGTACTAGGAGCAGGAAATCCGGTAAATGTGTGCCGAAAATAATAGGAAGTCTGCACTGAGACTTTCTATTAGTAAAATTCCAGAACCTATGAAATCAATCTTAGTCTATAGAGAACCAGATACTCTAGAAGAAGCTATGGATATACTTTTTAAAGTAGTTTACGCTTACACAAGCATAGGTGGAGCACCATCCGGAAGGACAGAAAAGCAGAACCTTAATAAACGGTTCATCGAACGCCCCAAAAATAAAATTCCAAACCAACACTCTCATGTTACACAACATTTCAATAATCAATACCCAAATTCCAACAACCTCCCTAGCAAGCCCTACAAAAGTGGAAACTAGTATAAACCCCCCGGTGAAGATAACTACGCTCAAGGAAACCCTTACCGACAAAATAATCACCAAGCGTACCCAGAACCAATGGATATAAATAAATATGGGATAACCAACGCACAGAGAACTCCAACACGGCAACCTTCCATATATGTATAATAGTCAACACGAAAATCGAGCCCTTAAAATTTATTATTGACACGGGAGCCACGCACTCAATAATAAATCCCAATCTATGTAGCCTTAAATGGTCTGTCCCGACTCAGAAGATCTCATTAATTACCTTACAACACTCAGTGGAGATATCCAAGAAAGTACGCATACCTTTATTCGAAGAGTTAGGAGGCTCCAGAAAAAGTATAGAAATGTTTATTTGCCAGTTTCACGATTACTGCAATGGCATGATTGGTAATGATATACTAAAACAATTAAAAATAAAAATCGATTACGAAAATAATACACTCCACACAACGCAAGAACAAATCCCAATACACTTTCATCACGAAATCAAGAAAGAGATATACTACAAAGCCAAATTAAAAAAAATTACCGCCACTAACACATTGAACCATATACAAAAAACCAAATGACAAAACCAATACCCCTCGAAAATAAAAATAGGAAATAGGAATAGTAGTCGAACAAATTCGAATGGAACACTTAAACAAAGAAGAAATACAAAAACTACTGCCACTTATTAAGAGATTTCATAATATATTCTAAAATGAAAATTCAGACCTTACATTTACAAATGCTATGAAACATAGAATCCGAACGATAGACCACCCACCTATAGTAGTAACAACGTACAGGTACCCATACATCTACATATAAGGACGAACTACGAAAACTAAACGGCGTAACCATAGACGATAAGTACCCCATCCCAAATATGGACGAAATCCTAGAAAAACTCGGAAGGTGCCAATACATTAGACCTTGCTAGAGGATTTCACCAAATAGAAATTGCTGAAGAAGATATCCACGAAAGAAATAAAGCAATTTATCCGAGATTACTTGAAAATCGCAAAGCCGATGACAAAATACCTAAAAAAGTATGCCAAAATAGACATAAACGACCAGGAATATATAGACTCTTTCGAAACACTGAAAAAACTCTTGACAAACGACCCAATATTACGCTATCCAGACTTTAAAAAACAATTCGTCTTACGAACCGATGCAAGTAACGATGACCTCGGTGCAGTCCTATCACAAGACGGGCATCCTATCTGTTTTGCTAGTCGTACATTTAACGGCCACGAACAAAATTACAACACTATCGATAGTGCACAATACTTTAGGCCTTATCTCTTCGGAAGAAAATTGGTGATTGAGACGGATCTTAGACCCCTCGCGTAGCTCTTCTCCATTAAAGAACCAAATTCTAAACTAGTGCGCTGAAGACTCCTAACGGAATATGATTTACAAATTAAATATAAAAAAGGTGCGCAGAAGGGAAATGCTGACGCCTTGTCACGAGCAATAATAGATTTTACCGAAGTAGTGGACCCTATTATCATAAATCAACTTGCCCAATCAACATCTACAAAAAACAAATCATATTTAGAAAAATAAATTCAGGCTTTCTAAAAATAAAGAAGCTCAAAATATTTAAAGCAAACAGAAAAATAATATCAGCTAATAACTTCGACTATAATACAATTATTAATCTTCTTTTCCTTTTTCCGGCGTTGTTATGGTCAGAAGTGTAGGACCATAACCTTCCCACTTAACTGCATTCCTACTGGTCCGCTTGTGGGGTCCGCCGGTTTGACCTCAGAAAGTAGCGACAGGCTTCCCGGTTTGGGATTACTTCATCGCTGAGGCCAATCAAATGCTGGTGTTTTTGCATTTGTTTGCACCAATTGTTTTTCGGCCTGCCTTTTTTTTGTGACACGGGCATGCTCCAGATTTTTTTTGTTTGATCTTACTCTTACAACACCGGTAATCTCCAGTCGTGTCAACCCACTGATTTGCATGTACACTTGTGGGGCAGTTTAATGGTGGTATATGTGTCCCTAGGCTCACCTTGGTGTTTTCTAAATTGCCTAGATGTGATTTTTGTTTACCTTTGTTTTAGTCGCCTTTTACGACAAGCGAGAGGTATCGCTGCAGGGATATTCTTAACCCGTCCCTGCACGGTCAACTATAATACAATTATTAATATAATCCAAAAACATTTTTACGATGGGAAAACCAACGCAGTACTAATAGAGGACGACACATCATTTACATATAACTTTTACAACAAAAATTTCAAAGTAGTGAGATGCAAAAAACTCCTTAAGGACATATACCACGAAAAAGAACTTTCAGACATGATAATGAAAGAGCACATGAGGAACAATCATAGAGCTATAAACGAAAAATTTTCCCAACTTAAAGTAAAAAATCTATTATCCTAATTTAAAGGAAATAACGCAATTCATAAATAACTGTGAAATCTGCAACATAGAAAAATACGAGAGACAGCCATTCAAACAACAATTGCAATTAACAGAAACACCGAAAGGCCCAAGAGAAGTAGTTCATATAGACGTCTTTTACGGCTTAAATAAGACATTATTTTTGACTATAATAGACAAATTCTCTAAATACGCCCAGGCAATAAAAATATCAAACTGTTCATGGATCGAATTTGAAAGAGCCCTCATACAATACATTAGTTGTACAGGGCACTTCAAGAAGATAATAGTCGATAACGAACTAGGTTTTAAAGTACAAGCCATCAAAAAATTCCTTGAAAAACAGAATATCGATATAAACTTCACATTCCTTAACCACCACACACCTAATTTCGATATTGGACGCTTACACAACACGATAAACGAACATTTAAAACTTTTAAAACATGACCCCAACAAGGACTTAGATACAGCAGAGGAAAAAATATACAAGTTTTTACAACAACACCATACACTCTACCACTGGACGAAAACCTATAGATTTCATCAATAATCCACGACGAATACCCAGCAATTGAAACCCAAACGAACAGAAGTAAGATAGACACAATCAGCAGACTAAACGAGAACAAAGAAAACGTCAACATTAGAGCAGGACCAATATTCATAAAAGAAACCAGAGGAGGTAAAAACCATTCAAAATTCAGGAAAATAAATGCGTAAAGACTAGATGACGACCACATTATTTCGAAAACAGGACAAAAATATTACAACTCACATATCAAACGAAATAAAAAATTTCAGAACAATAACAACCCCACAATAGCGAAAAACTGATCAGAGAAACAAGGCGAAAAACTGATCAGAGAAATTCTAGACAATTTGTCAAAAAACAATCACTTGAATCAAATAAACAAATCACCATTAATAAACAAATATCCTATCAAATCAGTAACATATCAAATCACATTAATAACCAACAAAAAATGATCACTAAAAAAATGAATGAAGTGATATTCCGACAAATCTACCAGATAAACATTCTTTCTAGAAACTTATTTACGGAAAAAGAATTAGAATTAGTATCAGACACAGAGGCCCTAAAAGATATCATCATAAGTGTTGCCTTTTACATTATTATTTATCTACCATTTTATTCAGATAAGAAGTTTTACCGTTTGTTGTCCCAAATAAAGAAAATAAAATGTTGTTACTAAAGGAAAATATATATATGTATATAAATGAAAACAAAAATATTTACCACCAAAATGCAAAAGAAAATCTAAAAAATGAACTAACCCAACTTAATGACGAATGTATTAATAACATTATTAAATCTAAAGAAGCCAAATGTGACATGGAATATTTTAACATAGAAGCAATAAAAAAAATATTGACCTGGTTTACTTATCTTAAAAAATGCAAGAAATATCAATATAACCCAAGATTGTAAGAACGAAAATTTAAAATTATTTAAAAATAGCCTAATTCGATTCGAAAATTGTAAAGTAATATTAAAAAATATACCTTTCACAAACAGAATTTATAAAATAAATGACCACATCGTATTTCCACAAATAGCACTAAAAATTATAAATAACACGGAAAAGACCTCGGAGAACCTTAAAAAACTAAACTTGAACCCAATGGAAGATACTCGAAACGAAATTCAAGAAATAATTCAAAAGAACAACCTAAAATATCAGTTATTAGCATTGCCTTCATAACACTAATGACTACAGCTATAATAATATTTATATTATACAGATCGTACCGCAAAGTTTCAGTAGACACCGGTGCGAAAACCTCGCCGGAGTATCGGGCAAACAATTGGGGTGTTACGACCAAGAGTAATCGCCCTATAATTATGCTGTGTAAGCCACAGCCAATTATTCACCCAAAGATCCATACATGTAAAACGATCCGTGGTCAATAAACACAAATAACCCATATATATTATGCTATGACTAACATAAGAGAAATATAATTATGCTGTGTAAGTCACAGCCAATCGTTCACCCCACATAACACTTTGCCGCATACTCTGTCATTCACCCCGAACCACTCCAAACAATATAAACATCGAAAATGAGGAAGAACACAAAGCCAAAACTGACCCACTTTTTTTAAGTAAACAAGGGCTGTTTCAACATTCGTTGAAACCTGCCTACTAAGCATTCCGAGTTCCGAGTTATTTTCCTACACGATCGATTATTTCGATCGGGCTATACTCGTATATAACAGGCAACAAAATATTGTAATTTAGTCTCAAGAGAGATTCAAATAAAGTAACATCTTTACAAAAGAAACCGTGAATTTTCTTAATTATTAAGCACGAACGGAATAGAGGTGTTTTCTTTTTATCTGCACTAGAATTTACTTTTTCGGTTTTTAATTTGGAAATAAATTTTATTGGAAAAGTATTCGCCACTTCCTTTGTATAAAATAACCCGACACAAGACAAAAATATGCGCACTTTATTATTGTGCTACAACAACTAGGAAAATGAATGGTAACCGGATGAGAACAGAAACACGTCACGTTAATGCGGAATGTTTTTATTGTCCTCAACCTATTTAAATAGGGCTTCGCAGGAGATTAGTTGCACCACCGCTGTTTGCAAAGGTTTGAATAATATACTTTATTCAGTGCATTGTTGAAAATGATTTTGAAAACCTCTGTAACCATTGGATATACCGTTTCGCTTCAATGACTTGGAAATATTCTGGAGATCCTCCGTTAGAACGAACAATGACGACATTATTTGCCATGAAATCGTTATTGAACCTGGTAAAACCAATATCAGATCGAAGATAGCACCGATGAAGCAGGGCTCTGTTCTTCAGTTTGTGGTTCAACGAACGTTATCATTCACCTTAATTTTCAGCCCGCCCCTCAAAAACTTTTTGTCAATGTACATTACGAGTATGTAGCTATACCAGGATTTCGTCATGTAATCTCGGCGTTGTTTTCCGCACATAATACTTGGTTTCTTTGCGATCGCATGTTATTTTTATTTTCGTTCAAGTTATTAGGTGAACATCGGAGGCCTTTCCTTTAGATCTGTCACATATTTTTTCTTTCAATTTTGGCTCTTCAATTGGTGATTCGAATATCACCTCGATATGTATCCGCATATGTCAACCAAAAAGGATTCCGATTGGAGTAAGTCCCGTTTATCCAGTTAACTGTTTCGACTTTGTTGGAAAATGTGACCCCTACGTGCGTCGTAGAAATTGAGCGATGACGAACATATTCGTTAAACCCAGAGTATGTTTCATATGAAATTAGAAATGAAATGACTTTAATATTTTTATTTCGTTATTTATTTCATGTATACATTTATTTATTTATATTAACATAAGTAGGAATCAAAAACATCAAAAATAATAAATAGGTAAATGGTCGCTATTGAAGACGCATGACGAAGATATTCGTCAATAACACAAAATTTTACAATTTTTTCATGACGAATATCTTCGTCATAAACAGTCAACTAGTTAACTGTGAATTGCATTTGAATAAACAAGAAAGAACAAGGAAAATACCGATATCAGTTGCGTTAATAACCACTCACGAACTTTTATTAAGAGATTTTCATTCAGTATCCCGTTGAATCGTTCCTCCATCCCTTTGAACTGTGAATGGAAATAAATCCTTATTATCTTTTCAACCCCCAACGCAAAAGAGGGGTGTTATAAGTTTGACGTGTCTGTTTGTCTGTCTGTGGCATCGTAGCTCCTGAACGAATGGACCGATTTTGATGATTTTTTTTGTTTGAAAGCTACCGTGATCCAGATGGTTCTTAGCTACAATTTATGAAGATCTGTTCAGACGTTTCAAGGTTATTACCACTTTTTGTTAGCTGTGGTAGGGAACTTAGTAGAGTTGGGTAGTTTAGGACATGTGTAGTTCCAGGAACTATATCCTCAGTCGGAAACATTTCCGATCGTTCCTCAAACTGAACGATAACATGTCCATAGTTCCATTCAACCTAGAAATTCATCAATAGCGGCGTTCATATTATACAACCCAGCCGAACGTCCGAACAACGCGGTCGCACGACTATGTTGTAGAACAACTTAATCACAGACGAAACGATAAGAAAGATAAATGCAATCGAACATGTCTTATACTACGTAGTAGACAACCAAAAACAAAATGTGAATAAATATCGTATACATTGATGTAGCGATAAGCTCGAACAGTTTATGCACACTCACACACTGGAACTGGAATGGCAGACGAGTGATCAAACAATAATGTCCGCAATCATACTCGTACAGGCAATTCGTTCCGTGTTTCGTGAACGAATTAGGTCGGATATGGATCTCTCTCCGATAGTTCCGACAGTTCCGATGTAGTTCCGAGGAGATAGTTCCAGGAACTAGTGCCATGATTTTTCCGGGGTTGGAACTATTTTGCGCAACTCTAGATCTTAGGCACAATGGGTATTTACATTACTTTCAAACATATCTGCAACCTAACATTTGAAACACCCATGAAACACCCTGGTACTACTGAGCTGGTACTCCAGTAAACTCAATAAACCTATTAAGTATGGGCTCATTACATTCGTCTTAACTAGTTCTGTTTATAGTTAAGATGCTGTACTTGCTTTAAAAACAATGAGATTGTTCCGGAATCACGATATTAATCACAAAAATCGCTTTATTATAAAAAAATAGACAGTGTTCCGTCGTAGATTAAATTTTTGACACACATGTGTAATATAACGGGAATAAGTCATGCTGAATATGGTAAATTATATATGGGTTTGTATGCGGTAGAGTGTTACGAAAAATTTAATTTAAATAGTTACTCGTACCTATCGGAATTAGGGCGAGTAATTTAAAAAGAATGAAATAAAAATAAAATTAAAAATTTTAAGTAACCCCCGACAAAAAAAAACTCCAAAAAGTAAAAAAATAATTTTTTTTCTCTCGGCATTTTGACTTAATTAAAAGAACCTATTAATATTTTTAAGATGATGTCGTCGCGCCGGGGAATCCGCTAAGTAAATAAAACAACCGACAACGACGTCTGCCCTTATATGTCTGCCCATTCGGAATGCCACATTCTGTCACGCACCGCCCCCGTGCCCACATATCATTCAACGCACGCGGCTCTCAAGCGAACGCCTCATACAGAAGTGGTACAATATCGAAACACTGTAGGAACTTAGTAGACAAATTGATTGATGTACAAAACTATTATAAGTTCATACGTACAATTTGAAACTATAAGTTTTTTTTTTTTTTTCATTACACATACATATGTAGATATAACTAATTACCCTTCTTCATTTAGCGGTTCCCCGACGTCATCTTAAAAATATTAATGGGTTCTTTTAATGAAGTCAAAAGGCATAGAGAAAAAAAATTATTTTTTTACTTTTTGGATTTTTTTTTCTGTCGGGTGTTACTTAAAATTCGTAATTTTATTTTTATTGATTTCCGGCGGTTAACACACTATTTAGAATATTTTGGACTAATAGTTTCCTTCTGAGTCCAAGTGCAATTCCATGGGTACAACAAACCTACGCATCCAACCGTTATCGTTAACCATCTGTTCCTCAATCGTAAACCATATGTTTGTTAGAGATCGCAAAAACAAGATCACAGGGATGTGAATTCGAACGAACGCTGAAGAGACACTTCGGACAAAATGATTCTCGATTTTTGTCTCAAATCGAATTATTAACTGCGACGCGTGAAACAAGAGAGAGTGTGAACGAGTTCGATAAAAGCAGCAAAAGCACGTAATTAAGTGGTTGACTATCAGTAGAAGAAGAAGGGAAGAATTTCATTTCATTTCGTATCGATAATTACATAAATACTATTATATAAGTATATAGTATGCTATTATATTTGTATCTGCACCATGTTAATTTAAACACAAGTAAAGCATGGGATGTAAGTGTACCATTACCGGCTAGTTCATGAATGTTTACTAGTAAATTTTCTCACATTCCTTTATCAACTATGGAAAACCCGAGGAAAAAAGACCGCCAGAAGGTTGCACCGTAGTGTGGAGGACAATATAAGGATGGACCTAAAAGAGATGGAACAGAACAGCGAAACATAGAAGGAGATCCATGAAAGCGAAGCCTGGCGCAGGAATTATATACAACGTTCTGAGATTACGAGTTCCATATTTCCGGATGTAGTATTAAAAACATCTACCCAATTCGAGTCAACATACTCAACCATTTTGTTTTGTTTTGCTTTAACGGGTAAATTATTAAGTATATCAAAGTACTTCTTAAGGTACGCATGCTATGTTTCTCTCCACTTTCGGACACATATTTTTACAGATCTTCATTTTTTTATCGTCTTCCTTGGTTAGTTCACCTTCATTATCGTCTTCAACATTTTCTACACAGGTAGCTTCTTCGACTTTTTCCTAAGATAAATTTCAGATGATGCCAATACGCACGTTCGCTTAAGAAAACACCATGTTTTCCATATTGAAAACATTTATCGGTAAGTTTCTTTTATACATTGCTTTGCGATTTTCTACTTTTACATTTTTATTTAGGAGGGGTGGACAATACATTTTGGCTGTCATCATCATTTCTTTAGAGTTTTTAAATATAGAATAAAACAACATTACTGCATTTTACTTCACACGGATAGCATTCACTCGGTATGACTGCACTTATCTCAATTGGTTCGCTTTAGTTATGAAGTCCGTTCTCTTTTTCACGTGATACAGTTGCTTATATAATGTGGCCGTGTTTAGCGACCCTTTTGATTCAAGTATAGTTTCCAGGTATTCCACGCAGTTTTTAACGTATCCAATTTGATTAGGTTTAGTACAACATAGAATCAAGCTAATGGTTTTGCATACTTTTGTCCCTAGTCTTTAGTTTTTTTTTATCGTCCATTATTGCACTGCTAACGTTTGACCAAAGATCACCACAACTTTCGTATTCCATATCTACATTCTAAAGAGGTCAATGTTTTCTTCATCGGGCTTCTCAATGCCCGATCCAGATTAAAGCTTAAAGATCCAGACTGTGCAAGAGTTGAAACCTGACCATTATACGCGTTGAAGGTTCGGTGAATGGGCCGAAAACATGATTCAACGCATAATTTCGCGTAATGGATCTGTGAACTGGCCTCCACGTTCCTATGATCTCACACAATGAACGATTTGGAAGACAATATTCGCCGTGTTATTACTGATATACGGCACCAGTTGCTCGATAAAGTTTTCGGAAATTGGACTTAAGGATTGCGCTTCATTTGAGCTAGCCGTGGCGCGCATATGCCCGAATTTATATTTTAACACTAATGGCATAAAATTATCTATTAACCCTTCTGTCAATGAGTAGGTCTGGCCAGACCTTCTCCATTTTCGAAACGAATTGAAGGGTTGTAAGTGTAAAGGGTCTAAGTGCCAATTTTATTATTAAGAGATATACGAAAAAATACATAATAAAAAGAAATTTTCTGGGTTACGTTTTCTCTGAATGTTTTGATCATTTCGTACCGTGTAATTTAATCAACTAACTGTTAACAAACACAAGCCACCACCACCCGCTAATTCGCCCTGAACGCACACAGGCACAGACCCTTTTGACCGAAAGTTCTTTGACACCTAGGCCCTACCACAATTTTATTTGTGTGTGGGTAAAATTTTAAAAGAAAAAGACACTTGGATCCATTTGGATACTATTAGGGTTGGCACTTAGATTGTATTTTCCTAAAAATATTGACTTTTGATTTTTTGGCACTTAGACCCTTTAGACTTACAACCCTTCAATTATCTTTACCAAATTTCCTGATTTGGTAAGCGTACATATTTTTAACGCTTTAGTGTGGACAATAAATTGAAGATCTAAATGGGTGAGAAAATAAAACGTTTTTCTACAACAACCCCAAGAGTAAATGGAATAGGTATGGCCAGACCTTGCTACATATTGTATGGTGAAACGTATTTATTTCACATTTGATCCGAAGGAAACTGATTTTTTTTTTTTTTTTTTTGTTGGAGGCTTCTACTATCTGCTGGAGCACTCAGACACAAGTACTGGTCCATTGTACTACCAGACAGACACCTTGTCTTTATTGTATTTTCCCCGTTGTCCGGAGAAAAGTGAGGAGAGGCTTCAGTGATGTTGAGCTAAGAGATTCGGCACCCACCACGTCGGCCCCAAGGGTGCGCCACCGTGCACGAGCGAAGGCGGGACAGTCGCAGAGAAAGTGTTCCGCTGTGTCGTCCTCCTCGCAACAAGCAGCACAGGTAGGCGTCTCACTGATGCCAAGCACGTAGAGATGCCTGGCAAAAGTGTAATGGCCCGTAATGACGCCCGTTAGCCTTCTGCAGTCATTTCTTCTTAAGGATAAGAAGAATGTTGCGGACTTTTTGCAGACGTCAGGGCGTACGCGCTTAGTCATCCTGCATCCTGGATATTCCTTCCATCTGCGACTGTGTACGTTAAATACCCAGTCATTGATGTCAGATTTAACCGTTGAAGCTGGTAGACCTAAGGCGGGTTCAGGCCCTGAGAAACTCTCCTCTGAGCCTTTTCTAGCGAGTTCATCGGAGATCTCGTTTCTTGGGATTCCAGAGTGACCTGGAACCCATACAAGCCTAAGTGAATTAAGTCTTCCGACTTTGTTCAACAAGGTCTTGAGTTCATGCACTAGTTTGGAGTTGGACAGAGGATTGGATACAGCTTTGAGTGCAGCTTGGCTGTCACTGCAGACACATATGCTCTTTCCCCTCCATCTGTGTTTCACAGCATAGTGCATGGCCATTAGGATTGCGTAAATCTCCGCCTGGAAGACAGACGCATATTTTCCTAACGAGAAGTGCAGTCGAATGTTTTCGCGCTCGAAGAAAACTCCGGCGCCGGATCCCTGATCAGTCCTGGAGCCATCTGTGAAGATGCGAAGACATTCTATTCCAGGTTCAGTGTCTGGCCAAAGCCAGTCCTGACGCCAAGGAAATGTGACTGTGTAGTTACAGCGCAGTAGGATGGCAGGTGTCATTGCGTCAGAGGGCATATCCATGAGACAGTGATCATAGGATATTTCTCTCTCAAGTACACTTTCACTCCACTGCGAGTTGTACCAAAGACCATTCCTCTTTAGGCGAGAAATAGTTTTCAGTGCACACCCTCTGATATATATGTCAAGGGGTGGAAGGTTCATCGTAGCATCCAAAGCAGCTCCCGGTGTGCTGGGGAAAGCCCCCGTGCAACTGAGGCAGACCGCTCTTTGGAGTTTGGTGAGTGAAGCCACAACGTGTTTTCGTGTCAGCCTGCTCCACCAAACAACCGATGCATATGAGATTATTGGTCTTACCATTGCCGTGTAGATCCAAAGGACCTTTTTCGGCGATAAGCCCCATGTTTTGCCAAAGGCACCTTTGCATTGCCAGAAAGCTGACAGCGCTTTGGTGGTTTTGGACTCAACATGTTTTGACCAGAGAAGTTTGTTATCTAGAATGACTCCCAGATACTTAGCTTCCTTGGATATAGGGATGGGAATGCCTTTTAGCACCAGCTGAGCAATGCCAGTTGTTTTCCTCCTTCTCGTGAAGAGAACGACATCGGTCTTAAGAGGATTAACCGACAGCCCATTTCTCGTGCACCAGTCATCGATCACGTTTAGCGCCGCCTGCGCTTTGAGACAGACATTCGCTAAACATGAGCCGACAGAGAGAACAGCAACATCATCCCCATAGGCCTGGGCATAGATTCCAGAGGCATTGAGAGCATCTAGCAGAGAGTCGACCACCATGCACCATAGCAGCGGAGACAAGACGCCACCTTGCGGGCAGCCCCTGTTTACTCCAGACTTGACACATTGTTCGAGGCCTGTATCAGCGATCAATGTCCTGTGCACAAGCATTGCTTTAATCCACAAAACCAGTGCTTCATCTACGCCATGCCGTCTAGCAGCGATACACATGCTGTCGAAGGTAGCGTTATCAAAAGCTCCCTCAATGTCGACGAAAATGCCTAGTACGTACTCTTTCCTTTCGAGAGCGCATTCAATTCTCCCAACTAGGTTTTGAAGCGCAGTCTCGCAGGATTTTCCGCGCTGATAAGCATGTTGCATGTCCGACAGAGGATGCATTCGAAGGGCATCTTTGCGCACGTGCAACTCTACTAGTCTTTCCATGCTTTTCAGCAGGAATGATGTTAGACTTATTGGTCTGAAACTCTTGGCTAGTGAGTAATCCTCTTTCCCTATTTTGGGAATAAAGACCACTTTCACCGCGCGCCAAGGGATAGGTATGTAGGCAAGTGTCAGGCTAGCAGTGAAAATTTCTTTTCAGTGTAGGTAACTGATTTACTTTTATCCGTTATGTTATTGCAAAAAATATGCCACTACCTGGAGTTTTCCACTAATTAGTTATTTTTTTGACGTATGCAAGTTAAAGTACAAAAATTGATGCGATCGAGCATGGATATCGATCTATAGCTGAATCAGCAAATCACTGCAGCTACACAGATCGAATCCAACACGCACCATATTTGTTTTCATAGCCGAATTAGCAAACTACTGCAGCCATCGGAAATGTGCCCCAACCCGCGTAGATCATCATCCAGAATCAACGACTACACACGACATACACACGTACGACGTAAGTTAAGACCTATAAAAATGAATGTTAAAATAAATCCTCAGTTCAGTTGCCTAATAAATTTGGGAACGATCAGTGGCAACTGGTCTCTTTTTAAAAACTAAACCTGGTAACGAATTCATTTGATTGGCGATCCTGCCAGGAGAATCTAAGTTCTCCCCAAGCCCGAAAATCATTCAAGTATCCACAAAAAGTGGAGAAAAAAGTTTAAAATAAAAATTTTATGAAGTATGTGTGAATGTGAAACAATAACAAAAAAACGTTCGAAGTGTAATTTTTACGGGACTGAAGTATCCACAAATGCGAAGAAGGGTCCCAGTAAAATCGAATATTCAGTGAAAAAATAAAAGAAATATAATATATTAAAATCATGTGTGTTAAAAATTAGTAAATAAAAGAATTTAAAGTTAAAGAACACAAAAAAAAACAAAAAGTAAAATTGCGACAGTGAAAAGTCAAGGAGTGAAATCAGCATAAACACGGAGGAGCAGAATCATCCAAGTCATCCCCATCTCCACGGAACCAGCCATCAAAATTCCAGTGAATGTTATACGTATATTTATTGTATATGTATTGTTACTAGTATATATTGTAGTTACCAAAATATAGTACAAATGGCACATGAAAATTTAAATACGGATATAATAGCTAAGCTTTATGCCGCTAACAGCACGAGTCTGAGGGCCGAAATTGAGGACTTCAGAAATAATCTAAAGAACATAATAGGGACAGACATAGCACAGACAATTGACTCTAACATAATTTGTGACGAGTCACTAGAAGTAATTAGATCCTTATCTGATTTCTCAGGAATGTAATGTAAGTTGGCGGGAGGCCGTCAACCGTGAGTTGAGTCAACGTTAGAAGAAGCAAGAGATATTTTGCCGCTCTAACGATTTTAAGAAATAAAACTACAGGAGAAGCGAATGACATTCTCACTAAAAACGGGACAGTCCTTAATTTGGACGGAATTATCACCAGATTAGATTTAGCGTATGCCGATAAACGAGCTGTCCATATACTAGAACAAGAATTAAGAATTTTACGACAGACATCTCTATCGAACAACGAAGTTAACAAAAAGTTAACTCTATTAATTAATAAAATAATCATGACGTATAGTAATGATACGCCGATTACAAGAAATTTAAATTCCAAAAATCGCCACAATGCTTGAAGAGTGTTCATCACTGGCTTAAACCCGCCAACGGCAAATATCCTATTTACTATTTACGTTGGCCAAGGCTCAGGAATTAGAATCGAATAATCAGAGAGTATATTTTGCTTTTCAATTATGAAAATAGAATAGGCAGAAATAGAAATCTCCAAACAAAACAAAATCGCTAAAGATTTCCCCAAAAAAATGTTAATGCTAGCTTTCAACCGAATGGAACTGGAAAGCTCAATCCAATCAAATAGACAAATAATTGTCCAAGGAACCCCGACCAAATTTCAACCAACTTTTCTCCTTTAATCGCCCCTTTAAGTCTAACTATCCAACTCAACGAAACCATTTCAGGCAAATGCCTAACCAATCGTTTGATGCAAATAGAACCACTGAGAAACGACGGTACTTAAATATCGAAAGCCACAGTGGTCAACCACAACAAAAAAATATTAGAATAAACAATTTAAATGAAAGTGCTTTTTTAGAAATAGGACCAACCTGCCCTTCATATACCGAACCTGTGATTGTCAGGGAAACAACTAAAAATACTAACAGATACAGGAGCTTCGAGTTGCTTTTGTAAACCGGAAACCTTACAGACTCGATTCAAATTACCAATTAATAAAAGAGCGAAAACAGTAATGGTTACGAACTTGAGGGCTTATAAACAGACCTGTTGATGACGAAAACCTACTTAAAAAGGCAAACATTATATTGAATCTAAGGAATGAGACATTATACCATAATAATACATAGTGTAGAGAAAATATATCTATCAGAGCCCGATAAATCGAAAACAATACCCGAAACAATGATTCAAGACACTAATGTTAATAGGAATGCAATGCCAGAACACTTAAATAATGCTAATATAGGAGAATCAGAAGTCGAAATAGCATCTCTAAGAGCAGAAATAAGAAATTTAATTGGAAATCTTCATTCCTATTATACCACAAATTTACTGTTCCGAACTGACTTAAGAGCAGAGATTCCAACAGCAACCGAAACCCCGGTGTGGAGTAAACAATATCCATACCCGCTTTCCGCGAACACATTCGTTAATAATGAAATAACTAAAGTACTGAAAGACGGTATTATATGACCTTTAGAAACTATCTTTATGGTACAAAAGATTTAGAAATCACACAGACCATAAACCTTTAACATTTTCGATTTCAAATAAAAACCCAAATACAAAGTGAAAACGTTGGCGAGCATTCATTGAGGAATTCTTGCCAAAAATAATTTACAAACTATGAACAGAAAACGTCGTAGCGGACGCATTATCCCGTCAATTTTTGAACCAAATTAGTGAATCATCTGATTCATCCATATGCCAAACACAGCATTCAGTTGAGAGCAATGATATCTCTCAAATACAGCGAACAAGAAAGTGCCTAAACCAATTTAAGCAGGAAATCCTTTTGGCTAAAAATACTTTTACAATTCATGAATCAGTTCGAAACTTTGGTCGAACCAGGCATATAATTGATGCGGTTGACAACATAATGCCCAAGCAATATTTTAATCCAAAATTTACTTATATAACAGGCATTTATAGCACCCCTGAACATTACAGGTATACCCTGATGCGAACAAAATCATGATCGATAACGAACCAGGTTTTTGAACTTTATTATTGTGACCCCAAACACATTACCAATAATGGTCAGATAAAACAGGTCCATTCGATAATAATAGAAATAGCACGCTATATTAAAAGGTTAAAAAAGACTTAGGTTAAAGATTAAAAAAGACTTACGAGTAAGTTAAAATAGGATACAAGGATAGAATCATACATAAGGATAATATTCGAACATAAGACCCACATTTCTTACAGACAATGCATTCCTTCCTGTTAATACTGCTGACATCAGCATCTGCGGACATTGTCGACTACACTCGAGAAAACTACGCTCTGATAGAAAACGAAGACATAGCAGTTTACGAGGACTACGGAACAATCTATCACGTGACGAATTTAACACATTTCAACATTATTGTACAACAAACTAGAGACTTATTTAAAGATGAGCTAGAGTTTGTAACGAGGAATAAACGAATTAGGAACCACTTTCAAATTGATAACAGGTACACCAGACCAAGGCGACAGTGTAAAAATTTAAACAAAATTAAACGAAATTATACAAAACAATAATAAGCAGTTCATAACTAACTCTAAACTATTTAAAGCTATCACAGAACGTTCAGAAAGAATTCAGAGGAATTGTCTAAATGACCCTCGCATTAAGCACAGAAATAAATTAATTACTATTGAGCTACAAAACCTTATTCAAACAATCACATTGTCAAACACTGTAATCCTAAATCCAGCAATATTAAAGAAATTAAAGATGTAATAAATCATGAATTGTACAAAACGAACATCGTCTAATTATTTATATACAGTATCCTTATGTAAAAGATATATGCTAATTTTATAATGTAAGAGCAATTGTTCAACTGCTTACCATCTAAGCAAAATTGCCGAATAGAACATGTACGAGTAACAACATAAAAAATTGTAAACCAGAATTAAATAGGCAATACTGTATATCAACAACAACTAACATTTGTCTTTCAAATTTGTTTAATTTAAAATCTGAAAACGTAGAATGTAATAAGACAAACGAAAAAGGTTTAGAACTAGACATAATTAAAGACGGAGCGATACTTGTATCCGACAATCATATTGTTAAATATAATTAAATAAAATAAAATTAAGCGGCACTTATCTTGTAACCTTTACTAATAATACCACAATAGATGGAATTACATATTCTAATACTGAAAAAATCATTAACAAATACGTTAGATATGTAAACATGAATAAGCATAGGATAACAAATTATATTGGGAAATATAATGATTTAACTTTTGAAAACATTGATATTTTCTTCTTCTTAGATGGCTGTAACGCCATGAAGAGCCAGAGCCTAGCTTCTCTCATTCACTTATGTTGTGTGCGATTTGTTTTTGTCACACAAGTGAACGGGACCTACAGTTTAATGCCGATTCCGAACGGCGAGAGTCGAGAAGCTTTTTCAAGGCACGTGTATGTACTACGGGGGGTTTTGCCAGTTCCCCGCCGAGGAGAGAAGCCGCGTAATGAACATTCGATGGCCTTGACATTGATATTTTGGAATATGAAAATGAAATCGAAGTGAAGCTTTTTAATTGGAGAATAATCTCTGTTATTGCAATATTGCTTATTGTTCCTTCCTTATTGTCCTCCTTGTGAATTACAAAAAACGGCGTACCGATTTATGAATAACACAGAATACATTTTTTTTCGCTGACCTAAACAATAAAATTCAAAAGATGACAGAAGAGTGTGAAACACCAAGACGTAATTTTTAAGAGTTAAAGTGCACAAAATTGATGCGATCGAGCATGGGCTTTATTGAATATCGATTCATAGCTGAATCAGCAAATCACTGTGGCCACATAGATCGAAGCCAACACGCACCATATTTATATTCATAGCCGAATCGGCAAACTGCTTCAGCAACGACGTATACACTTAAGTTAAGACATGTAAAAATTAATTTTAGAATCTATCCTCAGTTCAGTTGCCTAATAAAGTTGAGAGCGACCAGTCGCATCTGGTCTATTTTTAAAAACTCAACCGAGTAACGAATTCATTTAATTTTCAGACCATTGAATCACTTGAACAGTTCGTATTTGACTGTAAATCGTTTATTACCTACGACTTCCAGATAATTAGATCATTAGTGAATTTTACAGTTATTAGTTTTGTTCAGTTTATGAGTATATAAGTTACCGCGTTGGGTTCGCGATTGATAAAAAAAACACAACACACAACTGAACGCTTTGTTGATGGTTTCACTTGTTTTTATAGTACAATATTTGCTTATGCTAAGGTTGGGAATTCTTGGCATTACAATTATTGGTTTTATTTATTGATATGATTTACACATTTTCTGAGAATAAGACGATTTACAAAGTGCAACGTAAACATTACTTTAACAAAGTGCATGAAGTGCAATTATTTTGAAATAATTAAAATAATGACGTAAGCAGTTGTTTGGGTTATGTAGGGTAGACATGGGAAAGGGAATGGAGAATTATCGTGTCAACTTATATGAGTGTGAAGGCATCATTCCAAACAGGATATCTGTTATTTAAGAGAAATTATATGCCTATTTTGGTTTTGTCTAGCCGTTTGTGTAAATCGCACCAACATGCTGCATACATGTTGTGGAAAACCAACATGAACCCTATATTCAGAACAACAATGCTGCTAAACCGATTTTGGGCTATAAATCAGTTTATAAGATTTGACCATCAAAGGACTCGTGTCGAACGGCAGAGTGCAGATAAAGCAGATAAAGCAGCATCCATTCGGGACATGTGGACAATGCTAAATCAGCACTTGGGAACTGCCTACGAGTATATACCGACAGAAGTTATAACCACTGACTAACAACTATTCCCATACAGAGGAAATATACGATTAACACAATACATGCCATCGAAGCCTGCGAAATATGGAATAAATGTATGGTTGGCCTGTGATTTCAGCAACGGATACCCTTGTTAAGGGATCCTGTATACAGGTTAAGAAGATGGACAGCAGGGAGTTGTAAATTTGGGGAGAATGTTATGATTGAATCAACAAATAAGTACCAATCCAGCGGGAGAAATGAGAGTTTTGACGATTTGAAAAAAATTGGTCTTCGTTTAAACTATTCGACAATCCATTATCGTTGGATTTACGAATAATGTCGTAGCAGTGTCTTAAGTGCCGAAAAAATCTTAAGCAATAATTTTACTGTCAACAGTTCACTATGGCACATGAGCATGAGTTTGTTTTACAACAAACATAAAGTTGGCGTCGACGTCATGGATCAAATGTTGGAACAATATACATGTAAACGACAGATGAAGCGATGGCCATTGGCTGTTTTATACAACATGTTGGATGTCGCAGCATTAGCATCTTTCATAATCTAAGTATATGAATATGAATCATAAATATGAATGCAATGAACAAAATAAATTTTGCATTCTTTGATTGAGCAGTTAGTGATACCTCAGATCGAAGCAGGGATGAACGATTTGACGATAATTTTTTATAAAGATATTTTTTCTTTTTAGTTTTGAGTTCATTTTTATTTAAAGTTGCTTACCCTAGACAAAAATGCTTAAAACTGGCAACAACTTAACAAATATTAAATGTCTTATTGACCCTATTCGGACACTCTGAAACAAATAGTACAATGGAAACATATGACTTTTGACGACTACATTAATTTACTATTAACATTATTATAACTAACTTAAGCTAAGAAAAACGTTTTTTTATTTAAAAAATTGGCATATGATTAATAGAAGTGTTTTTTTCTGTTTGAAATGGCATCGGATCCTTCGATGCACTCTTTCTTGCACCATTGACAAATAGGATTCCACAGCCAAGCCATAGCCAGATATCAATGGTCCAGAAAAAAAACGTGTAGAATTTGCAGAATAAACGATAACATACAAAGAAAAACCAAAAAATACAAAGAAAAAGAAGAGCCTGTCGGTTTACAATACAGTATTCAGTTATATAAATGTCATAAATGTGTGAATTAAGAAAATACTTCGTTATATCATATCGTTATATCGTTATGTAAGAAAAAAACTTTAAATTAAAAATAGAAATAAGAACATGTCCGAAATAACAAAAAAACTTCAATTATTTCATTGAGTTACATCAATTGTCATACAAAATGTACAGGGTCTAGTCAGATATATTCCATTGATGGGAAGGTTTTAAAACATCCCTTGACAGAAGGGTTAAATAAAGTTAATATCATAGACATTAAAATTTGCGTCTTTTTATTTTATATTGAATTTGTATATCTCCAAAAGAATATCCCACACAACGTTTATTGATAAGGTGACTTTTTTTTCTCAATAAATCTTTATTCATTCATCAGTATCTATGTTATCCCCTTTATAGTAACCCGCTCAAAACCCTGTGTTGGCGTTTGTTCCAATTCTCTAAGCATTTACTGGTGGTTTTTGGTATAGCCTCAACCTTTCCGACGAAGTTGTCTTTATGTTCCCTATCATAGCAAATCTCCTTTCTCTTTTTATTGGCCTTTTTAGCTTTGGGAAGAGAAAAAGGTCGCAGGGGGACAAATCGGTCGAATACGGTGGCTGAAGAATGATTACGGTATAGTTATTGGCACAAGCATAGATAAGTGATTAGATGCATTATCGTGATGCAGTAGCCAGGAATTTTCTTTTCCCACAAATCCGGACGCTTTCTTCATATTACTTCACGCAAACGGCGCATAATTACAAAGTAATATTCCTTGTTGAGCGTACGATCTTCCGGAAAGAACTCCTAATTAACCACAGCATTGAAATCGAATATGTAAACATCACATTTGACTGAACTTGGTGAGATTTTACGATTTACGCACTTCCGCGTAAAATAACCAATTTGTAAGATGTGACATCTGTGTTCAGACATCAACTTTTCTATGTCAAGCACTGCCTGTAATTTATTTGTATGAGTTAATAGTCCATCTGCGTCCCTTTACTTCTATTTATAAGGACTTAATCGTTAGTTATAATTTGTAGATTTTTTGTTCGGTTGCTTATTTTGTTAGAACCTTGCATTATTTGCGTAAAAGGTGTGTTCATTTGCGTGAAGGAAATTGGTGACTTCCTTTCGCAGGGTCTGATATCTAGTACTCGTTATTTCTTTTGGTCGTTTCCATTGGGAAGATTGGTATTTGGTTTCGGCTTTTTAACTATATACCCATGTCACCAGTGACATTTTTCGAACAGAATCGCGATCCGCTCTTCTGTATGCTTTAACATCTAATATTCTTGGTATGGTGTCTTCTTTTTTTGTTTGTAATCCATTATTATTTCACTATTCTTAGAACTATCTTATGCTAGACAAAAATGCTTAAAACTAGCTTAAATAAATAACTTTAAATACCTTGCTGGCTCTATATGGAGACTCTAAAGTAATCAAAACCATTTAACATTAAACCTCTTGGCTTTGTTATGAACATATAATAATTAAAATATATGAACAATTAAAATTAAGAAAAACTATAATATACGAGTATTTGAAAAAAAACTGAGCATCTACTTTTTTTTTTTTTTATTTATAAAAGTTAAAATTAGTTAAACTACCTTAACCATACCCGACACTACCTTAACTAAAATATCTTGCATAACACTATAAAGGTGTTTTAAAATGGGGGGGGGGGGGGGGGGAAGATGGATGTATGCAGGTTCTTTCGACCGATACAAAATATGGATATAAAGAAACATTGAATACACCAAAACTTGCACCTACTCCAAATCCTACATGTGGCCAAGTAGAGGGGTAGCAGAGGCTCCCATACGCGTTCAGATGATCATACATTGAGAAATTAATTTACATATATTATTTTTCGATTGTGGGAATTTCGTTTTCTTTCTTTTTTTCAATTTTTTTTTGTTAAAATAATTTTAACATTTTAATTAGAATTAGAATTCGACCAATTTCATTATCTTTTGTAACTTTTTCAGCTTTACCAAATTGCTAGCACTCTGTGTCTTTGAATTTGCTATGTAGACTATATGAAATGATCGATTAGGTGTAAATATTTCTTTGTTAACCTTGATCCTCCAAAACCACCGACAGTGTCTATTGACATTATATCAAAAGGTTTTTGTGCCGGTCCTAAATGTGACATCAATCCGTATTTATTGTTAACTCTCGATTTGTTTTTAATACATACATATATATCGCAGCTTCTGCATATTTTATTTTATATTTAATGTCAAGTTTTTTCCTGTATAGAAAGGACAAATTTTGTTTTTCAGTTGTAGCAATGATATTCGTGTACTGCTTTGATCATATTCATACTAAACTTTTCTGTTAGCACAACTTTTTCTTTACCTTTAACTTTTTTGCACAAAATATTATTTTTTTGTATTATATTGGTTTTTCTGTTTTTCAAAACTTCACTTTCTTTCTGGTCCTATTATCATTATTTTCTATTTTTATAAGATTTATAATTTTATAATTATATAATTATATATATATTAATTATAATATAATAATTATCATGTGCTTCCAATACCGGATTTCTGCATAAATATTCGACTTCTTGATTGCATTTTCCTAAATAGTATTTGATATAATAATCGTATTCCGACAAATAGTAAGTGAGATCACTTAGTTCTTCATCTGTCCGGGATCTTACATTCATCTTTTACAAGGGTTTTTGATCCGAAAAAATTGTAAACTTATTTCCAATAAGCCGATGCTGCCAGTTTCACAGCAACTTTTATTGCCACGCATTAGTAAATCGCAATTTCATAGATTTTTTTTTCCGTGTTTTGTTTATTTTTCTTTTTTTTAGAAAAATATGCTATTGGTTTTTCTTCTTCATCTTTGTAAATTGCTCATAGTCCCTTTACGCTAACATCTGTACGAGTTACAGGGTATTTTTTTTTTTTTTCAAAAGAATTCTGACAATCGTTATTCCAAATGAATTCTTGATTTTTCCTTTGTATTTTGTGCAACGGACCCAGTATAATTGCATTGTGTTTTATATATTTACTGTAGAAATTTATTTTTCCTAAAAAAAACTGTCTCACATTCTTTATTGTTTTTGATACAGGGAAATTTCTTGTTGATATCGAGTTGACTTTTTTTTTTATCGTAAAGTTTGCTCTAGGCCAATGTGAGCTTCATAGCACTGTTCAACAAATTATTATGTGACATGAATAAAACCTAGGGTTTGTTAAGCAAAATAATAGAAAATGACCTCAGATTTTGTCTATAACCCATAGATTTTTTTGCTATTTTTGGTATTGCATTTTATACTGAATCTAAATCTATAGCAATATGTTTGTCATGTTACACTTACTTTTAAATGTTCTGCCGGATGTTTTACAGGGATATTTTGTTCCTGCGCTTTTTCAATGTAGCGACGTCCTGGTAAATCCCTTTTCCATGTTCATCGCTTACTACACCCTAATTCTCCGGAAAAAAATCGAGGTGAGCATACAGGTAATTTTCGGCTTCCAAGAAAATATGTCATAAAAGTTTTAAGAACTCTCCATGCTGTCAAATTCACTATTTTTCAAAAGTTTCCGTATTTGTGGTCCAACAAATATGCATTCTCTAATTTTTGCCTCACTTACTTTCAGAAATTTCTCTTTTAGATACTAGAACCCTCTACCAGTTCGATCTATAGCTGAGCTTTAAGAAATTTTTTCATTAAGTCCAATTTAATATGGGGCGGTGGTAGAAATACTTTCTTAGGATCAAACATTTCAGGGGTTTTACAACCAAAGTTAGTGCTCGACGTAGTGGCCATTCTTTCTGTATATAATGACGACTTCGCGCACGGCTGTCTCATTCGCACAGAAAACGGCAGTGCTTGTTATCCCAGCTACAGTCCAACAAGAAGCGTTATAACTTTCAAATCTCAACAGATTGACCAGTTATAGTATCTATACTGAATGTGAGACATCGCACATTCTCGTATGATTCCTTCATAAGAACAGCGTAAACTATGTGCCATTTTGAACTAAAACTCTTTTAAGCTAAGTTTACTGGAATCAATAAACAGGCGCCAATTTCTCGGTTCTTATTTCTGCCCTAACGCATCAAATAAGTTGTCAACATTCATGCAGTATGCCAATGTCTCTTTTTAAGCAAAACAATGTGCAAGTCCTTTTTCACTTTTTCGGAAGTCACTTATATGGATATAAACTTCGAGGAGATTCCATTCTTTTAATCTGCATGCAAGAGTTCTGACTGCGATTTCCCTAGTTTTAAATCCATAACCAAACTATTTAGTTCACCGTTTGAAATTAAATGCGGCTTTGTTGAAAATTCTGGTGTTTGAAAGTCTGGATCATTGTCGGTTTCCCGTTGGAATTGCATATCACCATTAGTTGCATCACTGGCACTTTCAGGTCCTTCATCCAAACCCCACGATTCTGGGGGTTTTGGAATAGGATATTTTTTACTATGTCCGACAGCATGCTTGAACTTCGGCCTGATGCCATGTACGTTAATGAAACGAAAATAACAATCTGTGGCATGGTTTTTCAGTTCTCTCCATACCATTGGTACAGAAAAGCGCATATGACGTTTTGTACCTTTCAACCAACTTGTTAACAATGTTTCCAACATAAGTGAAGAGCCCATGATTTATCTTGATCACCTACTTTAACTCCAAAATATAGTACGTAAACTTTTCCGACAGGTTGGTGAAATTACGTTTTTGGGATTTAAAAGTTAATTCCCCACACACATAACAAAAATTGTTGACATTATTCACACACTTCCTAGGCATTGAACCTATACTTTCTTGTAAATAAACAGTAGTAAACAAGCATGAAGACGTAGAGCACAAACACGATAGTCACGACTTTTCGCATTATAACAAACGGACAGAAATGAACTTGTCTTAACACGATATAATTGGAAATATGGCATCAAATATTACTAACACCAAGTTTTAGTTATCCAATTAAATATTTTATTTTAAAAATACGAGCTCTCGGAAAGGTGATCAAAAACTTTTCGTACCAAAAATCCACAAGAGACTGAGACTTAAACTATTGCTTAAATATACTAAAATACAAGGATTATGAGAATACAAAAATTATGAAAAATTCCCCATATCCTTATTGTCCTTTTGAGTCATAAAGTTTATTGTAAAAAAGGACCGAATAGATTTTCCCTCAGAATGTTTTATTACTTAACAACTTAAGTCTAGTTTAAAGTCTAGACAATATTCCTAGGCCGCTCATTATATCTTCAAGAGATATATTTTTGTTAATAATGCTTAATAAATATTTCAATAGATATGTTTGTCAAATCACGCATAATGATGCAATATTTATTCCTTTACATAAACAATTCTATCTAACATGCGTTGCATACATATACATAAATACAAAAATGTTTTTTTACTACAAAATTATAGGTGATAAGCAATTTCCGTTTTCATATTAGTTTTTAGGGTGCCGAAGTAAATCTGAAACATCCAAAAAATTTCATGTCACAAAATATGTTTTGAACAGTATAATTTTTCATATTTTCAATATCATAACTATCTTTTTCAAAGATTGATTTACATTCTTCAAGCAAGTTACTAATTTCAATTTTTTCTTCATTAATCAAATGATTTATACAGATCTTATCATTTTCCTCCATCAGCATATACATTGAAATTTATTGTATAAATTGACGTATTTTCTATAGTCTCATTTATTTTATTGTATTTTTCATTCAAATTTATTTTGTTTTTAATTTGTTGATTCATTAAATCTTCAATAGTTAAATTGGTTTTTATTTTTTAATAATAGTTTTTATTTGATTTATTTCTAGCTTTTAATTTTGATTCAAATTGAATTTTTTTATACAATCCACACTGATCAAAATATCATGACAAATATTTTTATTGCTTATCACAAAAATATGCACTATTTTTCTATCTCAAAAATGTTTATTTTTATGGATATTAAATTATCTGTTTTTGAATACGTTTTCAAATTTGCGTTTTCATTAGTGCTATTCTCATTTTTATAGAGATTCAGCAATTTTGAATTTATTAGGGATACATTCGATCCTAGATCATAAATCCCATTAACTTCTCTCATTGAGTAAAAGTTTCATCTTGATCCATGGCAAAAAATCTAGTTTTTTTTTTGGGATTTCATCTAGTAGTTCACACTCCAATCTGAATTATTTATATTTTGACTATATCGTTTGTTGTCTTCGTATTCCTTTTTCTTACACCAACATAGAAATTAACCTGGAAACTATTCTTTTTCTTTAGTTTTTCACAAATTTCACAACGTTTTTTTTCTTTCGGTTTGTTCTTTTACATTACAGTTTGAGTTTGTTTTATTGCGCCTCTCTTTATTAAATGTTCCAGGCCTCTCAACTTTGATTTAAACTGTTCCTTTCAATCCTATCTGTTATTACTAATAAAACTAAATTGGTCTCTGTACAGGTCTCTTCTTTTCTAATTCGTAATCTAATCATGCGCCACTAACGTACTTAAAAGGAAACTTATTTAACTGGCGACCAATTTTTATTCTAAAATCTAAAAAAAGTTTGAAAATTTAAATTTCATATGTATCTTACGAGTATGTCATTTTAAAAAATTCTTCTAGTACCGTAATGAAAAAAACAATTCGGAAGTTTATTTTTCCTAAAATGATTAAGGAAACGACATTAAGTGTCTCTTATTTTAATGACTATTACTTTATAACAAGAGTTATCGTGTCACATGTCTAAAGTGTTTTTTTTTTCAATTAAGGCTTAACTAAACAAGAGTAACAATGGTATCGGAAGCTTTTTTCAAGTCAACCAGACAGGCATCCGATATGAGTTTCGAATAAATAGTATCATGACCCGAATTTGTTAACCGGAGTGATAATATTGTCCTCAACCCATTTAGACAGGGCTCTATAGACCACCTTCTCGAAGACCTTGTTGATACTCGGAAGGAGACTTATTGACCGGAGGTTTGCCGGGTGGGGGTAATATAATATACATTACTTAGTGCGCTGTTGAACAGGATGGTGTACTCGTACATCGTATGCGTCCGGTTGCCAATACTCGATATAGTTTCGAAGATATAAGTGAAGAAATAAAACTCTGTCCTCCATGTCGTGGTTTGGGTGAATGCTGTTATTCACACTTTCAGAAAGACAGCATACCCTGCCATCTCCGCACATATATATAGCACTGTGATGCCGGCACTGATCGAGAGTCAAGCAGCATGAAATCCAAATATGAGCCGCTCCTAGGATACGACGGACTATTCATTGCGAGTAACTTGAGTTTGCACTGTACGCCCCGCAAATCCCACTAATGGCTTAATAGGCTCCCCCTGTATTGGGAATGTTATTTCCCCAATCACTATGTTTGGCGTTTAAGCAGCCGGCAAGAATGTAGGAGTTTTCTAGCCAGTTTAAGCGCAGAAAACGACAAAGTGTCTCGAGCTCTGCGGTGACAGTATTGGGATGAGTTGGTTCAGGTGCATATGCTGCTACATTCTCTTTTCACTTCGGAGAGGAAAGCACATAATACAGGCCACCAGCACTTAGAACCTTCACACTTTAGCGCTACATATAATTTTGGGCTTCAAATTGTTTTTGATGAAGATCGCAACTCCCCCGCCTCGTGTAACGTTGGGTCGGTCACTTCGAATTACTTTGTAAGAATGTGCGGGATTTTGTGTTTCTGGCTTAGCTTTTTTTCACTAACCAAAAGGATATCGGGGCTTTCGTACTGCAACAGGTGAAAATTACGGCTCTTCGCTCAATTCTAATCAGTGAATTCACATCCACCGACAGGATCTTTAAGTGACTCTCTACCGACGTACCCATTACGATTGAAGATACGCTTGGCCCGGCAGGAGCGAGTACAATAGATTCGGCTCACCTGCACATGCTGCTGGTGCTTTCCAATCTGCCCTTGGATGGTGAGAAGGATCGAACGCAGGTCCACCTCGCCCTCCGGTGCCTTAGTAACAGACTCTGGGGCTTTGAGAACAGCCACAGGCTTTTGTACCGTCTGCCAACTTTAGGGCTTAGGTCATCTGACGTGTGGCGGTTCATGTTGGTAAGCGACCTATGGGACGTTTCTCCTCAGTTTTCTGCTTACGAGACGGATTTGCTTTTTTCGTATCTTTGAACTTATAATATCCCCTATAGTTTGCAGGGTGTCCTCGGTTCCTACAAAGAACACGCTCGATCTGCGCTCTGTTATCTTGAGTTATTCTAGGTCCGCTTCCTCATTTTTGTGGCTCTTTGCACACTTAATGTATCGAAGCTGCATTTGGAAGTTTGACGCGGCATGCCCGAACCGTCGGCGGCGGATACATTGTAAAATGTTTTCTTTGCCTTCTTAATGTTTCCCATTTTACAGACTGGGATGATAAGAAGCAATGATCCTTAGCCTCTCTAGCTTGCTGTTGGGTTGTGTTGAACCAGAAAGAAGGATAGTACATCTTTCTTCCATTTAGCCCGCGCCGTGGTGAACGGCTTAATTCCTACGAATTTGAGGTCATCACTCTCGAACACTTTAAGCTCTGAGCGCATTTCCTCGGGATCCGTGATCGAGAAAACGCATATGAGGAGCATCGTCTGAAACCTCTCGGTCTTGGGAGTGAAAGAGAAGAACTCCGTCGTGGTCTCCTTTGAAAGGTTATTGACCCGCTTCTGATACTCCAGTGTCTTACACTGGATAGCATAGCGGTTCTCGCATATTCCTTTAAAAATTAGGATTACCTACTTTCATAATTTACTTACACAGATCTATGGTCTCACGTAGAGCCGAGATATGAGCTAAGAGGGTGGCACCTTCTCCTGTTTTTTTCTTTCTTTCTTAAAGGTTTCTGCTATCTATTGGAGCATTCAAACACAAATACTGGTCCATTGTACTGTCAGACAGACACTTTAGATGGCGCTATAGCTCATGAAGAGCCAGAGCCCAGCGTCTCTCATTCACGAGTGAACTCTCATTCATGAGTGAGCTTAATGCTGTCTCGAATGGCGAGAGCCGAGATGCTTTTTAATGCAAGTGTACTGGGCCAGTACCCCGCCGAGGAGAGAAGCCGCGAAATAAACATTTGGTGGCGTTGGTGTTATAGGGATCTGAACTCGGTCATTCTGCGTCAGCGGCCGAGTGACTACCTACTGCGCTACAGCGGTCTCTACTTTCTCCTTAGTAAAACACTGTGTTGCTCCTGTTAACCCGGGCATTGTTGCGGCTGCTATTGTTTCTGCGGCTGTTGTTGCTGTTGCTGCTGCTTCTGCTGTTGCGACTGTTGTTGTTGCTGTGGGTGTTGTTGTTGCTGTGGGTGTTGTTGTTGCTGTGGGTGTTGTTGTTGCTGTGGCTGTTGTTGTTGTTGTCACTGCTTCTTTTGCTGCGATTGTTGTTGTTGTGACTCTTCTTGCGGCTGTTGTTTTTGCCCCTTTTGCTTTTGTTGCTGCTGCCACTTTTGCTGCGGCTGTGGCAGATTTTTTTTTGTTGTTAATGCGTTTGCGGTAGGGTGGTTCTGGTTGCCCCCCCTCCTTCTGCCGCATCTCCGTGCGCATATCTACCGCCTCCAGATTGGCTCGTAGTATGGACAACGTAAAGGATAACGAAGGGATTGTTGTCACCCGATGATAAATAATCCGACTCCGAATCTGTACGACGTACGATTCTTCTCCAATTTATGCCTATTTCGTTGAGTACTATTTCCGATAACCGATTTTCCACATTTCATTTGAAAATGGCGTCATCAAAAATATTCTAGTTAATTTTGGGGCGGAAATGCGCCTGATCAAAAACTATACTAATCTTAAAACTACTACTAGTAAAAATATGGCTATATCAACTTTGGCGGAACCGACCATATAAGCCTTCTAAGAAATAAAATGAAATAATCTAAACAAATCACCCCGTTCAAGTACTAAAAGATTATTTCTTTTCTATATAATGCGGAATCATTGTTAACAATTTTTTGAAAGAATACTCTGGGAATTCGCCCTTACTCGTACATTGTAAACAAAGTTGCGTTTCTCATACATAGACCCGGAGAGAAAACCTCTCGATATCTTGAATACCCTAACGTAGAGTCAGGACAAAGTCAAAGGATCCAAATTATTCAATCGCAGATAACTATTTGGAAACGTCCGAAGTAACAATTCCATATCCTAAAGCTATAATTAAATAATCCGTTTATAAAATAGAAAAATTATCAAACGAACTTATCTTCTTACTATCGAAGAGATGTAGTATTTCGAAAAAAGGGGTGTTCTTGGCCTCTTCGATAGATTTCGAACCAACAGACAAAATTTGACTGTCAAATATAACTGAAGAAAAGTTAAAAAAAAAAAAACCTAGAGTAAAAAGATTTAGAAAAAAATCGATCATCGAGACACACCCATATAAACATTCACAAATAGTTAAAAAACCGGTAAAAATAATAAGTCATAACACACTACGACCTACAGGAAAAGAGCGTCTATTCCGCAAATATGCCATCAGTTTAACGATCTTTTTTTTTATCGGGAGATAACCTAATGTTTACTTACTTAGTGTCAAGAACAAAAAAAGTTAACATCAATATACATATATAGGATCTTATAGACTACCTCGCTCTTATTACTCGTCCCCTTAAAAATCAAATGCGCAAGGAAATAAGAAACCTAAGAAAACAGCAATTAGTACAACTTTCGGTCACTACAATACAACCGAATTGTTTTTGGGTTGAAAAACGCACCAGCCAAGTTCCTATGAACAAGGAACAACGTAGATGTGAATGATTGGTAAAGAATGATTCGTACTCGTATGTCGATCATGTTGTTATGTGCTGAGAATATATTATGAACTCACAAATTAAAGTTACCACCCGATAAATGTCATTTCATAAAAAGGTAAATAATGTATGTAAAAATTATGATAAGTGACGATGATGAAAACCTAGACCGACAACGACTAAGGATATAAGACAATTCTAGGTCTTGTAGGTAATTATTGCGGGTTTTTTCGAATTTCCACTTACCAACTTATTAAAAAAGAACAAAGGTTACAAATCGGTCGCACTTTGTCAGGAATCATTTTTAAAATTGAAAAACAAACTTATCAATGCTGTGATTTTAGCTTACCTAAATTTCGAGGAAAGCTTCCTAACAGCTATTGTCCCAAGGGAAGTTAGGTAAACACAACCCTGTATAAGTGCAACGTTAAACTCAGTAAAAACACTTTATTCGAATACTTGAAAAGATCTGTTGGCAATAATCTTCGTTGTAAACAAAAATCACCCTTAAGTTTATGGTAGAAAACTAACCAACCTAACACCTGCGGATAGATAATTTCCAATTCGGAGGTAACCAGAGCGTATTCCGCACTATAAAACGAATAAAACAAAAACACTTATGGCCATCTTTTGTATAAAAACCTTCATCTCATAATGCGTGTCTAATCAGAAGAATAACCTCAGTATGCCAATGAACTACTGCCAATAACTACAAGCCCTTTCTAACGATATACATAGAAGGCATATTGCAGATTTAGTCAAGTTAACAATAAATACATTTTAAAGTTGTAAGATGTTCTTGCTAAAATTTCTCAGAAATTCAGGGGCTTTGACCATAATACGAACAGTAGTTAAGCGACTCAACATGCCGACTTGGAATCCTCGACTCTATCTTAACAGACCAGAAAAAGATACAAACAACTCCTTGTCATCAATAAAAAAGGTGCACTTGAACGAATTTATCGAACACTGACCGAATACCTCCGACATTACATATATCAGCATCCACTTAATTGGATTATATACACAGCTGCCTAACTCAATTTTCATATAAAGCACTCAGTTTGTACGAATTATTATACAATTTTCTGCACTTTTACTGCAATTTTTCCCAGTTCTCTGACACTCTCAAGTTCAAGTTTTACTACGATAACTTTGCAAATGAACTAAAAGCACAATTGAAGCGGCGCAAAAAAAAATCTAATAAAAAATAAAGAGGACTCGACCATGTTGTCCATACAACATAGAATACAAGTTATTTTAAGTCACAAGAGAACAAATAAGTTTTCACCTCTTTGGGAAGGCCCATATGAAATCACAAAAAATCTTTCAAAAGCTCAGAAGACCATTAAAAGGATAATATTGTAATTATAAAAACAAAAACATTATTTTTAAATACATACATTCGCTTATGTTGTGTTCAACCACAACAATTACTGACACTTGACGCCATATGTTGATTCCAGCATTGATTGAACACCTTATACCCGTATTTTGCATGAATTTCCGCTTGCATACCGGGACTCGCAAACATAAACTCTATAACTCTCGTAATAACATAATGAATATATATATGTACTTTGAGAAAGTAGGAAGCTATCGATGTATAATCATTGCATAAGTTAACACAGCAAACCCGTGTTTCCCCCGGACGAATCAAAACCCCCAAAACCCAAACGAGGTCAATTCCACCAACAAATTATATTATTTGTGTTCAGTCTCTCACACGGCATATTGGTATGTGTATGTTTTACGTTAAGTAAAGTTTAGCTTGTAACTCATTTTGAGTTTGGAGCTTTAAAAATCAAGTTGTTTTTTTCTTTCTTTTTTAAAAAAATCTAAAAATCTGCTGTAGACAACAAAAAAAAGATTTGAACTTGCCTTGCCTTTTGTATACCACTGTATACGTACATGAATTTCAACTATTTTTGTAAATAATGTTGTTAGCAGAGATTAAAATTTATAAAAGAGCCTGTGAAAGTTCTCAATCAAGCGTTTTTGATTAAGATATAATAAAACTCGATTCTTCTTCGGATAAAATACTTTATTTTTCTTTACAAAATAAGTGTCTAACCTCTTCGGGCTACGAGAGAAGAATGGGCCAAAAAACCATGTGCTTTTTGACTTTTAGAACAACTGACATTCTTGCTTCTCAAGTATTATGTTAGTAGTACATGGGCTTTTAGCAATAAAGGTTTCTATTTTCAATAACAAATTTTCAATAACAAATATATTTTAGTACGAATGGATTAAATATATGAATTATAGAATTTCAATTTGAGAATTTTATAAATAGATGAACTATTTCGGCCATCATTTTTGTATTTCAGTACGAACAGCCTGTCTGTTACTAACAGCCGCTGTGTGCAATGTTTTTTTTTTTATTTAAGAAACGTCCTACAGCTTCAGAAGTCGGATCGCGTGCATGTAATTTAACCGAAGTTCAATCGCAGTTAATATCGGGTTTCGTTGCTCAGATAAAGTGCAACGCGTGTTGTTCGAAGTCAAATGCCAAAAATGTTCGGAGAGTGGGCAGTTTTCGTGGAATGAGCTACAGTTGGGAAGCTAAAGGAAGTTCTACACTTGTGAGGGTTGTAAGCAACGGGCACTAAAACGGAGCTGAAAGTTCGAGCACACGAAGTAGCGCAGGATTTACTTGATGACGATCTTCGGAAGTTGATGCACGATGCTACCGCGAAGAATTGAGAAAATGGGACAGACGACACAATTGTACCTGGTCAGGTGCACTTCTAGACCAGGAAAGTGACCTTGGATGAACAACTGGCGAAGCTGCGACGTATAGCGAAAACCAGATTGTTCAATTAAAACAGCAATTTCGTGAGCTGCAAACAGAAGTCGCTACTAGTTCCAGGTCAGAGTTAGAGATAGCAATAGGCTATCCCATTGAAAGATGGATTGAGCAATTCAAGGTGCTCTGAAATACTCCGTCTGGATTAAAGAGCTAAATATCAATACGATTATATATTATATATATATATCTGGTTACTACCGCGAAATTGTACATTCGCATTGTACATAATCCCAAAAGTTGGTTTGAATTAACCCTTCTGGGAATGGATATTTTAAAACCTTAAATTTTTCAACTATCAATGGAAAAGGTCTGGCTGGACCTTCATATATTTTGTATGAAAATTGATGAAACAATTAAATAATTTAAGTTTTTATGTTATTTTGGACATGTTATTTTTTCTATTTTTAATTTAAAGTTTTTTTTTTTTTACATAACATTGATATTACGAAGTATTTTCTTGGTTTACACATTTATGGCATTTATATAACTGAATACTGTGTTGTAAGGAGACAGCCCCTTCACAAGCTTGGCATGCATATCTGCTTTTTCTTTGTATTTTATAGTTTATTCTGCAAATTTTTCACATCTTTTCTGGCCCGTTGATGTCTGGCTATCGCTTGGATGTGGAATTCTGTTTAGCATTGGTCCTCCGAAGAACACTGCTATTTTCCTTGGATCGTTGGTCCTTGCTTCAATCTGAGGGATCACTAACTGCTCAATCAAAGAAAAAAATCAAAGCAAAAATTGTCACCGTGTATTGGTTTTGTTCCTTATATTCATATCAATTACTTTTTTGTAACGCTAATGCTGTGTCATCCAACATGTTGTAGGAAAAAGCTAATGGCTCGACTAACTTCGTTTGTCGTTTGCATGCATATTCTCCCAACATTTTATCCATGACGTCGACGCCAACTGTATGTTTGTTGTAAAGAAGAATTGCCTTTGGCTTTCTTTCTGTTCCATCCAATTTGGTGCCATAGTGAATTGTTGACAGTAAAATGATTGCCTTGGATTTTTTCGACACGTAAAACATTGCTAAATATCCGTAAACCCAAAGATAATGGATTGTGTTAATTGATTACGAACCGGAGGCATTTCTTTAGGAATGAATTTCTTATTAATCCAGATTCTAGAAGTTTTTCCACATCTTCAAAACGTGTAAAGAAGTTGTCAGCAACAACAGTTCTCCCCCTGGATTGGTACTTGTTTGTTAATTCAATCATCACCTTCTCGCCCAAATTTACAGCTCTCTGATATCCATCTTCTTTGCCTTTCTCTGCCACCATACTTTTATTCCGTATGTCGCAAATATCGGTGGTATGTATTGTGTAAATCGTATGGGAAAAGTTGATCGTCAATGGTTATATCTTCTGTAGGTGTATATGCAGTTCCCAATGACTGATTTAGCATTGTCCACATGCCCCAAATGGAAGCTGCTTTATCTGCACTCTGCCGTTCGACACGAGTCCTTTGATGGTCAAATCTTATAAACTGATTTATAGCCCAAAATCGGTTTAGCAGCATTATTGTTCTGAATATAGGGTTCATGTTGGTTTTCCACAACTCTTCTGTATGCACCATGTTGGCATGATTTACACCAGCGGCTGGACAAAGACTAAAATAAGCATATAGATCCTCTTCAGTAACAGATTTCCAAACTATTTGGAATGATGCCTCGACTCTCGTATAAAGCGATAAGCTGAACAAAACTGTAAAATTCACTAATGATCAAATTTTCCAGAAGTCGTAGGTAATAAACGATTTACAATCAAATACGAAATGTTCAAGTCACCGGAAAACTCCAGGTAAGGCATATTTTTGCAAAATACCATAATAAATGATGGGCTGATTATTCAAGAAGTAGAGACAAGGGGGAGGTTTGATTCGTTTATGTGAGAATGTGATTGATTGGCATTTGGAAATGTTAAGTTCCAAACAATTTTTGAAACACCAAACCGAAAAGCTGTTCAGATCCGATTGAATAAGGGAAGAATCTTGTTGCGAGGAAATGGTCTTGAAGAACTTGGTGTCGTCCGCGTGCAGTGAGAGGTGGGAATGTTTGATGACAAACTCAATGTCGTTTATGGTAAGAATAAAAAGAAGTGGACCTAGGTGGCTGCCTTGGGGAACGCGAGAAGAAGCTAAGAAGGGGTTGGAAAAGGCAGATCTGAAACGAACACTGTAGTAACGGTTTTTTAAATAAGAAGTTATCCAAGGTATCCACTTTAACGCAGTGAGTTCAAAACCAAGGGAAGACATTTTGAAAAGTATTAGTTTGTGGGAGATTTTGTCGAAAGCTTTACTGAAATCAGTTGAAATGACGTCAACTTCATTTCCATTCTCTAAAGCTGAGAGTGTGAAGGACACAAATTCGACAAAGTTTGTGGTTGTAGACCTGCGTTTAAGGAAGCCATGTTGTTTGAAGGAGATTAGTGATTTGCAGTGGAAACTTAGAGTGTCATACAAGATACTCTCAAAAAGTTTGGGTATGTGTGACAGCTTGGCGATGGGCCGGTAGTTGTTAACGACATTCTTCGGACCTTTTTTGTGAACAGGAGTTATAAAAGCGGTTCTCCATATCGACATAACGGGCATAGGTAAGACAATTTTTTTTTCCGATGAAATGTGAAATAAATACGTTTCTCCATGCAATATGTAGCAACGCCTGGCCAGACCTATTCAATTGACACTAGGGGTTGTTGTAGAAATACTTTTTTTTTTCACCCAATTAGATTTTCAATTTATTTTCCACACTAAAGCATTAGAAATATGTACACTGACAAACTCAGGAAATTTGGTAAAGATAGCTGCACAGCACAATTAATTAGGAAAAAATGGTTTAGAAAATGGGAAAGGTCTGGTCAGACTTACATTGACAGAAAGGTTAAAAAGTGACTTGGAAAGTTATCTTCGCAAAAGCGGGACAAAATCAGATATTTACGGTGAGCTCAGTGATAGGAAAAAACGGCACGATGAAACTATGCAGCATTATATTTCGCATATACAAAAAATTGCTTCACATACTGAAGTAGAAGAAGCAGACTTACAAAATTCAATTTATAATAAGAGGAATCTCCGATTCAGAATCAGATAAAATGGCTTTGCACAAATACCAAAAAACAAAAAAAAAAATTTTAGCATGACAGTGTGGAAAAATCATTAAAAAAACAACTGGTTAATCTGGTCAACAGCCTGTCACTAAGTCAAAATCAGCAGTGATAACATACAACAACAACAACCAGCAAAACAGGTAACGTGGAGAAATGCCAAGCAAGATGTAACATGTTTTAAATGTGGGAAACCCGGTCACATATCAAGAAAAGAAGATCGAAAAGAATCCCGAGAAGTCATTTCCGAACAGAGTAAAGCAGCAAGAGTGACATGGAGAGCCCCAGTATTTCTGTCAAGGAGAAAGGTAACGATTTTGAAAAGATTTTGGATTTTCAATGGGTTGCAGAATCTGTGAATCTGTAAGTAGTTTCACATCGCTTTTGATACTTTTGGACTCAGGAAGTCCCATTAACCTCGTTCAAGAGATGTTTATTAGAGCAGTTTTCTTGTCAGCTTTAAAGTCTAGGACACAGTCATATTGCGAAGTCAACGGCTGTCGTCTTGAAACTTTGGGAAGTATGGAAACTTATATCTATTTTAACAATAAAATTATGTTTGGATGTAATAGTGATTAAAAATTGACCAATGAATTACTCTTTCATTTTAGGCCGAGACTCTTTTGGGAAATTCGGCTTGGAGCTTCAAATGAATCAAGGAAAATCAAAGCCCTCAAGAGACATTCGACGGTATAAAATATCAGAACGCGTTCAAACAAGGGGGTGGTCGTGGTGCAATGGTACCATCACCGACTGTTGAGCCGAAGGTCTGTAGTTCAAGTTTGTCCATAGTCAAGAATAATTCCCATACGGAAAACCTGTGTAACAACATCAGTTGTGAATGAATGAGATATGATCAAAAAGTGCTGACGAAGGCATAACACTCGCAGCATAAGATCACTTCAAAATTCATACTTTGTATGTGCATTTCTAATATAACACCTTAATGACATGGAAACAAAAGAGTTACTGTGAACTACAACCAACGCAAATTCAGTCGAATCTCTGAAATCCTATATAGGACAACCACCCTCGGAGAGTAGTGAACTAACGTCTTCGACACAAACCATCTGTACCCCGTCCAGGTTGTGTGACAAACACCATAAGAGCGTACACTCTTGAGCCTGCACGAATTATAAAAAAAAAAGTTATAGAGGTAGTAAAGCGACAGCTTATTTTATCAATAAAGAATCCTTCAAGCCGAAAACATATTTTGAAACAAAAATCGATTTGTCAAAAGACACTTAATTTTTTTGTACACCGCAAAGATTTCAATTTGCTGATAAGATAAAGCTCCCGAAGATTTTATTAAATTTTTTTTTATTTTATTTATTATATATAATCCGCGAATCTAGTTCTCCATACGCGTCTCGCACTGTACTTTTCCAAAAAAAGAACAAGGAGATGAGAATATGTCGAATATATCGTTAACTGAATATTGTCATTGTACGTGACAATTATCCGTTGCCATTGATTGAATATCACCTTGATCGTCTATAAGATAAAATGTATTTTATAACCTTAGATCTTAGAAATGGTTTTTATCACGTTCTGTTTTCTAAAGATTCCAATAAATACACATTGTGCATTACGGAATGAATTTTTAAGAATGCCCTTTGGTCTCAGAAACGATCCGTCCGTCTTTACTTAATCTCCGAGGGTAGATTATCAAATACTTCGATGATATTCTTATTACGACCCTAGATATTGATGAATATTTTGAGATACTAAGTACCTATAAATTTAAAATTTGATAAGTGTACATTCTTACACTATGAAATAAACCACTTGGGTTATAAAATTAACCAAAATGGTATTGGCCCAAATGATGACAACCTAAAAACAATCAAAGATTTTCCAACACAGACTTATCTTAAGGACATACTAGTTTTTTAGAATTTTGCTCCCATTTTCGCCAGTCTATTAAGGACTTTGCCAACATTGCGAAACGCTTACATGATTTATTAAGCAATAATACTCAAGACGCAAGTAGCAATGGTTTTGGAGCTGTGTTAGTACAAAATAGATGGGAAGTTTCACCCAGTTTTCTATTTTTTCCAACAGAGCAACTGGGGCTGAGCGTAAATACTACAGCTAGGAATTGGAAACTCTCTCCATCATTTATGCACTTCGAAGATTCAAAGTGTACTTATTCGATATTCATTTTAAAATTGCTACTAATTGTCAGGCACTTACGCTTATCCTGACCAAGAAAACTCTCAATGCTCTTATATCTCGTTCGGCTCTGGAATTACAGAGCTATGACTATGTAGTAGAACATAGAAAAGGAGAACACGTGACACATGTCGTTGCCCTGAGCCTATCATTCAATGTTTTTCATATTGAAGTGGAGTCATTTGAATTTGTGCTGGGGGCCGCACAAAAGCAAGATCCGAAGACCGTTTCAATATGTTCATATTTGGGGAAGGCCGCAAGCCCGAAGTTCGAAATGATCGACGGCTTAATTTATCGCAAGTGGAAGGATAAAGTTCGTTTTTATGTTCCACATAACATGGATACCTAGTTTTACACACACATCACTAAACCATGTGTCATTTGGGTGTGGATAAATTGTACGAACACTTGGCTGCGTCTTATTGGTTCATGACTATGAGGCCTGAAATCAAAGTTTACATTGCCAAGTGCTTAAAACGTATTTATTTTTCACCCCATTCTGGCAAAAAAGAGGCGTCTTTGCATTCTATTCCAAAAGGGAGTGTATCATTTGATTTCTTGCACATTGATCATCTAGGCTCCTAGGTTCTAGTTCCCTAGCAAGTAAAAAACATATTTTAAGCAATAACCATACTAATCTTACGGATATTAGAAATCAAGCACACACTAATACTAAAAGATCACATTAACAAAACAAATTACACTATGATAGCCGTCACAAAGAACCGAGAAGCTACTAACAGGTTGAATGATAAGATAAGAAAACATTTCCACTACATCAGGAGTAAATAACAAACTACTTGCAAAATACCGCGGTTCATATGAGGTCAAAAGGGTCTTACCCAACGACAGGTATATCATTGGGGATATTGAAGGCCTACAGCTAATCCGACTGCCGTACAAGGGTATTGCATCCCCTAGCAATATGAGGCCATACAATGTAGAAGATATAGCATGTGTTGAGAACGTAGATTTTGCCGAAGAATATTGCGAAGAACTTGATTCGTAGAAATGTATAAAATAGAAGTATCTAAATGGATGTAATATTTAGTTATGTGCCCAAGTCTGTTTTTCCACGAAGGTTTTATAATTTGCATTTACTTACATATATTTAATTTACCTGATAAAAATTGATAAGATACAAGGTGGCGCAAAATTAAACGTTCACTTTAGTTTTGAATTAATTTTTTTATTAAATAAAAAATAAGATTTTGCGGAAATCTTGATCTGGACCTTTATATTGTTTTCTTTTTAGTGGAAAAGGTGATATTCCTCAAGTGGCTGCCGCCAGTGTTGATATCATGTTGAAACCGCTTTATTGCATTTTCCATGACTTTCCGCAAGATTTTCGGTGATAACTTTTCACATACCTGTCGAATATTCTCTTTAAGGGCTGCGATTATCTGAGCCTAGTTAGCATAAAACCGCGACTTTAAGTAGCTTCAAAGAAAGAAGCCTGGAATGTTTAAATCGGGCGTTCTTGCTGGCCATGTCGAATCGCCAACACGAAAGATTACGCCACCAGGAAACACTTCTTTCACAATATCCATTGTGGCTTGTGCTGTGTGTGCGGTTGCAACTACATGTTCACCAAGCCCCTCATCCATTTCCGGCAGTAAGAAGTCGTTTATCATGGTTCTGTAGCGTTGGCCAGTAACCGTGACCGTAGTGACCATGGCGGTGCGCGTGAACGCCGCACCACATAGTCGCTTTGAGTGGATGTAATGGGCGTAATGGCTCTTCCTGCCTCACAGTCGGATTTTCAGTGCCCTAGAAACGAAGATTTTGCTTATTGACGTAATCGCTTAAGCGGAAATGCGCCTCGTCGTTCATGATGATTTTCGACACAAAAACGTCCTCTTTGATGTTGAGATTAAGGATGGCTTGACAGTAATTTACACGCGACTGACGGTCGGCAGGCATTAATTGATGCACTGTTTGCATTATGTACGGGAACATGTGTAAGTGTTTCACTAAAATTCGCTGTAGGGGCCGTCTGGTGATATCTAATTGCGTGGCCCGTTGTCTGGTTGATATTTCTTCGTTCTCGAAGAGCCGCGATATTCTCGGTCGAACGACCAGTCCTGTGGTTCCAGTCTGTTCAAACTAAAGACGAACTAAAATTAGTATCAAAAGACTTAAATTAACGTCACGCTGCGGAACATAAATGGCTAATTCTCGTATACAGGAACCTGTAATATTCACGACTATAATTCGATATATGACATATACATGTATTAATCTTTAATTTTAACATACGGAAGGTCGGAGATACCTAGGAGGGGGCTACTGGTAACACATAGCATAGGGCACTGCGATCAGTGTAAACCTTTTCGATTCGGTTAGAAAAAAAAATTGCAGAGAACTAAAGTGGACAATAGTAAAATAAAGCAAGACTGAAGCACATGATATCCAGAAGAGCAGAATTATTACTATTGTAAGTTTAATTACAATATAGTTTGTTACATTTAAGTCGATTGTATTTTAAAAGACATTTAGAGTGGATTGAACAGAACAAAAAAAGTACAATAGAATATTACTTTGTAGGTGGACCAGTTCATGTCATGGTATAAATAGTGAGTACAGTGGTTCAGGAGAAGAATCAAAGATGAGTGAAATCGAAGAAGTTAATATTGATAGAGTCTCCTACAAAATGAAGAATTGTCGGAAAGTCAGTTTATATTGTCCTCCTTCATTCCTATGGTTAATAATAGTAGTATGTTTTTTTGTTTCATTTAGACCAATGGAATTGTTTTTGTTCCAGTTAGGTTTTGGAATTGATAACATTGGCAACATTTGCAACAAAACCAAACGAAACGAACGGAACAAGAGTCACACCCTAGTTCAAGCTCATATTTAAAACCGGGAGAAAGGGGAATTGAAGCAAATAGAAGAAGTGTCACAAAGTTTAAGATTTCAAAGGATTTAGACAAGTCTGAAGAGCCATTATGTAAATGCTAACTTAATAACGTCATAAAAAGTATCTATGATATCTGCTAAGTGCGAGTAAATCTCTTTTAGGAGTTAACTGCGAAACCACACGACACATTGCTAGAGAGAAAGAATATAGAACTTTTGCCCTTGCTGTTAATATTGAACTTGATGTGGGGTGTTGGTTTTGTTTCGAATCTTTATATGCAGTAAAGTGTGATTGCTACTACTACAAATTGACGAATATTAATCATACTCGAGGCAGTTTTCGCATGTTGCGTTCTTTCTTTACTACAACATTATATACAACATTCGAAATTCTTCCGCATCCATCGTACTCTCCTAATATTTCTTCAACGGAGTATCACCTTTTCCGCAGTCTGGCGTCATTTTGTCGGCAAAAGGGTCCGAAATCGAGCTGAGATCATAGAAGCCTTTAAAATCTTTTAAGCGTCAAAAAATTAAGTCTTCTAAAAAAAAAGGAATAATGGACCATGAATCACGCTGGAAAAGGTTATTGATGTCAATGGTTCATATTTTGACTAAATAAAATTTTATAAAAAAGAAATATTGACTTTTGATTTTTTTGCAAAAAAATCTGACATTTCATGTGGCACAACCTAACAGATCTCCTAATCTCATTAAGTATTGTAGGTCGGGCTTGATTCGATGATTGAACCCATCTGGGGATGCAAAATCCCTGCTTGAATAAATAAAAGGCTGTGTATCATCTTTTACACTTCGAATTCTGATTGCATTAATTTATGGTTAACTTTGTTAGATATGTCTTCAAAATATTGGCTTGGCTTTCTCACTTTTAATTTTATTAAGCTCGGTTATGACGTTGTTAATATGGCTCATAGTACTTTTACTATTCTTTATGCCCTATAATATCTCTCTATTTAACCCTAGAATGGAAAACATATTTTTTGACTCTTTATTAGTAAACTTCGCCTGTGAGGCGACTTTCATAAAAAATCCCACAATTCACAGTTAGAAAACAAACAAATATTAAAATAGAAAGAAAGAATAGACAAAAACAATTCGTTATTAAATATCTTAAAAATATTATAGGAATATTTGGAGACCGCAAATTTTAACCCATGGTATGAAGAGATCTTTTACAACAAAATGATAAAAAGTAACAAAAAATCAGTTCGAGATCAAAAAGAATATCTAATTTACATTTTTAAAAAAATTATATAGATCCTATAACTTCAGAAACTTGTGCAGAACGAAATAAATTTTGTGGTTTTTTTACTTACTTTTTTACGTCACATTGCCAACAGTTTGGTGATCTGTGTTCTAAACAGCAGATTTTCTTACAGAAATATACGCTTCAGTTTCGGAGGACAGAAATCGCATTTTGATCTTTTGCCTTTTTTTATACCTGGGTCGAAGTCAGTCCCAGTATTGTGATCAATCACGTTTCTAATTGCTGCACGTACTCTTTTCTGCATACGTAGCCTTTCTTTCAAACTCTACACTCGCTACAAAGGTCCTTGCCATATTCAACATTCCATAGAATAAGCAATGTGGTTTTGCGATTACAGCTTGTGTGACCACACATCTGGTTAAAAGTATCTACAGCACCTTTTGTTTCATTATATGATTGAATTATGATTGGCTTACCGGAAACGGGGTCAACGGAATCCTGATCGTGCATCGTAGATAGCAAAAGAACAGTCTTTTCAGGCTTTGGCTTGTAGCTAACAAGAGTGAGCTTTCCGTTGAATCCAAAAAGAGATGTCCCAACAGGTCGTGTTGAATTATGCTTGAATTCTTAAGGAATTTCTGGCTTATTATTGCGAATTGTTCCAATAAGAGTAAGGTTGTACGGTGATTGAGGCAATCGTTAAATAGTGATTTGTTCCATATATAGTCTTTGTAAGTAGCTTACAATAATTAGATCCCAATGGTTAATTTATACTTGAACCGGCGTTTTTTCCCAAATACCGTGAAGCATCAATCATATATTTCGATCTTACGTCGCATACCAAAACAATCTTTATTCCGTATTTGGCCGGTTTATTGGGAATATACATATGGAATGGACAACGTCCCCTGAACCCCAAAAGTTGTTCATCTATTGTTAAGTACGAGCCCGGTTTATAAAGATCTCTACACTGTTTGATATACATTTCCCAAATATATCGGATATGCGGCAATTTATCAGACTTTTTTCTGTCATCTCGAGTATTATGATCATCGAAATGCAGACACTTGACAAGGAATTCAAAACGTTAGCTGCTCATTGCAGCTAAATTTTGTGATCCACAAATAGTAGGATCAAACAGTTTTTCAGTTGCCAAGTGATTATTTTTCAATGCTCTTCTTTTAACTCTTCTATTATGACCTGTGATGTAGTGGTATTCCGAATTGTATACTTAGTAGCTGCTAGGTAAATATATTCATTAGTGTGCAAAAGTACTTCATCCATCAATTTTGAAGTAAAAAATAGTTCAAAACACTTCAAAGGATCTACAATGCCTTTGGCTCCTTCTTTTGGCCCTGGCATAATATGGACTATGTTTCTCGAAGGAGTTCTTTTCGATACTTTTTTTGAAGAAGACGGTTCTGAAGACCAAATATATTTGTTTTTACCTGCTATAACCGATGCCGGTGGCGTAATTACCAAATTCTACATTGTACATTGTACAATTGACATCATCTTGACTAGATACATCAATATTTTGTCATCGTCTAAATCAGTGACGTGAGTGGGGTCAGCCTCACTATCATCTGAATTGAAATGTAATCCCAAATGGTCTTGAAGTTCACTTCCATCTAGTGATATCTCCTCCAGCCATTTATTTAAAAGCGCTTCAGAAGTAGGCATCTCAAAAAACTATACAACGTTTACCCAAACTCTATTTTTTAGCAAAAAAAACAATAAAATTGCACAAACGAATATGTTTGCCTTTATTGGTAAACTTTGCCTCACAGGCGACACGTGTGAATAACATAGGTCGGCAAGGCAACGGGCAAAAACAGCGCACGGTTGTGCACAAACTCGTACAACACTCAACTGAGTTGGCACGAGCGCACGCTTTGATACGAGTAACCGATTGGGAAATATCGCAAAAAAAAAAATTGCTTCGCCTCACAGGCGATGTTTACCATACTAGGGTTAAATCCCTCAACATTTTTACGGATTATGTTTTCTTCCATACCGTCATTAATACGTTGCTCGTTTTAAGTACATTTTGGATTGCCATAGGATAGCATTCGGCATCCTCATTGTCGATGGTTACAAAAATAACTTTAAAACTAAACCAAATACACTAATTAAGCAGCGTTTTTCTCTTTTTGGTTTACCAATTATTCCCAAAATTATTCCAATTTTATGGTCTATCTTTATTATTTGTTATCAATTGAATTGACCTGTTTATGTCTAAATACTCTTAGTAATCTAATTTAATAATCTCCATTAGGCTATCTTTTCCTCTTTGTTCAGGTGATTAGTGCGAACCTTCTTAACTACCCCCATAACTCTATATTCTGCAATATCACCCAGTTTTCTGCAAATCACTCAAATAAGATCCCGGTATAGATACATATATACAAAGAACTATACTTCCGAAAATTCGCCTAAGATGAACTTCCAAATTATAAGATGTTATAATTGTGGCAAACCTGGACTTGTCGCGAAAAATTGTCAACTTGCAAAAAAAGATCAAAATGGAACATATACGAGGGTGGTCCGATAAGTACTTAGCCTACAAGAGAAAAACAAAAATATTTTTCAATATAGTCTCCTGTTAGCTCGATATCCTTGACCCAGCGATGCTCCAACTTCTTTAACCCGTCTGAAAAATACGTTTTCTCGAGGCCTGCAAGGTAGGCCTCCGTGTCGGCGATGACCTCCTCATTCGATTGAAATTTCTGCCCGGCGAGTGACTTTTTCAAGTTTGGAAACAAAAAGAAGTCGCACGGGGCCTAATCTAGAGAATACGGTGGATGGGACAGCAGTTCGTAGCCAAATTCGACCAATTTGGCCGTGGCGAGGGCGGAGGTGTGAGCCGGTGCGTTATCATGGTGGAAGAACACTTTTTTCTTCGCCAAGTGGAGCCGTTTTTTCTTCAATTCGGCGTCGAATCGGCCCAATAATTTGGCATAGTACAGCCCTGTGACCGTTTTGCCCTTCTCCAGGTGGTCGATGTGGATCATACCTTGTGAATCCCAGAAAACGATGGCCATCACCTTTCCGGACGATGGGACAGTCTTCGCCTTCTTCGGAGCATGTCAGCCGGGTGAAGTCCACTGTTTTGACTCTTCCTTGGTCTCTGTTGTGTACCAGTGGATCCATCAACTGTCACGAAATGATACAGAAACTCCTTCGGATTGCGCTTAAACAGCGTCAAACATTGCCCTGAAGTGGTCTCACGGTTGCGCTTGTAGTCCGGAGTGAGCGGCACCCATCGCGCCGACAGCTTTCTCATGCCACAAAATTTCATGCAGGAAAGATCACGCGATCTTTTGAAATGCCTACTGCCTCAGCTATCTCGCGCACCTTCAATCGGCGGTCTGCCAATACGAGATCGTGAATTTTTGTCACGTTATCCTCCGTGGTAGCCGTTTTCGGGGAACCTGGACATGGCTCATCAAAAACCGACGTGCGACCACGTTGAAACTCGTTAAACCAATTTTTGATGGTCGCCATCGAAGGAGAAGAGTCTCCGTACACAGCATCCAAACGCTCTTTGATTTCGTTGCGCGATTTCCCTTCCAAAAACAAGAATCGAATCACCGACCGATATTGCTCTTTTTCCATTTTTCTAAAATCCGCGGACACTCCCGCTTCCACACGCGGTCAAAACAAAACTACAAGTCCGACACGGCTGAAATTCGACAGTAGCCGTGTACTAGAATGTACTACACAATAGTGCTCTTGCGATACTGGCGCCATCTGGCGCGAGGCCAAGTACTTATCGGACCACCCTCGTAGAAATCCATTTAAATAAAACGCGATCCACTTCGGCCGGAACACAATTCAAGGAGCGACATTTTCAGAAAACTGCATGGCAAGTGAAAACCGTTCGCGGCTTCGATATATACTTTCGATTATAAACTTTTGTTGAGTATTGTGAGGTTTCGTCCGACAGCGGCCTACCACCAGGCTCCCGAAAGAGGCGTTATGACACCGAGCAGCTTCAGAATCCGGTAATAGCCAGGCAATTTATGGGGAAGATCGAAGCGATAGCCTGGTCAAACACAACACCATTGTGGCCGCACCTGGTGTGTGCTTTCTCTCATGCGAGAGAATTTGAAAGATCCGAGCTGCATATAACGAGGCCGAGAAATCGGCCAAGCGCATGGCGCGAGAGGACAAACGGAACTTCTTCAAGGACCTGGCAAGAGAAGCAAAGGTTGTAGCTCACTTTGGAGATATGAAAAGTATTTATCACGCCACCAGGAAGCTCTGTGGAGGTGGGATGGCCATCGCTCCTCCCCTGGGAAACAGGGGCTCACTTCCAACTGATGGTGAGGCGTGTATCCCATTCTGTGGGCAGAAATCAACGAAAAACGATTCAGACGACGTCTCCAAGAGTTCGTAAAGCAAAGCTTCCGGGCCCGGACACCTGGGCTTCGAAATTATTTAGAGCAGCTGTGTCACAAATGGCTCTGATCCTGCATCCTATCATCGCAGAGATTTGCTGAAAGTTGGAAAGATGAAGAACATTAGGATCCCAAGCATTATCATCGATCTCGTACGCGAAATGTACCGAGAGACTACATGCACGGTGCGCTTCAAGGACACCGGACTTCATCAACACCAGAAGGTTGAGACAAGGGTGTATTATATCCTCCTTGCTTTTCATGGCTGTCCTCGACCTGGTCCTCATGCGCACCAACTCGGAAGCTCCCAATGGAATCCAGTGGTCTCTGACGAGAAGACTAGCTCAAGATAGGGTCACTTGGAGGAATTTCGTACAATCCTTGTTACCGCTGTGTTCTCTCTAGGAGCGGTTTCTTATATTGTTGCCTACACTGTGTATATGTGAACCAAATAGATAAATAATAAGGAATTAAGTGAACCGCGAAGATTTGAAAACATTTAGAGCTCTCTCTTTGATTTTTCACTTTATATGTTTGTACAAATACATATGTAGGAAACAATTGCTTTAATAAAAGTAAAAATACATAAAATGAATTTTATCGGTGAACCTCTGACTCTACGTTGATCCTCGGCGAGATAGCACCGTTGTCATCAGAAAATGTGTTATGCCGTAGTTTTAACACATATAAAACAAAAATATTGAAGTTTTTGGCAAGGATTCCTTGTGGGACCAATTATTTATTCCAGGTCTTAACACACTGACGCTGATGTCGGAGAAAACTTGAAGAACGAAGATTCGCAGTCACAATATGACAACTTGTCATTTATTATGAAAATTATTATGACAATTGTCAATTATTATGTTAATAATAATTATCAACTTCCACTTCCACTTCATTAAAATTTTTCGGTGAATTTTTGTTCATGTTCTTCTTTTTTCCGTCTTTTTGACAAGCTTTACCTTGAAGAGACTACAAGTACTAAAGGTACCACTGTCATAGTCCGATCCAGCCACCAAAAGCGTTGACGTCTCCTCGATCTCATGATCAAGCTACTGAACCGGAGGTGCGTCATCATGTTCGTAGAGGAACAGGTGCTTCAAAAAAATTGGGGGTTACGTGGAAAAAAAAGCATTACCGATAATTTATCCTGAATCAGCCCACATTGATGGGACAATGACCTAAATCTATAAATGCAGATAAATAAAAATAATAGATATTTAATATCTTTTTTTTTTATAGGGGGTTAGTGCTAACTTACAGCATGGGGCACTGGGACCAATGCAGATCTATTTTGCCTGCTAGCTGATTAGAGGTGGTGCTCCTCTACTTTCCGCTTCCTAAGGTGGCAGAGGGCAGCACTAATTAATGATAACTTACTCTATTGAGATGAAGGTTTGAATCTTTTAAGTAATTGTTTGTTTATCTTTGAATAAGATATGGTTAGTAAGTCACGTTACGCTAAAGCATTATTGCCAAGATAAACACAAATTTTAGCATTTCATAATTTCAGCCACCGAATTGAACTGAGAAATAGTTAAATTTAACTTGAACTTCTGCTTCAATGCTTTCAAATGTTTCATTAACTCGTAGATTTCGTTGTATCCAGAATATGTGCAGACATGAAATAGATCGCGTTACTTGAATGGCCAGTGAGTGTCGCACAATCCTTTCAAGAATGTTGAAAAAAAAAGTCATACGACAACTCGTCGTACTGTCTGAATCCTTTTTTTTAACATGGAAAATATTTGGTTACTGATTTTAGTGGATTCACAGTTGTTCTGCGCAACCACATGAGTATCTTGCACATAAATTGTAATAAAGTTCATGAGCAGCCATTATTCATCTCTACGTGAACCTGTTAATTCTACCAGAGGGTTAAAATAATTTAGGGAGGATGTCAACTCCTCAAAAATTCGGTAGTGCCGGATGTTAGAGGAGTGCCAGACGTCGATCAGTGGGCAGTAAATGACCAAGTCCGCTTGTGTGTGTTAAAATGTTGGAATCGTGTTCTGGTTTATTATCCTTAAACCGTATTAGTTAATTAAAGTATGTCTATGACAAATCGAAGTTTATGATACACATTTACTTAATACGAATATGTGTAAAAAGAAAACGAAATTTTCCAGAAGCTACTTTCATTTTCGATCCGCTTAATTTTGTGGCATGGATTCTAATAAACTATAAAATGACAGCGCTTATCGCAAGAAAAAAATAAATGGGACGATCGAATTACCAAATATAAATGGATGCGGCTTAGCTTTTTTTTAGCCAGAGCGAGAACAGTAACATACTTCACCCACGTTGGAATTATGAAAGTATTGCATTACTACCTAAGCTTTTTGGTGACACAATCTTTCTATGCCTGGAAAATTCGAGGTTGAGTGAATAATCACCTAAAATTCCCTAATTTTTGTACAAACAAAGTTGCAGTGGATCACCAATTGAAGATCAAAAAACAAAAAAAAACCAATGCAAACGATTCACTCCGATCGACGACCACCAGTTGCACTCGATAATTTTTCGACCTATTAAATGATATTAATCCGATAATGTTTCGATCTCCAATGTCATGAATACATGAATCGTCACCCGCTCGTTTGTTTACTATCGTTGAGTCACAGAGGACAATGTTAGCATTCGTCATGAATGAATTTTGTGTTGGCCTACATTGTGAAACATAAAAGCCGAGGCGATATAGGCAGTGTTGTCTTTGTGCTACCATGACTCCGCTGAAGTTAATAATTGTTGTGATCGGATTATGCGTTGGATGGATGGTGTTGACTTTCGCCTTGAAGCTGTTTACGTGGCACAAAATACTAAACTCTCTTGGACTTTGGAACTGGTTAAACTGGTAAAACAGTGCGTCAGTGCGGTTTAGGTGGTTCGGCGATCTGGGAGACAATTCAATTTTTTTTTAAATTTGTACTGTTTTGTCAATTTGTCTCGTTTTGCCAATTTGTATTGTTTTGCTAATTTGTACTATTTTGTCAATTTGTATTGTATTGTCAAAATATTTAAAAATAAAGTAACAAACGATGTCTTACATGGGGGCTCAACCACGATCTAACTTATTCACCGGATAAAAATTGGAAATCTTGTTCTTTGTTTCAAGTGAACAACGATGGCGATTAAGAAGGTAAAATAATGTTAAAAAGTTGAATTCTTTGTTTCAAGTGAACAACGACGGCGGGTAAGAAGGTAAAAAGGGGACTAAGAAGTTGAAGGGTTGAAGAAAAGTTAAGAGGACAAGAAGGGCAAATGAGAAGAGAGCAAGAAGAAAAGAAGCAAGTGAATGAAAAGGGGTTGAAATCGGATTCGAGATATTTGTGAAGGGAAAAGCGACAAAGCTATAGAAGTCCGACAACAAACTGAGGAGGTAACAATGTCCACAAAAAAAACAATTTCGTTTTCCGAGATGTCGAAGAGTCTATGGAACAGTTTTCGGGAGATGGGGGAAAAGATTACGCCATTTGGATAAAGGAATTTGAAGAAATAGCGATATCGTGCGAATGAAATTATATTGTTATGCCGTCGTTTTTTAACACAATAAAAAAAAGACTCTAGCGAGGATCCCTCGTCGGGCCAGCTTTGTATTCCGGGTTCGGGGAATGCTGGTGTTACCGTCGGAGAAAGTTTAATTGAAAATCCACCGATGGGATGGTCGAATGACAACCAAGGCGATAGCGAAAATAAAACAAGGGGCACTGATGTTAAACTTTTACATATGTTTTTTATTCAAAAACCACAGTGACTACAGCACTACAATCACTAAAAATCGACTTTTGAAGGTTACAATTTTTCGATGTACTTATAGTCTAATTATTGCTGACATTTGATATATTACAAATTGGGTCAATAAGTGATTTCCTTATTTCAATTTATTGCTGATATACGAATTGGGTCAATAAGTGATTTCCTTATTTCAATTTATTGGTGATGTACGAATTGGGTCAATAAGTGATTTCCTTATTTCAATTTATTGCTGATGTACGAATTGGGTCAATCAAAGAGAGTAAGAATGAAAAGGTGCTGAGTCGGTATGCGTGCGGTGTTCTGCCGTTCCCTTTTGTTTTTCTTCTTTTTTTTTTTTTTTTTGCTTGCTGCCTACATAACACCTCCCTCCTTTAAACACATCTAGGGATACCTTATCCTTAGATTGGATTTTGGCTGTCCACTCTAAGGGTTATTTCGGGATTTACTTGGTTTCTTTTATTAAAACATCTGTTAAACAGAGCTAAAGTTGTTTTTTTTCAGAGTTGCATTTCCACATCATATAGGCTATGAGCGGCACGCTAAAAACTCCTGATATTGAGATAAGTACACCCTGTGAACGTTCGGGTATCTTTTCTAGAGCTTTTGACCAGAAACTTCTTTGTTGGTGTATTTCCACTGATAAGTCCTGTAGTTCATGTATGTCCTTCGCTGTAATTTTGGACATTGTTTCTTGGAAGCTCTTAATGTCTCTTAGTTTGGCATTTACACAGTAGTCGTCTAATTCTCCATAGGAATATTTGTCTCTCAGCAATACGTCAGTGTTTTTGTTCGATGTTCTAATAGTTGTATCATATGTTTCTAGCTTACAGTTTTCACTTAAAGTTATTATACCTGTGCCAAAAAGTTTTCCTGTTTCTGTGTTTTTATTATATTTACATTTAAAACTAGTTTCATTCGGTAATTGTATATAAAAATGAGTTACTTTTAATTTGGTGATAGATTTCTACTTTTGAATTTATCAATTTAATGTCACAGTTGTAGGCTCTATTTCTCATAAAGATATTTACTTCACAATTTGAATCACTTATGGTGCTTTTAAGTAGTTGTGGTTTACAAACAAATAATTGGTTAACAAATTTACAATTTTCTAGATTATGCTTTATGTTACATACTTCTCTCATTTGGTCAATAATTAAATACTTATAATTTAAAGCTATAGTCAATATTCCGTTTGTAACAATTTTAGGAATACCAATTATTTCATACACATCGTAATTGATTTTTGTTACTGTTGGTACACTAACGACAATAATTATGTTTTGATCTTTAGTAAACGCTTTTAATTCTATGAGGTTTAGGATTTGCGAATAGTTTTCCGTATTTGGTTCTATTGCAAGGATTCTATTATGTTCTAGATCTCTTAATTAATTTAGTAGGTCGGTCGGTTCAATTATTCGAAGATGTAAAATCCCTGCTTGAATGAATAAGAGGCTATCTACAATCTTTTCTACTTCTAATTCCAATTGCATTAATTTATGGTTAACTTTATTTGATATGTCTTCAAAATACGAATTAATAAGGATGGTTCGATTGAGATTGGCTTCGTCATTATTAATTTTATTAAGTTCGGTTATAACGTTGTTAATTTTGTTCATAGTAATTTTACTGTTCTTTACGCCCTCTAATACTTCTTTATTTAAATAACTCAACATTTTTATGTTTTCCTCCATACCATCTTTAATACGCTGCTCGTTTTCAGATACGCTTTGGATTGCCGTATGATAGTATTCGGCATCCTCATTGTCCATGGTTCCAAAAAGAACTTTAAAACCTGAACCAATTACGTTAATTAAGCTGCGTTTTTCCCTTTTTGGTTTACCAATTATTCCCAAAACTGTTCCGATTCTATGGTCTATCTTAATTATTTCCCGCTTAGCTGTTTGTTGAAACTCTTTACATCCTATTCTAGATTCTAGGCAAATATTATCTATTGAATTTATAATAGTTCGGATATTCGAGCTGGACTGTTCTAACGTGTTTATGTCTAAATTTATTATGATTGATACTTTATTATTTATTTCTTTCCCGGCTCCTAAGTGATTGAAATATAAACCAGTATTATTTTGTAGGTCTTTTATTCGGACGTTCTCTGCGGTAATCCGCCCGATGAGCGAGATCTTGTAAAATAAGGTTTCACGTTAGCTCTATTGAATTTTTGTTTTTTGTTTTGAAGATTTACTACTAGATGATCATCGTGAATTTCCGAAATCGAAAAAGGACCTTATAAGTACTTTTCAGTTTTCCTTTTCTTTCATTCTTTACTAGTACCTTTTCACCTACTTTATATTCTATTCTTTTCCCAATCTTCCTATCATACCTAAGCTTAGATTTCTCCCTACATTCTCTGGTATGTTTTTTAACGTTTTCCTGAATGTCGAAAAGATTTGCTTTGAGTTCATCTATATAGTCATAAATCGCGGTTTGGTTCACAATATCCACCTCACTAGGTCTATTTGCCTCAAAACCGAAAACAACTTCATATGGCGTGTATCCTGTTGTATTGTGGGTTGTGCTGTAGGTATAGGCATTGGCCTATGCCAATCCTTTAATTGGTTTCCTTTCCTGTTGTCTTAAGGTATTCCAATAACCTGCAATGTGCTCTCTCTACGCTCCCATTAGCTTGTGGATGAGCTTCACTGGTTGTTATGTGTTTTATCCCTAATATTTTGCAGAATTCCTCAAAAAGGGAATTGCAAAACTCTGTGCCGTTATCGGATAGGATTAATTTTGTCATTCCAAAATTCATAACCCATTCTTCCATAATAGCTCGCGCCACTGTTTCCATATTCTTATTTTTAAGTGGAATAAATTTAATGAACTTCAAATGGTCGTCCTGTATGATTAAACCGAATTTAAATCCTTCTTCCGTTTCCTCCATGGTCCGATAAGGTCGATCATAATTTTCTCCAGGGCTCTGTTAGCTGAGCTGACAATTGTCATTGGATTTCTCGTGGGGACTCTATTTATTTTCTCAGTTTGACATTGGGGACAATTTCTGATATAATCTTCGATTTATTTTTGCATTCCTTTCCATATGTATTTCTTTCGAACCTTAGCGTAAGTAGCCTTCTGACCTGTATGACCCCCTATAAGACCCTTATGATATTCCTTAATTATAGCTAATCTTCTATCCGGATTATCAACCTGTTCTAACATTCTAGAATTTTCATTCTTCGTTTCGGCTTCCTGATGATGCTCAAAATCGTCTATTACTAAGTCTTCTGCTTCTATTTCTTTTCTACTTGTACTTGCTAAATTTTCCTCATTCTCATTATTTACATCAATACCTTCTTCCTCTAATAGACTCATTAAGTCTTGCCATGTCTCTTCCCTTTCTTGCTCGGTTATTCTGACATTTATACTGAGTTCATCGGTAACCACGTTCTCCTTACCTTTCTTATAACTAATGGTATAATCAAACTCTTCAAGTTTGAGGCTCAATCTTACTAGTCTGCTCCCAGGATCTTTAACCTTAAAGAGCCATGTCAGAGGTCTGTGATCAGTTTGTATAACGAATTTGGTACCATAAATGTATGGTCTGAATTGTTTAGTTGCCCATACGATGGCCAGGCATTCCTTTTCTGTGGTTGTATAGTTGATTTCTGCTTTGTTAAGAGTCCGGCTTGCGTAGTGTATTGGAAGATCCTTGCCGTTATGTTCTGGACTGAGTACGGCTCCAATGCCTCGATTGGAAGCGTCAGTGGTAATCACAAATGGTTTACTAAAATCAGGATATTGTAGTATAGGGTGAGTAGTAATTAATCCCTTTAGTTTAGTGAAACTTTCTTGCTGTTCTGGACCCCAAATAAACGGAGCATCCTTTTTTAGTAGTCTATTTAAAGGTTCGGCAATATTATTGAAATTCTTTACGAATTTCCTATAGTACCCAATCATGCCGAGAAAAGATTTTATTCCCTTAAGATTTATAGGTGCTTCCATATTGATGATACTTCTAATCGTTCTAGGATCTGGTTTAACGCCTTCGTCCGTTATAACATGACCCAGGTAGGAGACTTCCTTTCTCAAAAACTCGCACTTGTCGGGTTGAAGTTTGAGATTTGCCTTCATTAGCTGTTCAAGTACTTCTACTAATTTTTCATTGTGTTCTTTCAAATTTTGTCCATATACGACGATGTCGTCTAGATAGACAAAACACTTGATGCCCTGTAATCCTGCCAGAACTGTGTTCATGAGTCTCTGGAAACAGGCTGGAGCATTTTTCAATTCAAACGGCATTCTGGTATACTCGAAATGCCCATATGGAGTACTAAATGCTGTCTTCTCTATGTCTTCTTCTGCCATTGGAATTTGGTGGAATCCGGACGTTAAGTCCAAAGTGGAAAAGTATTTGGCTTTTCCCAATTGGTCTAAAATTTCTGCGATGTTGGGCAGAGGATAATTGTCTGCGATAGTCAAATTATTTAGTCTGCGGTAATCGATAACCATACGCCATTTCTTTTTCTCACTTGCGTCAGCCTTTTTCGGGACTATCCATAGTGGTGCACTCCAAGGGGAGTTACTATCACGTATTATACCGTCATCTTTTAATTTCTTGACCTGTTCACGAAGTTCCTCCTCGTGAACTTTTGGGTATCTATAACTTTTGGTGAATATAGGTTCCGAACCAGGTAAAGTACGTATCTTATGTTTCACAACCGATGTGTGTGACAGCTTTTCGTTATCTGTACTGAATAAGTCACTGAATTTTTTAATAATCTCCATTAGGCTTTCCTTTTCCTCTTTATTCAGGTGATCAGTGCGAACATTCTTGGCCACCCTCTGAACTCTATTTTCTGCAATATTACAATCGCTCAAATTAGCTCCTTGTATGGATACATCCTTCAAATTGAACGGTACGGTACGGAACGTTGTGTTTACAATTGATACTAGGCATTTTCCTTCTTTGTTCTCGGTTACACAACCTGGAATGATGATACCATCGGTAATTTCCTGTTTTGGTATCACGATCTCTGTATCTAGATTGCCCTTTATCTTAACAGTTCTGAATACCTCAGTTCTTCCTTTAATAATGTGTTCTTCGTTCAAATACCTTAGTGGAATCTCTCCGAAACTACCTACTATTACATTCTCTTTGTAATCAATAGTTAGACCACCTTCCCTTAGGAAATGATTTCCAATTAATCCATCGTATTCTCCTAATAGACCGTTTTCAATGACATGGAATTTAATCACATTTGGCTTTAATTTGCCAACCTCACAACAGAATGCAATTTTTGTTTCAGTTTCTCCTAAGGTCTTACAGGATTTACCTCCTATTCCCTTGAACTTCATTGTTTTCTCGGCATTTACCTCGTCTTTATATACGCAATTTGCTTTGATAAGGGAGATCTCGGCTCCCGTATCTATTATAAACCTTTTTATTTCGCCATTAACTATTCCCGAAATATGACTTTCAGAGCTGTCCAAAGTCCTTAACTGCAATGGTGCCTCACTCGCCATGCAGCTTACCGAAAATTTCGCTCTTTGAATTGTGCTTCGGCTGGAGTGGATGGTTGATTCGCGTTCTATTTAAATGGGTTTCTATAGGTTTCATCTTGATCTCTTTTTGGAAGTCGGCAGTTTTTCGCGACATGTCCAGGTTTGCCACAATTGTAACATCTTATGATTTGGAAGTTGATCTTAGCTAAATTTCTGGAAGTGTAGTCTTTTTGAGTGTTGGTTCTAAACATATTAATGCGTTGCTCTTCTTCAGACGCCAATTGGGCCGCTTCGGCTATCGTTTTCGGGCGTTGTGTTATTACATACGTCGACAATCTTTCCCGCAACCCGTTTATGAAAACCGTTAAGGTTTCGTTTTGGATATATTCCAGTTACCCATCTCTATGTTCTTCCTTTGCGTAAGCGAGCTTACTTTGTAAGAGTCGTCGCTGCAGGGTTTCGACTCTTTGCTGGTAATGAACAACAGACTCGTCCCTATTCTGCCTAATAGAAATTAGTTCCCTATGAAGCTGTAATGCACTGTGAGGTTCCCTAAATATGAGCGTCAATTCTTTTTTGAGAGTGTCCCAGTCTCTGATTTCCTTATTCATTAAAATTGTGGTAGCATTATCACGAATCTTTGTTTTGATAAACTTAAAAAGAACATCTTTTTGAGGGGGAGATGCTAATTGGATAGCATCATTGCATGAATCAATAAAGGTAAAAACTTCGTTGCTTATACCGTTAAAGGTGGGGATGAAGTTGATCAGGACGTTTATGGGAATCTCAGCCATTCTCGGGATTGAACCACTACCATTATTAATTTCGCTATCACTATCTGCACTATTCTCGCTTTCGTTTTCGATATTATTACTATTGCGCAGGGAATTAGTGAACCGCGGAAGGTTGAGAACATTTAGAGCACTATTATTAATTTTATATGTACGAATTATAGGAAATAATTGCTTTGCAATAAAGGAAAATTACTCACAATATAGTACACAAGATGGATTCCATCGTTGAACTTCTGATTACTTGGTGAATCCCACCGCTGCCACCAGAAAATGTGTTATGCCGTCGTTTTTTAACACAATAAAAAAAAGACTCTAGCGAGGATCCCTCGTCGGGCCAGCTTTGTATTCCGGGTTCGGGGAATGCTGGTGTTACCGTCGGAGAAAGTTTAATTGGAAATCTACCGATGGGATGGTCGATTGACAACCAAGGCGATAGCGAAAATAAAACAAGGGGCACTGATGTCTTTTACATATGTTTTTTATTCAAAAACCACGGTGACTACAGCACTACAATCACTAAAAATCGACTTCTGAAGGTTACAATTTTCCGATGTACTTATAGTCTAATTATTGCTGACATTTGATATATTACAAATTGGATCAATAAGTGATTTCCTTATTTCAATTTATTGCTGATGTACGAATTGGGTCAATAAGTGATTTCCTTATTTCAATTTATTGCTGATGTACGAATTGGGTCAATCAAAGAGAGTAAGAATGAAAAGGTGCTGAGTCGGTATGCGTGCGGTGTTTTGCCGTTCCCTTTTGTTTTTCTTCTTTTTTTTTTGTTTTGCTTGCTGCCTGCATAACAATATACAAAGATACCTCAACTCACGTAGATTACTGAAGGGTGCAGCGAAATTGGCAGTTGAAGCGACAGAGGAAGTCACAGACTGGACGAAATTGAAGGCTTTTCTAACAAAGGGATTTGGGAGGAAAACATCGAGCATAGAAGTACACAAAAGACTGGAGTCTAAAAGAAAAACTCCCTCCGAGACGCTATTAGAATACGTACGGTGTAGATGAGATATCTCTGATTGAGTACACCATACCTAGAGATATACAAGAGGATGTAACGACAGATGCCGAAACAACGAGTCGAGGTAAACAAGTCAAGTTCGAATCATAGCAAACTTTCCGTTTCACCTAAACCATTTCACAACTGCGGGCCTACTTCACACTTAGCATTGAATTGTCCTGACAAAACTAAAGGGGCACGTTGTTTCCGATGTAACCAATTTGGACACATCTCTCCTAATTGCCCGAACCAGAAGAAAGAAAACACTGATTCTAGGGGCGTACATAAAGTCAAACGCACTGGATCAGATGAAAATAATGTGCTAATAGACATCGAACGGAAAACCTACCACGCTTTCGTCGACAACGGCAGTGACGTATCAATTGTCACAAGTCGCTCGTGGAAGAAATCGGAGGAGTAAAAGCGAATCTTCCAGGAATAATACTAAAAGGATTTGGGAGCGCTCCCAAAAAACGAAGGGTTTCAGCTCTCTGAAGATACGATTTGGTCCAGACAATAATTGGGTTCGTTTCCAAGTAGTGCATGACAAAAAGATTTCAGATCGGATATTGCTGGGAGAGATTTTCTACAGAATGAGGAGCTGCTGATAAATCGCGGAAAAATAAAGTATATGAAGAAGGTAAATGCTGAGAGGTCGGAACAATCTAAGACGTACGAACTTGTCGAGAATGATGTTTTGAACATAGGCCTGGTGTAGGTGATGAAGAAGACGCAGATGAGAACAACCTGCGCGTTGGTAATGACGGTAATGACTCTCATACTAACGGACGAAAGTCCTGTATATTAGAAGGCCAGACGACTAGCAAGTAAATGGAGGAGTGGTTGGACGAAGGTATCATTCAGCATAGCCGATCGGACTTTGCTAGTTCTATCGTATTTGTTAAGAAGAAGGACGGGAATAATCGACCGTGCGTTGATTTCCGAAAACTTAATACTACGATTGTCAAGGACCGGTATCCTCTGCCTATATTGGAAGAATTAACTGTACAAAGTAAAAGTATTCACAACACAGAAAATAGCACGAGGTATACCGAGGTTCTGAAAGGTTCCTTTTAGACTGTGCAAATCTCCTGCGGTGTTTCAGCGTCAATACAGTTTTTCGATACCTAATAAGACGAGGCCTTTTGCTTTTTTACTTGGATGATATTTTTATCGCCGCAGAAAACGAAGAAGAAAATTTGATAAAAACTGAATACTGTGTTCAGGGTACCAGAGGAAAATGGTTTGATAATTAAATGGGAAAAGTGCGATTTCCTCAGTAGATCTACTAAATTCCTTGGACACGCATTGGAGAACGGGAATATAAAGCCATCTGTCCAAAAGATAAGTGCTGTGAGGCATTTTCCGAGACCGATGAATATAAAACAGGTGCAGAACTTTCTTGAGCTGACTGGATTTTTCCGTAAATTTGTGCCTAACTATTCCATTTATGCAAAACCTCTTTCGAAATTGACGAAGCAGAGGAGCACGTTCGTCTTCGGGCCGGATCAGGCCATCGCATTAAAAGCTCTGAAGGATTTCTTGTGTAAGGAGCCTGCCTTTAACCCTATGCTCGAAACAGAGCTACATGCGGACGCAAGTATGGTTGGGTATGGTGGAATTTTGCTCCATGAAAGCAAAATGCATCCTGTCTTCTACATGAGTTTCAAGGCAACTCCAGCCGAAAGAATTTATTCCAGCTATGAGCACGAAATGTTGGCTGTAGTAAAATGCATGAAGAAGCTGCGACCTTATCTATTGGAAACAAAATTCAAAATCTACACGGACTGTAAGGCATCTCAAGCCACCATGAACAAAAAGATTTGTGCCCACGAGTGGCCAGTTGGGCACTTATGTTGCAGGAATATTCTTGTGAAGCTTTGCATAGGTCAGGATCATCGATGACTCACGTAGATGCACTTAGCCGATATCCAGCTGTACTGCGAATTGAAGACGCCATCGTTGAAAGAATTAGAGAATCTCAGGGTAAGGATGAATTCTGTCAGTTAATCACAGAAGTTCTTTAGAAAACAGGAACTTACAACAAACGAAATGAGAAACGGACTGCTGTACATGTTTGTGGAGGGCACCCATTTGCTCGTGGTGCCTAAGTCTATGCAGAAGGAGATTCTGAGGGAGGGCCACATTAATGCAAAAAAGGTGGAGGCAATCTGCAAGCAGGATTACTTTACCCCGAAGATGGGAAGTTATATTGGTGCTGTTTTAACCAACTGTGTTCTGTGTAGAGCTCTCGATTTTGGACGTGTATTCGTGCCACGTGTACACGTGTACAAAATTTATATGTATGTGTTTGCACGTGTACACGTGTATACATTAAATACGCGTGTAAATAAAAATCTACGCGTAAATAAAAATACACGTGTAAATAAAAATACACGTACAAATAAAAATGCACGTGTAAATAAAAATACACGTGTAGTTATAAAAAAAGATGCCCTTGAATTATGTTGAATTACGAAATTCAACAAACTGCTATGCAAGTTAAACACGACACTGCGAATTCCTCGACAACAAGTGTCCGACGCCCACACGAGTATCAAGTCATACAACACCTCTAACATGCACCACCTCAATCAACATCGCATGCCAGCACTGTCCATCCAAATGCACCTGATACTTCCCGCAGATAATAAAATGTTCATTCCAGCACGTACACGATGCCGCGAATTAGAATAAGTTAGGTGGTAAGGTAAATTAAGTTAGTTTTAGAATTCACTTCTAAATCAGGACTCAATAAAGACGGAGGTAAATCCGAGAAAATATATTTTTTTTGAAAACTCTGCGATAAAATAAATTAACTGGCGCCCGAGCAGGGATCAGTAGTTCGGTACGGTAGTGTTTAGTGATTCGCCAGTCGCCTCAAGTAGCCGCCGCGCTTTTCACCAAGAATAGTGTTTAGTGATTCGCCAGTCACCTCAAGTAGCCGCCGCGCTTTTCACCAAGAATAGCGTTTAGTGATTCGCCAGTCGCCTGTAGCCGCCGCGCCTTTCACAAAAATAAAAGTCAAACGCCTCAAGTAGCCGAAGAACTTTTTACTACGCTAGTTGGCTAATAGCCACCGCTCATTTGAAAACACAAAAGCCAGACACCTCAAGTAGCTGCCGTGCTTAAAAAATATACCGTATCACTATTGGTCCCAAGAACCGACAATAAAACAAAGCTGGAAACAATTATTGGTCCAAAGAACTAACAAAGTGGAAGTGTCCCAAAAGTGTGAAAGTTAACTCAAGGAATCGTTAGACACGAAGTCACGCAAGAGGAGCATATAAAGATAATACAGTGAAGAAGATAATATTTCTGCAATAAAAGTGTGTGAGAAAAACAATAAAGGGCCCCTTAATAACCGACTGCACCGGAGGAAAAGGGGGTAGCGGGACTACCAGCCGCTCATCACTTCAAAAATGATCCTAATGTAAGTTATTTATAAGTTTAACTACTAGAGAATTAAATTTAAGATTGAAGCAAATTAAAGAACACAAGATTATATATTGATACGAAAATTTCATATAACATAAAGCAAAGCGAATTACTAAAAAATAAAAAAAAAATCTCATATAAAAATATCGTCACTAGTAAGAAAAATCAAGTTCAGGAGTTAGTTTTATTTCGTAATAAAATATTTACATTGCGCGATAGCCGCAATATATATTACAGAGATTTGATACACATAGCATACCTTCCTTCTGAAATAACAACATTATTAATTTTTGAATTAAAGTAGACGATTAAAAGAGTAACAAGCAATTTGAAGAAAAATACGACAAAATCTTCAGTAGAAGGAAAAACAAGTTAATAAATAAATAAATAATTAATAAATAAATAAGTAAATATATAGATAAGTAAATAAATAAGTGATACAATATCAAACATTAAATTCAACTATTAAAGAAAGATTACGATTAAGATTAAGACTTCCTATTACTATAAATTAAAATGACTTTACTGAGATGAGGAAATACAATTGAACCCCAAACTCCTAATCAAACCCCGAACCCTCTTACTACTAATTTTAATTTTTAATTTTTAATTTAATTTTTTAATTTTTTTAATTTTCGTGGGGGCAACCACCCCCATTTATTAAGCTTAATTCAAGCACATAAACTTACTTAATCTACCTTAACCTAATTTAAACTAGCTTAGTTGTTAAGGGGAAGGGAGAGGGGGGCATGAAGAAGAAGGGTTTTTAAGCATGGAGTGCTAAGGTTGAGGTCGAAGAAGGGATTCGAGTTGACTCTTCCGAGCATTCGTAAGATGGGTTCGTTGGAGCCATAAGCGGTACGGGTGGTGGGTACATAGAAGAGACGGGGGTTTCGTACATTGCGAGGGTTAGTGTTGAGAGAGACAGAGTTATAGAGGGTAGCGCAGTCAATGGAGCCTGAGAGGAGTCGATGGATGAAGAGGATGTCAGATACAGTTCTTCTTTCCTCCAAGGTGTTCATGTTAATTAGTTTAAGGCGGTCGTGATAAGGTGGTAAGAGCAAAGGATTGTTCCAGGGGAGACCTCGCAGAGCAAAGCGTAAGAACCGGCGTTGGATGCTCTCGATTCTAGAAATGTGGATTTGCTGGTAAGGAGACCACACTTGAGAGGCGTATTCAAGGAGGGGCCGGACGAAGGTTGTGTAGAGAGATCGGGTGACGTAAGGGTTAGAAAATTCTTTAGACCATCGCTTCACGAACCCGAGTGCTGAATTAGCTTTAAGGATTATCTCGTCTATATGTGCGCGAAAATTTAGCTGTTGGTCACATAATATACCAAGATCGCGGATAATTTGAACGGTGGAGATGGGCTGATTATTGAGGTAGTAGAGACGGGGACGGGGTTTAATACGTTTACGTGAGAAAGTGATTGATTGGCATTTGCTAATGTTAAGCTCCAAGCAATTTTTGGAACACCACATGGAAAAACTATTGAGATCGGATTGAATAAGGGAAGAGTCGTGATTGGAGGAAATAGACTTGTAGAATTTGGTGTCGTCGGCATATAGTGAGATGTGGGAATTTTTAATCACTATATCAATATCGTTAATGGTAAGGACAAAAAGAAGTGGACCTAGGTGGCTCCCTTGGGGGACCCTGGAGGAAGCTAAGAAAGGATTGGAAAAGGCAGATCTGAATCGAACACTATAATACCGATTTTCCAAGTAGGACGATATCCACTTCAATAAAATGGGTTCGAAGCCAAGAGAAGACAATTTGAAGAGTATTAGATTGTGGGAGATTTTATCAAAAGCCTTACTGAAATCGGTTGAAACCATGTCGACATCTTTTCCATTCTCTAAAGCCGAGAGGGTAAAAGACACAAATTCAATAAGGTTTGTGGTTGTAGAACGGCCCTTAAGGAAACCGTGTTGTCTGGGGGAGATTAAAGACTTGCAGCGAAAGCTTAAGATTTCGTACAAAATGCTCTCGAAGATTTTGGGTATATGTGACAGTTTGGCAATGGGACGATAATTGTTAATAACATTCTTCGGACCTTTCTTGTGTATAGGGGTTATAAATGAGGTTTTCCATAACTGGGGGAATTCACCTAAAGCTAGGGATAAACTGAAGATCTTTGAGAGAGGGAGAGAGAGGGTTGATGAGCATTTTTTCAGGAATATGGCAGGGAGACCGCCTGGTCCAGGAGTGAATTCATCATTAAGTTGATTTAGTTTGGTTTCGATGACATCGGGATCAACTGTATGAGGAAGAAAGGGCCCAAAGGAAAATTTCGGTAAATAGTCGAAGTAAGCGGGGTCTGGATGGAAGGAGTCGTCGGCGAATGATTGTTTAAAATAGGCGGCAAATAAGTTGGCGATAGTGTTAGGCTCATTAGAGGTTTGATCATTCAAGGAGAGAGAGGTAGGGTAACCATCAGATTTTCTTTTGTAGTTAACAAATTTAAAGAAGGACTTAGAATCACTTATAAGATTGGCTTGCGTTTCAGCTAAATAGCGTTGATAGAGGAAGTTGTGAAGGGCGGTAAAGTTAAGATAGCTGCCCATGTAGTTAGAAAAGTCTATAGGGGATTGGGTACGAAGGAAGATTGTCCACTGTTTATTTCTTTTGTTTCTTAGGGTGCGAAGTCTACGATTATACCAGGGTGGGGAGGTGGACAAAATTTTGCGTTGGGAAATTGGTACGTAAAGAGAGATAGAGTTAAATATTTCCCTGTAAAATTTGGATATTGCATCATTTATAGTTAGATTATCAAAATTGAAAGGGGCTTTTTTAAGGTATTCATTGATTTGGTGGAAATTTGCTTTGTGAAAATCGTGAGAAGGCAAAGCTGTGGAAGGGGTGTTCTGTAAAGGAGAATCGTGAAAAAAGGAAAGAAGGAGAGGGGGATGGAAGTTATCGATGGTTGAAAGAGAGAGGGGACAGAGTGAGACAGAGTGAGACAGAGGAGTTGAAGGGATCAGTTGTAAATATGAGGTCTAGTTGTCTACCCATGTAGTTTGTGTACTTGACTAAGGTTTGAATCCGCAAGGCGATCCAAGAAGAGGCATTCTTTGGCAGTAGTGGGATTGGTGGCAATGTAATGCGATTCATCGTCTGATTGAGCCCATTTAAGATGAGGAAGGTTGAAGTCTCCGAAGAGAAGGATTTCATCCTGGGGGTCTCTTAAATCAATTATTTGGTCAATTGTGTTAATAGCCAGTTGATAGGATTCAATGATATAGAGTGTCTTTTGGGGTAAGACAATTTTGATTGAAACATAGTCGAGATGGGGGGAGGACGATATTGCAATGAAGGAAGAGTCAAGGGAGTCAAGGACGGCTAGTAGGACTCTTCGACAAGGGCAACCCTCGGTGGCCTGACTGAGTTCGTCATCGCGATAGATGTTGAAATTTGTTGAAAACAGTTCGGAGCTACTTATGCTGGGGATCAGGTTCGTTTCGGTCAGAGCAAAGATTTCGAAGGGTAGAGCGTGCGACTGTTGAAAGACAGTTTGGGTTTTTGAGCGAAGACCTCTTACATTCTGATAGTAGAAGGTAAGAGGAAGATTTTGACTAAGTGGGGGTATTGATGGGAGAGGGATGGATTTAGGGACGAAAATACTTGTCGTGATCAGCTCTACTACGTACGTTGCAGGTGGGATATTCGTTTTGAGTGAATGTATTGGCGGAAAGTTTCAAGACCTTTTGATACTTTTTGGGGCGAAATATTGAAGAATTCGTGATATTTGATATATAGGTTCTTGAGGCTAGCGAAGTCAGTAGGAAGGCCTTCCTGTTGGATGGAGACCATAACGCTTGTGTTTGTCTTACCTTCGTAGCAAATCGAATCGGATTTATCGTGAAGGTATGCCAAGAAGAGACGAATGTTCTCGTATGTCTTCTTATCCCTCAGACGGGAGAGAGCGTAGCGACTTTGGATAGGGTCGGTAGTTCTGTAGGGGGCAGAAGAGGATCAACGAAAGATTGGGGGGGTGACACAGGGGTGGGGAAGTGGGGCAGAGGTAGTTGCTGTGGGGAGAGATGGGGAGTTGGGCGACGGAATGGGATTGACACAAACCCTCTTATTCCCATTGCGGAGGAAACTACTGCAAATACATCCTTCCAATCTAGTACCTCAGCAATGACCGACCATAACCGACAGGAAGTTAGAAGTAAACCAGAATTGGACGTTCTAGTATCCTCAAGAGACTCAAGGTCGGGAAGTTTTTCGAAAAATTTTAAATCCCAGTACCGATTACCTTACCGACGTTGACCAACCTATCCACACAAAATACCAAGATAGAATACAAGACTTAGACAAGATACCGGACGTAGTTAGGAGTATACGCGAATTCTCCAGAAATCCAGGAGAATATTCCTCTTGGAAGAAGAGCGTAGACAGAGTGCTTAAAATATACGAATCATTAAAGGGCACACCAAAATATTTCGGCGTGCTTAGTGTGATTCGCAACAAGATCGTCGGAAACGCGGATGCCGCGTTGGAAGCGTACAACACCCCGCTTAATTGGGAGACCATGTCAAAGTGCCTTGCCATGCACTATGCAGACAAGCGCGACGTGAGTACTCTAGAGTACCAAATGTCGACTCTTGTCCAAGCAAATAGTACGGTCTCGGAATTCTACCAAAGAGTATATAGCCATCTGTCCCTTATCTTGAATAGGATCTCGTGCAGCAGAAGCCATGCGCGTCCTGACACAGACTTACATGGACAAGGCCCTGGATACTTTTATCCGTGGTCTGCGAGGCGACCTCCCTCGACTATTGGTCATAAGAGAACCGGTTGATCTCCCACAAGCTCTGCACTTGTGTCTCAAACTGGAGAACCAGAGGTTCAGGTCCGACTACGCCTACGACCATCAAGGACCTGCTAAGAGAGCTGGTAACCCTAATTCGTCGCATATGATCCCACGCGGACCCCCGCAACAACACAGACCCCCAATTAGGCATATGCTAATGCAACCTAGACCTTCTCCTCCCCGATACAATACTTCACCACAATATTTTCCAACTCAACAATATAGGCCAAACAATAACCATTTTAATCCCTTATCAAGACACGCTGCACCCCAGCAATATAGAACAAACAATTTCCAAAATAATTCCTCCATGGCATACATTGCATCCCGGCCAAATCCGATCCAACCCAACCAAGCTGCCGACTCTAGACGAAACTTACCATTTGCAAGTAGACCACAAATCAAACAGGAACCTGCCGAAAGAAGCACCACTCAAATACGACAAAACTACTATACGAGCACTAAAGAAACAGACGTTGAAGTATACAATCAAACCATTGAGTATGAAGACTCAAACTACGACCAAACAATAGACGAATACTCGCAAGAACAACTAAACTCAGACGAATACGAAACTAAAGACTATACGGACATACATTTTTTAGGCTAACGAACTCTTCGTTACCCTGTTTCGAGGAAAAAGCGAAGAGTGGAAAAATATTAAAGATACTGATAGACACGGGCTCAAACAGAAATTACATACAATCTAATCTGGTTAGCAGACCTATCCCAAATGACGAATGCTTCTATGCTAGTTCGATAGGCGGAAATATTAAAATTACTCATCACGTAGAGACAACCCTTTTTGATCTAAAAAATGTCAAAATTAAATTTTTCCTAATCCCTACCCTTAAGTCTTTTCACGCTATATAAGGGAACGACACACTCAAGACCATAAACGCAGTTATTCATGTCAATAAAAATTTCATGGAAATAGGGAAAGATAAAACCAGAATTAAGATCAAACAACAAGCTTCGCAAGCGGTAAATGCCTTAATGTTCCGAATGGAACATATGAATCCAACCCAAAGGGAATCCCTTGAACATCTAGTACAACAACACCCAAGACTATTTTCCGAAAATGATGCCAAATTAACGTTTATCACAAATGTCAAAGGAGAAATAAGATACACCGATACACCCGTTCACTCGAAGTATTACCCTTATCCAATGGCGATGAAGGACGAAGTCGATAGACAGATAAAACAAATGCTCGATGATGGAATCATAAGGAAATCGAAATCTCCATACAATTCACCAGTATGGATTGTTCCGAAGAAACCAGACGCATCCGGAGACAAAAAGTATAGATTGGTTATAGATTACAGGAAGTTAAATTCCGTAACTGTTCCCGATAGATACCCTATACCAGAGATAAACCAAGTCCTCTCACAACTCGGACAGAATAGATGGTTTTCTGTTCTGTATCTGAAAAGCGGCTTTCATCAGATTCTGTTAAAGGAATCTGACATTGAAAAGACGGCGTTTTCAGTAAACCATGGGAAGTTACGCGACTACCTTTCGGGCTTAAGAACGCCCCCTCGACATTCCAACGAGCTATTGACGACATACTTCGGGAATTCATTGGAAAGATATGTTATATATATATAGATGACATAGTGATATTCGGAAAAGATGAAGAGACACACTTCAAGACCGTCCAGCAAATCTTCAGGACGCTTGAAGACGCCAACGTTAAAGTGCAACTGGACAAGTGTGAGTTCTTCAAGAATGAAATACAGTTCCTCGGATTTATAATATCAGCCGTAGGTATCAAGACGGACCTATCCAAGGTCAAGGCAATACGTGACTTTCAGATTCCTAATACATTAAAGGAACTCAGATCTATCCTTGGGCTTTCCGGTTACTACCGACGTTTTATCAAGGACTATGCGAAGCTCGCAAAGCCACTCACCTCAATCCTCAGAGGAGAGGATGGCCGAGTCTCAAAAACCGCATCAAGTAAGAAACAAATTAAACTAGACCACACTGCTAAAGAAGCTTTCCAGAAACTCAAAAACACCCTCTCATCTGAAGACATTATTCTGTCCTGTCCAAATTTCAAAAAAGAATTTCACTTGACAACAGACGCATCAGATTTCGCCATAGTTGCCGTACTAGAGCAAGACGGAAAACCCATAACCTTCATCTCCAGAACCCTCTAAAAAACCCATAACCTTCATCTCCAGAACCCTCTAAAAAACCCATAACCTTCATCTCCAGAACCCCTAAAACAGAAGAGAGTTACGCCGTCAACGAAAAGGAGATGTTGGCTATTATCTGGGCCTTGGGATCGCTAAGAACGTACCTATACGGCTCAGCGAAGGTACAGATCTTCACTGACCACCAACCACTCACCTTCGCACTTAGCAACAAGAACACGAATACGATTATGAACTTCGCTATAAGCCCGGTACGACGAATCTCGTTGCTGATGCACTGTCAAGATCCCCACACCTAACACAAATCAACTCTACGATCTCTACGCAACACAGCCATGAATCCTCACCCCACGACCTAATACCTACAGTTAATACACCCGTAAATGCTTTTAAAACTCAAATTATTCTTTCCATAGGCAAAGTTGAAAACTACAAACTAGAAATCCCTTTCCCTAAATACCGCAGACACACCTTTGTCCAACCTAGATACAGCCAAGAAAATATTATTTCTATTTTCAAAAGATTTCTTAACCCGTTTGTAATAAACGGTCTTTTAACTAATGAATCCACTATTGGACAAATTCAGGATATTTACTCCAAGTACTTCTTCTTCTTCTTCTTCTTTTCCTTTTTTCGGCGTTGTTGTGGTCAGAAGTGTAGGACCATAACCCTCCCACTTAACTGCATTCCTACTGATCCGCTTGTGGGGTCCGCCGGTTTGACCTCAGAAAGTAGCGGCAGGCTTCCCAGTTTGGGATTACTTCATCGCTGAGGCCATTGTTTTTCGGCCTGCCTTTGTTTTTTTTTTTTTTTTTTTTTTTTTTTTGGGACACGGGCATGCTCCAGATTTTTTTTTGTTTGATCTTACTCTTACCACACAGGTGATCTCCAGTCGTGTCAACCCACTGATTTGCATGTACACTTGTGGGGCAGTTTAATGGTGCTATATGTGTCTTTTTGTGATTTTTGTTTACCTTTGTTTTAGTCGCCTTTTACGACAAGCGAGAGGTATCGCTGCAGAGATAATCTTAACCCGTCCCTGCACGGAAAATTTACTCCAAGTACTTCAAAAAATATAAAATTCGTTTTACCCAAACACAAGTCCAGGACGTACCTAACGAAACCGAGCAAGAGGAATTAATATTAAAAACACACAAACGAGCTCATCGCAGCGCAAATGAGAATAAGACCCAGATCCTGGAGAAATTCTATTTCCCTCAAATGAACGCAAAAATAAGCAAAATCGTCAGACAATGCCAGGTTTGCAGGACAAATAAATATAACAGACACCCGAGCAAATTAGAATTACAGGAGACTCCCATACCACGGTATCCAGGACAAATTTTACACCTAGATATATTTATGACGGAAGGAAAACTAGTACTTACAGCAATAGTCAAATTTTCGAAGTATGCCCAAGCAAAAATTTAAAAATCAAGAGCAATAGAAGATATCCGGGAACCTCTAAGAGAAATATTATTCTCTTATGGCGTGCCGGAAACCATTGTAATAGATAATGAAGAGTCCCTAAATTCGGAATCAATTAAATGTATGATATGTGATCAATTAGGTATCCACATCTTCAAAACTCCACCCTACACCAGTAGCGTAAATGGGCAGGTAGAAAGGTTCCACTCGACCCTCGCAGAAATAATGAGGTGTCTTAAACCAGACCAAACCCGTAGGAACTTTACGAAACTGCTACAACGCTGTGTACACGAATACAATTCATCAATCCACTCTTCCATAGGCAAAAGACCCATCGACGTATTTTTTGGACGTAACTTAGGAAATGACCCAGAGCAGTATGACAAACTTCGACTAGAGAATATTGAAAAATTAAAACAAAAACAGACTGATGACCTAAAATACCACAATAAGAATCGACAGCCGATTAAGACAATAAATAAACGAAAAGACGAAATAGATAAACGTTTAGGCTCGAAACTAACACCTAGATATAAAAAGGAAATAGTTAAAGAAGATAGGAACACCACCATACTAACCGAATCAGGCAGAATAATTCATAAAAGCAAAATTAAAAATTAAAAAAATTTCCATAGATTATTATTCGCAATCGTGCAGGCCGAAGTCCAGATATTGGACTATTCCAACTCCCAGGCAATAGTCATCAAAACCGGTATATCCAAGCTACAGACAGGAACAATTAAATTAATACACGACATCGACCTAACAACATATCGAACATTTATAGATGACACTAACAAGACCTTAATACAGAACGTAAGTGACAAACACCCGCTTTACCCTTTCTTTCCTTCGAGATCCTACAAATACAAAACCTATTAAACAAACTAAAACTCGAAAGGTCCCCACGATCCCTTAACTTTATAGGAAGCGCATGGAAATGGATAGCAGGAAATCCTGACCATGACGACTTCAAAATTCTAAAAAATAAAATAAACAATGTCATAGAAAACGAAAATAAGCAAGTAATAATTAACAAACTATCAATAGAAAAGATAAATCACCTCAATAATATTACGAATGATATCTTAAAAAGTTTAAGTAAAAATGAAAATGAAATTATACAAAACATTAAATACAAAATTAAATTAGTTAAGGAAGAGATAACCAATATAGAATATGCAGTACATTGGGCTAAAAATAATATCATAAATTCGTATATTCTTTCAACCAATGAAATAAATAATATAAAAAAAAATGTAAGAAATGAAAACATGCCATTTAACAATATAGACGAAGCGCTTGAATACGCTGAAGTAAGAATAGCAACAAATACAAACTCCCTACTATACATTGTAAGCATTCCGACTACAACTAAAGAAATTTGCGAACATTTGCTCATTAAACCTGTTAAAAAAGGAAAATTTTGTTTAAAAATTGATTATGAAAATATTTTAAATGTAACAAAACAATATTTGGAATAAAAGTAAGGTATATGACGATATCTCAATATGTAAGAGTAGTAATATTTTAAAATTACACGAAGCATCGTGTATCCCAAACATTATCAATTCCTCTTCTACCCATTGCACCATTATCAACAATCAACATACATATACCCATCATAGAAGAAATCGCCCCGGGAATCCTCATTTTAAACCAGTACAACGGCACACTAAACACGACAAATCGAAGTATGGACTTAAGCGGAACTTTCCTCGTCCGGATAGAGAATTCAACAGTGTATTTGGGCAATACAACCTACGAAGCAACTGAGCTATTAACACATGAACCTCTACCAGCAGCAGCTCATCCCCTCATCAACACAACCCTCTTTGAAGAACACCTATCCCTCGAAATGCTAAGGGAACTCCACATTAATAACACCAAAACAATAGAGGAACTAGGAACAAGAAACCAAATCAATTCATCTATTACCTTCGGACTATCAGCAGCCTTCGTGATATTGATCACCATCATAATCGCAAAATCAATCAGCTGTAAAAAGACTGCTGAAAAACCACCTACCAAAGCGACCGAAGAAATAGAGTTAACGACACCCAGTTCAACCACCTCTATTCAGGCAAGAAATACTGACCTAATCCAACAGCCAACCAGGGTAAGCAAAATACCATTCTTCTAAAAAGTCGAACGAGGACGTTCGAATCTAAGGAGGGAAGAGTTAAACACGACACTGCGAATTCCTCGACAACAAGTGTCCGACGCCCACACGAGTATCAAGTCATACAACACCTCTAACATGCACCACCTCAATCAACATCCAGAGACAGAACATCTTCACATCGCATGCCAGCATATCACACAGCACATGACACCTTCCCAGCACTGTCCATCCAAATGCACCTGATACTTCCCGCAGATAATAAAATGTGCATTCCAGCACGTACACGATGCCGCGAATTAGAATAAGTTAGGTGGTAAGGTAAATTAAGTTAGTTTTAGAATTCACTTGTAAATCAGAACTCAATAAAGACGGAGGTAACTCCGAGAAAAAATATTTTTTTGAAAACTCTGCGATAAAATAAATTAACTTGCATTTTTTCTAAATCTGACCTTGGGCAGCTTCTGAGAAAAGTTATATTTGATGAATCTTCATTCTCTACACATTTACCGCTAGTTCCACGACAGCAAAGCCACTGTTTTTTCTTCTTTGTAGCTTGTTGAACAGTTTTTAATCATTACTGATTTGCAGTGCTAGCGAAACGTCGAAATAAATATTTGCTCTTAACTGATTAACTCGTTTAAATATTCCATTTGATTTGTATTGAAATGAAGCGCAAAAGTTAGGTATGGCAATATGCACATCGAGACGGAGAAAATGCCTTCCGTGATCTGTGTAGTGAAAATAGGCAAAATAGTTTTTTTTTGTCCCGGTGGTACAACAGGATCATTAGGGCGTCATTTACAAAGAATTCATGGTATTGAACCTAAATTAAATGCCGAAAACTCAAAAAAAAACATCTCAAAGAAAATCCGTGTATCCGTTGAAGCTGTAGTTCTAGACTTTCTTGTTGTTTAAATGGGATATTTATTATAGTTAAAATGTGTATTACCACTTATATGCTCGTATTAAGAATTACGATACTTATAAGTATTAAATTCACTTAGTTAGAATGTTATAATCTTCAATTTTAGCATTCTCACTGATGAAGATACGCAAACAAATGAAACAAACGACGAAAACAGTATTTCATCTGAACCTACCACTTCCAAAAGACGAAGAATTCATAAGAGAAAAAGCCAAACATCTCCTAGTGAAACACCGTGTTTGGCAGATAGAACAGAAAAAAATCATCAGGCACTAGCTAAAACCTTAGCCTTAGCCTTAAACCAAATGCCCATTTCGTTCTGTTCTGTAAAGGTTTCCTTCAGTTTATGAATGTTGTCGAGCCAAACTATAAACCTTTGAAAGAAGAGGCAATCAAAAAACGAATTAAATCTTTGAAACAAAACGTGGAAAATGTAATTAGGGCAAAGATAGACAGCACTTGTAGAGTATCGTGCATGTCTGATTGTTGGACATCAGAGCACAACAGTCTTATATGACCATGACTGCACATTTCATTGATGATGATTGGGTGTCACAGACTTTCACCCTTGAGACTAGTGAAATAGACACACGGCACAATGCAGACAATCTTTCCAATAAGATAAAAGATATTCTACAAGATTGGAGGCTCAATGAAAAAGTCATAGCAACAGTAACGGTCAATGTCGAGTCCATGATACCCAAAATAAATTTGACATGTGCCGCTCATAGCCTCCAACTTGCAGTAAAGGCATCGATCGACTCTGATGACGTTAAAAGATTGATTGAAAAAGTCAGTAAGGTAGTGGGTCACTTTAAACACTCGAGCGTCGCTAAGTATGCGTTGGAGGCAAAACAGCAGCAAATCGGCCTATCAGTGCAATCTCTTTTGCAAGCTTGCAATACTCGGTGGGATTCCATATTTGTAATGCTTCAGCGTCTGATTCAAAACCGAAGTACAGTAATATATGTATTGACAGATCGATCAGTCACATCCCCATCAATCGCTGCAAAGTTGGAAATTCTTGAACAAGAGTGGACTTCTATGGAAGAACTTGAGCAAATTCTTCGACCGATTCAAGCTCTTACAAAAATTCTTAGCAGTGATAAATCATCCACGTCAATGGTCCGGCCTCTCATGCAAAAAATACTGGAACAACATACGATTCCTTTAGAAAATGATTCTACTATAATAAAATCGTTTAAAATCAGTTTTTCCAGCAATTTGAAAAACGGTTTGATCTGCAGTGTAATGGCACACCTGACGTTTCTGTAAGGCAAGTAGCATCTTGTATCCGCGATACAAAGACCTTGAGCATGAAGAATTTGATGTAAGAGCTCCCATAAGAGACAAACTAAAGATGCTACTAATGGAAAGTTCTTCTTCGGACCATACTATTGAAGCAGGAACAACGGATACTGAAGATAAACAAAATTTTAAAACAGACTTGGAATTTTTGTATAACATGCCGAGTATTAAACTAAAATGTATTCAATACCAGCTCGAAACTTATTTCCGGGAACCTCAAATAATGTTTGATATAGATCCGTATGAATGGTGGAAAAATAGACAAAATAAATTTCTAAGCGTCGCATAGAAGGCAACCCTGCCAAGTGATTAAGTCGTGTGACAGATCGTGTGTTATTTCAACTCGATTTCAACCAAAACAAACCCATACCAAAATAAGTAGCAGTCAACATTCCCATCATTTCATGTTGGCGCACTGCTGGATACTAAAATCTTAATTCAGCAACAGCTGACCTTTAAGTAATAGGTAAATTCCAATTCAAGAATTTGACCTTTGGCTTTGGTGACAGCTTTTCTGGGGCAAAGCTCCTTGTGAACGGTGTGGATCCTAAGCACCCAAATATCAGTACTTTTCAGTGCTACAAATTTAAAATTCAAAGCTTAAAGCTCAAAAGGTTCAGACCTAGGCTAAGCTGAGGTAAACTTTATAGCTTACAAATTAAACCTAAATTATCCATTGCATAGTTCTGGGCTAGACTAGCAAATAAGATGAGTGGCTTAAGATCGCCCCCATCTCAATACCTTCCCGGAAATCCATGCTCACAACAACCGTACTACAACGACGGCATCTACTACCACTACATCCAGCAGCGTAATAACAATTGTTGAACAAGGGTTAACCCTTTCTTCAACAAATACTACAACAACCATGACAACGCATATAGGACAAATTATATCCAAGTCCCTTGCATCAACCTCAAATATTCAACCAGTAAAATTAACTGTTAGTAAATCTTCCGATTTAATCTGCACTACTCTTACCATAAGCACAAGTAAACAAACAAAGCAAAAAAGAGATCGATCACCACCACCTAGGAACACATACAACAACAGCGTACCAAAAAAACATAAATCAAAAGACCAAGACTCACAACTACTGGTTAAGTAAACCTAATGTGACAAACTCCACGAATCGCTTCGAAATACTTGCCACGGACGATAATAGTGAAAACAACAACAGCACAAACAATAAACCCAAACTCAAATTAACAAAAGAAGTAACAAACCTCCACCAATATATGTTCAAGGCGTTGAATGCATTAAGACACTTAACAATGCACTTAACGAAATTGTAAAACAAAACTTTGAACTAAAAGTACTCAGAAACAACGAGATTCGAATTCAATCCAGCGATTCCTCACACTACAGGACTATAATAAAAATGCTACAAAAAAATTACACAAATTACTATACTTTCAAACCTAAGGAAGAACGAGGTTTCAAGGTAGTACTACGTGGTATGCACCCCTCAACCGATACAGAAGACATTAAAAACGAATTAGAAGTAAAAGGACACAAAGTTATAAATATTCATAATATAACACAAAGAATCACTAAATAAACCCTTACCACTCTTCGATATTGAAGTAATGAATGACACTAATAACAAAGACATATACGATTTAACCCACCTTCTCCAATGCAAAATATCATTTGAGCCACCGCATCACAAAACGATAATTTCGCAGTACACCAACTGCCAAAGATATGGACACACAAGGAACTATCGTATAAAAGACCCAGTTTGCGACAAATGTGCCGGATCGCATAAGACCATTGACTGCCAAATGCCTCAACGAGAAGGCACAGTAAAATGCGCTCTATGCGCAGGCAACCATACTGCAAACTACAAGGGGTGTGAAATATATAAAGCCCTACAAATAGAACGATTCCCAGCTCTACGGAAAAGACCCAACCCTGAAATTACTGCTGACGAATATAAACCCAAAACCTCGAGCAACATCCAACCAGGCAGAACTTATGCACAGGCTGTAAATGAGATGCAACAAAAGGAACAGAAGGACCACTAGTAAAAATGATAACAAGCAAAAACGCAAAAACAAATCCAGAACTAGAAACTACACACTCAAATACGAATAATAATAACATGAATGACATAGCCGAACTCAAAGAAATGATGAAAAATCTTCTACATCAAATGACAAGCATGATGAATATCATAACCCTTCTGGTTACCAAATTTAATGGACAATAATCTAAAAATTGTTATCTGGAACGCTAACGGACTAAGTCGCCATACCCTTGAACTAAAACAATTTCTATATGACAATGATATTGAAATTCTTTTAGTATCAAAACCTCATTTCACAGACAGAAGTTTCCTACGAACCCCACGCTACAATATACACAACACAAATCATCCTGACGGAACAGCACATGGAGGTACGGCAATTCTGATAAAGAATAAAATTAAATACATTGAACTTGACAAATATTGCTGTGAACATATTAAATCAACCACAGTTCAACTACAAGGCAAACATGGAGCACTTTCAATAACAAGTATATACTGTCCCCCAAAACACAACATTACTAGTGCACAATATGATCATTTTCTTAAATCACTGGGTACCAGGTTTATAGCTGGTGGAGACCTGAATGCAAAACATACTGACTGGGGATCGAGGCTATCAACCAAAAAAGGACGAAACCTATTAAATGCAATCCGACTAAACAACTGCAAGCACCTTAGCAGAGGCGAACCAACCTATTGGCCAACTGACGTCAACAAAATTCCGGACTTAATTGACTTTTGTATATTCAAAAACATTTCCCGGAAAAACCTTAAAATTAAACCTCGCTACGAACTATCATCAGACCATTCACCATTCCAACTGGACTACCTAAATAGTGTCAATAACCTTCAAACTTATCACCACATATACAACAATAAAACGGACTGGGACACATTCCGGGACTATATAGAATCAAACTTAACAGTAGATATCCCACTAAAAATCAACACTGACATAGAACGGGCTGTAGTGCACCTGAATGACATAGTTATTGCGGCAGCTATAACTGCAACACCACTCAATAAACGCAAACATTATGACTATCACACACCCCCAAATTTACTAAAACTCATAAAGGACTAAAGAAGACTCCGGAAAATATGGCAAACTACCCGCTCTCCTGTTGACAAAAGCAGACTTAACAGGCCGCTAAAGAACTCATAGAAAAATTACTTACCATTCAAAATGATGGTATAAGCGACTACTTAAAAAAACTAACACCTACTTCTAAAAGTAACTACTCTTTATGGAGAGCCACAAAAAAGATTAAAAGTAGAACTCTACACCAACCTCCCATAAAAAAGGTCGATGACACATGGGCTAGAACAAACTGGGACAAAGCCGAAACACTAGCTAAACACTCTGAGGAAGTGTTCACAAATGACGGAAATACAGACTCCTTACCATCATTCGACAACGGAATAATCCCCAACACAAACATAAAAAAAATAACTACAAAAGAAATAGAGCATACTATTAAAAGTAGAATTAAGCATAAGAAAGCTCCAGGATATGACCTCATGACCGGTAAGATTCTTGACGAATTGCCTTAAAAAGGCAGTTTTATTTACAAGAAATATACATATATAATTCTATAATAGGACTAAAATATTTCCTTAAAACCTGGAAAGTGGCTCAGATTATAGCTATACCTAAACCTGGCAAAGACGCAACAAAGGCAACATCATACAGACCTATTAGCCTTCTTCCTATTTTATCAAAAATATTCGAAAAGCTCTTACTCGACCGAATTGAACCACTACTAATCCAAAATTAATCAATACCTGACCACCAATTTGGTTTTCGACGACATCACTCCACCGTACAACAAATTCATAGAGTTGTCAACAAAATTTCAACTGACCTGGAAGAAAAACGATACTCTGTGGGCGTATTTCTAGACGTGGCTAAAGCCTTCGACCAAGTATGGCATAAAGGCCTTCTACACAAACTGCGCCACATTCTACCTCTTGACTTTTACCTCTTATTAAAAAGCTACCTCACGGATCGTACTTTCTATGTAAAGTATAAAGACGAATCTTCACCAGACGAAAGCAGGAGTTCCCCAGTGAAGTGTCCTAGGTCCAACTCTATACCTATTTTATACTGCTGATATCCCAGTTCCAAGAGAGGAAAAATCATCCCATCCAAGCAGGTTTGAAGCCACTAGGCAGCAGAACACACTGGACCAAATAATTAAATGGTTTGATGATTGGCGAATTAAAATTAATGAAGACAAAACTATACAAGTCACGTTCACTAACAGACCAAATGATCAATCCCTACCACTAAAAATAAATGACAAAATTATCCCTGTGGACAACGTAGCCAAATACCTAGGAATGCATCTAGACTCAACACTGACATGGAAAAACCACATATTAAAAAAGAAACAACAGGTATTGATAAAATTCAGACAACTTTACTGGCTTCTTAATAAAGACTCTAAGCTCACAATAACCAACATATTGCTGCTATACAAATCAATAATTAAACCCGTTTGGACATATGGCATTCAGCTTTGGGGAACATCAAAAAAATCGAACATAGACATAATTCAAAGACAGCAATCAAAAATATTACGCACAATAGCCAACGCAAAATGGTACATAACCAACACTGACATCCACCGCGACTTGGGAATTCAAACTATCAACCAGGAAATAACGAAGACAAGCAGACAACACCACATAAAATTATTACTACACAAAAATGACGAAGTGAACCCCATCCCCTTTCAAGAAATCTCAAGTAGAAGACGACTTCATAGAACAAGACCAACCGATTTGATTCTCTAACAAAACAAGATAACAATTGATAAAGAAATTTAATGTACTTAATGTAAAAATAATGTAATAATGTAATAACGATTTGAATTGTATCTACTGTCAGTCCAAGTGAAAAGTAACTTATAATTATGTTAAATGTAGTAAAAATTCTTCTAACTGTTTAAATGAATGGGCTAAATAACACTGGTTACAAAGCCTAAATATTCCAGAAATCAATTAATTATAAAATGTACTAAGTGTCCCAGGACAGATGTATGCACATTTGGAAATAAAAAAAAAAAAAAAAAAGCGTCGCAATTTTAGCGAAATGGTATTTATCTATACCAGCTACTGTGTAACACGTGAACACGATTACACGTGTAATCGTGGGCTCCAGTGCTACGAGGAAACACGGGAAAGCAGGGGGATTTCGTCACCCTATCGAAAAAAGCGATGTACCTCTGCACACTTATCACGTGTACCATTTGGGTCCGCTTCCCTCAACTAACAAATCTTATAATTATCTATTTGTAGTAGTTGATGCTTTTACCAAATTCGTCTGGATATACCCAATAAAGACTACAAAGAGCGGGGGGGGGGGGTAGTTAAGAAGTTGCAACAGCAAAGCGACGTTTTCGGAAGTCCAGCACGCATTATATCGGACCGAGGGGCGGCGTTCACCGCTAACATATTTAAGGATATTTAAGGAATACTGTGAGTAAAAAATGAATCGCGTCATAATAGAGGTAGGTACTTATCAAGTTGTAAGTGGGGGATTCTCCAAAGTAGTTCAAACGCGTTATCAATGTTCAACGGGTGATTAATTGTACGATATCCCGGAGAACAAAACGAAGCTCATTTCAACTAATGTTTGGAACTGTTATTAAATGCGAATATGACAGGCAGCTACGAGAACTATTAGAGGAGGCAATACTGGACGACTTCGAGAATAGCCGCGATATAATGAGGAAAACAGCCAAGCAAGAGATACAGGAGGAGAATAAAAGGACGTTCAATCGCAAGAGGAAAGTACCCAGATGTTGCCAAGTACATGATCTTGTGGCCATCAAAACGACACAATTCGGTGCCGACCTTAAGTTACACATCAAGTTTATGGAGGTTTACGAAGTTATGTACTAAAATCAGGAGAAACGATTGATGCGACGTCCGAAAAGTGGGAGAACATGAGGGACCCAACTTAACATCCACCTCCCCTAATCACACGAAGCCGTGATGACGATGAAGGAGATTGCGACGAATCCTATGATACCCGATCATACTGAGGACAGTCGAATAAAGTTAAGCATGGCCGGGTGTAGGAATGTTGATTCACCAATTGGAAAAAAAAAAAAAAACCCAAATGTAAACGTTTAACTTCGGATCAACGACCATCAGTTGCACTCGATAATGTTTCGACCTTTTAAATGATATTAATCCAATAATGTTTCGATCTCAGATTTCAGTACTATGAATAGTCACCCGCTCGTGTGTTGACCCAGATGATGGGGTTTTCTTAATATCGTGGAGTCACAGAGGACAGTGTTTGCATTCACCACGAATGGAGTTTGTGTTGACCTACATTGGGAAACATAAAAGTCGGGACGATGTAGGCAGTGTTGTCTTTGTGATACCATGACTCCGCTGAAGTTAATAATTGTTGTGATCGAATTATGCGTTGGATGGATGGTGTTGGCTTTCGCTTTGAAACTGTGAATGTGGCACAAAATATTTAACTCTCTTTTACCTTGGAACTGGTTAAACTGATGGATTGACTGGGTTGACGTTCGAGCGAATAATGAGTATAAAAGTGCAGTCTAGTTTTGGTCTCGGGGTTAGTGCCTCAGAGCGGTTTAGGTGGTTCGGCAATCCGGGAGACAATTCAAGAATTTTTAAATTTGTACTGTTTTGTCAATTTGTATCGATTGCCAATTTGTATTGTTTTGTTAATTTATACTACTTTGTCAATTTGTATTGTCTTGCCAATTTTTATTTAATATTTAAAAATAAAGTAACAAACGATTTCCTACAGTAGTATAATCCCTGAAACGTAATGGCATTATGAAACTAACTTGGTGGTTTGTGCATCTCAAAAAATTAAAACCAACCAACTGGCCTTTCGACTATGATGGACCGGGCCGAAATCAATTACGAGTGAGCCCCTCAGATTAAGTTTTTTTTCTTCCTTTGAAAATTACCAAACATTTTAGAATTTTTTAGTAAGAAACTTAACTTTGCGATTTTTAATAATTTACAGATATGAGTTTTCAGAATAGCAACAAACCAATCAGCAAATTTCTTCAGACAATGGGTGTTCAACAAATGAGTGTGAGGCCATTTACGGAACTTAAGCCCATGTTAGAATATTGTGGTTAATTCCGCTTGGGTGGGCGGTTTCCACTTTCCGCTACACTCAAGTATACCCCATAACACTTTCTCCTTCCTCAGCTTCTTGAAAGCTGGTTATTTGGGGAAATTTACTAAACATTATTTGGGAAGAGTCAGTGGGATTCAGTTGTTGAATTTTGAAGGTCGTCAGACTTTACCATCTGACAAATCAAGACCTGTCTTAATTTTCGTCTATAGTAACTTTAACACCACACAACAAATATCAATCGGTTTTCAAAATTCCATATAGATTAAATATCGTGTCATCGACAACTTTTTTGCCGAAAAAGGCATATCGGGTAGGTTAGCATTCTGTAGGCCAAAATAGCGAAAACAAATGATTAGTCTGAGGACAAACGATTTGACACTAATTCATGACGAAACCTTGCAAGAAAATTGGCCTTGGTTCAACAAAAATTTTAGATGGTACATATGTATGTTAGAAGGATCAAAGATGGAATTTTGAATAGACGCTGTCAGTGTCGGCAACAACTTCCAAAGTATCTAAAACAATCGAATAGTACCCTCGGTTCTTCCAAGCCAAGTTATGTGCCATCAATATAATCACCAACATAAATCTCGCGCCTGGCGTCAGAAGTATAATCCTAAATAGCATAAACTTAAAATCGACTAATGGCTTCAAAGAAGCTTTATAGGACCTATCAAAAGAAGGCAAAGTTAAACTTTGGTTTGTTCCTGGAAACCGACGTTTTTGGCAACAAAACTACCTAGCTTTTAGCCGGAAAGAGCTTTCTGTTGCATTCCCACCAAATCCAAATCCATTATTAAATATGTAGTTGAAAAATCACAACTTCTCGCCTACTTGAACCGATTATGGAACTCGTTAGGAAGGATATGTATGATTTATAAGCTATGGTTGGGAGACTGTGGTCTGAGATCCTTCTTCACTCTATGTCGGGGAAGAAGTTAATTTTATTAAAGTCATTCCACATTTTCTGGCTTGTTGCATTTAAATAATTGTATCCCCTTGGGAAATTTAATCTAAGGGGTATCTTTTATTGGTTGACCTACTTGCCACAATATTTTTAGAAAATTAAAATTAAAAAAAATTTACATAATTAAAATTGTTCTATTTTGATAGAGATAATTACAGGAGGAAGGAGGCCATGACATTTTCAAAAAACATTTTCTTATCCTTAAACATTTAAAGAATATAGTCTCAAAATTGTTCTGTTCCGAAATTTTTTTATGTGTATACCATACGCTGTACGATATTTTAAGAAGATCGTCAGTTAGTTGTTGTACGTTCGATTGTGCGGTTATTGGCAGTGATTTTATAGTTCTAGATAAGTAAAGATATTTTCTGTTCAAAAATGCCGAGATTATGTAAAGTCTCGAAAGATGACCGAAGAAGTGCAAGAACTTATTTGTGCAGAACGAAAAATTCGGAGGACAGTTGTCACATCGACAGGGCCGGGGTACAAGCTCCGCAAGACAGCAAAGAACCAAAATAAAGCAAAGATTTGGTAAAAAAGAGGCTAAAGACATTAAAGCTGTGGTAGGAGCTGGAACCAATGATTCATTGTAAGTTGAATTTTTTTTTTCTTTAGCTTTTAAAATTGTAAACACGTTTTTCTCGAAACCACTTCTTTAAAGCCCGTGCTCACATAAAACTCCCACCTGAGTTTTATTTTTTTACATTAAGTGTTTTTTTACTTACATAATAACGAAATTTTGTGTGAAAAATATCAGTTTTCACTTTAAATGACCGCCAAAAATTTAAAAATGAAAAAAATAACAATCAGAGAACGTAGGGGGAGGATTTAATCACACTTTGGCTACATTTTTGTGGTTTCTTATTTCATATGATTTCCAGCTGATATACAGTGCACACCGCAAACCGCCTATTTCAAAAGATGTTCTTGGTAAAGCTCGGTCACCGGCTTGTTTTTCGATATTATTTCATAAAAAAATTACTAAGTATTGTTAAAATCATACTTACTAATGTACAAAAGGAAAAAAATAGGAAAGAAGTGTCTTTTTTGCACGCTGAAGCCCTTAATGTACTTGGATAAAATAAAATCGACAAAATTCACAAATAGTTGAATAAATACATCTCTATATGAGCTAACTCATGTTTTATTTTCACAGCATAGCCTACTTGTAAGTAAATCTTTAAAATACAACAAATCAATACAAAAAACGTGAAATAAATATGTCTAAAAAATTAAATATGTCTAACATATGTTAATTTTTTCAACAGGGCAAGAACCCAACATTTTTGAGCAACCACACAAAATCTTATCGGCACGTTAATGATTATTTATGAAAAATGTCGGAAATATAATTTTGTATATACTCTACATATGCTTTTTAGTTATAATGTGTACTCGAAGTCAAATTACTAATATGATTGGTTGGGATATGGAAGAATTATTGTACTTACGCCCATGCATACTTTGAAGCATTCCGCTTTCCAGTAAAAAGAGGTGAAAGTTCTGCTCTGAGCCGGATGAGTGCTTTTACTTTCTCTGCATCCCCTTGAAAAATAAAAAGCATATGGAAATATTAAAAAAGGAGAAATTTAATATAAATACAACATATGTAGATATATGGCATTTTCTTAAACTTATTATTGATATTTTTAAGAGATGTGTTAGTCATTACGACACATCACGCCATTTGAAATTAACTGTCGCATGACTTTACTTTCAATAGCTTGCGCCAAAAATAATAACCTCACATAAATATGAACGACATTCTGTTTTATAAAAGACATCCAAAGGCTGTGGTCAACTCTATGCACACTGGCCGAAGGTAAGCTTTTTAAATTTAAAATAGTAAACAACTAATAATGCAGCTAATTGATTTAATTGACATGTTAGACAATAACCAGATAATTCTTGCCCTAAAAATTAATGGCAGAATAGAAAATTATTTGAAAAAAAATAATATTTGCTGTTCCATTTAAATAAATAAATAGGAATTACTGAACATTGTAAATAAAATGTTTCATACACTAGAGCATTCCAAAACTTTCCGTTTGACCAAGCTTAAACGATCAGAATGAATGCAACACTACTGGAAGCCCTTCCATTAGATTACAAGACATCGATTATCTACCGAGACGGACAAAATTATTCACACAACGACATTTGCCATACTAAAATCACTAATAACCCAAAACTAAATCATATATTAATTTTTTATTGACTTTTATTTATTTATTATTATCTTGTCTATTTATTACTATTCTTTTTTTTTTTTATTTTTTTGTAAGTCAAGGAAAAAATGAGAAATAAATGAACAACGCTTCTCTATAGCATGGACAAAATTATTCACACAGTTTCATCTTTTAACGGTTTTATTAAGTTTTTTTTGTATGGAAACAGCAAATGTCCTGGATTTTGTGTTGATTGGAAAAATACCGTTATAAATTCAATGCTTTGTTGGTTTGTACATATAAGTAGAACATAGACATGCGTCATTTAGCACTCGCAATGGGCCGAAAACAGAAGGAAACAACTGAACCTGAACGAAAGGTAATTTTGGAGCTGCGTAAACAAAACAAATCTTATGCAGAAATTGGCAAGATTGTTAAAAGAATCCAATACACTATCTGCAGCATTATAAAACGTTTTGCGGAATCATCGAACCTTACAAGCCGACCTCATACTGGACGTCTACGGAAACTGACTGCAAGAGAAGAGAACTTTTTGGTAAGAAAAGCAAAGAAAAATCCAAAAATTACGCCATCTCAGATAGCAGCGGAAATAGAAGAAGAAATAGGAAAAGAAATTAATCCGAAAACCGTGCGTAGGACGTTGCATCGTGCTGGTTAAAAGTCCAGAGTTGCCAGGAAAAAACCTCTTATAGTAAGTAAAGCAAATAAAAAAAAGAGGTTAGAATTTGCAAAATCTTATAAGGACGAGCCTACAGATTTCTGGAATAGTGTGGTTTTCTCGGATGAAAGTAAGTTCAACATATTCCAGTCAGACGGGAGAATAAGAGTATGGAGAAAACCAAATACCGAGCTTGAAAAAAATAACGTCGTCAGCACGGTCAAACATGGTGGTGGGTGGGTTATGGTGTGGATCTATATGGCGGCAAGTGGTGTGGGTAACTTGGTATTTATTGATGGAACTATGAATAAGTATGGCAACCTCAATATTTTAAAAGAGAACCTTCACCAAAGTGTGCAGAAACTAAGTCTTGGAAAAAATTTCTACTTTCAACAGGATAATGATCCCAAGCACACTGCTCACATAGTGCGTATGTGGATCATTCACCACGTCCCCCATATTCTTCCAATTAATATTTTTACAGAGTCCAACATCAACCACTTGAAGCAACAAATATTTGAGGATCATAAGAGTATTTTCCAACCAAATCCAAAGGGATTCTTAGATTACGAGAGGGAGCATCTCCCATATTCATTAAACCCCAACAGGCTAGGTATGCTATTCGTCCTCAAATAGAAGATAAAATTATTCGATTAGAGAAAAATGGTATTCTCGAAAAGGTTGAACATTGAGATTGAGGAACTTTTTTTTAGCCTTAAATTCACTTTTCTTATAACAATTTCAATTTCACAATTTGTTATAACAATCTTACGCTAGACAAAAATGCTTAAAACTACCTTATTTATCTTAACAAATCTAAATAACTTATTGGCCCTGGGCAGACAGTCTAAAATAAACAGAACAACTTAAATCTATGTCTTTGGACTACTATATTAACTTACGATTAACAGTTTAATAATTAAATTAACTTAAGCTAAGAAAAAAATATTTGACTTTAAAAACTTAGCCATATATATTTATAACTTAACTAAAATATACATACATATACATATAACAAATAAATACTTAATATATATTCTATATATATTTTTTTTTTCTTTGTCTGTTTTTTACTTTCTTTTTTTTTTGTATTAAGCCCTATTCTACCCTAACCTACTCTAACCTACCTTAACCTACCCTAGCCAATGTAAGCCTGTCATTGCTGTGCAGGACCTGAGACGCTCGGGCTCGCGAAGATTAGCAGTACCTCCAATCTATCCTGGATCACTCCCACATCTATCTAGATGTGGCGTTCTCGCGAGACAAAGCCGTTAAGGTGCACTCTCTCGTGATATAAATTGGGGTAGGTAAACCCGGAAGATCAGGCTATTGACCCAAGTCATTGTTTTTGCAACGTGACTTCGAATCAGTTTGATCAGAAAATTATCTATCCGTACAATCCTGGCTTATTGTATAGGACCTCGTTCGGGTAAAATTTCCTGTACTCAGACTCGTGTGTCTTATCTAGCCCGAGACAAGTCCTAAAACATTGTCTCTCAAATACCGGAATCCTTTTCTTTAAGCTGGCTCTCACATTGAATCAGACGGGATATCCAAAGGCAACCATGGGCATGATTAAGGCCATGTACCATACCTTCACTCTGGAATCAAGTTGGCTGCTATAAAATAGCCATCTTGTCAGAACGAAGGCTCCCCTGGCCCTTGCCAGAGCAGCCTACATGTTTCTCAAAATATAAATACTGATTAAGTACGATTCCAGGGTATCTTACTACACTTTGTCTCGCCAGTGGATGCCTGTCCGGTTTAAAAATTAAGAATCTACGCCAATTTTTTCTAGTGTTCCGAGAGGCCCTAGATAAAAACTTTCTGAACAATATAGATTCCTGAAAATCAACTTCCAATCATCACAATACTGCTGAATTTTCTTTCGGAGTTACGCTGCAAAAGAGTAACAATGACGTCGATCGTTGGACCTGATATGTATGCGGTTAATTCGTTTGCGTACGCTATAGAATGGTGAAGAGAAACTGGCTTAGGTACATACTGAAAAGGATCGGCGAATTTACCGTGCCCTGTTGCACTCCACTTTTGATTTCAAATGTTTGGGTATAAGTCATGTTGGCAATTTCACAACGAACTTTCTACCTGTTAACATATCAAAAATTATATATAGCAGTGGTTTACTGCTGCCCAGCCGACTGAGCATGTCGGTGCGGAGTCGAAAGCTTTTTCCAAGTTAATCAGACAGACACCCGTGCATTAGTTGTTGCATTTAGCCATGAATAGTGTCATGCCCGCTCTGAAATCGAATTGGTTATCCGGAATGATTTTATTGTCCTCAACCCATTTAGACAGGGCTCTATGGAACGCCTTTTCGAAGAACTTGCTGATGCTCAGAAGGAGACATTGACGGGAGAACTGCCGGGTTAGAGGTGTTCTTACCCCTCTTGGGGATTGGTGGCACCATCGCTCTCTTTTAGTGCACTAGTGGTAATATGCATTTTTCAGTGCATTGTTGAACTGGTGTACATCTCTACTATTAGCCCTTTCACCAGCGATGGCATTGTTTGATATGAAATCTTCATTTAACAAGATTCGCGGATCGCCAATGATCGAAATCATTTTTAAGGTAGAAGTGATGAAGCAGGGCTCTGTTCTTCAGATCGTGGTTCGGGCGAATGCTATAATTCACCTTGTACACTTCCTGGAAGACAGCTCCCACTATCGCCACTTTCTCCTGAGGATCCTCAATTACTAAATAGTCGTTATGATGAAGCTCTCTGGATCGATGCTAATTGTTCGTAGCAAGCGTTCATTGTCTGATGTTCTCGGAAGCTTTCTTCTTCTTTTCCTTTTTTTTTTTCCGGCGTCGTTATGGTCAGAAGTGTAGGACCATAACCTTCCCACTTAACTGCATTCCTACTGGTCCGCTTGTGGGGTCCGCCGGTTTGACTTCAGAAAGTAGCGGCAGGCTTCCCGGTTTGGGATTACTTCATCGCTGAGGCCAATCAAATGCTGGTGTTTTTGCATTTGTTTGCACCAATTGTTTTTCGGCCTGCCTTTTTTGCGTGTTGAAATTGGAACGTTGATTGATATTGCCTTTTGGACGGGGTTCAAAGGATCTCTCCTTTGAACATGGCAATACCAACTGAGTCGGTCGCGCTGTATCTTTCTTGTGATGGTTTCTTTTACGTGGAGGCTTCCTCGGATCTTTGAACTTCTAATTCTGTCACGCTTTGTTACTCCCGCTGTCATGCGAAGCATCTGAACCGTATGTGAGCGCCGGACGTACAACTGAAGTGTAGAGCCTTCCTTTCAGCTTAGGGGGCATTTTTCGATCACAGAAGATGGCGGAGTTATCCCGCCACTTCATCCACCCTACGCTTACGCGATGGTTGATGTCGTCATCACAAGGTGCTTCTTTATTAATCATAGATCCCAGATATTTAAACTTTTCACACTTGGGAAGCACTCTTCCATTCAAGTAAATGTCTGGAATAGGCTGATGAGGGTCAGAGAACGGGCAGCACAGATACTCTGTCTTCTTTGAACTAATACGATACCCGTGTCCCTCAAAAATGTCCACCCACACATCAAGTGCTCGTTGTAGGGACGCCTGATCATCACTTATAATGGCTCCATCGTCAGCAAAGAATAGCTGGTACACATTGGGGTCCGTCACTTTTCCTTCAAGCAAGCAATCAAGGACTGCTATAAAGAGCAATGGGCTGAGGACGCTCCCTTGGTGTACACCGACTTTGATTGCGAACTCTTCGGTGACTCCTGCGGTGCATCTCACTCTTGTCGTTGCTCTATTGTACATGTCCATGATCACTCGCACGTAGGTTTCTGGAACTCCTTTTTGTCTTAGCGCTACCCATAAAAGATCTCTTGGTTGCCGGTCAAAGGCCTTCTCGAAATCAACCAACACCATATGCAAGTCCTTTGACGAATCACGATGCTTTTCCATCATGACCTTATACTTTGGATTGCATCTGTTGTTGATTTACCCGAGACAAACCCGCACTGGTCAGATAGTCGTATTATTTTCCGCAGTCGGCTATCTAATACCCGTTCAACGATCTTCATAGTGTGCGACATCAGCTTGACAGAACGGTAGTTATCACAATTTCGCGTATCACCCTTTCCTTTGTGCAAAGGAAGAAGATAGCTTTCCCTCCATTGATTAGGCATAGTGTCGCCTCTCATAAGTTTGGAGATGAGAACCATGAGCCATCTAGACCCGATGTCTCCCATCTTTGTCCAGAACTCAGAGGGTATACCGTCCGGCCCAACAGCTTTTCTTTTCTTGGAGTTTTTAACCGCGTACCGAACTTCTTCGACTATGACGTCGGATATTTCGGCATGATTCGGGGCGGCTCTTGGAAAGTACACTCGGGGAAACTGTTCGTTCAGAAGTTCCTCGCAATACTGTCGCCATCTGTGGAGAATTCTTTCGTCTTCCACAAGGAGTTGGCCTTCAGTATTGTTAATAAACTTTGGGAAACGAATCTCCTGAGCATTTCTTCTTCTCTGGGCGGCTATCTTAAAGATATTTGCTCCTTTGTTCAAATTGCTTTGTCGAAGCTCCTGGGTAGCCTGGTTCCTGTCAGACGCGGAAGACGAAGCAGTGATTTGGCTTTCTCCAGGTCAGATTATTGTAGGGAATCCCACATGTCTTGTGCTCTGCACTCCTCATTACCGACTTCATCGATAATGGAAGAGAGGTAGTTTTTCATGTTGGTAATAAAAGCTTCGCCTTTTCCTTTATCCAGCTTATACCACTTGATTCTCTCAGACACCTTCGTTTGCTTGACTTCTTTCTCGCATCCATAAAAAAATCAGTCAGAAGGAGACGGTGTTGAGGGGCGATCGCGTCTCCCAGGATGACTTTCCAATCTTTAACTCGGGGCTTCATGAAACTGGATACCAAATAATAGTCTATTTGAGTTTCATTTCCGCCGCTGCTATAAGTGATCAGGTGCCGGCTTTGTTTGACGAACATGGTATATTAAGACCGTACGACTTGCACATGTTTAGGATATCTTCACCTGAAGAGTTCCTGGTGCCGTATCCCAGCCCCCCGTGGTAGTCTTCATAGTCTTCGCTTGTCTTCCCGACATGTCCGTTTAAATCTCCCCCAACAAACAAAAGCTCTTTGTGGAAATCTCGCCAGAATGCATCTTTTTCTTTTTGTTCGCATCCTACTTGAGGGGCATATGCGCTTACGATGTTCCACACCTCACCATGCATCATCAATTTGAGAGCCATCAAACGGTCACTGGACTTTGAAATGGTTAAGACGTTGCCAAGTAGCTCTGCCGCAAGGATGATGGCAATTCCGTTTTTTCCTTGTTCCAATCCATAGTAAAACATCTTGTAGGCTTTTGTTTTAACGTCCAAGAAACGTGCCCGATTACCGGTGTTTTGCCATTGCGTCTCTTGTACGCACAGGATGTCTACTCGCCTTCTAACCATAATTTCTTCAAGCTCATAGCTGCGACCACTCATGCTTCCAACGTTCCAACTCGCGAGTCTAAAGTGTGGCTTACGCCATTGCATTACTTTGATATCCCCCGGAAATCCTATAGCTCTGACCCGAGCACTGCTGCTCGTCCCAGGATCACGACCATTAGTAGTGCCTGGCGGAGTAGTGCTTTTTTTTTCGTTCTTTTCCATAATGCTACGGTTTGACCGTTTTCTTTCTTCCCCTCCTTTTTTTTGACACGGGCATGCTCCAGATTTTTTATTTTTTTTGTTTGATCTTACTCTTACAACACCGGTGATCTCCAGTTGTGTCAACCTACTGATTTGCATGTACACTTGTGGGGCAGTTTAATGGTGGTATATGTGTCCCTAGGCTCACCTTGGTGTTTTCTAAATTGCCTAGATGTGATTTTTGTTTACCTTTGTTTTAGTCGCCTTTTACGACAAGCGAGAGGTATCGCTGCAGGGATATTCTTAACCCGTTCCTGCACAGGTGTTCTCGGAAGCTTTAAATCCTAAATATCATTCTGATTGTTTCTCCGAAATGTTTTATTTATTTGCGGGAACATGCTCGCGTTGTTGGATTTTACAGCACGAATTCTGTTGTTCCAGTGCAAACTTACAGATAATATGTAATTTTCCTTGATCAGCTATTGGATATTTTAATCAATGTCTTCAGTGTCCTGACCTCCGAGTTTTGTCTGTCGGAGTTTAAGCCTTGTCAGGAGTCTATTTTTTTGTCTGTGCAGATTGTCGCGTTTCGGTATACGTTTGTGGTGTCGTGCTGTCGTTGGCGTGGTATAGTTATGTTCAACGTCTGCCTAATCATATCTTCCATTGCTTGAAGTACCTGTCAGTTTGACAGGTTTCTCTTGGACGATGGAAGGAAGGCGCTCGAAGTGAGCGCTCTCGTGAGGGAATCGGCAAAACGTGGCGAACGCGCTTAACTGTAATCGTAGGGGTGCGTTTGGACATGCCATTTCCACGAACCCGTCAGGTATTGTGATCGCGGCACATAGACCGCAATGGTCACTGTCGCATACAATGGTCCGTAGACATTTAATAAACCATTGGTTCGTGTCTGCCAGTCTCAGTCGAGAGACTATCAGCATGAGATCCAGATAGGGGCCGCTCCTAGGATACAACGGACTATCCGTTGCGAGCAACTTAACTCTGTATTCAATGTGGCGTAGAACACACCAAATGACTTAGTAGGCTCCCGCTGGTGTTCGGAATGTTATTTCCGCAATCAGATTGGGGAACAATCTGATTCCCCAATCAGATTGGGGAATAATGCCTGTGAACAAACTCATTGTTAACGGTAGATACCCAATCCCCAAAATCAATGAATTATATCAAAACGTTTCACCAAGGTATGGTGAATACAAAAAGCTTACTTACACCTGAATATGTCAGAGGAAAGCGCTTTGTTGCAAACGATAAGTACAACTAGAGGTATCTACAAAGTAAATAGACTCATGTCTGGAGTTAAGATTACACCCAAAGTATGGCAACGTTTTTTGGACGGATACATTATTAATGATCTCGAAGCATCAAGTTGTTTCTTCGATGATATCGTGATGGGACGAAATGTAGATGCGACACTCGAAAGATGCAACCATCTTCTTGACACACTATAAAAATTCGACCTCCATTTAAATAATTCCAAATGCAAAATGTTTGTACGAAGCGTGACCTATGTATATCTGGGATATAAAATTGACAAGAACGGCTTACAAAAAATATACTCAATATCTAAAGTCAAGCCACCTGCAGAGATTACTCAGCTACGCCAATTCCTTGTTATGATAACCGGACCTAGCAACAAAATTGCACCCATTATACTGACTTTTGCTTAAGAATCGACAATTTGTGTGGACGTCCGAATGCCAGCATTCATTCGAAATTCTCAAAAAAGAGGTGATGAATAAGAATGTACTCGCTCCATTCGACGAAAATTTTCTTCTAGTCCACGCAACAGACGCCCCACCAGTTGGACTTGCAGCTATACTTTCCCACATAACCGAGCAAGGTGAGCAATCGCTTTCGCCTCGAACAGTTTATCGAAAGCCGAGACCAATTAGCCACAGCAATCTATTCATGATTACTTTCATTTTTTGATCACTGCTACGGAAGGGAATTTACGCTCATAACTGAGAACAAACTGTTGACTTCGATATTAAGTCCCAACAAACATTTACCTTCACTTACAGCTCAGCGTTTATTACATCCCTCCCTGTTTTTTTCAGATTCAACCACAAAATTAAATACAAAAGAACACACTAATGCCGACTTTCTTTCCAGATACCCTTTAAAAAATAGTTGTGTAGAGGACCAAACTAAATAAATCTACCAGCTGAAGGAAGATATTTTACCCATGACTTAAAACCACAATGAAAAAGGATATCAGTCAACGCCAGATATCGATCTGCTAAAGGCGTGTTGTATTCATGTGTTGAGAATTTTCCTCTTATACAATTTAAAACCGCCAAAATTCCTAAAAGAAGTCGGTCTCCTACGGACGAAGACAGTTTGTCTTCATCAAAAAACCTAAAAATGGGATCCAGAAGGAATTTCTGGAGCCCACTTCAGTGCTTAGACGATTCGGACAACAGTGATTGTGACGTTGATCGCGAAAATGTGAATCTCGCGAAAAAAGAAAAGAAATATACCATACCACCAATTAAAGTGCTAAAGAAAAACAGTGAATACATCCATAATCTGCTAAGTTCGATTAATATTACCAATTATTATTTAAAAAAAATATCTATTGGAACCAAGATTGTTTGTGAAAATCTCGAATCCTACCATAAAATTGTAAGTGCATTAAAATTTAATAAATGCCAGTTCTTCACCCATGACCTTGCGACCACAAAGTCATTTAAGGTTGTGCTTTTTGGATTAGATGCCATTCCTTGTGAAGTGTTAAGCAAGAACTCATCTCTTTAGGGCTAAAATGTATTGACATTAAAATGATAGCTAAAAAATATGAACATTATGAGGACACATTCTACATTGTGTATTTAGAAAATGGTTCAACGCGCATGTTTGATTTAAGGAAAAACATAAAAACAATTTTTAAAACTCAAATACGGTGGGATTATCAACGTCGTCTCCCAAACAAAATTACACAGTGCAGAAATTGCCAAATGTACGGACACGGCGAAAGGAACTGCAATATTAAAACCTACTGTTCCAACTGTGCTGGTAATCACAAAACTTCCGAATGCACCTTTCCAGAGAGCATACAATGTGCAAATTGTAAAGGTAAACACAAGTCCACTGACAGTTCTTGTATAAGCCGTCAAAAGTTTTTGGAGATGAAGCAAAAGCTCTCAACAAAAAGCTCTCCCCACAAATCAACTGCTATGGTGAAAACTAATCCACCACCCTCATTATTGCACTCAATTGAGAACTTCCTACCATTAAAAGCCCTATCAAGATCGGTGACCCTAAATCAAAACATCAATACAAAAACACCATACCAATCTCAACCAAGAGAACCGAGAAGACAACAGACACACAAGCCAACGTCGAACCCAACGATCAAACCTACTGCTGCGGCTGTCTACTCTAATGCCGAAAACGAACTTTTCTCTCTAGAGGAGATTCAAACACTCATTATGGAGATAACATCTCAACTTTCAAATTGTAAAACAAAATCTGAACAATTCAATGTAATTGCACAATTAGCTTTAAAATATCTTTATGCTAAATAATATGTTAGGTAACTTGAAAATTGTATGTTGGAATGCCAGAGGCATTCGTAATAAAGCTATGGAATTTTTTTCGTTTCTGAGTAGAAACAACATCGATATTGGCCTTATCTCCGAAACTGGTTTAAAACCCGATGTGTCCTTTTCTAATTGTCTATACAAATGTTATCGTTCGGATAGAGTTGATAGAATGGGTGGGGGAGTTGCAATTGTAATAAAGAAAACAGTGAAACATTCTTTACTGCCCAAACTAAAAACTAAATTAATAGAGAATATTGGAATCGAACTTTATTTTTCAAATGGAAGAAAATTATCTATTTTTTCAGTTTATTTTCCTGGATCTTCCACGTCAGCCGGCAACAAACATTTGTTTAAGAAGGACCTGCGAATGTTCATCACCTTTCCGGATATCTACTTAATAGGTGGAGATTTAAATTGTCGCCATAGGAGCTGGGATTGCATAAGAGCGAATTCCTGGGGAAACATTTTAGATGACCTGAATACAAGTCATCCATTTCAGATTATGTATCCCACTTCGCCAACTTATATCCCTTACAATGCGAGGTGTAATCCTTCCACATTAGATATATATTTAACAAATGTTCCACAGCTTTTCAACCAACCAATGGTTATGAATGATCTTTCCTCCGACCATCTCCCTGTTATCTGCAGCATCCTCCAAAGGCCTGACGCAAACGAACGTAACTACTTCCTTGATCTCCAGCATGCCAACTGGGGTAGATACAAATATGAAATTCGCAATAGTTTAAGACCTCACCAGACATCAATGAATCTAGATAGCATCACTCCTGCCCAGGTAGACAGCAATATACATGTACTCAAAGGCATTATTGATAATGCAATTAACTCTTCTATACCTAAATTATCGCAACCTCTCTATAATAACGCAGTCCTGCCAAACTACATATTACAATTAATTAAAATAAGGAACGTAGACCGAAGAAACTGGCAACGATATAGAATTTATGTCTTTCTTGAGAATGTCAACATTCTGAATAAAATCATTAAAGACGAAATTCAAAAAGTTCGCAATATTTCGTGGAACAAAAATCTTCAAAATCTTGATAAATGCAGTAAACCCTTCTGGAATATTGCAAAGATAATTAAGAAAAAAGGCAGTTTTATTCCATCGTTTGTCGACGTCCCAACCCCTTCAGCAACTAGCGCTGAGAAAGCTGAAATCCTCTCCACATCTTTTCAGCAAAACCACATAGTTGCCAATGAAATGGGAGAGATACGGAAGTTGTCGTGGCGACCGCTATATCAAACTTAATGTCAACCCCAGTGAGCCTACACTACACTACACTACCTTTGAGGAACTAAAAAATTTAATAGAAAATCTCAAAAATCGAAAGTCTCCAGGTTTTGATGGTATCAAAAACATTTTTATTAAACAATTACCTGATCTTGGCTTGAAATTTTTACTTTTTATATTCAATTCATGTATTAAGCTACAATATTTCCCAAAAGTATGGAAGCAAGCTAAGATCATACCAATACTAAAACCTGGAAAGCCAGCTAATAATTCCAAAAGTTACAGGCCAATTAGTTTACTCAACACAGTAAGTAAGCTTTTTGAAAAAATAATTAAAAATAAGATAGACAAAGTGCTAATTGAAAAAGATGTCATTCCCCTTCAGCAGTTTGGATTTAGACCGCATTACAGCACAATCCACCAAATCGACAAAATTACACAATACATAAAAAAAGGTTTTACTGCTAAGAAATCAACAGGGATAGTTTTACTAGACATTGAAAAAGCTTTCGACACCGTCTGGCATGGTGGACTACTATATAAAATGTTTTTATTCGAGTTTCCATTGTTCTTTATTAAAATTATTAAAAGCTTCTTAGAAGATCGGACGTTTAGTGTGTGTATAAATAACACATTTTCTTCCGATAGAACGATCCCGGCAGGAGTACCCTAGGTATCTGTCCTTGGACCTGTACTGTTTAATTTGTATATGTCCGATTTTCCATCGCTCCCTAATTGTGAGTATGCAATGTTTGCCGATGATACGTGTATTTACACGTCCGATGTAGTTGGTTCTACTATAGAAACCAACCTACAGCCGGGACTAAACACTATTGTAGGATATTGTAACAGGTGGAAAATTAAAGTCAATGCTGATAAGACACAAGCTATCTTTTTCACGAAAAAAAGAAAACAATGTTTCTTACCAAGCAATAATTTAATAATCAACAACGACATTACAATCTGGTCGGACACTGTAAAATATCTAGGTATTACATTAGATTATAAACTGGCATATAACAATCATGTCTCGGACACCATTAGCAAAATTAATAAGACAATTAAAATTATGTATTCTCTAATTAACAGGAAATCAATGTTAAGTCAGGAGAACAAACTGATAATATTTTTTTGTTCTTTTATGTTTTATGGATGTCCAGTCTGGGGAAAATGTGCAATAACACACATTAAAAGAATGCAGATAGCGCAAAACAAACTACTCAAAATGATGCTTAAACTTCCATGGCATTTCTCTACGCGAAGACTTCACGATATGGCCAATATCGATCTTGTTTCTACTAGAATAAATAGATTAAATGCCGAATACAAAATGAGTTGTGAGATGTCAGATAACATCCTTATTAACAACTTAGTCGCCAATCACACTAGTTAAAATCGCAATTGTACCTTCTCTATACCTATTTCATATCTATTATTATTTATTTACTTATTTATTTATTTATTTTATTTATTTATTTATTTATCTATTACTTATTTATTTATTTATTCATCTATTTATTTATTTATTTATTATTTATTTTATTTATTACACATATTTTATATACTTAATTGTTTTATATTTATTCATTTATTACCTACTTATTTATTTTCCTTATTTATTATTTAGTATTATTTGATTATTACAAGTTATTTATTTTTTATTATTTTTTGGTTATTATTTACTTATTCGTATGTCTGTATAAATATTATTATTCTTTTTTGTTATTATTTCTTAATAATTGTTTCTAAATAATTGTCAACAAATATACATATATATATATATATATATATTATATATATATATATATATATATATTATATATATATTATATATATATATTTTTTTTTTTTTTTTTTTTGGCAAATGAGAGGTTTTTCTAACCATTTTCCTCTCGGTAAAAAGATTTCGCTTCATCATAACTCTTGAGATCCATAATATATCATTATTCAGATGACTCTGTGTAAATTGTGCAATAACAACCAAATGTACAAATGTAAAATATAAAATGTAATAAATGTAAATGTAAATGCAAAAATGAAAAAGGATAAAGAACTATCATCACTGCTTATCCAATTAAAAACGGAAAGCTCTCTCAAGAATCGTGCTATGGCAGGTGAACTGATGTTGCAAGATGGTTGTATATACTGAGGAATCTGAGTCCTGATACCCTCAACTCTTCGTTTGAATATTATAAAGGAAATTCACACTGCACATGTTGCAATCGCAAAAATGAAGGAATTGACTATTGGCTTGGGATGAACCGCGACAAAAAAAACGAGCTTTTTCACGATTTGCACACTGAGAGATGTTTTCGCAATATTAAGGATTCCGCATACAGCTGTGACAGATAGTGGCATACACTTCACTTCGAAGGAATTTCGTAATTTTTTTAAATCAAGTGCTATTAATCACAAACTTTCTTCACCAGCTCATCCTGCCACGAACGGACAGGCGGAACAGATTGTACAGATTCTAAAAGATGGACTTCATTCACCGTCTACTACTGCAGTACCGAGAGACTCCATCTACAATAACCAGAGGGAGCCCAGCCGAATTGATGTTCAAATTCAATTTTCGAACTGGACTTGATTTGCTGTATTATACACACGTGAGGCAGAGTGCAAGATACCACGAATGTGAGCGGAGTTTTAATATTGGGGATCTTGTTCAAATCCGTTAGTATCGAAACAAAGAAATTAAGTCGAAGTTCGGCAAAGTTACACAACGAGAAGGACTTTTGCAATACTTAATCGATGTTGATGGAACCATATATCGGAGGCACATTGACCAGATATGATCCACACTTGATAAGGATAATGATGAAATTATCAAATTTTTACCCTTTTGTTTAGAGAAGCAACTAACGACACTTATTGGGGACCACGAAAAATGAATGAAACAAGTAGTCCATAAATGGTTTACATCTTATCTCCTGTGCTGTATTTATTTGACCTATACTTTAATTTCTTCTTTGAACTTAATTTGAATGGAACCTTACCTGCCTTTGCAGATGACATAACCCTTACGTACCAATTTATTTCAGAATACGAATTTATTGATAAAATCTAGGAAGATCTTGAAGGCTTTGATTTGCAGAGCATAAATTGATTGTTAGTAAAAAAACAAATTTCATGTCGTTTAAAATATCAAATTATGTCCTTGATAACTAAAACCTTTGTTTTCATTCTTATGATTGTAAGAAATTTTGTTTACTTGTGCATAGTTGTGGAAAATGTAATTTTGTTCCCAGTTCATCTTGTTCTGAGAATTGTTTCGACATTGAATCAGTGAGTCACTTCAAGTACCTTGGCTTATTCATTGACCATAACTTAAATTAGAAACAACATATTCAATCCATCAAATCGCACATGTCACTAGTCACGCACAAAATGTATCTAATTAACCAATATTGCTCACCTAAGGAGTTAAAATCAATTGACTATGGTCTTGCCCACTTTAAATTGCAATATAGTATCTCAAGCTGGGGATGTTCTTATAATTATTCTTTAAGACTATTGTTATTAGCTCAGAAATATTTAATCAAGATAATTAGTAAAAAAAATCGCTTTACTCATAGTTGTCCTTTATTTCTACGATTGAGACACCTTTATGTTTTTAAGGTGTTTAAAGAATTTTTTTAATATTCCCAGTAGGAGTAATCGGATTTAAGATCTTAAATAGTATGCATCTTGTTGATGTCCCAAATGCTCACAATAGTCATTTTTGACACTTTTACACTGTTATAGCCCAACAAGCTACCATTTTCTGTCCGGAAAACCATACATCTTAATTCATTCTTAAGAAGAGTAAAAGACTGGTTGTTTACATGAAATTATGATGCTCTGGAATCTTTACTTAAGCGAGATCTGCTATCCTATCTTGTTTCTGTCTACACACAAGTCAATAATCTTAATATCAATTCGTCCAGTTTTCTTTTTTTTTTCTTTCTTTTTTCTTCAAATATGTTTATTTTATATATAAGGTATTCTATATTTTTTACTCTTATTATTCTATATGTATTATATATTATCTTTATTGTTTACCATTGTAATAGTAACCGATTGTCAAAATTGGTGCAAAATAAATCTCACTCTCTGGGCGGTCAATTAACAGTGTGTTTCTCCTTCCTGGGGTAAAGTAAATACCTAACATCGGATAAGTCTATTTCTATACAAATAAAATTAAATTTACTAATGCATTTAGTCATGTGTTCATTATAGCCATAAATACAAAAGTGCCTTAGTTGAAGTAAGAAATTTCGTGTTCGAAGAGTTCTTTCCGACTGTGATAATGTTGAAAAATTAGTAACACATCCTACCACGATCCCACTCCGTGCGATTACAGGATCCACGCACCATACACATTTCCTGAAATGACCATATTCAAAATATGGCTGATGATGCTGGTTTATTGTACTCTATAAATGAAAATCATTGTACGACAGAACCAAAGGGCAAGTAAAAACATAGCATCACTCTTAATTAGCAAACAAACTGGATTAGTCACAATAAACAATAAACAGTTAAACTGAATGCAGGTTAGGTAGAGGCAGAATTTCCCACTATAGGCAATACAACAGTCATCAATTTATAGATATCTCTCAAATGTTCGGCCACTCACTATGACCCAATCCCACCGATTAACGCATTTCCAAATTCTAATAATCTATAGTTAACATTAAGGCATATAAAGCCTAAGGAGCTACCGAATTTTTTTGGAAGCTCTTACGATTGGCTACTCTTTGAAGGTGTTGTGAGACCACATCCCGTTCGTGTGGTTGCTTTAGTAATGTAAATTGAATTTTAAAAGAAGACGAAAAATAAACACAAACAAACATGAATCCAAATTATAAGACATTAGTCAACGACAATCGGAAAACATAGACTTGCATAATTTGTAATAGCAATTCCAAGTCCGCAGGACATGGCAATCAGGTTTTTATTTTTATTTTTATTCATTATTAATCTTATAACATTGGACAATAAAAGTAATACATATTTACAAAAAGCAACTTAATGATTATTTTAAGATGAATAGTTATAGAGACATTTTGCATTAAATAATTAAATATAAAGTGATAAATGGCACTAATACTCATACATATAAAAATATTAGGAACTGTAAGAAGTGGGATGAACAGTCTTATATAGAAAATTAACATAAGTACACGATAAGTAGTAAATGAAACCAAAACAATATAAAAAAACGGTACATGTTATAAACTAATTAGTGTAGATCAACAAAAACTCGATTTGGCTATGATCAAATTTAAGAAGCCAGGCTTTAACTTTTTGCAAGAAAAATGATATGGTAGGAGTACAACGAATATGTTATATGCAGGAAACGTATTTACAGGACGCGATGGAGTAAACGTTTCTTAGATGAGTGATACGGAAAGGGGATTCGAAATTGCTTCGCGTAGTTCGAACATCAGAGACTGGGCTTTGTAAATAACCACCACCCACAAAGAATATTTTAGATGGCTTGAAATAGTACAAATGTTTGACAGGTAAAATGTTAAATGATCTAAACAGGCCCATTGAAGGGGTTAATCGGTTAACTCCACAAGTGGATTGATTTTGGTTTGATAGGACCCATCCCAACAGCTTGAGCCATACTATAGCTTGGAATAGAATATGCAACATTTTTTGAGATGGTAAAGGTAACGGATTGATGATCGTAAATATTGCTTCAAAGTTGAAATATGATTTGACCAAAACATACTTTGATCAAAGAATATACCAAGGTATTTAAAATTACTTACTTCTTTAATTTTAAAACAGTCTGGACTGCAACTTTTCTCTTGAACCGCTAATTCATTGACGTCAACATTACGGACACAATTAGATATTTTATATTTTATTTTTTTGCATTATTTTACTCTTATTGCTAATAGAAAGTTTGTGTTTGACAAACTAGATACGCAGCAAATGGAGGTTCCATTCAGGTCCAAAGCACTAGGTGAGTTGTAAGCTAAACCGCGATCTTCTCTAAAGGCCATTAATTTAGCTGAGAATGAGAGGTAAAACAAATAACTTATGTAAATGAGGACTGAAATGGGACCGAGGACCGACCCTTGGGGAACATTAATGTTGGAAACTCTGATATCGCTGATTTTGTCCTCGATTTTAACTTTCTGGGTATCGCACCTTCTGAAGGTATGACTTAAACCAGTTATACAGAAAACCGCGAAATCCAGCATATTGAAGTTTGAATAAGAGAATGGAATGATGTACGGTATCGAAGGCTTCTTCGACAACCCCCATTGTGTGCATTGCATTATGACGTGACTCTCTGACCCCTTTTTTTTAATTGTGTTACCAATGCAAATTTCTTAAATATGGATCATTGTGATTTAGCCTTGTTCTTTTTAAAAAAATTAACGAGAGCCTAAATTCCCTTTGATCCGATCTTGACATTCATTTCACTCACTCATCGAAAAAAAAAAACACACTTCCACCATATCAACCTGACCCTCTGCTTGAAGCTTTAGCTAAAAAATTAAACGATGCTAGCAGTGAGCTTACCACTTCTAGGTTCATCTTAAATGAATTAGTCGAGGAATTAAGAACAGCAGCTCATAAAATAGACGACACCCACTACCAATCCGTCATTTGGTAACGCTTCTCTACGCAGCGAACTACTCGAAGCTAATATTTCCGCCCCGTTAATACGACCCTTCCCACCGCCAACTAAAACAATATCTTAGGACTACACCCAAACAAACCAACTGCCTGAAGTACAAGAACCAGTCGTGAAAACCAGTATCGAACGCTTTGGCATGAAACTAACGCCTCCAAAAGCTTCAAAGTAGCAACGAGGATACTATTCCTTTTTTGGTTGAAGGACAAGACCTCATCGCTAAGGAACAATGGGTATAAACATTTACGAAGCACTTCAAAATCCCAAATGCTGCCAAATGCTTCAACGTCTCGGACCGAACAAACTAAAGCTCTCTATTGGCTATTTCTCGAATCCAATGGCCGCCCACTTACTCTCGGTAAAACTACATTTACCTAATGGAATGAAGAGAGTGATTTCACCCTTAATCAACCGAAACTTAGTAATAAAAACAATAAGTCTGTTTCTAATAATAGTAAAAATCATTCTAAACCCTTCTCTAATCCCCACGACAACTGAAGCTTCAAAACCAAACTCTTTTAATTTTTTAACCACCCATCAATTTTCCACATACAGCCTTCGCCCTCAGTTCCACCGAAACCAACACGCCAGCTTTAATCGAAGCCCAACTAGTCCTTCCGCCAATACAACCTTATCACCTCCAAACCTAGCACACGACTTGGATACAAACTCATTTCCAAGTCCGGAGCCAAGTATCCTAACTTTCGAAGCTCCCACATCCTTAATCCTTCAGCACCCGCCATCTCTAATACCCCAAGGTCAGCTACAGCCAGTTCCTCATCTCTCCCACCATCTACAAACCAATTTTCGACTACATCTGTCTCCTCCCAATCTTTTGTTGATCCCCTACTGCCACCATCAGTCAAACTTGCCCGGCAATATTGACCCCAATGAATGTCGCTACGCTCTCCCCAGGTTAAGAGATAAAATATCTATGAGAGCATTCGCCTGTTTTTGGCTTATCTTCATGATAGGTTTTTTCGTCCCTAAAAGTCTTCCCCTCCCTGCCGCCCTAACACGCCTCGAAAACCTCCCTCTTACCTTTTATTATCAGAACGTAAGGGGTCTGCGCTCTAAAACTCAGGCAGTCCTGAAGCAACCACATGCCTTACCTTTTGAAATCTTTGCCTTGACTGAAACGAACCTAAGCTCCAGTATAAATAACCTTGACTGTTACCATCAAACTTTAACGTTTATCGCGAGGTAAACCAGGCCGCGGTGTCCTCCAAGCTGTCCGAAATTCAATTGGCTTCTCCCTCATAGCAGCTTCATCTTCACCGTGTCACGACTTTTTGTATTAAGATTGTACTACCCCGGAAATCGTTCTAAGTCATTTGCTTTACATTTTGCCATCATAACATATTGAACCATATAAATTGGCCATTGACACAATCGATAATTTAATTGATTTACGAGATCTTAGTTTTCGGTGACTTCAACCTTCCCCATCGTAAATGGATCTCTTCAGGCGACCAATCGTTTTACATTGCCCCTAATCCCAATGCAGCCAAATAATGTCTCTTTTCAGATCGCCAGATTCAAACCTTAACCAAGTACATGGGCAGACAACTAGACCTCATTTTCACAACTGACCCATTTAACTCCTCAGTTTCAGCTTGTCCGCTGTCCCTATCAACCGCCGACAAGGCATTTAATGATGAATTCACTCCTGGCCCCAACCTGCTATATTTTTACAAAAATGATCCTCCTCCCTTTTTCTACCTTTCTCAAAAATCTTCAGCCTACCCCTTTCTCAAGGTGAATTTTCCCGGATATGGAAAATCTCTTTTATAACACCTATACACAAAAAGGGTCCGAAGAACGTTGTTAACAACTATCATCCCTTTGCCAAACTGTCATATATACCCAACATCTTCGAAAGTATTTTGTATGATAATTTAAGTTTTCAATGCGTCTTTAATCTCACCCAGACAACACGGCTTCCTCAGAGGTAGGTGTACAACCACAAACCTTATTGAATCCGTATCCGTATTTCAGCCTTAGAAAATGGCAAGGAAGTCGATGCTATCTCAACTGACTTCAGTAAGGCCTTTGATAAAATTTCACATACGAGTAGATTAATACGCTTTAAACTGTTATCCCTTGGCTTTGAACCCATCACATTAAAGTGGATATCCCCTTACCTGAAAAATCGTAACTACAGCGTTCGTTTTAGATCTGCCCTCTCTAGCCCTTCTTTGCTTCCTCCGGGGTCTCCCACGACAGTCATTTAGTCCGCTTCTTTTTATTAACAATATTTGAAATAACGATATTGAAACAGTTATCAAACACTCCCACATTTCTCTATACGCCGACGACGCTAAGATATTCAAGATCATTTTCAAGTGTCAATCTATTATTTTTTTCCAGCAAACGCAACAAACCTGCCTCTATTTTCTCCATAAAACCTCTTTCTACCGTTCAGTAGATCCGCGATCTTATGCGATCAGGAACTCAATTTCCTTGCACATATCAGCGATATAATTCATAATGCCAATTCTGCACTCATGAAACGAGTGCAAAACTCTCTAAAGAGTTTTCTAAGCCCTATTTCACTCGGTCACACATTGATTCAATTTTTAACAGCTTTTTCAAATATTTTTGATTTCGAAGACCGCAGAGAAATAGGTCTGTAGTTAATACCCTCTTTTTTGTCACCTTTTTTAAAAACAGGAATCCCATTAGCACTTTTTAATTTTATAAGAAAAACAACGGTACAAATTCTTAAATTAAACACATGAGTTAGGATATCAGACATTTTTTGAAATATAATTTGAAATACAATCATCCCCACAAGCATGTGAATTGTTAAGAGAGTTGATCAAACTATTAACCTCTATAGAAGTTATAGTGTCAAAGAAGAAACTACCTTGATAAGAGTTTTCCAAAAGTTCAGCATGGACCGCAAAAATCAGACCATTTTTAAAGAAGAGATTGGTTAATCAAGGGTTCCAATTTCATTTCCAATTGCTTAATTGACCAGTTATAGCTGTAGATTGTAATATAAGACTGTAACGTATCTAAGAATAAAACATAAGCACTTGAAGCATAATTTTCAGCAAAAACAGTATCTCGATTTTTGAAACGCAGGGCATTATTCAACTAACCAGTAAGAAAATGTGAAGATATTATTTGTTTGGCCTTCAAGATTTTTAAGGTGTTAAACAATATCTCAGTCATGCAGTGATCAGTTATGTGTAGATCGAAATTAAGACCATAGCATTGATTTAAGGATAATGGCCGTATCACAACGTAGGGTTCGAGCGCTCAGGATTTTGACGGCATGAGTAGGAAGAATGGGCCAGCGCACACGGGAGTAATTCTGCCAGGAGGAAAACTGGTGCAATGCTCTACTCTAAGCGCACTCCGGATGAATTACTCCGGAAGAAAAAATTGTACATGTGAATCTCGTCTCATTGTGTTAGTGACGAATTACGATTGAAGCGCAACACCAGACAAAACATGTACAGACTCGAAAAATAAAGCGTTATGTATGTGTCCTGTTCTACCACTCAATACGCGGTAGAAGATTATACTCCGTTTTATACTGCATACTTCAGCTCCCTCTCTTTCTGCCGGTAGAAATACTCCCAATTAATTCATATGGTGCAGCACGATATGCGTTGGCGTTGTCTCGGCTAATATCGTAAGGTCAAGCTGAACGCCAGAATAGAGCTACCGGCTACTCGATCATGCGTTTTGAGAGCTGATAATGCTTGTTTAGGTTATTTCGTATATTTGAAATTGTAAAAAAGAAAAAAAAATTGAAAAGTTCTTCTCTTAGCGCTAAATGTATAGGTATGTAAGGAAATGTAACGCTACATGTGTGAGGAAACATTGCTTGCATTCTGTTATATTACCGGTCTTTGAATGTCCGAGCGCCTGAAGCCACATTTCGTTATAGAAATTCCTAGCTCGTATGCTTGAAACATGTTTATCAAAGCCTGTTAAAAGCCCGAACACTCTAACGCCACATTCTGATACGGTTGATTGTGATACTGGCACGATTGTGATACAGTCCTTGTAGGTTGTTTGATAAAGAAAGTCAATCCATGTTCAGCAAATAAGGCAAAATAAGAATCAGAAATAGTATCAAAGGCTAAGGTGTCAACATTAAAATCACCACCAAACACAAGATTAGCAGATTTAAAGATACTCGAAAAAGACGAAAATTCACCTAAAAAGATTCTAAAGAATGCGAATGCGATCTATAAACCCAAAGAAAGTTGAAAATCTTTTTACAAAACTACAAGATAGCTGTATGATGTCAGCGGACAGACAGTGACGCACAGAAACTCCTCCTTTACGTTTCATTTGTATTTGAATGAAAGTTATATCCCGTCTTGGAAAAATCTTCACATTCATATTTATAGATCCAGATTTCCGAAACGAAGATTAGATCAGGTAAATAAGGAAGATTTTCAAGATTATAAGCAGGCAAATCAAAGTTCGAAGACTACAAATATTTTGATGAACAATAAAGAGAGAATTAGTATCATTTTATCATTTTTACTTAATCATTTCATTTCATTTATTCTTATTCAAATACACAAAATACTTTAAGATATTATGACTTACTGTAACAAGGTTCCGTTAAGATATGCAGAATTAGATTCCTCTGAAAGATTGTTAATGAGTGTTTTCTCTGCAGTGCGGCTGGTAAGCTGTTCCACTTCGCTGAGATAGAAAAAGATCACTCTGCAACAGTGTGTGTAAAATGGGGGAAGGTCAGAGAAAGACCACTCACGTGATTAAGCACCTTCAGATACTGTGTGCTTTTTTAATAAATAATTTTTTGAAGTTATAATAGGCTCCTCATATTTCGATATTTATCTTGATTTATATTGACTAGCACTCATGCTTCTAGGTACATTAAATATATAACGAAGACAGTCTCTCTACCGCACAACAAGCCATATATGGCTTTTGAATTTTAAACGCCAACTACTTAAATTGCGCAACTGCAACTGAAAAAGTACCGTTTGGATCGTTTAGAATAGTTCTTTGTGTATGTGTATTTCTGTATTTGGTTTGCTTTCTTTGCACAATCGCGAAAAACAGCAATCAAGTTCAACAGTGTGCGTGGCGAGATTGTAGTGAGAAAATAGAGAAACAAAAGTGGATTTATTATTGGCTAGCGAATAGTATAAAGGCTGTTACATTTTTTTTAAAGTGAGATTAAATATTGATAAGTAAAATTCAAGTGTTAAATGTTCAATTATGTCTGTGGAATTCTGGGAATCGCTGGGATGCCATATACTTATGGCTGCTTGTGCATTCACAAAAAAATAGATAATATACGCGTAGCTTTTCGCCTTATTTGTAGTGAGAAAACAATGATCTCATCAAATTCTTTCTACGGAAAAAGATTTTGTGCTCTTCCTGGCAATAGATTTCAGAATGAGGATGAAATCCTCGAATCGGGGGATGAGCAGGATAGGGTGATAGACTGTAATGAACAAATGGAGGTGCCTGAAACCGATGAAAGCGAGTTCGATTCTGATGATGAGAAATAATTATTCATTTTGATGCCGAAAGAGCAGCAAAAAGTATCATGGAGGGACAAGTCGCGGACATCATACAAAGAAAGCGATAATCCCGCTTTAGGGACCAAAGAGCTTCCAGAGGAAATGTCCACTTTTGGAAATCCGGCTAACTTCTTTTCTTTTCTTTTCACGGGGGAACTGTTTGACATGATTGTTGAGGAATCTAACAGAAAAGCGTTGCAAGACAACATAAATAAGCCAGTCAACATTACCCGGAGTGAAATGAAGCAATTTATAGGTATTTCATTATTCACGACCCTGATCAAATTGCCTTCTACTAGACGGAATTGGAACTCAGAACTAGGATAGACCTTTGTTTATGAAACCATGCCATGTAGGCGGTGGGAAGAAATAAAAAGATGTCTCCATTTTGCTGATTATGATAAATTTGTGAGGTTTGGCTAACCTGAACATGACAAACTTTTCAAAGTCAGGCCACTCCTAAATAACACAAGGGAACGACTTCTACTTATACCAAAAGAAGAACACCTTGTAGTGGACGAACAAACAATTCCCACTAAGTGTCGACATCACCTTAAGCAGTACAAGCTCAAAAAAACACATAAATGGGATTACAGGAACCTCGTTTTAAGTGGAATATCGGGATTCAGCTATGACTTCGACATATTCGCAGGAGATTTCTGATGGTTTCCCAGATTTGGGCGTTAGCGGAAATGTTGTATCTAGGTTGATATCTACGGTGCCAAGACATATGAACCACAAAATTGACTTTGACAACTGGTTCAACAGCCCAAAACTGCAAACACATCTAACCAAAGCGGGTCTTGTTCCATTGGGGACGGTGAGGCTGAATAGAGTTCCCAACATTCACGTTCCGAAAGAAAAGGAAGGAAAGAAAAGAGGGCGAGGAAATATCATTGAAAAGATGGCAAACATTGAAGGCGTTGACGTTTCTTTGATATGATAACACAATTGTGAATATGCTTTCCACATTTGTAGGAGGCAATCCCATAACAAAAAAAAGAAGATATTCACGAAAGGAAAAAAAGTACATGGAGGTCGGCTGAACAAAAATAATAGACGAATATAATAAATGTATGAATGGTGTTGACCTCTTAGATTCTATGTTCGGTCTTTATCGAATTGACATGATCCAAAAAATGGCACATCAACATTTTTTTCCACTTTTTGGATTTGTGAGCATGGATGATGCATGGATTTTGTGGCGACAGAAGAGCTACATACATATACATGTCTCTTTTCGATTTTAAGCTAGCTATTGCAGAACACCTATGCTTCAAATTCAAACACTCCGGAACGTCAAAATACTCGCATTGAATCTAATCCTCCAACCCTCGTTTCCTTACCTAATCGTTCAGAAAAAAAAAGGAAGGCGTCATAACATTCCACTAAATTCCGTTTGCTTGGACTGTGTGGATCACATTCCGGAATGGAAAAAAAACAAGGCAGCAATGCCAAAATGACTGCAAGTACAGGTCATTCATTACGTGCCAAAAATGCAGACTACATCTATGCCTGAGAAAGGATCGAAACTGCTTCGCCTCATTCCATACTTAATCCATTTTGTAGCGAATAACCTTTTTGTTTTTGTAAAATGAATAATTTATTTTGTAATGAATATTTAAGAAAATAGTTTTGTAAAATGAATAATTTATTTTGTAATGAATATTTAAGAAAATAGTTTTGTTTCGTTAAACTGATGAATTGAATTCTATTTTTTTTTTGTGTTTACTTGAAAAATGTGTAACTGCACAATAGGCCATATATGGCAAAAGCTAATTACTTTTAATAAAATTTGTTTAAGGGGGCAGTCTCATGTGACCACTTCGAAAAATCACTATTTTTTTTATATTTCAATAGTAAAACCTATCGAAAAATTGCTGTGAAAAATTCAGACCGAAATTCCTAGTATTAAATAAATTATAACTCATTGTCGCCGACGCGCCGTAAGCTAGGTCTGCAGCTGCTACCTTTCTATTGTTGTCACCGGTCTTTTAAACCTGCGTACGGAGTTTCTGACTGTCAACTTTAGTACATTACCTACCTGTGAATATGTGGAATAGTGTATATAAATTTAATCAAAAAGATGAAGCAGGTAAAGTTGCTATCACAAAATGTACATCGAAAAAAAAAACATCCGCTAGTGCTGCAACAAAGACGACTCGACTCTTGCACTGACCAATGCCATGATGGTTAAGCTAAGTACATACTATGGTTTAGCTATTTTGAGAAATCCGGATTCTCAAGAAGAAATGAAGAAAGCAGTGTGGGCTACATACTATCGTTACATTTCAACCGATGAAAACCCCCAGCACTAGTACTGTTCAATTGCATGGTGCAAGTATTTACAACATACGGCAGAGAATACAGAGGAAATTTACACACATCCTCCAGCATTTGATGAAGAAACAACAAGTTTTTTGAAGCCAATTTACGAAGAATTATCATCTGATGATCTGATACAAAGGTGTTTTGGAAAAAACACTCAGACAAACAACGAGTTGTTTAATAGTTACATCTGGAACTTGGATCCAAAGCATCCTTTTGTTGGAAAAAAGACGCTTCATGGACAGCTGCGTGTATGTATGTTATCCTTCAAATAATTTTTTGATACACAAATTAGCCGTATGCTGAGGAGTACGATGAACGACGAATAATCCGTGCAGAGAGATCCACGTCCGAGGCATCCAAAAAGGCAAGGGCTCCCTTCAGGTCACAAAAACTGGCAGAAAATGATGCGTATGTATGGTCCAGGCATAGCAGAATAGTGTAAATATAAATTTTCCACGAAAATTCTGCTATTGAAATTTATTAAATTTGGTAGGGCCGATAACGGCAGACCTATTGAACAATAATCCATTCGATTTTTTTATTTCAGACAAAACGTACAGCCACTATTACCATGACCAGTGACCTGCTTTTTTTTTGTGTGTAGTTTAATAATAAAAAATATAGTTTTCAGAGCTGCTAGGCTCTGGTTTAAACAACGTGTTTATTTTATTTAAAATCGAAGTGGTTTTATATCCGATTACTTTTGATTACTTTAATAACACTCTTGATAATACTTCTATCTAATCAGCCCGCAGTAGCTGATTCATCTTAATCCTTCGTCTTCCGTGAAGATACACACTTGGCATGTTTGCTGAATCGAACGAGCCAAGTGTGATGATGATTGAATGACAGGGGGCTAAGATGTATTTTCTGGACCCCAAATTTCTTTAAAAAAAATATATAATAAGTTCTATCAATTTTATACTACTATGTATGTATGTATAATAGAAGTAGGGTGGTATCACTGTTAACTGAACCAATTTTTGGATGCTGATAAATTAATTCTTACTTTTAAAATTATATTTCAAGATTTTACACGTTTTGTAACTTATTTGGTAAAAGGTTAATAATGGCATACATTTGGAAAAGTTCTTCTTTCTCTTATATGGCGTTACAGCTCATGAAGAGCCAGAGCCTAGCTCCTCTCATTAACTTATGTTGTGTGCGATTTGTTTTTTCCACACAAGTGAACGGGACCTACAGTTTAATGCCGATTCCGAACGGCGAGAGTCGGGAAGCTTTTTCAAGGCAAGTGTACTACGGGGGGTTTTGCCAGTTCCCCGCCGAGGAGAGAAGCCGCGTAATGAACATTCGATGGCGTTGATATTATCGGGATCCGAACTCGCTCATCGTGCGTCAGAGGCCGGCACACTATCCACTGCGCCACGGCTCTCTCATTTGGTAAAGTTAGGTAACAATTATCTTATTATGTATGTACGCATATTAGCTTTATTTATTATTATTAATCTAATCTAATTTTTTTTTTTTTTTGGTTTCCTTAAACTATTTGAAGAATATAATGTGTGTACGAGTACTAAGTTCCTTAAGTTATTTAACTATTCCTAATTTCCTATTCACTGCCAGCCAAGATACTACTAGATTCGGTACGTGATCTTATTTTGGATCTGAATGGATTCGTTACTCTACCTCGCCATCTAGGATAATCGTCCTTTGATATTTGAAATTTGAATTTAGAAACTGCCGGGCAATTTAAATTTAAGTTGTAGGCAAACATTGTGATTTTTCTAAGTTTGGAAATTCGGTGTGTCTTAAAATGTATATTTTCTTTTTAATTGGCTTTTGTAATATCTTGTCTGTCGTTTAGTTGAATTATCTATAACGTAATTGCTATCGATCGCATAGTTATCAAGTCTCTTGTATTTTGGTTTCAATTTATAGACGGTGCGATTTTGAACAATATTTGCGCATTGCATTGGAGGGTTTTTATTACACCTTTTCGCGTTTAACTTTTGTTCCTAATCTCCTTCTCTTTCTGAAATTTTCCCGATAACGACTTTATGTCTTCCCTAGTTAAATTCTTGCACAGGAAGTCGATTGGACGCATATTGGTAGTGCTATGTATACTGTTATTGTAGTAGCAAATAATTTTAAATAGTTTATCTTCTAATTCAGATCTATCTTTCGCTGCGTTGAATATCCTGAGATGTTCATTTAACGTGCCGTGGAGTATTTCGATGTCTGCGTTTCCTGTCCTCTGGTAACTTGTGGTTTTGTGAAATTCTATCTCATTATCTTTAAGAAATTCCTCCATGGCCGAGTTAATGAAACAGGTATCCCTTTCTAAAATTATTTTATCTGGCTTTCCAAGAAATCTAATTCTTTCTTTGAGTGCACCTAATATTGCTATCCAATTCCTATTGTCTAATTTGTGGAGCGTTGCATATTTAGAGAACTTATCTATTGTCGTTAAGAACATTTTGCTTCTTTCTGGGAACCATATATCGATATGGATTATACTACAATATTAAATTGTGTAGGAGTTTCTTTAAGTTGCAGTGGGGTTTGTGAAGATCGTCTGTCATGTTTCGCTAGGTTGCAAATTTCGCAATTGTTAATTATTTTTTGTATCTCCACTTGGATATTTGGATAAAATTACTTTTTTCGCATTTCCGCAAACACTTCACTAATCCCTCTGTGATTTTTGCTGAGATGCTCTTTTTTTATCAAAGTAATAATTTCGTTCCTATCAGTAATATCCCTAAGTTTATTATGCGATCTTAGTACGACTATTTTTAAATTTTTATTCATTGAAAAGTACCTTACGTATAGGTCTTGAAATTCTAAGAGTAAAGAAAGGTCATTGCAATATACACACATGATAACCTTGTCTATTATAATCTTTCTCATAACACCTAGCAGATCGCTAACACCCTTTTTAACGCAAATAAAATTTTGAACTTTCTTGTGTATAATTTTGAGGCTTAGTTTTTCTTTTTGACCAAGAGTGAGGTATATCTGGTTTTTATACAGATTGATAGGCTTATCAGTTATATAGATATAGCTACATTTGTCCTCCTGAGCGCTATGAACAGTCGCAGCTTTGGAGAAGTTATCTTGCTTTGTAGTCGCGTCTATGAATTCGTCGTCGTTATTGCAGCTAGCAGCGACTTCGTTATTAAAAATACCGCCTAGGAGAGTTTCGTTGTCACTAAAGACATCAACTTCGTCGTTTTTGTTTTCGGTAACAGCTCTGCTTAACCCATCGGCAAGGTAATTTTCTTTTCCCTTCAGGTATTCCATTGAAAAGTCGTACTCGTTTAATTGGATCTTCCATCGCTGAACATTCATATTAGGCTCTTTTATGTCGTTGAGCCAAACCAAAGGTTTATGGTCAGTGCGAATTATGAAGTGTCGCCCATATAGGTACATTCGGAAGTATTTTACTGCCCACACGATAGCCAAGAGCCCTTTTTCGATTGTAGAATAACGTTGCTCATCATTATTTAGGGTACGAGAGGCATAACAAATAGGGTGACTGCCTTGGCTCAAGACCGCATAATTTGATGCATCGGTAGTAAGAATTAACTTTTTGCTGAAATCGGGGCTTTTAAGAATAGGATCGATGGTTAATAAGGTTTTTTGAGTATTGAATGCTTTTGAATATTCCTGGTAATTTATATTAATTTTTTTAAGATTTTTTTAGGTACCTAATCATTGGGTAGGTACATTCGCGTAGTCCTTTATGAACTTGCGATAGTAGCCCGTAATCCCTAGAAATTGTTTTATACCTTTAATGTCTGTTGGAATCTTCATGGACTGTATAGCCTTTACTTTCTCTTCATCGGGTTTGATCCCATCACTAGTTATGGTATGCCCTAAATAGTTAGTAGAGAGTTCAGTGAATCGACATTTATTTATTTCGATTTTAAGGTTATAGTGTTGGAGTCTTTGAAGAACCTTCTTCAGCGAAACCAAATGTTCTTCGAAGCTTGTGGAAAAGATGAGGATGTCGTCGATATAGACCACGCATATTTTGTTGATGAATTCTTTCAGCACGTTGTTCATCAATCGTTGGAATGTCGCGGGGGCATTCTTAAGACCGAACGGCATGCGTAAGAATTCGTAGGGGCCATTTCTGGTGTAAAATGCGGTCTTTGCTCTATCTTGCGGTTCAACCTCGATTTGGCAAAAACCTTTTACCAGATCAATTGTCGAAAAGAAGTTGCACCTTCCAAGCTTGTCGAACATGTCTTCGATGTTTGGCATGGGAAACCTATCTTGAATTGTCTCATTGTTTAGCTTCCTATAGTCCACCACAATACGCCATTGTTTATCGCCATTTTCGGTGTCTTTTTTTGGCACTACCCAAATAGGCGAATTGTAGGGACTATTGCTTGGAACGATGATGTTTTGGTGCAACATCTCCTCAATTTGGCGATCTACTTCTTCGGCATGTAGTTCAGGATAACGGTACAACTTAATATAAATAGGGGTATTATTTTTGGTGTTGATCTGATGCCTAACTTCATTAGTAAATGTTAGATTATCCCCCTTCTTATAAAAAAGTGACTTAAATGAATAGAGTAATGATTTTAATCTGCTAGGATTTTGATAGATGATCGGAGAAAATTTTTTCGTCAATTTTATTTTCGAACTTTTCGTTAGAGAGGATTGTTAACGCTTCATCGCTGTAACAATTCCTCTCATAGTCCTCTTCTTCCTTACTAAAGTAAAGTCTGATATTGGCATCTCTAGATATAAGTAGTTTCCTACTATAATCAATAATGGGGTTTAGGCAAAGTAAGATGTTATTACCTATGAGACCGTCGAAACATATATGAAAAAAAAAGAAAAAATTCAAGAAAATTAACGAGTAATTTTTCCCTATTGAATTCGGCAAAAAGGGGTATCTGATGGGAGTAAGAATGCGTCGACCAAGCACTTGAAGTGAACGATTGAAAGCTTTCACCTTCCACCTGGGGTACAAATGTTTTCATTGATTATGCTATACTCGGCCTCGCAATCGATTATAAACCTGAGGGTTCGTGTGCTATTTTTTATGATTATATAGGGTAGTTGCTTTGTCCTCCTTTGCGAAAATTTTGTTTTGTAGGAGGAGAGGAAAATCTATGCTGGTTTAGTCCTATGTCCATAGGTTCGCTGCGATACATACTTGTCTGTTGAGATGGATTAGTTTGGTGAGTATTACGTTCTTGGGAATTATTACTTGTATTGTTAAAGTCTTGTGTTATTCTAGGTCTTCTGTAATTATTGCGTTGCTCTGTATGTCGGTTAATGTAAGTTATTGGTTTGTCGTTGACATTGAAAATTGGTGTAGGAAAAAATTACTGTTGGGATTTCTGGGTCTATTGCGTGTTTCGAAATTATGTGATTCTTTATTTGGGCCTAAATCTTGGCTTTCTTTTTCTACTATTATACTATATGCCTCAGTTAGTATAGGGGGGTTCCTGCTAAAAATGATTGTTCTTACCGGCTCGGGTAAGTTTTGCTTAAATGTTTCAAAAGCGATCCTATTGGCAGATGTTATGAGATCTTGATTGTAACTATTTGTTATTGAAGAGTAGATGTTATTTAATCGGCTTAGATACGCAGTTATAGTACTAAATAGCCTTCTATATTTGTTTCTATTTTGCTGGTTCGTATTTCAATAAGGGCGTTGGCGGAAAGTTTTTCACCAAAGCTATTCTTTAAAATTTCTTTCATTTCCGCCCACGTGCTTATTCTACCATATTTAAGAATTTCGCGTTTTACAATGCTTACAATTTTATCTTTAATATAACCCGCAATTATAACCCTAATACCTTCTTCAAAACTATCGATCATGGCTGCCAGTGAGTCTATTCTATCTATAAAATCTAATGTATATAAATTATCTCCATCGAAATCCTTAATCTTGCTTATTAAGTCTATAACTAATCTAAGCCTTTCCACTGGTTGGATTGCGTCCATTTTATTAGGTCTATGAAATCGCTTACCAAGTTATACCAAGTTATACAATAAATTTGAACGTGTATATGAATGTCTCACGAAACAAAATCATGCACGGGCGAATGAGCTCCGTCGCAGCAAATATTTGCATACTGTCTTCACGAGGAACGGCAGGTTGTTTTTCAAAATAACAGCGGAAAGCAAGCCGAAACCTATTGTACATTTACATTCGCTTTAATCGATGTGTTCTGTGGGTGGAGCTAACAGAGATGATTAACTGCACTCATCGAGAAGGACAGCTGATGAACGTCAACTCCAAATGAATGTAATTTGATTGTGTATGTAATATTAAACTGACTTTAAACTAACTTTTTCTTTTTTACTTTGTTTTTCACTGTACATAGATACTTTTCCCATTTAATTCTTAAAAATATTGAATTTGTTGTTTGAGTGATATGTTCTTATATATATTATATATCTTATATAACTTTTTATAACTTATATAACTTTTTTTCTTTTTTGGTTCCAATTGTTCACATATAAAAATAGTTTCCTTCGATAGGTTGTAGATTTGATTTTAATTATCTCTATGGGTCTCGCAACAAATCCTAATACTGTGAATGCTGCTCTCAATGTGATGTGCAATGTACACAATAGTCTTATTATCTGTCACTTAATGCTGGTAGCATTCCTTCTAAATTTACTGTTATTTATCAAATGTTGTGTAATTCACAATTAGATGTTGTAATGGTGAAATGAAATATGGTTTAATGATTACTTCAAGGCTTTATGAAGAATATATTCAAATGGTTACAAAACGAATTAAAACTAATAACTGCCCCTGGAACATTAATCGTATTAAACGGAGTATAAGAGAACGTGAGCGATTCAATCGTAGATATAAACATAATCCAACTAAATTCAACAAAAACAATATCAAGCAAGTTCCCAAGAACTTTGGAAAAATATTAGGAATATTGGAGTGGTGGAAAATAAAAATATGTCAAAATATATGGTAGATCCCAATGGGCCTGCATACACGGGAATAATCCAACCGGCTGAAAATTGAGTTTATGGGAGAGGGGGCTGAAGTGTGAAGTATGAAACGGAGTAAAATCTTCAACCGCGTATCGAGTGGTTGAAGAGAGCGCAAAACTAATACATACACAACTCTTTACTTTTCGAGTCAGCACGTTTTTTGTCTCGTGTTGCGTCTCAATCGTAATTCGCCCTTCAAGCAGTGAACACTGTATAAACCAAATGGAGAGGAGACGTCTTTTGCGAAATATCTCTGTCAAATGAAATGTCAGAAAGACGAGAAAACACTAACACAATGAAACGAGGTTCACATATATATTTTTTTCAGTTGGATTAATTCATTCCGTGTAATCTTAGAGCAGAGCATTACACCAGTTTTACTCCTGATAAAATTATTCCCGTGTGTGTAGGCCCAATGAAATGAGACACTTTTCTGCCGCGAATCTTCCGTATAACAATGAAAATAATCTCTCCCTTTATAATGTGAATTCTGAGTAATTTGTTTTTGAATGTGTTGGGATTATATGTGTGGGGATTATAATGGTTGGCGATTATATTGGCTACTCAATCTATTAAGCCTAATACTGATAGGTGCTGATAGTATTTAACCCCAATATATACGTCATATATTTGATGTATGTATTTACTCATGTAAAGAAAATTAATCCATCTGGACCGTCGTATTATAAATCAATAAAGTGATTGCCCTTCCTAGCAAAGATATTTGAAAAAGTTATTGCAAATCAAATTCAACAATACGTTAATACTAGAAATTTGATCTCGAAATGGCAGTTTGGATTCAGATTAAATCATAGTTGTTAATCTGCTGTAAATACAGTGACAACTGATATGCGTATGACCATGCATTCATATGGAGCTGCCTTGTTAGTGCTTCTAGATTTTTTGGAAGGCTTTCGACTGCATCGATCATGCAAATCTTTTAAGCAAATTAAAGCATAAATTTGGCTTCTCGAATTCTGATCTCGAGTTAATGGCTGAGTATTTGTTAAAATCGCTCTTGGTTTCTCTTGCCCATATGTTGTCAACAGTGGGATCCCTCAAAGGTCTGTGCTGGGGCCATTATTATTCTCCTTATTTATATATAAATGATATGTCTCCAGTAGTTTCTAATTGTAAAGTACATATAAATGCGGATGAGGTTGTCGTGCCCATAGAATCTGTTAGTGAACTGTGTGACCTAAGTATCCTCACGTAGGATACAAATTTGGTGTGAGCAAAACAAATTTAATACACAAAAATGTCTTGCAATAATGTGCTCTAATTGGGAATATTCCCTTAGAGGCCCCCTGCCCATATTGGTAAATGGTGAAAACATACCTATGTGTAAATAAAGTAAAATATCTTGGCTTTGCAATAAATAAATCCGTGACATGTTGTGATGCTATTTCAGAAACCAGTAAAAGATTTTACAGCAGAATAAGTAGTTTGAGGTGTTCAACTAGCTTACTTTAGCATGATATGAAGATAAACTTGGTTAAGAATCTTATTTTGCCGTTTTTGGCTTTAATGACTATCTTCGTTATATATTTAATGTACCTAGATGCATGAGTGTTATTCAATATAAATCAAAACTGTTCGGAATGTCATTAGATCAATATCGAAATATGAGGAACCTATTACAACTTCAAAAATTTATTCATAAAAAAAGCCCGAAGTATTTGAAGGAGATGATTAACTTTGCTCAATCACGTAGAGGTCCTTATCTGATCTATCCCTATATAACACACACTGTTGCAGAGCTGTCTTTCCCTATCTCAGCGATGCGGCCGTGGAACAGCTTACCAGGCGCAGTGCAGAGAACAAACTCATCAACGATCTTTCAGAGGAATCTAATTTTGCATATCTTAACGGAACCTTAATTACAATCTTTTTTTGTTTTTCTTTTTTGTTGCCTTTGCCATAAAATAATCATTATTAATAAGGTTAGCATCTTTATTTTATAAATACTATAGTAAGTGTTTCTTTCTTTTTCTTTTTTCTTTTAATACTTAGAGCAATAAGGTATCATATTAATATTTAAAATTAGATATTATATCTTCAAGTATTTTAGTTTATTTGAATAATAATAACTGAAGTAAAATGAAAGTGATGTAAACGATGCAATACCATCAAAACATATATTTCTGACAAAATGGCATTTAGTGTCACATCTTAAGCATGAATCCACTCGGTGGCTGCAGGAGTATTGAAATGAACTCCAATATGCACACAAGTGAAAGGAAAGTTTCAAAAATAAAACCGTAACAAAAATTGAAAAATTTCTTGTAATGTCTAATGAAGACAGTATTACAAGCACTGTTATTAATTTAGCAGCAGTAATGCAGACCTCTGAAAGATGATTTGTACCATATTCTACACTAAATGAAGTCGAATATTTTGGAACAAAGTGAAAAATAATGTGAGGTTGAAATACTTAACACGCTCGATGTTTGCAACGTGAAAAAAACTAAATGAGTACAAAAGTATTCATACAATTTGGCATTAATTGTTTACATTTTGGTATATCTGATAAATTATTGCCCTATAAGTACGAGTATACATACATATATGCACTTGCTCAAAATGACCCCAAAAATGACATATTTAAAGGCCAAGGTCATTGGAGATTTGGACCTTAAAGTAAGTAATTACCGAAAATATCACTGTTAAAAGCATGAATAAAATAATTTCAATAGTGAGAAATATGAAATTTATATTTGTGCCATTTTGTGAGGACGCGACAAATATAAAAAAAATAATAAGTCTGCAACCTACAACATAGTTGAGATAAAGTTATTCTACAGAGTAATTTTACAATACATCCGCGTTAAAATAAGGGGCTCGGACAATATTCTTCAATATTTGAGACTGACTAGTTAGAAATACATACTTCAAGCGGTACCTCTCTCCGGACAACGCACACAAAAGAGACATGAGGACCTGAGTTAGAGGCTCGGCCAATATTTGCTTTTATCTTATAACACATGTGAGAGTGACTAGTTTGAAGTACTTCAAGCGGTAGCAGACTTCGCAGACAAAACGGACATGATGGCCTTAGAACACCAACTTAGTAAACTCTCACATATGTATGTCTAGAGATCCAACCTTTTGTACACTGTTTTATAATCATAGAAAATAAATTCAGCCCCCGTTGGGTAATAAAAATAATAACTTCTTTCGATTGGACGTGTCCAAAAGTCCAAATACGGAACATTACGGAAAATTAACTAGCGCTCAACAACGCAAGAAACCGCGAGTATACGAGTATACCAACAATCCGTCTAAGTGAAAAAAAATCCCCAATTTGTAACGGAAAGTCTGCAGTTACTTTACTAAGTGAAATAAATTCCCAAATTGTATGCGGTAATCTACCAACTTCCTAAGTGAGATAAAACATTGAGAACAATCCGAAGAACGGAAGAAGTGAAAATCAATCCAAAGACCAAAGCGGGAATCGAAATTATCTTATTATTCCTATAAAAAGAGTGTATAGTTGTGATCTCTTTCATCTTTTATTTCTTGTATTTTATTTTCTGCTTGCTAATTTATATTTTATCTGTTGCTAGCTGATTTATTTTAACAAATTGAAAAGATGTCCACACAATTAAGACACTTCCTCTTCGTAATCTGTCCCGTATCAACTAGTTTCAATAAGCCGCGAAAAAGAATGTCCTGAGGGAATAGTATAATATAATAAGAAGTATTGTGGTTCTTGATGGAAATCAGTCCAAGTATCTGTCTTTGGGACAAGCTGCAATAAAAATGTATGAACTATTCGAGAGTAACTCAAAGTTTTACCAGGCGTTGCAATTATTCATATCAAAATTATGGGTAGCACAGATCAACTTCTATATTCCTTCCTAGTTTCAAATTTCGACACAGTTCTTGCCAGACAGGAGGTCATTTAATCTTTTAGAGAAATACGAAGCAATAATGCGTACAACAACACAATACAAAGACGTCTGACCTATCTAATGCTATAAATTTCAAATTATCGTAAATTGTCTTGGACACATCAAAATGTATTTAAATTGGGTTGGTGCCCCATATCCGTAGTGATTTAATAAAATCAAATATTGCTGCTCCGATGTTTCTCCTCTTGCATGGAGACCCTATGTTGACACTTCCATTCCATTGAATGCAACCGGTGGGCAGAACGCATTCTTTCGACAGCATACGCAACATCAAAATATTTCCTACGTTAAATTAAAGAACAGAATTAATTTTCGGAATAATTGCAAGAGAGGTTGAGATTCAGTTGTATGTCATTAAGTGGAAATGTCATCATCAAGAATATTCAAACACAGATAGGTATGACGAGCTAGAATTCATGTGTTTAATATGGCAAAGAAAAGGAGCATGAAGATGACCAGGAGACACAGGAAAAATAAATACAATATGAGGCCGACATTAATTATTCTAGACACTGAGAAACAAGCTGGACACTAAAGTGAAACTTAAAATGTTAATTGATCTTGGCTATTCCTACATTTTATATAAAAGACTACACATATTGCAAAAATATTAGTAGATTAAGTAACCTTTTGAAAGTCGAAACGGTTAACGGAAAAACCACTATTGCTCATAAAATCGAAATCAAGTCTTAATTTTGAACAGCCTCAAAATCTTCATGCATTAAAAGCATTCTTAGGGTTATCCGGTTATTACAGGTGATTTTATAATAATGACGCTCTTCTTACTAAATCCTTTATAAAATGTCTACGAGATGTAAATGAATACTTAAGCTATCTTAATCAAAAAACCTTCAAATTCGATCAAGAAGCGATGGGGCCTTTGAGAAAATTAAGCATATCTTAGCTTTTGAAAATGGCTTCTCTTATAACCTGATTTTTTGAATTAAACGTTTGAATTAACTATAGAAGCGTTATCGCTTATGGAGCTGTTCTTTTCCGAGGTATAATCTTAACTTTTATGTCAAGAACTTTATCAGCAACGGAGGAAAACTATACAAAGCATGAGCGGGTGTTGCTCGCAATAATATAATCGTTGCAAAAACGAAATTATCGTTACAGTTGTCAAGAAATCCACATCTATACGGATTACCTCTCATATTTTCAATTTAGAAGAGTATTATTTGAGTATATTACAGATCCTGTGGAGGCGGTATTACTACCCAATGATAAGTATAATAGGGCAATTCACTATATCACGGATAGTCCATAGTTCGTCGCAAGAGTTAGTGTCAGAAGTTTCACAGAAAATTGCAACCGCACCGAAGGAAACGTAAGACTATCATAACTCCAGTATGGACATGGTAATTTTAAGTCAGGAGATATACCTTTCATTGACGAAACCTGACAGCAAATCTACTGGGTAAATAAACAAGACTTTACAGGCCATTTATTGTTCAGGAAGTGGTAGGTATCAAAATCAGTGTCAACAATAGAATAGTTCATGAGAGTAACGTAAAATAATACTTTCAGGTCGATGATTTGGGCACAGCGTCATTGAGTATACAGGTTCTACCTATTTACCAGGGAAGTGGGCGACTATGTTTATTTGGAACACAAAACTAACATTTTTAGGGTGTTTGCCTTCATAAACTTCATAAATTTTAAAATAAGTACTGGCTCATCTAAAGAAGTTTCCGGTTTTTTTGTCCTAATTTCTGTTCTTTCGTTTTTTTATTTTATTTTTTCTGAAATATACAATGTTGTCTCGATCACAGCATTCAACAGAATGAGCGGATATTACAACGAATGTTTAAGGTCAGCTTTTCTATTGTCACATTATGAGAAATCGAAGAAATAGCTAGCCTAAGTAATGATTGCATCAATTTGAACCAGGGACCAGAGATGTACAGCTTTTAAGGATATCCGTAATTTGCCTCCAAATATTCAAATCCGTGTTGGAATACCTTACCAATTGTATACCTTACCTCCAAATATTCAAATCCATGTTGGAATACCTTACCAATTGTATACCTTACAATATTATGTCATTCGTCTTGACTGCGAGTGCGGAGTATGAGTGGCTGCCATGGATTATTATCACATAATTTGTGTAGAGGGACATACCCAAATGTTTTTTTTTTTTTTTTTTTTTTAATTTAAAATTAATGACAACCGACGGATAATTCGTACATATTGTAATATTAATAATTTGTTTAAAATTTTTTTATTGTTTTTTTTTTTTGTTTTCTTTTATAGGATTCGTTCAGGTTCAAAAGTGTATGCTCTATGGTGTTTGTCACACAACCTAGACGGGGTGCAGATGTTTTATGAGAGACAAATGAATGAGATTTTTTCTTTTTTCATTACTCAATATGACACGTATGATTTTACTTCCGTCAGTTAAATTCGAACAAGAAGTTAGAATATAATAATACGACATAAATTAATTTTTGATGTTAAGATTGTGTTTGCGTATTTAATTTGAGCTTTATCAATTCAACATTGTATTTTCAAATATTTTTTGAACAAAGGTGATGGAATCCTGTATGGTTACAGTGGAATAAGCGGAAACCATCCCAAAAGAAGGGGATATTTTGTAACAAAAATACATCGCATCATATTTAAAGCAGGACACCTTCGCGGGATCTGCAGAAAGAGAGATGAAAGGGGATAGTCTCTATTAGTTCCTGGCGTGAACCATGAATATGACTACACAATATAGAAATGACGTTTATAAATTGTACATAGAAATCATTAAATAGATTCGTAAACTCAAAGTGCGAATAATTTTGTGAGGATGCGTACTTTAGAATTTTAGCATTGCTGTACAAAGCCTTTTTTATCAAGTAAAATAATGTTAACGACCAGACGTATTTTGGACGCTTTATCGAGGAACTCATTCTTCAATACTGTTGTCCCTTTACTATTAACCGAGAAAAGAATTAACCGTTTTGTGTCATCTATCGAACTTTATGCATGAAAAGAAAATATCAATTATCTGAAATATAGGCGTAATGTAGTGGACATATGGAAGACTTTATTGGAGGCTGGTCGTGTGCACTTCTCTTCATGGTAGAGAATTATTTATGTACCTATACATACAAACTCAAACTGCTTCCTTCACATCTAAGAAATACGCTTCAGATAATTCATTGTCAAACATGTTTACTGATGAAAAACTACCTCTACACTAAACTCTGCGGCCCATCGACGATAAAGTGGGGTTACGATCTTACAATTTTTTTTTAAAATGTGTTTCACTATGATTCTCTTCAGTGGGATACTGACAAAATGAAAAGACGTTTTAGTAGAATTGTATCGCTATTGACATTCACTGTTACATTCACTATTGTTTTTGTTGGAAGGAATTTTGAACGAAATATTTAAAGCAGTCGATTGAATTATATGAGGTACCCGTATGTGGGTCAATTGATCTAATATGACCCATGAAGATACAAAATTGCCGATTTTTTTTTAATTATGGATCTTTTTGAACATATCTCGCATATAGCAATGCAATAGTTGACGTTCTCCATGTTAGTAATCGACTTTGAAAAGCCGTTCAAATGATCTCTTACTCTCACAACACTGAGAATAGAGAGTTTAAGTCGCTATTCAGGACTAAAGCAAAGAAACTACACGTTTTCCGTAAATCTCTACTGAATTTTTAACGTTAATTTTGAGGTTTTGTATCCTACAAAAACGCAGTAACTTATTTTAGTAGGTGTAGTCCTGCAGACATACATATGTCGTCGTGATGGATATTTTGCATGTGCAACCATCGGGGCATCTTTGCAAGTTATATTTGAAACCTTAAAGAAAAAAAAATCTATAAATATTCGACATCTCCCTGTAACGATAGACCATAGAGAAATAATAATAATAAGTACCGTTTGCAAAAGAGAACTTTTACTAGAGGATTATTACTTTGATGAATGTCACTTTTAAAGAAAAAACGGTTCGCATAAGGTAATATTTTGCGAAACATATAACATGTTTGGTATCGTTAAAAAGGTCTTCGAATGTAGTTTTATAATTATGTAAAAAACGATACCTTCATAATGCCCTGCTTTTTTTTAAATCATTTTTCTTGAAAATATTTATTTTTCAAAAATTGTTTATAAGTTATGTCAGTTAAAAGAACTTAATTGTTGCTTTAATTTGCGATATCAATTTTATACGAGTATATACATATTACAATTTAAAAGAAATTTGAGTTTAAAAACCTCTTTGAATTTTCACTTTTGACATATAAGTACAAACAATTTGGGAAAAATTGGAGATGAGTACTGTTCTAAATAGCACATAATTTTCTTTTTTTTATAAAGTAAAGTGGTACCTATGTTTGACGTGGGAGAATTTTAGGGTTCGTTACAACTACAGTTAGTTATTTTTCTAGGAATTGCTTATCATATTGTCGGCAGTTCAAATTAAAACTCTCTTCCTTTATGAATTTAAAATGGGCCATAATGCGTCATTGACAATGAAAAACATTAATGAGGGTTTGGAAAGTTCCGTTCAGGAGATTTCAGCCTTGGAAATGAACCAACGAAATTGGTGCGAGAGATTGCACAAAGCATGGGAGTATCCCAATGGCAAAGGTCGATGCCTTTCTCTCATAGGAATGGAACCGAAACTTGATAAGTGGGTACCCCATGAGCTGAACAAGGCCTGGACATCTACGCATCGCGTGGTTTAAGAAACCAAACTATACCATTTTTTCACCGGATAGTCACCTGTGATGAAAAGTGGATTCTGTATGATAACCGTTAAAGACCTGGACAGTGGTTGGATGCAAAAGGAAAAACAAAAAACACACTCCTAAGCCTGAAATATTGTGAGAAATTCATTGTATTAAATGCCGAATTGATTGAAAAACAGCCTGTGTTGGTCAACAAGCACGGTCCGATCCATTTGCATGACAATGAAAGACCCCATACCTCGCATATCAGGGTTCAAAAACTGTTGCAGTTGGGATTTGATATACTTCCGCATCTATCGTACTCTACTGATATTTCCCCAATAGACTACTATCTTTTCCGCAATCTGGACTTATTTTGCCGGCAGAAAATCTTCCGGAACCGAGCAGAAATCATAAAAAACCTTTGAAGATTTCATTGCCTCAAAAAGTCAGCACTTCTACGAAAATAGAATATTTGACCTTGCATCATGATGTAAGATAAGATATCTAAATGTACATGCTAACAGCTGAACTTTGAGATAGACGCTGAATAGTGTGGAACTTGGACGACTTTTATATTTTCTGTGATAAAACCTAAGTCCGCTCAACGAGGTGAGAAGAAAAGAGTTATAACGAACAATTTCGATCATTACTAACTTAGATGTCCAATGAAAATGTTAAAAGGACAAACTCAGTTTACTAGTTTAGAAGTTAAAAACTGATTCTCCGTACTTGCCCCTCAAAAAATCTGATATTGTTATGCCACGTTTTTTCAATGATTTAGTAAGCTCTCGGATGCTTGCATTGACGAAATATAATTTCACATATTTAATGAACATAGCTATAGCTACCAGCAAATACCAGACTTTTGAAACGAGGTTCGGCTAGGGGCCAAGGTGATCAATGTGTACAGTATGAACGGTTACAGGATGTCTTGGGATACTAAATCTCTGAACATTATCTATTATGCCTGTGATTCAATCATAGAATTTAATTTTATTAATAGTAAACTTTTTAGTATATTAACTTTTAGACTATCTTTGTTCTCTCTATTTCCCGAGAGGCGACCGTTTATATCATTTTGATGACTAAACCATCGTTAAGTGCAAACAATCTGATAGGTTCTGTTTCCAGTTTTAATTCTTAATCATATCCTTAACAACACATCTTATGTGTTATCTATTGTGTTGTGTGCAATTGAAATTCAAAGTCATCTGCATTGAAATGAAGTTAGCTAACAGCTACAACAAGACTCATATTAGTTTTCTTAGTCAGTAATAATGTCGAACGGGATTTCTGCCATATAAACCTTGAAACGTCGAAGAACCTAATTAAAAAAAAAACGCTTCTAATTCCAAACAATTATATTTTTTTTTGAAGATAAAATGCCAAATATGTATATCAATTTGTCGCTGAATAAGTAGAATACCCTGAACATTGACGTCACAATGATGCTTCATTTGTGTTCCTAATTTCGGGTTGCATATCGATAAGCGTATTATTTTACAAAGGCCAAAAGTCGATGGTCAAAATCCGGGGTCGCCTGTGTATGTCTTCAGAGGTACTTGATAACAGCTCTAATTTCGTTTTTCTCCATTTTGATGTAATTTCTTTGATGGTCCGTATGTAAATGATTGCACCACCTGGAAATTGTGGTGTGGTCAATGCACAACTCAAAATTTATGATTATGAAAACAACAACATTCAGACACAAGAGAATGCACAAGGCTACGTGGATATGACCGGATGAAGTAAGGCGCAACCTAATTGAACATTTCCTGAAAAATGGAACACACCATACCAACGTACTAGATGTTAAGGCATATAGAGGAGGTCATTGCGATTCTGATCACATCCTAATCATCGTTAAAATTAAGAGAAGCGGAACACTTAAATACATAAAAAAAAATCAACGTTAAAAAGTTAAAGGATCGTCGTATCTAGCGTCAATATAGCGATATTAATATCCGGACTGCCCTACTATATGGCATTGAAAATAACGTCGAAGCACGGCAGGTGGAATAAAAAAACGGAAGTGACGGAAAACAAATTAGGCCACCCACTCCCAAAGAAAAGATTCGAAGAGGAATGCGAGTAAAAAGTAAAAGCCCGTAATGTTCTAAGATTTCAATCCCTATAAAATAGTATAGCGATCAAGAAATTGAGTCTGCCGTCTCCATCGTGATAAAAATGACAATGGCAAAGGAAGAAGTTTGCCAACATTCAGGCGTTATAAAACTATCGAAAATTTATCACGTCCTTGTACGAGTAAGGCTGAAAATCTCGAAAAAAATTGGAACAATGGGCGAGGGAACGCCTTATCTGTACATTCGGGATACCTGAAGGATTACAACGAGGAGACTCCTTGTCTCTAATTTAGCGCTGGAATACGTAATGAGATCCTTCCAAGAATGGGAGAGGGGAATAACCCTCAATGGAATCACATCCGCTCTAGCTTGCGCTAACGATCTGAACCTTCTGCAAACAGGAAACACAGAAAGATTGGTAGAAAAGGATATAGGTCTAAGTAGAAGTAGCTGAAAATAAAACCAAATATTTATACTCGTATATGGGCACTGCCGACTTGGATCAATCCAAACCTCGTATCTGACTTTACTCGATAACCACTTTAATAGAGTAGACGAGTTAAAATATCTGGGAGCCATATTGTCCGCAAAAATGACATATAGATGGAAATAAATAAAATGCTGCATAAGGGCAACGCGAGCTTTTTCTCCGTGAAGAAACTATTCGAAACAACTCTTTTGTCCGGCAATGTCAATATGCATAAAACCATAATACTACTAGTGACACTTTGCGGATGTGAAACTTAGCATCTGACGAAGAAGAATAAAAATATAGTTCAGGACTTTGAGAATAAGATCTTAAAGATAATCTGTTAAAAAAATACAGTACAAATAAGCGAATGGAGAAAATTACAAAATCAAGAGCTTGGGGAACATTATTCAGCCAAGCATTGTCCGAGTAAAAAAGTTGACACGTATTACGAATGAACAGTGGACGAACACTCAAAAGCATAATGAGTGGAAAACCCGAAGGAAAAGATTGCTAGGAACGCCACGGCATAGGTAAGAAGACCTAGAAAAGATGGAACAAATCACAGAAACGAGGAAGGAACAATGATGACAAGGAGGCTTAGTGAAGTGTTATGAACATGACTTTGAACTTTCGAATTCCAAATAACGGTAATAATAAAAATAACAATATCGATAAAGCGGGCAAATTATCAAATTTGATTTTAGAGCACTAATCGTTCTTAAACAAATCTCACTCAGTCAGATTAGACATTAATTTTGAGCAAGTCAGATAGATGTTTAGCGATCATCGAAAGATTCTGAGGGTCAACATTTTTTAAGCATTGCCTTATGATTGATTAGTGATTGACATCATAACTTAATTAATGAATGTTTGTCTGACAAAACTCGCACATGGAAACAATGTTTTGATAAACGTTAAGTGTATCCTTTAAAAAGGAAATGTCATCTATATAAACTACTTAAAGTGCCTTGTCTATAAAACTTATAAGAAATACATTTTTGGAAAACTGAGAGTCTTAATTTCAAGCCAGATGAAAATATAAGAAATTCTACTTCACCAGGTGTACGAAAGGAAATTTTTTAATTGAGTCTAAAGATACTTTTACTTCAGATCTGATCATGTAAAATACTTTAAATACTACATTCTTGATAATTTTCAATTAAAAGTAACAGAAAATAATCGATGCATGTCCGCGTTTCCCTCCTGTTCTTTTTAAGCAATACAATAGGTGCATTGTAGTTCCTATTGCTAATATTAATAATTTTGTCTCATTTTACTTTATTTTTGCTTAGGATATATTCTATATTGGTTGTTGACTGAATGCGGCCGTAAGTTATAGAGTTTACGTTAGCTTTTTTAGCTGTGTTTTGAGCGTAATTAGCTAAAATCAAAACGCTACATACTAACACCGGCTATCAATGCGACTATACATAGTCGTCGGATGGTTGTGTGCCTAAGTAACGATCGCCAAAGTTTCCAATGCCAGAGTAATAGAGAGTTTTTTACTCCTATGACAGATTCTTCTTCCAATGCTTTTAACTCCCTCTGTAAAAGTAGTACTTATTTCTTCCTTCTCAGCCTCATGATAGTAGCTACCAATAACCTCACCGCCAACTGAATCGGCAAACTCCTTGGATGGATGCAGTCCTTAGCCACATTCCCCTTTTTTTACATTTCCAGAAATTTGATTTCCTAACACTTTTTTTTTTTTAGTTTTTAATTTTTCATCACCACTGCCAACAACAATAACTGATTTCAGTTCTATTTGCCCCGTATCCTTTAGAGTTTTGCTCAAATAATGTGATAGAATTTTCAAAAAATAACATCTAAAACTAATCCTTTGTAACAGATGGGAACCCAACACTATCGCGACAAACACAAATCTGAAATGATCGAAATAAAACAGGTAGCTGTTGCAGGGCGTGAATAGCGTTTGAAAACACAAAAAAAGATTAAAATAAGAATTGAACACTCTTTAAGTATTGTATAAAGGGTAACAAATGATGTCACTGGGGACTAAATTATCTCTTAGGATAAGAAATTTATGAATACATTCCATAAGTCAAAAAACATTTAGGAATCATGCAACATGTTTCATCAGTGGATGACAAATCACCATTGTAGTGTGCACAAACAAGTGCGAAAAGCTACAAAATATAATACATTTCGGGACAATAACTTTAATAATTTTTTGATTTAATAATTCAAAACAGTAATCTGAATAGAGGTCAAAATTATTGACACGGTTTTGAGCTTCACATAGCATATCTGAAAAGATTTTATGTTATTGTACTATTATCTAACTACAACTAAATGCCTTGCAAAATGCATACAGGAATCTAGATGGAGACGTTGATATATTCCTTAAGTCTTTCATCGTATGTCATGTAGGATTTTAGAGATAAGACAATATCCACACTTTGCTGAGAGCATGCTGACAGCACTTTACACACCTGAAAATCAAACAGAACGGATGCTTTCTATAACAGTTTATTATCCTGATAAAATTTTTTTGAAAAGAAAGTCTATACGATTCGGTTATCTAATTGTGCGGGTACAAGTTCAGATGGATATAGCTATTCATTTGATGTCTAATATGGCTAAAGTACAAAGATCTCCGTTGACCCTCTTGGTGTTAAATTAGTGTAAACTAACCTCTTCACACACCACATTCCAACCACATTCCATTAGTTTGCATCGAATATCCATAAAAGGTAAAAAGTATTGGTGGGTTAAATTTACATACTAAATCGACAAACCTGTTTCACAAATAACGACTTCATGTTCTACCAAGTGCAGGTAAACATGTGCAGGTAATTTTCGCCACAATCGCGAACGAACTGTTATACTCCAACAGATGTCTCTGACACAAATTACATTACATACCGTATTACCGTATTGTTACACTGCCCCTTCCTTGATTTTTTTTTCGAAAAAGAGCGTTTGCGTAATTTCTGTAGTATCGACGTAGATGATCCACATACACAATTTTTAACCTATCTTCGTCGAATTCTGTATTGACATAGCCGTTGATCAGTTTAATTACTGCTTAACGTTGGCACCTGCAGGTATCTAACGTATCTACTGCAGGTTCGGAAACCTCCTTTTAGAGCGATGTGCGTTATACACCCATACCAATCCTTTATCCTGAATACCTTTGCTTACTTAATGCGGTCACTGGGAGACTTAATTTTAAACTTCATTCTTCCGTGTATATCGGTGGTTCTTTTCCTTATGTCTGCCACATATTCTTCTTTCGGTTTTGACTCACTCATACTAATCGACCAAAAAGAATTTCGGAAGGTGGTGTGGATCTCTTTGAACTGTAAACTACGTTCCGATAAGCCATTAGAAAAAGGGGAATACGAGTATATCAACGCAACCATGACCCTGGAGAGATGTTCATTCAATGCTATGTGTATGGCATGCGGAAAAATTGTGCAACAACGTCAGTTGTGAATGAGAGATGATCAAAAAATGATGATGAAGGCATAACAGCATAAGATCACTTCAAATACACTCTGTGTGTGCATTTCCAATATAACACCTTAATGACATGGAAACGAATGAGTAACTGTGACCTACAACCAACGCAAATTCAGTCGAATCTCTCAAACCTTATCTAGGACAACTCCCGAAGAGTAGTGAACGAATATCTTCAACACAAACCATCTGCACCCCGTCCAGGTTGTGTGGCAAACACCATAAGAGTGTACACTCTTAAACCTGCACGAACGAACCCCATAAAAAAAAAAAAAAAAAAATGCCCTGATGAACCGCTTCACTATTCCGGTGAACTGTGGAGTCGTTCCGGTCCCTCTGTTTCCAAGAAATTGGCATACTTCTAGGAAGATTTTGGACATGGAGCGCAGATCCATGAGTACATTTCCGCTATTATGTTTAGTCCTTTTCTGATTGCACACACGGTGCATTTAATTCAAAGCAAGTAAATTCAAAGCCGCATGGTGTGTACGCAGACCATACTTCACGGAGGTATTAAATATTTCGTGGCCATAATGGATTGGAGAATAGCTTATTGAAATAAGAATATTGAGAAAGGTAAACTTGTACAATTAGGACAATTTATATTTTTGATAAGAGACTAATCAGTTTTTAACATCATCGACTTTGTCAGAATCCGTTCTAGCTCTCTCTGATGAAATGATGTGATCTTCTCGTCTAAATATCACTTATTTCCTCGGGTTGAGTTTCAGATGAGCATCGCGCAGACATTTGATCACTTAATTTAAGTTGTCCTGCTATCGTGGTTCGAGTAAGTTTTCTAGATGAATCCATGAAGGACGCTCTTCATCAAACTCTCAAACATTGCCGCCGTATTACACAATCTAAATGACGGTGACCTGCTTCCTTCACTTTTCTGTAGATAATGCAGCTTTCTTGCTAGGATGGAAAACCATTGAATTCCATAGAGAGTGTTCTTAATGAAGTGAATCTGGAGCAAAGGGTAATTGTAGTAGTAGTTTTTTTGGTACTATCATTCAACCTCCAGTAGTCTACGCATATTCGGGAGTTTCCATATTTCTTTTTAACCAGTACAATAGATGATGTCTATGAACTCTGTCAGCTTTCACCTAATCCCTCTTTCTTCATCAGTGATATCACCTCTGCTTTGCTAATGGGAGTCGTCTATCAGAAATAGTTGGCCCAGCCGTGGTCACGTGAAGTAAATATATCAGCAAGCTCACCAAGCCGATTTGCTGCCAAGGTTTGCTGCTTCTAATTTAGTTCACAATACCGAAGAATTATCTTCTGTAGTTCTGCAATTTTCCGGATTCATAAGCCTTACTGGTACCAAAATATTCCCTGATTCCATTATAATTTTGCCAACGATGTAGTTTTGGGAGTCGCTTGGAATTTCTGGAATCAAGTTTCAAATTATCCGCAAAACTCCGTCCTGATGTTTAATGATCTGAAGTTAACTTTGTTCTAATTTTCGTACACCATCAGGATCTTAATATGTCCATACCTCAGTATATGCATTCCAATATCAAAGACGATTTTATACGCGCACATGAAATCCACTCCGATAATGCAGTCGTCCCATATGTCGGCCACAGCATTACGTCCGTGGAAATTAACACTGCCAACTGTAACTGCAACTGTGTCCAGTTGCAAGCTTGTAAGTATATTTTCACCGATTCTCTTATCGCGGTGTTCACATAATAGCTACTAATGTACAGCCATGTCTTCTGGATGAAATCTCTTCTTACAATTAAAGCCGCGGGACCGGTATCGGTAACCACATACTTCTTTTTGTCGACACCACCCTTATTGGGGAAACATTTATGATGTTTCTGTTAACAACATCCAAATTGTATATTCGAAAACTAGAGGCGAAGATAGAGTAAAACGCTAAAAAGTCAATCGCTGGTTCGATGAATGTATCTAGATTATAATGTAAAATACGTCATCATCAAACGGTGTAACTCTTGATTGGAGCAAAGCTGTCAGACTGCAAACCTGGCTTATCTAATAGAACTGGTGTAGGATACAATTGTGGTTAGCCGGAAGATGGGAAATCTTTGTAATGGATAACTGACTATAAGTCAAACCGTTTGCTGCTGGACAGCACCGATTTTGCCCTTGAAACAGTTGAAAAACGTGCAAAGCTATTTTATATGATATCAATTGATATTGTCAAAAGGGTTCGAGTGCCGTCGGATCGGAAAATAGATCGGAGATCACCGCTCGTCAAGGAACAAAAGCAGCATAAATCTGAAAATAATGTAAGTTCCATTCCATTCAAATTCTAAAATTTTGGAAAGATCTAAATTGATCAACGAATCAAATGCCCGACCTTTTGCAAAGTAATTAATCTTTATAATAGTAATATGATATCAGACATGAGTATGAATAAGCTGGGACTAAGTCAGAACTCAGGTTAAAAATGGGGTAATATTCTGACTTAGAACATTGAAATGATAATAATCAGTCACATGAAGATGTGGTGTTTAGAATGTAAACTTAAGTTAGACCTTTTATTTACACAATCATGTAATGCCGTTCAAACTACATATAGACCTAAAACAAGAATTAGTTCTGACACTATCTCATTTCAAACACGAAAAAAACTAAATCCAAATTTGCAGATTCAAACTATTTTTCCACGCCAGATGCTAGTAACGATTTTTGGGTACTAGAAGTAAATGTAGAAAGTTCTCAAGTATGTATGCATATTCAATACTCCTTTTGAGAGATAATATTTTTGAGAATGTTTTTTTATCGACCTCAATTTTTACCATTATATTAAAATGTATACAATGACAATAAAGACTAACAAATACTAATTTAAAATTAAATAAGCTATTAATAGTATAGACCTAGTTGTATCACAATTATATTATTATATTATTAATAAAGCCGTTCGATTATCAGTTGTTCCGTTCGATTGCACATGGTCTGGCTGATCAGCAGTCATGTCATATGAAGACTTCCCAAAATGGCTTGATTCGTGAATAGCCTAGAAAAAGTATCGCTAGCGATGGTTGTAAGATAAGTTACTGAATTGAGCCCCGATAGCAAGAATTAGTTTGGATTAAAAAAAGGCGTAATTTAACAACGTGTCTCTTCGACCTCTTTATTCAAAAATCTTTTCTATTTGGAATGATTGACAGTTGTTATAGGAAAGGAATTAAGTGCTGCCAAGTCTTCTAACATTTACCGCCCACCTCGTCCAGGAACTGCGACGAAAAAGCTCCACCTCCAAGCCGCCCACCGCTTGCATCGTCGGCTTCAATAGGAAGTACAATAATCTTCGAAATGGCGCGCTTCAATTTTGAGTTTTGAGTTCGGATAACTGCTACTCTGACGATGCCATCCTCTCCAGCATTCACTTCCACGACTCTCCCAAAGGCCACTGGGTCGGAGACGTCCGTTCATCTCGAATTAAGACTAAATCGCCAGCTTGCACATTTCGATTTGCTTGCTGCCACTTGTATCGAACCTGCAGCCCGTGGAGATATTCTCGATGCCACCGTGTCCAAAAATCTTGCTGCATCTGTTGTAACTGTCGCCACCTGTTTAGTCTCCCGTGCGAGATGTTCAACAAGTTCGGTTCAGGCACTGTCACCAAAGGGCGACCAGCAAGAAAGTGACCCGGAGTAAGCGCTACCAAATCGGTTGGATCGTCCGACATAGCTGACAAAGGTCGGGAATTGAGTATCGCTTCTATCTGCTTAAGTACCGTGGAGAATTCTTCAAATGTTAAACAGGCGTCACCGATTGTACGCTTTAGGTGATGGTTCATACTTTTGACTCCTGCTTCCCAGATGCCGCCGAAATTTGGAGATCCCGGTGGGATGAAGTGCCACGATACTCCTTTTTGGGCGCAAGAGTGTGCTGCGGAGCGGAGTTGAGTTCGAAGGCTCTTGAGGTCCTGTCTTAAAACCGCGTTGGCTCCCACGAAGGTTTTCGCACAGTCACTGTAGATGTCGGAGCTATAACCACGTGTTGCAAAGAAACGCCGTAGGGCGGCCAGGAAGGCTTCCGTTGACATATCACTCACCAACTCAAGGTGAACTGCTCGCGAGCTCTGGCACACAAACAGCGCAACATATCCTTTATGACTACGAATACCTCGTCCTTTCGAAATGCGAATATTATATCGGCCCGCGTAATCCAAACCGCAATGCATGAAGGGCAATGATGGAACACAGCGCGGCGGTGGCAGATTACCCATCAACTGAGAGGGTCGCGGTGCTCTCTGCCGAATGCACTTGTTGCGCCTTTGCACAAATTTCTTTATTTTTACCCGGGCATCCACAATCCAATATCGCCGTAGAAAGTGCAGCATAACCTGAGTACCACCATGAAGGGTCACCGTATGCGCGTCAGCGATTAACAGAGCGCTAAGGGTACTCTCCTTCGGAAGAATAATGGGAAACCTTTCTGACTCTGGTATTTTTGCGTTTTTGAGTCTTCCGTCAAGGCGTAGTATAGCATTCCTGTCGATGACGGGATTCAACTTCCTTAACTTGCTCTTGGAGGGTAGTGGCTTACCTCGAGAAAGACAAGAAATTTCTTTAGCAAAATGTAATTGTTGAACGTACCTGGTGAGGGCTTGTAAGGCCAATCCGCGCTCGTTTGCAGTGACCCAAGGAGTTCGTGCATGAGGGTAGCCTCTGAGAACATTATAGAATCGCTGGCACCATGCTGTGACCGCTACCAGAGTATGAATATTTGAAAACATCTGCAACAGCTCCATCTCTCTGACATGTTCCGCTCTTTCCAAACGAATGTGGTATTGTACGGCTACGGTTTCATTTGGATCGCCAGCTAGTTCTGGCCATTGTGCTTCTGGTTTTCTCAACCAGGTCGGACCCACCCACCATATATCCAGATGCTCAAGTTGAGACGCATAAACACCACGGGTCGCGACATCGGCTGGGTTACTCGAAGTCGGAACATATCTCCAGCAGGACATAGACGTTAGTTCTTGAATTCTTTGAACTCGGTTGGCGACATATTGTTTCTGTCCACCAGGGTGTGAACGAATCCAACTTAAGACAGTTTTAGAATCAGACCAACAGAAAAATTCCAGTCCCGGCAATTGTAAAGCTGATCCGACCTTGGCACTCACTTTCGCAGCTAATAAGGCCCCGTTGAGCTCGAGACGCGGAATAGTTGTTTTCTTCAAAGGTGCGACTTTAGTCTTCGCCTCTAACAACGACACTTTGATCTCACCGTGCTTTGTCTCAACCCTTAAATAGGCAACCGCCGCAAATGCTGTAGACGATGCATCCGAGAAGACGTGCAAGTGAATGCACCGTATCTCTTGTGATGTAGAAATCCATCTAGGAACGTCCACCTTCTCGACTGCAGGAAATTCTTCTAAAAACGTGTGCCAATTCCGTTGATGTGGTTCAGGCAATGGATCATCCCAGTGGCAACCTAATAGCCACAACTGTTGACTGATTATCTTCCCGCCAATCACAACTGGCGCAAGCAAACCAAGGGGATCATATATCATAGCCAAATCAGATAATTGTTGTCGTTTTGTTATTGGCCCCGATCGCTGATTTAATCGTGTTCTATATCCCAGTGAATCCGTTTTGCAGCGCCAATGGATACCCAGGGCTGAAGTGTCAGAGCGGCTAAGATCTCTTAAGTGCTCTCCGCGTTCTACACCGATGCTGATATTCTCTAGGAATTCGCGTGAATTTGAAGTCCATTTGCGAAGGACAAAGCCACCTCTGAACAGCAGTTGCTGTAGTTGATCTTGAAGTTCCAGTGCTCTTTCTACGGTATCAGCTCCGTGCAGGCAATCGTCCATATAAAATGACTCTTTAAGTATTCTTGCGGCTTCCGGAAAATGGGCTTCTTCTTCGTTGGCAAGTGTTTGTAGCACTTTAATGGTGAGATACGGTGCACAGTTCAAGCCATAAGTCACTGTTTGCAACCGGAAAATCGTTGGGTCACCTTCTTCGTCTTTCCATATGATTCGCTGCAAGTCAGCATCCTCTTGCTCCACTCTTATCTGCCGATAACATTTTGTGATATCAGCCATGAATCCCACTCTGTGTTCGCGCCACTTGAGGATAATATTTGACAAATCCGTTTGTAATTTCGGTCCCACCAGCAGGCAGTCGTTTAAGGACACACCGCTTCGTGTCTTTCTAGAAGCATTGAAAACGGTTCTTAATTTCGTCGTCGAACTACATTCCCGGTACACTCCATGGTGAGGTAGATAACACACATTCTGTGGCTGGTTTTGTTCCCGCTCACGTTCCATATGACCGAGCTCCTCGTACTCCCGCATGAAATCCTCATACAGAACTTTGAGTTTTGGATCCTTTTCTAAGCGACGGATTTGATGATAAAAAAGGTTAATGGCATCGGACTTCGAATCTGAAAGAGTGGAAAGATCAGCTGAAGTTTTAACTGGATACTTCACAACAAAACGTCCAGATTCAGTGCGCTTCACAGTGGTTTTAAAGAACTCTTCACAAAGGATTTTATCTTGGGTCATAGTAGTTTTGTCATCTATGCTTTCTTGTTCGTAAAATCTCCTTAGTTGTTGTACCAAGTCGTCCAATTCCGAAATTGTGACTGCGCATGTTTTCACTTTCCACTGCTGAGATATCACTCCAGGAATTCGTCCGCTAAGTACCCATCCAAGTCGGGTGTTCTGCGCTGTGGGTTCTCCCTCTGCGGAATGGTGAACTCCGGCACATAGTAGAGCACCGTAAACATCAGCTCCCAAAATGATGTCAATGGGTCCAGGTTCATGGAACTTGGGATCTGCCAGTTCTAGTGTTAGGACTTCTTCTAACAGCGGCGATGAAAAGGAAGGTGTTGGAGCCAGCGAACCCAGTCGGGGCAAAACTAAAGCACTCCATTCAAGGTGGAACGATGGATCTGTTAGAGAACTCACAATGATATTTACCAAACCAGAAGACTTTCCCACTTTAGTTCCCCCAACTCCAATTACTGGAACTTATATTCGTCGTCGGGGTATTCTCAATTGTTGAACTACGTACTCGCTGACGAGCGTTGCTTGTGAGCCCGTATCCAAAAGTGCTCGTACTTGAAGGCATTGACCTGTTGCTGACCGGATAATGACTTGAGCAGTTGCCAGAAGAACTGCTGACAGGTGTCCTTCTTCTATTTGTGCTGTCTTTAACCCTTGGTTGGTGTTTAGGTGGTTGGATACGATTCCGTTGCCTAGGTTTTCATGTAGCATTGTGTGGTGTCGTTTCCCACACTCGCTGCAGGTAAATTTCGATGTGCAAGCTGCAGTGAAATGTCCGCTTTTCATGCAATTTTTACAAAGTTGGGTGTTGTTTACAATTTCGAGACGACGTGCGGTTGACATCTGTCTAAACTTTGGACAGAACATGAGAATATGTTTTTTACCACAACAAACACAACGATTGACCTTTGTGTGGTGAGTTTTAATTGCTGGAGAGTTGGATGGACTGAGTTTGGATTTCACCTTGGGCACTGCTTCCATCCCTTCGAGGCCTTGAATACGATTTTCCAGAAACTTCCGCAGCTCCTCGCAGGTAGGCAGATAATTTGGAGATGCCAACGACATTTCCCAATCCTTAACGAGTACAGCATCCAACTTCTCTGTTATCAGGAATACAAGCCAGTGGTCCCATTGTGCAGTAGGGCATCCTAGTTGTGATAACGCTCGTACTGCTTCGGTAGTTCCATTTAGCACTCTTCGCAATGCATGGATGGATTCTGCAGCCATTGGTGGGAGCCTGACGTTTTCTCTCAAGTAGGATTTGATTAACTTCCGTTTGCTATCGTATCGCTGATGTAAGGTGTCCCATGCAATTTGAAAATTGTTTTCTGTTACCGATATGCTTCTGATCAAAATGTCTGCTTCTCCGCGTAAGCAACCTTTTAAATAGTACAACCGCTGGACGTTAGACAATGATTCATCTTGGACGACGCAGGTATTGAAGATGTCCTTAAATGGAAGCCATTCAAGAAATGATCCAGAGAATTTCGGAAGTTCTATTGCTGGAAGTCTTGGCGGATGATGGTTAGTACATGGGCGTTCGATGAGAGTGTCAGCACGTTCCTGCCCCTGTTGCACCGATGGCTCCGTAAGTTCGAGCAGTTCCCCAATAGCTTCGCAGTAGGCGGCTTCGACTTCAGAAAATTGTTCTTCTTTTCCTTCGACAGACGATTCCTCCCACGCGGCAACATATTTAGTCCAATATTCCTGGAGGAGGTTTTTCTGGGCTAAGAGATAGCCTCTCGTTTGTTTGACTTTTGCAGTTTTTTGTGTGTTGGTCACGAAATTCAGAATGAGTTTGGCCACTGTATCTTCCTTTGACCCTTTTGGGTTGCTCATCGTTATAGGTTAGGTAATGGCGTTGTGGATTCAGAAATTTGGTTTTCTTGGAATCCAATGTAATTTGAAGAAAACTGGTTTCTCGAATATGCGAGGACAAAGGTTCTCCGCAAGGGATGCCAAAATGTAAGATAAGTTACTGAATTGAGCCCCGATGGCAAGAATTAGTTTGGATTAAAAAAAGGCGTAATTTAACAACGTGTCTCTTCGACCTCTTTATTCAAAAATCTTTTCTATTTGGAATGATTGACAGTTGTTATAGGAAAGGAATTAAGTGCTGCCAAGTCTTCTAACAATTGTCAACACTTCGAATGATTCATTTGTAACCTTTTTTTCACAATAAAGTTGGATTTTCATCAAAAAAACAACGAGAACTTAAATGCGCTCCTAATAATTTAGCAATGCGCTGCTGATCAAACAACTAAGTCAGGATAGACAATCCAATTGCCTTGACCGTGGGATTGCATCAGCTAACAGAACACCTGTGTCAGCATGTGAACGGCGACTATGGGAAGTGACGAGGATAGGCTGGGTAGGCAGGGCAGTTAGTCGATCGGCGGTAGATAACTTGAAAGTATGTTTATAAATTGGAAGTCTTTGTTTTTAAAAATCGTTTTTGTTGTAAGTCGAATAGTTGGGCCAGCCTGTTGCCTGGTGTTCGCGATTTTTTTATAATTCCGTAAAAGGCATCCTTTAACAATTGTAATCGAATACCCGAAAAATAATATTAATAACAAACAAAAGAGAAACAAATTGAGGTTTGATTTCATCCAAAGCGAGTGAAACCGATTAATAAGCCACATAAAATCTCTTTTTGCATGACATGGAATTTCACATCAGAATTCATTGAGATTACGGGGAAAGGGATGTTCGACCATATCACAACTAGCTTTCACTACCCAAAATCGAACGATTTGGTCAATATAATCGATAGCAATCAATACCCAACGCAGAGGAAGAGATGTAATTGTATGTTCAAAACTATCAAAACAAAATGGAAATGTAGCAGTAAACTTTTCATAGGAACAATTCCAAACGGATAAGATGGCAGAAGTAATCGAAATACCAAGATTATAATTGTAGAAGGTGATAAAATCGCCATCAAAGACTTTACAGTATCAATTGAAACAAGTATATACAAGATATATCAGTTGGTAAAAAATTGTATCGATATTAATAAGCTAATGCAATATTATCTTATTATAAATAAAGGAAAATTGTGATATTGTATATTGCATATTGCTATTTTCTGCAGAACAAACCCCTTTATTTAATGATCAACAAAGACTAAAATGTCTTCAATTGATGCAAGGGGATAAGTCGACTCGTGGAAATTGGGCTATGGGACAATAAGATACCATGCCAAGATCATTTTTTTTGCCTTAATATGTTGGAAATCATCATCTGGTTTACCGACTATCCACTTCCAAACAGATCCAAGAACGATTGTAAGTTACTTATGTGGTTTTAGAGCGGTATTATTTACTTGGTTTGATATTTTCCACAGAAGGTTGTATATTGCATTTTTGTAATAAAATACATGTATTTCGTAATAATGAACAATACGAGTATATTAAATCAATGATGTGTATGAATTTTAATTTTTTCGAATTTTGTGTTAACTGAGACGACCTCAGAACATGATAGAGTGATAGAGATATGGGGAATCTGAAATTCATTAATTTTGAATATTTCCTTTCTGAAATGTGTATGTACTGTGGTAGGGTTACCTACTTTCCTAAAACTTCCTTAAATCTCTGCTCAGCACTATCTTTATTTGTTTTTGCCCATGTGTTCAGATGTTTTCTTTCCTGGTTTGTTGATATAAGCCCGGATCAAGGCTAACTATTTTACCAATAAATATTCTTCATTCATCACTGTTCATAAGTGCTTTCAGTATTTGTGCTCATAAATAGCAGGGTCTAATAATTCCGTGAAGGGTCTCGTTCTATTTTCAGGCAAGGATTAATTCCAGATTGGGTTGTGCGAAAACTTTATTTGGCCGTCTACTGCACCAGTGTTAGGATATGTTTTGTAGATTTCTATATTAAGTTGGTCCTGCAGCATAAAACAGATATAATCACAGTTCAATAAGTTTAAATTATCGAATACAACCATTCTCGGTGCACTGTAAGCAAATATTAATTGCCTTTACACCAGAGACCATCACGCTTGGAACCACACGAAACCGCTCTGTGTTCATGACCCTCCCACACACACGCACACACATACACACACACACACCCAAACATACACACATACTCACACATACGCGCTCATACACGCTATACTCACACATACTCACACATACGCACACATACACACTATAACTATTTTTCGATATGTTTGGAATAACCGCTGTTGTTTTTCCTTTACTCGTTTTTGCCGTCGAAGCTCGTCGAATCCTTAACAGGAGCAATAACTGATTCTTGAACTGATTAATTGGATTTTCGACATGTAAAATTAAATGATGGGAAGAGCTTCCCTTGCCAAGCTGATTCACCATTAATATATTGCGTACGGCACTTACTTACTACTCAGGGAATACGTTAAAGATTGATAGTCTCTGTATATTTTTACAGGCGCAGCCCCATTTTATGAGTTTATCCTCATACTTTTCCTATTACAAGTTAAGATGCATTGATGGATAATTCAAAACTTTCAGGAAAATCAGGATAAGAATGTCTGTTGAACAAATTACTTCTTTTTTAATTTAGGGAAATTGTTATTGAAATAATTATGATCTACTCTGATAGCTAAAGAATTAACTGCCTGCGACTTTAACTTTTTTATTTTGGCTTTTACCTTAATTAGGATTGATATATAGTTAATAGAGCACTGCACGAGTGCATACTGCATCGTACGATTACGAATACAAATACGCATTCGACGAGTAAAACGAATATTTGTGCGTACTCGGCATCGCCCAGCCTAGAAGTATTCGCATCGTTTCGCATCGGCATCGGCGAATATTACTGTATTCGGCATCGTTCGCATCGGTATCGGCGAGTATTTACGCATTCGCATCGTTAGGCATCGTTAGGCATCGCTAACAGCGAAATTGTGATTATGCTGGAAAAATTTCTAACATTGTATGAGGAATTTATAGGACGGATGAGAAATGTGACATTAGACAAATTCAAAACAGAAAGTTTACTTTATTAGCCACAAATAAATAAGGATAAAAATAATAATAAGTAATAGCAAGAAATAATAAGTAGTAAAAATTAATAATAGTAAGTAATATGTACATATAGTATGATCGATCAACGATTGCTTCCTCAACAATACCATATGTACATAAGCTGATAGCTCATTTATTTATGTCTGTTCACTAGTGCTCTTGATTTTACCCGGGTAATACCCAACTTAGCAATTACCCGGGTACCCGGGTATTCGAGTAATGCGGGTAATACCCGATTTCGCGGGTACCTGCATACCCGGGTAATACCCGATTTCGCGGGTACCTGCATACCCGGGTAATACCCGACAAACGCGGGTACCCGCATACTACCCCAAGAGCTCTACTGTTCACGATTCACGATACCTACTCCCTACGATGCGCGATGCTACGATGCAGTTGTAACGATTATTACTCATAATCATTTCGGAAAAGGAATCGGCGATGCATTCGGAAACGATGCCGAGTATGTAATCGCATCGTTTGGTGATATACTCGGCGATTATGCCTCCGAGTACTTTTTACTTACTCGTGCAGTGCTCTATTAGTTAACCCTCGTATGGATAAGACAATTGTTTACGACTGACATTCCCTTACTCGTATATGCCGTTATCATTTTGTTAACCAAAAGACTTTATGTTGCCCGCAATGGATATTTCGGAATTTTTTTTATGGCCTTTCCTTGGTTATACGAACATTTTGCTCGATTTCTTGTCAATTCAAAAATGTACATATATTTTAGTCCACATTTTGAGCTAATTTTGGTCTTCCTTAGAAGTTTCCCCGGTTTGTTGACTACATGTGTCAACTCGATAATTTAAAATAAAAAGCAGTGATTTCGTTAGTTATACGACAAATCATTAGGTGGTATGGGGGCGGTATTTATGTGAAAATTCCTTTTTGTAGGAACGAGCACTTACCTAGTTTTGGGGCTCTTTTTCTTAGGTACTTGAAGGGTATGGGCCTATTTTGCTTGCTCGCTTACAATGCTTACCATTCGAATCAGAGATCATGGTGTCGAATCGTTAAATTCCATTAGATATTGCAAATATAATACAAGCGATATGAACAAAAGAATATATATGGGCCAATGTACCTCTCAGTCCCCGAAGAATTCTTTAGACAACATAATTAGTGAATAGGTGTTCTAGTCGTGCTATAGCTTGTGTGATTACTGCAGATCTTCATTTTTGTTCTTGTTTCTTTCGCATCTATCGGCGATCCTTCCCCATAGGGCTACATCATATTCTTCTTCCAATGTTGGTTCTTCTAAGGGAGATCTAAACTTTATCTGGGCGATCTTAGGGGAAGAGAGCCAGAGCTAAGCTCCTCTCAATCACTTATGTTGTGCGAGATTTGTTTTTCACACAAGTGAACCGGGCCTACAGTTTTACGCTAATTCCGAACAACGAGCGCCCCGAAGCTTTTTCAAGGCAAGGCTTTAACAGTACTCCGCCGAAGAGAGGAGCCGCGAAATGAACATTCGATGGTGTTGGTGTTATCAGGATCCGAACTCGGTCATCGGGCGTCAGAGCCCGGCATACTACCCACTGCGCCACTGTGCATAGTCCTATGTCAACTATAATTCCTTTTTTTTCTCTTATTTTAACTACAGGGGAATATTTTGCTGTGGAAAGATAAACTTAAAAAAAAAACCCAAAACATACATATAAAAGATATATCAACGCATAAAATTCGTTAAAGTTAAAATAATCTTTGTTTGCTTATAGTATTTTTGAATCATAATTAAAAAGAAAATAAAATACATACAGAATGTATACAAATAAAATAAAATACATACAAATATGTAAGCTAAAGTAAATTACAAGCATTGCCTTATCAACGCAAAAAAAAATTTATACATTTTTGCAATTTTCTTATGTTTGTTTTTTCTTTTGTTAGTAATAAAAGGCCTAAAAAAATGCACATTACAAGTGCGATTTGTTTTAGCAAAAATAAATATGATAGTTCCTGTTTTTTTTTTGTAATTATTATTGTTAGTATAAGTGTTACCGCCGATTCTTCTACAATATATGCTTGTTAATTTTATAAATACATATAAAGCACATCCTGTCATTATACGAGTAATCTTAAGTATTATTTGAGTTCATGTCACCCTGTATCAATATCATGTCACTTATAACATCGTTCTAACAGTACCTATGTAGAATAAAGGGAATTTAAGGGTAGGATATAGGCGATTGGTGAACAAATGAGTCAGTCGAAGAGTTTGTAGTGCGGAAGAAAGACAACAATTTTAAAGCCAAACGTCGTGCATACTTATTGACTTTGAATAAACAAATATATGTACCTAGCTATTAAAAGTGTCTTTTATTTGGACTGCTTCGACTCCAACAAATCTTTAAAATTGTTTTTGAATCGCATTTAAAATGCCACCGAAAAGAAGCACAAAAAATAGTGCGTCTTCAGTTTGTCTTCTGTGCAATGAAGGAGAAACAGACCGCATGGTGCAGTGCGATAATTGTGACAAGTGGTTTCATTACGAATGTGTCGGGGTTAATGATGGTGTCGCTGATGTCAGTTGGAGCTGCGAATATTGCATAAATCCACGATCAACAACAACCACTAACAGCGTTGCTGCTGCTTCGACCGAACCGTTCAATATTAACCCAATGTCCGAATGCGTAACGCAACCGCAAGCATCATCATCTCCACCAGCCAATTCAAAGGTAACAACCAAACAAAACCAAGTGAACAAGCAACAGACAACAATAAGCGCAAAGTATGCACCTATAGGAGGTGCTTCCATACCTGATTTGGGACTTCATCCAGCTCTTACAACGACAACGTCATTACTTGAAGATCGACGTAGAAATTCATATTTGCCAAGTAACGGTAATGTATCATTTACTAATATACCAACAAGTTCTTCAGTTAATATACCATACACATACAAACACCTATAATGAGTACATGGTCCACGACTCAAGCTGTTCGCGCCATCCCTGGAACATTTCCAAGTATATTTCCAGAAACATCGGAAAATGATTATCAACATTTAACAAAAAAATTATCATTGCATCATGAGTCTTCAAACATGACACCAAATCCACCGCAACATACATTCCAACGAACTATGTTTAACCAGGCGTCACTGCATCATGAGTCTTCAAACATGACACAAAATCCACCGCAACATACATTCCAACGAACAACGGTTAACCAGGCGTCACTGCCAAACAGATTTGACGTTTTACATCAGCAGAAAGACTTACAGATGGAATTGTTAGAAGAAGAAAGGAAATTACACCAGCGTTATTTGCAAAGGAAATATCAAATACTATCCGAAGGTGGCGCAGTCATTTCACAAAATAACTTCAACATCAATGATACAACATTCATCTCTGGACCATCATTGACGCAAATGGCAGCAAGGCAAGTGCTCCCGAAAGAACTACCAACGTTTCACGGCGACCCGGAAGAGTGGCCACTGTTCCTGAGTAGCTTTAACACCAGCACTGCATTAGCCGGCTACAGTGATGCGGAAAATTTAATGCGATTACAAGCAAGCTTAAAAGGCAAAGCACGTGAAATGGTTCGCAGCAAACTCCTTTTGCCCAATTTAGTACCAGAGATAATACAAACGCTCCAAATGTGTTTCGGGCGACCAGAATACATAATCGAAAGTCTGATTGATAAAGCGAGAAAGATGTCACCACCAAAGGACAAGCTGGAAAATATAATAGAGTTCGCTTTATCAGTGAGCAATATATGTTCTACCATGGAAGCGTGTCAGATGCCCAACCATCTTAACAACCCGATGTTGGTGAAAGAGTTTGTCGATAAGCTACCGAATCATTACAAGCTGAGCTGGGCAATGCAGCCTAAAAATGAGCATGTTCCTGTGATGAAAGCGTTTAGCAGCTGGTTGCATCATATCGCCGAGGCCGCAAGTCAAGTAGTCTCACCAATCTCGTCCAAAAGAAGCGGTATAATAAACACTCACACGGAAATCAAACATTCATCCCATGGAACGGCGTGTATTGCTTGCAGCGGAACTGGCCACAAAATCTCTCGTTGCCCAACATTCGAAAAGCTATTATATGAGAAAAAATGGGAGCTGGTTAAGGCCAACAAGTTGTGTCGTCAGTGTCTGAACTCACATCGCCGGAGATGCTACTCTAACAAGGAATGTGGAATATAAAGCTGTACCGCAAAACACCATCCATTGCTACACAAACCCACCACACCTGTAAGTCCACAAAAGAACCAAGTAAGTGCAAATGAAATTTGTCCGAAGTCGAATGAATCTGACAAAGTAAACACGCACAGTGGTGCCGTCGAGGGGGAGAAACCCTACTTTCGTATCGTTCCCATTCGCCTTCATTCTAAAAACAAATTTATGGATACATTTGCCTTTTTAGATGAGGGTTCATCAGTGACGTTGATGGAAAAAGGAATTTTCGATGCCCTATGCCTGGCGGGTGTTAATGAGCCTCTGTGTTTACGTTGGACTGATGATACCACACGCGTAGAAGACACCTCGATACGAACATCTATCGACATCTCCAATAAGGATAATGGAACAAAATATACGTTGCGTGATGTTCACACAGTGCAAAACCTATCACTTCCAAGTCAAACTTTGGACATTGAAAGAATCACTAAGACGTATCCTTATCTGGCTGGCTTACCAATCCAGTCATACAAAAACGCTCGACCAACGATTCTCATAGGGGCGGATAATTGGAAGCTCGCTGTACCTCTTAAAGTCCGCGAAGGCTCATGGAACCAGCCAATTGCCACGAAAACTAGAATAGGCTGGGCTTTGCAAGGGTGTGTGTCTAATCGGCATCAGACATCTTATCTTAACATTCATACATGCGACTGTGAACGGCGTCTCGAAGATCTACATGAAATGGTGAAAACGTATTTTACACTGGAACCATCGTCGACCAACATATGTTCAAATGAAGACAAAAGAGCACTGGAGATACTAAGTTCTACATGCAAGCAGTCAATGGGACGATACGAAGTTGGACTGCTCTGGCGGCACGATAATCAGAAGATGCCTGACAGCTATCGAACCGCTTTAAACCGCTTATCGTGTCTCCAAAAGAAATTTAAACGTGAACCAGCACTAAAGGATAAGATGCGAACCGAAATCAACAATCTTTTGGAAAAGGGTTACGCACGAAAATTAACAGCAAACGAAATCACATCAAGAAGTGACCGAGTGTGGTATCTACCAATTTTCATCACTATAAACCCAAATAAACCGAATAGAGTTCGCCTTGTTTGGGACGCTGCTGCAAAATCCAATGGTTATTCGTTGAATGATTTCATGCTCTGTGGACCTGACCTCTTGACCTCACTTGTAGAAGTCCTGTTAGCCTTCAGAATTGGACAGTTCGCCATTTGCGGTGACATAGCAGAGATGTTCCACCAAATAAAAGTAAGAAAGGAGGACATGCACGTGCAACGGTTTTTATGGTGGGACAAGGACGATCTACCTGACAAGCCCAGTATCTTTGTTATGAACGCTCTAACTTTTGGGATCAATTGCGCTCCCTGTATCGCACATTACGTACGCAACAAAAATGCTGACCAGTTCAAAGGACGTTACCCTCGAGCCGTAGAAGCTATCAAAAATTATCACTACGTCGACGACTTCATAGATAGCATGGACACGGTCGAGGATGCCCTGCGTTTAGCGAGTGAAGTAAGAATGATCCACTCCTCTGCTGGGTTCAATATACGCAACTGGGCTTCCAACTCGACTTGGGTAATTGATCAGTTGAACTACAACCACCCCATTGTGCAACCGCACAAGGCACTAGGATCCCCGGAAAAAATCCTCGGTATGTACTGGGACCCCAATAACGATGTTTTTAAATATATTTTCAGATTCGCTCGCCTTAAAACGCGATGTGTTAAGTGAACAAGTTCACCCAACAAAACGAGAGATCCTGCAAGTGCTGATGTCAATTTTTGATCCTCTTGGGTTTATCGCTTGGTTTACCATCGGCCTGAAAATTTTGCTACAGAAAGTCTGGCGTTCTGGCATAGATTGGGATGATGAACTTCCTGAAGTCCTTTATTCAGAGTGGCTACAATGGAAATCGCTGATGTCGGTGATAAAAACAACTGAGATTCCCCGCTGCTATAGTCGACTGCTGCCAAGAGCTGACGAAATACAAATTCATACGTTTGTAGACGCCGGAGAACATGCTTACGCTGATGCGTGCTACCTACGCGTGCAATGTGGTAGTGATATCTCTGTGACTCTGGTGGCATCAAAGTCTAAAGTTTCACCTCTTAAGCCTGTGTCAATTCCGAGGCTTGAACTTCAGGCAGCTGTATTAGGCGTGAGACTGTCGACCAAAGTGCAAGCCGTTCGCCGCTTTCCTATCAGCTCAAGATTCTGGTGGTCGGACTCAAAAACGGTTTTGAAGTGGTTGCAAATGGATCCTAAAAACTTTCAACAATTCGTCATGTTTAGAGTTGGTGAAATATTGGAGCACTCCAACGTGACTGAGTGGAAATGGGTTCCTTCTCGACTAAACACAGCTGACCTCGCTACGAAAGTATCATCTCAGGTGGATGTTAAATTGTGGTTCACAGGGCCGACCTTTTTAGTTGCTGAACCAACTGAGTGGCCAGCATGCAATGACCTTGGATCCACCGACGAAACAGAAGTAAGGCGTCATCTACTTCATACACAAAGAATCCAGAGTATATATTATGCAGTGAATGTACAATACTTCTCTGATTGGAGGCGACTCTATCGTGCGTTAGCCATGTTTCAGCTGTTCGTTAAAAAATTGAAAGCGGCGACCAGAAGAGAACCAAACCCAAAAATGTTGTCATTTGAAATGCTTCAGGATGCTAAAATGCTGATTTACAAATGTGCGCAAATTAGTGAATACAGCCAAGAAGTATTTAACTTACAACGGGGTAAGACCATTGAAAATAATTCGCAACTAATATCTTTGAACGTTTACCTAGATGCATCTGGTATCTTAAGAGTGCAAAGTAGAGCTCAACACCTTAACAATAGTGAAGATTGTATCGTCTTGCCAAAAAATCATCACGTGACGTTCTTAATCGTACGTTTCTACCACGAGAGTCACCACCACCTATCACATGAAACAGCGATTAACAAAATTAAAGGCATGTTTTACATCCCGCGACTTCGTGTGTTGTTTAAAACAGTACGTAACAGTTGCCAACGATGCAAAAATTATTACGCGAAACCTAATATACCACAAATGGCTTTCTTACCTGCTGCAAGGATGGCTGTATTTGAGCGCCCGTTCACGTTCGTTGGCATAGATTACTTCGGGCCTATTTCCACTATAATCGGCCGAAGACGCGAAAAAAGATGGGGCGTAATATTCACCTGCTTAACAGTGCGCGCGGTGCACATAGAGGTGGCCCATAGCTTGGACACGAGTTCTTGCATCATGGCCATACGTAATTTTATGTCACGTCGTGGAATCCCTCGAGAGATTTACACCGATAACGGGACCAACTTTAGAGCCACGGAGAAGATCTTACGTGACGAATGCAAAAACATCAACTACTCGACTGTTGCTTCAAAGGTCGATGAACTTAAATGGAGGTTTAACCCACCAGCAGCACCACATATGGGAGGGGCCTGGGAAAGGCTAGTACGATCCATCAAGACCGTACTCTATAGGATGACTTCGGCAAACTTCAACGACGAAACCCTACGATGTGCATTATGGGAGGTAGAGTTCATAATAAATTCTCGCCCACTAACATTTGTGTCTCTGGAATCCTGCGATGATGAAGCTATCACACCGAACCACCTTTTATTAGGCTCGTCAACCGGATATAAGCCTATCTGTAAGGGCAACACAGATCTTCGACAACGCTGGCACCAAACTCAAACATTTGCTGATCAATTTTGGCACAGATGGGTAAAGGAGTACTCGCCCATGCTAGCACGTCGAAGTAAGTGGTTTGTTAAGAAACCTCCCTTAATTCCTGGCGACGTTGTTGTTATCGTGGATGAAAACCTGCCCAGAAACTCCTGGCCCAAAGGTATCATCGAAAGCACCGTAACCTCCAAAGACGGTCAAGTTCGTAGAGCAATGGTAAGAACACAGAGCGGACTACTGGAGCGGCCCACATGTAAGATTGCAGTCCTAGACGTCGGTAAAGTTGAAAGCAGTAAGCTCGCCGAACCATAGCTTGCTTACGAGGGGGAGAATGTTACCGCCGATTCTTCTACAATATATGCTTGTTAATTTTATAAATACATATAAAGCACATCCTGTCATTATACGAGTAATCTTAAGTATTATTTGAGTTCATGTCACCCTGTATCAATATCATGTCACTTATAACATCGTTCTAACAGTACCTATGTAGAATAAAGGGAATTTAAGGGTAGGATATAGGCGATTGGTGAACAAATGAGTCAGTCGAAGAGTTTGTAGTGCGGAAGAAAGACAACAATTTTAAAGCCAAACGTCGTGCATACTTATTGACTTTGAATAAACAAATATATGTACCTAGCTATTAAAAGTGTCTTTTATTTGGACTGCTTCGACTCCAACAATAAGCATACTTTAATTTACTTTACATTTTATACATTTTACATTTGTCTTCTTTTTATAATTTCAATACATTTCTTTTTATAAATTTTACGGTTTGTTTCTAATTTAACATCATCAGGCACGCCATTGAACAGTCGTAAACCTTTTACCATTATAGTGCTTTCTGCTGCTGATGATCTTGCCCTTTCCACTCTATAGTCATTGGTGTGTCTTAGTCTATATGGCTGAACTACCGCCACCCTTACCCGTTACTTGTCAAATAGGTTGGCGCAATAAATAGCTAGTAATGAGTCTAGTTGCAGTCGTTGTTCAATGTTTAATCATTTCCACTTCTCTAGCATTTGCCTTATGGGTGTCATCCTGTTGTATTTTAATATAGTCCTCATTCCTTTGTTTTGTAATTTTTGAAGTCTGTTTACCTGTCCTTGATTACAGCTTAAGAACATTACGAGTATTGTCGCACAGTATTCAAAATGCGGTTTGATTATGGAGTTATATATAGTTACTGCCCTCAGCATATCCATCTCGTTTCGAATTCTTTTAAAAAATCTTAACTTCTTGGCTATCGTCTTGCATATATTTATAATCCATGTGTTTTGTTAATTTCAAATCATTGTCAATAATAACTTCTAGGTATTTGATGTGGTCCACTTTTTCGATGTCTTGTCCATTTATTTATAGGCTATCATCAGAAGTAAAGTTAATTTCCATTCATTTTGTTTTTTGTTCATTTAGTTTTAGTCTGTTCATTTTTAACCAGTTATTAACCTCTTTTAAGTCGTCGATTAACGTTTTTCTGCATTTCGTTGGATCGTTTTCTTCTGCGTAAACAAGCGTGTCATTAGCATATAATATGATTATGCAATGTTTTAGAACGTTTGGCAAATCAATAATATACAAATAAATAGTATCACACCCAATACTGAACCTTGTGGAACAACGCCCATGCTTATATCCTTGATATTAGATAAGTTATTATTCACTTTTGTCCGTTGTTTTCTGTTTATCAGGTACGTTCTAAAACAGTTTAATTCACATCCTTAAATGCCATAATTTTTTAATTTTTCTAACATGATTTCATGGTCGATAGTTTCAAACGCTCGTTCAAGGAATAACGCAACAGTTTTCTTATTTTGATTTCTTTTCCATTCATAAGTTAACGGTTGTTTCACAGGAGTATTTTTTTCTAAAACCAGTTTGATAATTGAATAAATTTTGTATTTGTCAATATACTGTATAATTTGTTCTTTGACTACTGCTTCTAAGATTTTTTCCATTGCCTTTAACGTGCTTATAGGTCGGAATTCTTCACACTTTTTTGTATTTATTACCTTCTCTACTGGAATTAGTACTGATTCTTTCCACGATTCCGGGAAGACTCCTGATACCATTGATTTTTTTACTATTTCTAAAATTATACATCCCAAGATGCTCCAGTTATCCTTCAAAAGTTTGTGTGTTATTTTTCCCGCATCTGGTCTTACATAAGTGTTCTCCATTGGTGTGATGTGATTTACATAAGCAATATGTCCGATGGAATCTTGTATGTCTTTTATTCTTGTCACAAAATATTCGTTAAACTTTTGAGCAATTTTTATCATACTCCACATTGTTAAATAAAACACTTGTATTTATGTCCGATTACTAGATATTTTATTTCCTTCCACATTTGTTTCTGTCATACAAATTGATTTTTTGCATAATTAATTTTGGTGTAATATTCATTCCTTATTTCTATGTACCTTGTCCAGTCCTGGTTGTTTTCTGACATCTTTGCCCTTTGGTAATATATAATTTTTTTAGTTTTTAGTTGCCTTAGTTCGTTATTGTACCATTTGTTTGTATTGTTGCCAAACTTTCCCCTTCCCTTATCTGAAAATTCGTTGATTATGTCATTTGGTACACTGCCGAGTCTTTCTACATTGTCATGCTTCGGGTCGTTGGCAGTCCTTCGTTTTGGGGTTTCCATGGCACTTCGTACAAAAATCTTCTTTTTTGCAGTCAATTGCTCTATGGTTAAAACCTTTGCACTTCATGACGTCCATTCCAGCAGAAGGAAAGTAACTGTCAAATTGTTTTCATTCGATTTATTTAAAATAAAAGCCATCTGCTTTATCATAGAGGCACTTATTGTCCTGCACAATTGAAATCAACTTGTTAACGAACTCGTACTCCATATTTATTTTTATCATTTTTCTCTTTCCTAACCTCAAATGTCACTTGTCAAAAATTGTCAAAAATGAAGACCTTCCGTCTGCTCGCATCAGTTAACAAACTTTTAACGAAACCTCGTAAATTCCCATTGTGGGCATATCATATGCTTTGCATGTAAGAAGACATTCCCCTCTACTTGCATATGCTGGCTCCTGCCTATTATGGTTGGGCCTTTAGAACATTGGAATTTTACATTACAGTTAAAAAAAAAGTATAAAGCTGTAAATAGAAGTTATAAAATACTTTTTACTCGTACTGTAATTTACATGTTTTCTTATATTGTTATTATTTTCTACTTGACTGTATATTCATATCAATAGCAGAAGGATGCCGTGAGGCTTTTGACATCCGAAATAAGTTATTTCGATATTCAATTCAGTAATTTCAGACAACATAACAAAAAATATTTAACGGGACATTTCCAATGAATTTTCGCTCACAGAAAGAGTGTGTAGGGAGATATTATAAAATGGCAAAATATGGGGATGATATTCATTTATATTATGCACAATGGGGGGCCTGACAAAACAAAAGTTACGTTATTTTTAACGGCTCTCATCAAGGCTTCATAACAAAAATTCAAAATTTCAAAAATTCGATTAACGAGTGCAATTTTATTGGATATTGGATCAGAGTGAAATGCCCACTCGGCTGTGTAAATATTATAATGCAGAAAAAAAATTCGAAAACGTATTTTTTTCTACCAAAACCAATGAATTGTACAATTTCAATGATTCAAAAGACGGCAGCAATTTCATAGAAGAACAGAACTCGGAAAAAAATACACCCAAGTACACACAAAACCAGGGCACAGAAGAAAATACACACCTTACTACATCTGTCAAACGCAATTACCATGTAAAGAATAGATCTGCCTTTGGCTTCGCAATCGCGTTACGATATAAGTAAATATATACGATCTAACACGCAAGGTAACATTTCGAATTGCCCCATTTTTTTCTTTTCTTCTTGTTGGAGGCTGCGGTTATCTGTTGGAGCACTCAGACACTAATACTGGTCTATTGTACTGCCAGACAGACACCTTAGATGGCGTTAGAGCTCATGAAGAGCCGGAGCCAAGCTTCTTTTTTATTCGCTCATTTTGTGTGAGATCTGTTTTTTTACACAAGTGAACGGAACGTAAAGCTCAATGTCGTTTCCGAACGGCGAGGCCCGAGAAGCTTTTTCAAGGCAAGTGTACAACGGGGGTTTTGCCAATACCCCGCCGATGAGAGAAGCCGTGTTATCGGGATCTGAGGTCGCTCATCTTGCGTCAGCGGCCGATACACTACACGGCGCTCTCTTAAATTGCCCCATAGGAACACATGGTTTCCACTTAATCTGCCAAGGCGCGCACGCACTATAAATTAGACTTAACGAAATGTGGCTTCATGAGCTAGAACGTTCAAAGATCGGGAATATTGCAAGCACAATGTATCCTCAAACAACCCATGGACACATTCAGCGATATTAGCCAAGGCAACGCCTGAGATCGCATTCCGTGTTACTCCGAATTGAATGAATTCATTATTCCTACTCTTTTTTTGACTTTTAACAGCCCGAGCGCTCGAACTCCACATTATCGTACGGCCATTAAATACACCCAACTCTGCTTTTACACATTCCTAAGAAACCATGCAAAAAAAAAATATCGTGTAAAACATAAATACAACATGTGTCAAATTAAGGGATATATTCTACAACTTATAAAAATCTTTTTAAATGGAAAAAATCACATATATTTTCCCAAAAAACCTTGCAAAAAATACGTAATGAAATGCATATTATTTAAAAACCAAAAAAAACAATTCGTTTTCATTATAAAATAAATATAAATTACATTATTGTGAAATTTCAGTCTGTAAGTACAGCATATAACAATTTAAATTTAATTATTCATTGTCACTTGATAACAAGCGTGGACGTTTGTTACGCCAAATCAGATACGTCTATCACAATATTCGGGTTTGATTCAAACGAACAATTTTGTTCGTCATTAACAGCTTCAGTTGGATTTTTTATTGCCATAAAGTCTGTTATTAGCTGCTGTATTTTTGGTGTCTCAAGTTGTTTATATAATTGATATCCAGCCAAACAAACCTAAAGATTACGTTGAAATTTTAGTACACCAGGTGATTTCCAACCTATTTACTTCATCACTGTTAAATGGGAAATATACCCACCAATGGAAAACCCAAAAAATTTATTCTCGAAAAATGCACTGCAACAGGCAAATCAGAAATGGCGTGACTTTAAAAAATGCAACAACGCGAGACAAATCTGACTTGTCCTGTTTGTGATAAGGCGGATCACTCAGTGAGGGAATGCAGACAATTCTTGGAAATAAATATCAATGAAAGGCCAAGTACAGTGGATAAATTCTAACTTTGTTTCAATTGCTTGGGATACAATCACCGCTCAACAAACTGTAGAGTCGGCGTAAATATATATAGAACTTGCGGAGGCAAGCCCCGAATTTTAGTTTACTTGGGAAGGGAGATAATCACTCGGTCGGTAGCGCACTACGACGAGCAACGAGATAGTCGCCCAAGAAACATAATACCATACGATGTACTATTACCAACAGCGATCGTTACCACCAAGACATCGGAAGGATAACTTCAATTCAATGTAAAGTAAATTTACTAATCGCGTCTAGATTAGATCCACAAATAGAATATCAAGTTACTGTTTACTCGTATGTGCTACTCGAGGTGTCAGGTGTTTTATCAACTAACAAGATCAATATTTCCAAATGCACTCCGGGAATTCCCCTCGTGGATCCACGATACTTCGAGCTACAATCTGTTGACGTCTTACTAGGCAATGACGTATATGACGAGTGTATTCAGAATGATACACGTAAGGCGACGCATGGATTGCCCATCTCCCGAAAGACAACATTTGGGTACATCGTATCTGAAACAAAGGGTGAGCACTCGCCAGCATCTGCTTTGACAACTTTATACTCCAGTTTCGAAATTGATCATCTATTAGAAACAAATCAGATGAGGATCGATAGTGTGAGGAATTTTATAAGGCTTTGGAATCTGGCAAATATCGAGTTTGACTACCAATAAAAGCGAACATTTCACCTATGAAGTTTATAGGAAGATCAAAGGCTGTGGCTGTAAGGCGATTTGAACTTTTAAATAGACGACTATCAAGAGAAAAACTTTCGAAGGACACATATACGGAGTCCATTAGGGAATATTAACTGTTAGGGCAAATGAAACCAGTTCTGACCAACGAAGATCAACATTGTTTTAGTGAGAGGAATCAGATATTAGATCACACACTATACCTGTTGTTATTTGCCGCATCACCCAGTCATAAGGGAAGCATCAATGGGCACAAAATTACTGGTCGTATTCGATGCGTCTATAAAGACTTCAAATGATAAGTCTCAAACGATATTCTTGCCACAGAATCGCCTCTGCTAAAGGAATTAAGCTCCATCTTAACGAATTTCTTTTTCTTTTTTCCCAATGATATGCATACATCTGTCTTATGTTGGCACTTATTACATTTTCTAACAATTAGTTTTGGGATCAAGTTTTTGAGCTAGTTAACAATGTTCTATGCCCACTTTGTTTTAACAATACAATAATTCAACAACTAAAAGAAAAAGAACTAACATTTAAGGGTACATAACGGTGTACAAAAAATTTTATCGACTAGTTATATTTCTAATGAGATGTTTGCTATCAGATCAGTAGGTCTGGTTCTCTTTGGACGTTGTCTTCCGAAAATTTCTTTTATTGGCAATGTGTTGACTTCGGTATTTGGATGAACTACTAATTTGAGGTGATGTCTTCTACTTGTGGGTTGAATTTCTTCTTCTGCTGTTGGAATTTTTAGGTCACGATGAATGTCGATGTTAGGTATGTACCAGCCCGGGTAAATAATTGTTTGTAGTATTTTTGATTGTTGCCTTTGTATTATAGCAATGTTTGTTTTCTTTGAAGTTCCCCCAATTTAAATCCCCAATCTCCAGATAGTTTTGATGATGGCTTTGTTGAGTTATTGTTAATGGATATTTTCCAGCTCCTGCGAAGAAGCCAGAACAGTTGATTATATTTTAGTTTTATTTGGTATCATATTTATCTTTTCTTTTATACAGGGTATTTCCAGTTGAAATGCATGCCAAGATATTTAGCCACATTGACAATTGGGATAGTTTTGTCTTTTATTGTTAGCGGGGTAGTTGAGTTGTTTAGTTTCGCAGTAAAAATCACTTGTTAAGTTTTGTTTTCGTTGATGTTTATATGTACTTCAATCGTCGAACCATTTTATCATTTTGTTGGGAAGTAGTTGAGCTTGGGATGATGCGGTGTCTAGATTTTGATCGGCTGTCAGAAGGATTGTATCGTCCGCAAAATTGGCCATCATAGTTGAAGTTGAAGGATGTCGGCGGTGTAAAGGACATATAGGGGTGGCTCCAGACGTGTCCTTGGGGATCACCTACTTTCGTTTCTAGGATGTTCGATCGTCGATCATTATATTTTATATTAAAGTGACGTTCATTAAGGTAGCTTTTAATGATAAGATAAAAGTCTGGTGGAAATAAGTTTTATAGTTTGTTAATTAGTCCTTTGTGCCATGCCTTGTCGAATGATTTTGCTACGTCTAGGAATATCCCAATGCAGTATTTCTTTTCCTCTATCTAAGTTGTAATTTAGTTTACTACTCTCTGAATTTGTTCCATTGTTGACTGTTGTTTGCGAAGTCCGAACTGATGGTCAGGTATTACTTTGTTATTATATAGTAGTAGTCTCTCATTTATTAATATTTCAAATATTTTCCCTAGGATAGGAAGTAAGCTTATCGGTCGGTAAAATTATGGGGTTTTTGCGTCTTTACCAGGTTTCGAGATTGCAGTTCCAGGTTTTAGGGAAATATTTCAGTCGAATGACTGCATTATAGATATTTCGTATGTACTCTATGGCATATCGGTGAAGTTGGCTTAACACCTTCCTATTAATGGAGTCATATCCTGGGACTTTCTTTTTTTTAATTCTTCTTTTAATACATTGTTCGATTTAATTTATTGTTGTTTATTTATCCTTCGGTTAGAGGGGGATGAATTTGGTCCTGGAGGTATTGTGGTATACCTATAGTTATCTTTTTCATTAGTGAATATATTTTCGAAGTGCTTGGCTAGGATGTTTGTTTTTTCTTGGTTGGTCCATGTTCCGTCTGGTTTCTGTAGTGGAGCCTGATGTGTAATTTTGTTTTTAAAGTTCTTGGTGGCTTTTCAGAGTGAATAGTTGGTCTCAGAAGGTGGAGTAAATTTTTTTAAGTAGGTGTTGAGTTGATCGTTATAAATAAATTTAAGCCTCAATTTGAGTTCTTTGGTTGCTTTGTTGTATACCCTTTTGTCCCGTGGTAGTCTTGTAGTATGCCATTGTAAGTCTTCTCTTTTCTTCTATCTGATACTGATGTAATGTAGCTAGGTTTCTTTTGATTTATTGAATGGTGTTGTTTTAATTGCTGCAGTAGTTATTATATCATTAAAGTGAACTATAGCTCGTTTTATGTCGACTTGGGTTTGTAGTATTATATGCAGATTCAGATGTTACTCTATATATTCCCGAAACGAATCCCAGTTAGTTTTTGCGTTGTAAAGGTGAGGTGAAAAAGTGATGGCGGTAATCCTAGACGAGTACTTGAGGTGAATAAGAGAGTGGCCTTTTGCTGTAGAGTTGTTATTTTATGTTTAGGTGGACAGCTGAGAGAGAAAATGGTCCATCTTTGCTTTCTATTTGAACTGTGGTCGCCTTAACGTGTTCGTGTCTGTATTGTTCTAGTACAATGCAATTGATTTTGTTGTTTATTATAATGGCCGTGTCACCGTGAGCTGTACCATCTTTTTGTGTTTTAGATGGTGTATCCTGATATTCTGAGAAAGCTTTTACTTGTGGAATGCGTTTCTGCGATCATTAGTATATCAATGTTATTGTCTTTTACGAATTGTTTTAATTACAATGCATGTCGGCTTAGACCATTTGCATTCCAGATGATGACATCCAGTTTATTATACAATATTATATATTTGATCCATTAAGTTTTGAAATCAGAATAGTAAGAATTTGGATTATGGAATATTTGCCATTTGTTGTACAAGATTCTTCATTATTTCTTGTAGTTCAGAAAATTCATCTTTGTCCATATTGGTGCTATTTTGGTGGGTTGTTTGTCTACTTTCTGATGCTTTTGCTTTCTTAGGTATGTCAATGCCTTCAACTGGAACGTTAAGATTTCTGGGTTCATTGTATAGGCAGTGGGATGGGCTTGGGCTTGTTTAACTTTCGTGGTTCCTTCTGTAATTTTTCCTTTTTCAGTTAGTGGGATATCCTTTTCCGCATTGGAGGAAACGCTCTATTTGTTAGGGTTTGTAAATCTCGCAACCCTTATAATTTGCCGTATGACAGCTGTTATATAAGGCGCATTTTACTGTTCCTTCATTTAATGTCGTTTGGCAGTCTAGGGTCTTGTGGGGACCCGCGCATTTTACACATGCAGGGCCTCCTGTACAATCATTTCTAGTGTGACAATATCTTCGGCAATTGGTGCACTGTGAAATAGTTTCTTTGTGGTGGGGTGGTTCGAAGGAAACTGTGCAATTGAGTAGATGTATAATGTCATATATATTTTTGTTATTGTTATTTATGACTATCTCAATAATAAAGAGATCCGATGTTTTTTTTGTATTTCTCTAAAATATGTTTTGTATATTCATGACTTTGTGTCCTTTCTCTTTTAGCTCTTTCTTGATGTCATCTGTGTCAGTGGAGTGGTGCATGCCCTTAGTACGACTTTAAAAGCTCTTTCTTCTTTTGGTATAAATGTGAAGTACTTTGTGTCCTTTTTTCGTAGCATTCTTATGATAGCAGTGTAGTGTGAGGAGTCTGATGGTTGAATTCGAACTTCATTACTTTTTAACACTTTCAATTCAAAATTACCCTTTGCAACTTCACTTAGTGCGTTGTTTAGTATTGTGATGTACTTTACGTACAAGGTGTAAATTGGAGGGGGCTTAGTGAGCCTCTCAAATTGCTTTTTGCTATGTTGACCCGTTCCTTCTGTTGTTTTATTACTTGCGTTATTGTTGTCGATGCATTCGTCGTCCGTGCTAAGGATGTCAAAACGGTTCGATGAGCGTGGCTCCTGGGGCTTACTCAGCCAGTAGTTTAAAGTTGTTTTTTGTTTTAAATTTCTTTTGAGAGTTATTGTGGTTTTTAATTATTTAAGTTTGTGGGGATCTGTTTCTTTTTTGACTTGGAGGGTTGTGGTTGGCCATATTAGTCATACAGTTAGTAGCCTCAACAGGATTGGAAGAATGATTGAGTTGAGTATTATTTGCGTTCTCGAGGTCCATATGGAGAGCTTTTTTAATTTTTAATTTTTTAATTTTCGTAGGGGTAGCCACCCCCATTTATTGAGATTAATTCAAGCAAACTTAATCTAATCATAATCTAATATAACTTATTAGCTAAGAAGAACAGGGGAGAGGAGAGGGCGATTAAAAAGGAGGATTTTTAGGCATGGAGTGCTGAGGCTGAAATCGAAGAAATGATTCGAATTAACACTTCCCAGCATACGAGAAAGGGGTTCATTGGAGCCATAGGCAATACGAGGTCTGTCTAAGGCGGTCTTGGTAGGGTGGTAAAATCAAAGGATTGGGCCAGGAGAGACCTCAAAGAACAAAACGTAGGAACCGGCGTTGGATGCTCTCGATTCTATAAATGTGGGTCTGTTGGTAAGGAAACCACAATTGAGAGGCGTATTCAAAAAGGGGTCCGGACAAAGGTTATGTAAAGATATCGGGTAACGTAAGGGTTCGAGAATTCTTCAGACCATCGCTTCACGAAACCGAGTGCAGAATTAGCTTTAAGGATTATCTCATCGATGTGTGCGCGAAAATTTAGCTCCCCGTCATATAATATGCCATGATCGCGAATGACCTGAACAGTGGAGATGGGTTGATTATTAAGTAGAGACGAGGAGATTTGATTCGTTTACGTGAAAAGGTAATTGAGGTAATTTTGGAGCACCAGATGAAAAAACTATTGAGATCAGATTGAATAAGGGAAGGGTCATGACTGGAGAAAATGGTCTTGAAGAACTTGGTGTCGTCGGCATATAGTGAGATGTGGGAATGTATGATCACCATTTCAAGATCGTTTATGGTAAGAACGAAAAGAAGTGTACCTACCCTTGGGGGACGCTGGAGGAAGCTAAGAAGGGGTTAGAGAAGGCAGATCTAAAACGAACACTGTAATAGCGATTTGCCAGGTAAGAAGATATCCACTTCAAAGCGACCTCTTTGCCGTTCTCTAACGCTGATAGAGTAAAGGAACCAAATTCAACAAGGTTAGTGATTGTAGATCTGCATTTGAGGAAATCTTGTTGACTAGGGAAGATTAAAGACTTGCAGCGAAAACTTAGAATTACTTAGAAAATACTCTGTAAGGTATATGTGAAAGTTTGGCAATGGGACGGTAGTTGTTAACAACGTTCTTCTGACCTTTTTTGTATATAGGGATGATAAAAGAGGCGGGGGAATTCACCTAGGGATAGGGATAGATTGAAGATTTTCGAGAGAGAGAGGATTGATGAGCATTTTTTTTTTTAAATATGGCCGAGAGACCCTCAGGTTCAGGAGTGAACGCATCATTAAGTAGATTTAATTTGTTTTCGATGTCATGAGAATCGATTGTGCGAGGAAGAAATGGTCCAAGGGAAAAATTCGGTAAATAATTGGTAAGAGAGGTCTGGAGCAACGAAGTCGTCGGTGAAAGTAGTAGAAGAGATTTCTGCATTTGTTCGGTAAGTAGAAGTTTTGTTGTTGTTTGTGTTGTATTATTCTTCGTAGATATTATAAATGGTGTTGTTTTTGCTTCTCCTATATGTGTTGAAAAAAGTGTTGATGATTTGTTCTATATGCGTGGTCATTGTTGAAGTAGTACTTGCAGAGGAAAGTTGTAGTAGTTGATGTTGTCGTATTAATGGTGTTGTTGTGTATGCGAATGGCCGGCGATCGTAAGACATTCATCTTATTTTGCAAGTCTAGCCTAGAACTATGCAATGAATGAGTGAATATTGAATTGGAAGCTATAAGAGCTAAACCTAAGCACTGCGAAGTACTGATGTTTTGGTGTTTAAAATTCATACCATATACAAAGAGCTTTAGTCGAGAAAAGCTGTCACCAAATACAAAGGTAAAGATCTTGAAATGAAATTTACCTATTACTTGCAGATTAGCAGCTGCTAAGCTAAGATTTTAGTATCCAGTGGTCAGAAACCACCAATGAGACGTACCACTTAAAATGGCCGCCGACGTTTGCCTACAAGCTCGGGCAAGCACGTGGGTACCTCAAGTGCTGTCAAAATTTTGTAAACAATCACGCACATTGTTATAATTCCAAGAGTGTGTGTGGCGGGAGTACACTGCGGTAAAATGGAATGAGCTCACACGTATTCACGGATAGAAGGTCGTTTGTAACGGGTTTTGTCGCTACGAACCTGAACTTCTTTCAAAATTTCAGGGTGTCACGGGGGAAGACGTACGAAAGACGCACGTCTCATTCTGGTTTCTGCCAGTGGTGCACCAACTTGAGTTGACATGTTGGTTGACTGCCCCTTTGTTGTAGTGTGGGTTTGTTACGATGAAAAACCGAATTAAAATAGCAATCGATCTGTCACACGACTTAATCACTTGGCGGTATTGCCAGACTGACTTAATCAATGCAAGAATATTACTCTTCAACTGTGGTGTTTGGAACAGTTTCTGCCCCGTATTGATTATGCAGGATTTTTGAACGTTTTGCCGTCCAGAAAAAGAGGCCAAATAGCATCAATACATAGCGCTATTTGTTTGCCTAGCCATTCACTTAGATATGTTTGTGACCTGTCATCTGATGCCTTTATAGGTGCTTTAAAGCGTTTTATAGCATGAAGAGGGTTTTACAAAGATATGTATATATAACGACAAAATTCATTGGTGCCAATAGAAAGTTGAAAGAGGACAGAAACTGCTATCAACAATTCGTAGAAAATATTTATCCACAATTAGCGCAACAACAGATACGTTGGCGTTTTATACTGCCCTCGTCTCCCCACTTTTGAAGGTTGTGGGAGGCGAATGTGAAGTCAACAAAATTCAGTCTCAAAAGGGTTATCGGTGAACAAAAACGAACATGCGAGGAACTCAACACTGTCTTGACGCAAATTGAATCATGCCTTAATTCTAGGCCCTTATGCCCATTAACTAGCAATTCCGATGATCTAATAGTATTATAAGGAGCGCAACTAAGTTCTCGCTGTTTTTTTGATGAAAATGCAACCATATTGTAAAAAAACGGTTACAAATGAGTCATTAAAAGTATTGGCTATCGCGAGCGATAACTTTTTCCCATCTTTCTGGCAGAGCTCGAATACTGCCACGATAGAAGTGTTCGTCTTTTGAAGCTATCAACGAATCAAGCCATTTTGAGACATCTTCATATGAATGGAGCTGCTGATCAGCTAGACCATGTGCCATCGAACGCAACAAGTGATAATCGGACGGTGCAATATCTGGGGAATATGGCGGGTGGCGTAGGACTTCCCATTTGAGCGTTTCTAAGTAGGTTTAAACGGGTTTGGCAACGTGAGGCCGAGCGTTATAATGCATCAATCACTTTTTCGTGCCTCTGCTCGTGTTGTGGCCGCTTTTCTCGCAGTGCTCGGCTCGATCGCATCAATTGACTTCGATACCGTTCCCCAGTGATGGTTTCGTTTGGTTTCCCTGATCCCACCAAATACACAGCAGCGTGAATATTCGGCCGAGCCAAATACGTAGAAGCATGACCGGGCTATATGACGTAGGGCTATCCCATGATTTTTTTCTCTTTTTGGGTTGTTGTAATGAATCCATTTTTCATCACCCATAACGATGCAATGTAGAAAACCCTTTCTTTTTTGCCACTGGAGCAGTTGTTCACAGGCGAAAAAACGACGCTCAACGTCTCTTGGTTTCAAATCATAAGGAACCCAAGTTCTTTGCTTTTGAATCATTCCCAACGCATGCAATCCCTTGGAAATAGCTTGGCGGGTGAAAAAAATGGCGAATATTGAAGAAAGCTTATTTTGCATTTGGCATGATTCCTCATCGAGCAATGCCTCCAAATCAGCGTCTTCGAAGGTCTTTGGCCTTCCTTCACGCGAACGGTCGTCAACATCGAAATCACCGTCCTTGAAGCGACGGAACGTTGACTGTACGTTGTTCCACTTAGAAAGCTGCTCTAAACTTTTTGGAGTTCTCGATGCACTCCAGCCGCCATTTTCTTCGAATCCCGCAAATAACGATTATTAGGCACAAATTCAGACATTTTCACACAAACAAAAGTATATGACGCAAAAACAAAATCATTGATGTGTCAAAGCGGTTTGTTTACCATATGTCTAAGCTTAGTTCATGACGTTTTGGATACATTACAATCGACCAGCACTTTCTCCTGGAGCCATCTTTGGTAAACAGCGAGAACTTAGTTGCACGCCTAATAGCCCCCGGTCATTTTTTGACTGATGATTCGTTACTTGCACTGCCACAAGCACAATAATATTTCCATACTAAATCAATGGCTGCATTGTGAAAAACTGGTCCAACACTTTTGGCGCCAATGGACAAAAGTATATTTGTCCAGATTACAGACACGTCCGAAGTGGTTAAAATGCAGTACGATTATAAAACTGAATGACATCGTTATGTAAAAGGACAAATGTTTTACCTGTAACCAATGGTCGTTGAGACGGGTTATGGGGCTACATCCAGGTGCGGATAATTTAGTGAGAGCCATGACTCTTAAAACTGTGCGTCAACTGTGCCCATTATCACTTGAAGAAAGCTGGCAAGACTTATCAAGGAACAAGCGTTGTAGTATCAATTGTGTTTTTATTCATCGTTACACGTTATTCAACAACACATGCAGTACAAGTGATGGAGCTGATCGTATAAGAAGTAATTTTCATTCTGATATCATCCCGGGGGAGTTATGTGAGGGCTGTACACACTCCTATAGTCTGAACACAACCTTGCTAAAATTTGTGCTGAATCGCAAATGTATATATGTATTTATCTTTTTCAAACACATGAATTTTTACATCTTGAAATGTGTGGTTTTCTTTATTACTATGTACAGATATATATCTCTCTTATTCTCACACACTTTTTAACACTTGAATTTCATAAAAATTTAATTGTATCAATATTACGGACGCCCTTTCTTCTTAAACAAATTAATGTGAGTACATGCGATCGAGTTTAATATCTGAGCCAGGTTCATTTTGTTAAAATGTGAACTAAACAAAATTCTTATAAAAAAATTTATTTGTCTTATTTGTGAAACGTGTTATTTCAATATCGTGTAAAAAAAAAGACCGTGTAAAGATAGAGTTGGTTAAATGTCTAATGATGAGAAGGACTTCTAAGAAAACTTTATTATCGAACTATTGTTGAATATTTCAGCAATCACAATCTACATCAGAGTAGCAAGAAGAACTTTCAAATGAACTCGGGGGAGTTCGGTTTGATAATAGATATGTATACAAATAAAAATCGAAGTGACATAACAACCCGAAAATAATCAGGGAGAAATCGGTTTGATAATAATATACAAACAAAAATCGAAGTGACATAAAAACCCGAAACAAAAACTTGAAACCCTGAATATGGCCGAAGAAGATATGGAGTAGCATCAAACTTAATCAACCCTCGAAAACTTTTTTTGAAAAGTACGTAGCACCGTAATCGCATTTTGTTAATTGCTCTTAATTTCAAAATGAAATATTTCTTATAACTTTTAAAACTCAAATAAGTAACTTCAGCCGAAAGAATCTTCTGCAAACAAAATTTAAGATTTAAAAATACTAAACCGTAATCAAATACGTATATTGATAATAATCGATTTCATACAATTTTCGAACTAATATTATAGTGTGCTGAGAAAAGTTAAGCTATACGCTTATTATATTTTATTTTCTAAAAATCGTATCCTTGGGTAAAATATTCCAGAGGTAAATTATTGTAACATAGCTCCCCAATGGAATCTCCAAGTGGAAACTTCTCGAAGTACTTCGGATAAGTATTTTTTGGTATAGCCAGCGATGTCGTCATTATTCCGTTAATAGTGGTACATCATATCGTTTTTGGCCAAAAAATTACACAAAAGCAATTATTGTGGTCAACAGCAACGAATATTCTTCAACAAATTCGAGCAAATGGCACAGAGCTTTAAGGTTATATTTATTATTGACCTTACCAACTCTTTTGTTACTCCCGCTGTCATGCGAAGCATCTTCATCTCAGTTGCCATTAATTTGCTCTCATACTTTTTGTGCATTGTCCAGCATTGTGAACCGTATGTGAGCGCCGGACGTACAACTGAAGTGTAGAGCCTTCCTTTCAGCTTAGGGGGCATTTTTCGATCACAGAAGATGGCGGAGTTTTCCCGCCACTTCATCCACCCTACGCTTACGCGATGTTTGATGTCGTCATCACAAGTTGCTTCTCTATTAATCATAGATCCCAGATATTTAAACTTTTCAAACTTGGGAAGCACTCTTCCATTCAAGTAAATGTCTGGAATAGGCTGATGAGGGTCAGAGAACGGGCAGCACAGATACTCTGTCTTCTTTGAACTAATACGATACCCGTGTCCCTCAAAAATGTCCACCCACACATAAGGTGCTCGTTGTAGGGACGCCTGATCATCACTTATAATGGCCCCATCGTCAGCAAAGAATAGTTGGTGCACATCGGGGTCCGTTACTTTTCCTTCAAGCAAGCAATCAAGGACTGCTATAAAAAGCAGTGGGCTGAGGACGCTCCCTTGGTGTACACCGACTTTGATTGCGAACTCTTCGGTGACTCCTGCGGTGCATCTTACTCTTGTCGTTGCTCTCTCGTACATGTCCATAATCACTCGCACGTAGGTTTCTGGAACTCCTTTTTGTCTTAGCGCTGCCCATAAAAGATCTCTTGGTTGCCGGTCAAAGGCCTTCTCGAAATCAACCAACACCATATGCAAGTCCTTTGAAGAATCACGATGCTTTTCCATCATGATCCTTATACTTTGGATTGCATCTGTTGTTGATTTACCCGAGACAAACCCGCACTAGTCATCAGAGAGTCGTATTATTTTCCGCAGTCGGCTATCTAATATCCGTTCAACGAGCTTCATGGTGTGCGACATCAGCTTGACAGAACGGTAGTTATCACAATTTCGCGTATCACCCTTTCCTTTGTGCAATGGAAGAAGATAGCTTTCCCTCCATTGATTAGGCATAGTGTCGCCTCTCATAAGTTTGGAGATAAGAACCACGAGCCATCTAGACCAGATGTCTCCCATCTTTTTCCAGAACTCAGAGGGTATCCCGTCCGGCCCAAAAGCTTTTCTTTTCTTGGAGTTTTTAACCGCGTACCGAACTTCTTCGACTGTGATGTCGGATATTTCGGCATGATTCGGGGCGGCTCTTGGAAAGTACACTCGGGGAAACTGTTCGTTCAGAAGTTCCTCGCAATACTGTCGCCATCTGTGGAGAATTTTTTCGTCTTCCACAAGGAGTTGGCCTTCAGCATTGTTAATAAACTTTGGGAAACGAATCTCCTGAGCATTTCTTCTTCTCTGGGCGGCTATCTTAAAGATATTTGCTCCTTTGTTCAAATTGTTTTGTCGAAGCTCCTGGGTAGCCTGGTTCCTGTCAGACGCGCAAGACGATATTTCTTCCAACTCCTCTCTATCAGGAGTCTTCCATGCTTCCATGCTTTTCGCTTTGAATTCGGTGCATTTTTTCTTCGCGATTATTTTGCAACATCTATATACCTTTTCACGGCGAGGTTTTTCCTCTCTATTAGTAGAAGAGCACTTTGACCAAGCTTGGAAAGCCATTTTCTTGTTATGTATCACAGCTTTGGCTTCGTCTGTCCACCACCAGGTTTCTTTTGCGTGTTGGCAGGGGCCTTTAGATGTTCCGAGCAGTGATTTGGCTTTCTCCAGGCCAGATTGTTGTAGGGAATCCCACATGTCTTGTGCTCTGCACTCCTCATTACCGACCTCATCGATAATGGAAGAGAGGTAGTTTTCCATGTTGGTAATCGCCTTTCCTTCGTCTTTTCCTTTATCCAGCTTATACCACTTGATTCTCTCAGACACCTTCGTTTGCTTGACTTCTTTCTCGCATCCATAAAAAATTCAGTCAGGAGGAGACGGTGTTGAGGAGCGATCGCGTCTCCCAGGATCACTTTGCAATATTTAGCTCGTGGCTTCATGAAACTGGATACCAAATGATAGTCTATTTGAGTTTCATTTCCGCCGCTGCTATAAGTGATCAGGTGCCGGCTTTGTTTGACGAACATGGTATTTAGCACTATAAGACCGTACGACTTGCACATGTTTAGGATATCTTCACCTGAAGAGTTCCTGGTGCCGTATCCCAGCCCTACGTGGTAGCCTTCATAGTCTTCGCTTGTCTTCCCGACATGTCCGTTTAAATCTCCCCCAACAAACAAAAGCTCTTCCTTTGGGATGATTTTGACAAGGTTGTGGAAATCTAGCCAGAATGCATCTTTTTCTTTTTGTTCGCATCCTACTTGAGGGGCATATACGCTTACGATGTTCCACGCCTCACCATGCATCACCAATTTGAGAGCCATCAAACGGTCACTGGACTTTGAAATGGTTAAGACTTTGCCAAGTAACTCTGCCGCAAGGATGATGGCGATTCCGTTTTTTCCTTGTTCCAATCCATAGTAAAACATCTTGTAGGCTTTTGTTTTAACGTCCAAGAAACGTGCCCGATTACCGGTGTTTCGCCATTTCGGCTCTTGTACGCACAGGATGTCTACTCGCCTTCTAACCATCATTTCTTCAAGCTCATAGCTGCGCCCACTCATGCTTCCAACGTTCCAACTCGCGACTCTTAAGTGTGGCTTACGCCGTTGCATTACATTGCTATCCCCCGGAAATCCTATAGCTCTGACCCGAGCATTGCTGCTCGTCCCAGGATCACGACCATTAGTAGTGCCTGGCGGGGTAGTGCTTTTCCTTTTAGCATTCTTTTCCATAATGCTACGGTTTGACCGTTTTCTTTCTTCCCCTCCTTTTTGACACGGGCATGCTCCAGATTTTTTTTTTTTTTTTTGATTGATCTTACTCTTACAACACCGGTGATCTCCAGTCGTGTCAACCCACTGATTTGCATGCACACAGTTTAATGGTGGTATATGTGTCCCTAGGCTCACCTTGGTGTTTTCTAAATTGCCTAGATGTGATTTTTGTTTACCTTTGTTTAGCCGCCTTTTACGGCAAGCGATAGGTATCGCTGCAGGGATATTCTTAACCCGTCCCTGCACGGGGATTTCTTCAGCGAACGTATTGACAAAATCGAAGTTAGCGCAAAATTAGCCTCGCATTTACATAATACAGAGGTACTCGCTCTTCGGAAGCAAATCAATGTCTTGGAATGTAAAGATATCTCTTCACATACAGTACTCAATGGAATACCCGAATCTCCTGATTGAAACCTAAAATATCTCTTTAATCGGCTGTCTTACGACTGTTTTAAAATTTAAATTTCTCTGTCAAGAGAAAGCTTAACCAGAAAGAAATAAGTCTCCAAGGTCTGGGCTTTGACCTAGACAACAGCTGCTATTTGAATGAAAGCTTAACGAAGCATGCCCGAACTCTACTTCACAGTGCATTAGACCTGAAAAGAAAGAAACAGCTGTGCTAAGCTTATACAAAATTCTCCAACTGGAAAATGCTTTCTATCGAAAGCTCCGGCGATCTACTTGCTAATCAATGATTGTAATATGTATGTTGCTATTAATTTCAAATCTTTCTAAATTCTATATTCATCTTCTTCAACTCTTCTGTTCCACCTCATCCTTACTCGTAATCACCTCATGTCTCTCTTTACGTTACGGTCTGTATGCCTTTTCTTTCTTGTCTTACCCCAACATCTGTTATATTGTGTGATGGGAATGCACTTATTTGTTTGTAGTTGAAGTCTTTTATGCTTTCTTAATGAATAGTAGCTCGCAATTTAAGCTAACAGTAGTGTGAATGAAATATCGACTTTCGGGATGTTAAATGTGCTATTCAAATGTCAACAGGGCTTCAAAGTATGCTACCTTAATGCACGAAGTTTGAACTTAGAGAAAATTGATTATTTGCGCTACTCATTCACGAACTCGAGCGTTGATGTCATTGGGGTGGGAAAAATCTGGTTTAAACCTTAATTTGAAAACTTCATTTTCGATATACCTATTTACACACTACATGGAAATGACAGAGTGACCTACACGAGAGGCGAGGCGTCGCAATTTATTGTAAGTCAACATTGAATTCCAAAATAATTGCTCGTTCTGTAGACTCAGATGTTGAATACCTAAATGTGGAAAAATATGGTGGAAATGCAAAATGCCTAGTCTCTTGCGCCTATAATCTGAATCGAAGCTGTTCCCCAATACCGCTCTTCTCTGCTCTTTCTGAATTTCATTCGGTATATGAATACATCATAATATGCGGGGATCTAAATGCAGATCTGCTCAAAAAGGATTCTTTCTTTCCAAATGAATGATCTGATCTAAGAACGAATGATCTAAATCATTAGGACTACAAATAGTCAATAGTCAGTATCCAACGCGTTTTGCAAATGATTGTGTTTCTAGTCTTCTTGACCTCTTCTTTGTCTCTAATCTCTCTTTAATTCTTCTCTTCGACCAAATCACGATTGATTCCATCTCTGATCATGATCTTCTGTTTTGTACGCTTAGTATTCAATTTCCTTTGTTGTTTACCTTTAAAGATTTTGACTCCATTAATTCTAATGAACTATCGGTATCGCTGCAGATTTAGTGCCGATGCAAATGAAAAACTGGAAAATGTTCAACAAATCGTTAGAAATTTATATGAATAATATGTACCTACAAAAACAGTACGGATTTGTAGTAGTAGCTGTCCATGGTTCACATCGGAAGTCATTAATGTAGTTAAAGCTCGAAATAAACTATACAGCAAATGGAAACACAAACCTTCTGGTGCTAAATGGAATGCATATAAACAAGCGCGAAATACTGCGACTGCTGTCATACGAAGTGATAAACGCAACTATTATGCGTCGAAGCTAAATGCAGCGTTTCCTGCCAAGAAGGTATGCCTGCGCCGGATTGGAGTCTCAGGTAAAAAAGGAAGGACTAAGTGTGATCTTGATTCAAATAGTCTTAACGAATATTTTCTGGATAGTGGAATAGATACAAACAGCTTTGATTTCTCGGATTTTCAAGACTCATTGATACCTGTACTGCCTGATTTCGAAGTAGTAGCTGAAAATGACATTATCAACTGTGTTTCCAGCATCACGTCAAATTCTATTGAGGAAGACGGGGTACCTATCCGCCTTTTCAAACTGATCCTACCCGAACGTCACCTAACTCACGTTATCAACTATTGTATTACTACTTCAACCTACCAAGAGTTGTTGCTGTTGCTAAAAAGCCTAATGTTATCTCAGCAAGTGACTACAGACCTATCAGCATTTTACCATGCCTGTCAAAGGTCTTTAAGAAACTCATTGTAAAGTAAATATTTAACCACTTGTCTGTCAACTGCCTTCTGAGCCCTTTCCATTCAGGATTTCGTGCTAATCACAGTTGCTCCACAGCTAAAATCAAAATCCTGGATGACATAAGACTCGACATTGACAAAGAGGGTTGCCTTTTAAGTTTGTACAATCGATCAATAGGTGGCGTTAATGAGTTGTGGCACCACTGTATTTGTGAACACTGACGTTTGTCATTGCGAAGCCTGTGGCAATTTAGAAATTGACTGAGTAAGTTGTTGATAGTGAACGTTTAAAAGAAGCAAGTTTGTGCAAAAATGGAAATCACCCGTGAAGGCTTATGTTGGATGATTTTTTAGGATTTTAAAAAAGGCCTTACTCAACAACAATGCATAGAATCGCTTTGTGCAACTTTTGGTAATGAAGCCCCATCAGAGAAAACTGTTTACAATTGGTTTGCAGAATTTGGTTGATGAATGGTCGGCCAAAATCGGTTGTCATTCCGAGAAACATCGATTCTGTGCGCAACATGATTAAAGAAGATCGGCATGTGACTTGCAGACAGATAGTGGCGTCTCTTAGGATATCGCAGACTGCGATTTTGCATGAACATTTAGGTGTGAGAAAGATATGTTCCAGATGGATTCCACATAATTTGACCGAAGCGCAAAAAAAAGGGTCGTGTTGATTGGTGTCAGGAAATGTTGAAACAATTCGACCGAGGATGTTCAAAATCCATATACAACATTGTTACAGGAGACGAAACTTGGATATGTTCGTATTATCCTGTGGGCAAGCAACAGTCTACTGTTTGGGTGTTTAACGATGAACCAAATCCCCCTAAAGTTGTTCGTTTCTATGTTTCTACGATATCAGCTTCAGGGTGGAAAAAATGTTTCCGGAATTGGTTTGAGCGTATGCAAAAATGTATAGAACTTAAGGGCGAATAACACTTTGTTTAGAACTTTCTGTTTGACTTTTTGTAAAAACTTAAAAGGCAACCCTCGTATATTACCCTCCTCTGCTTGCTTGATTTCTCTAAGGCCTTTGACAAGGTAAATCATGAAATCCTTGACTGGAAACTTCAACATCTTTTTGGCTTTGGTGAGAGACCTTCAAAACTTATTGTCAGTTTTCTAAGTAATAGAACACCAAGAGTGGTTAATGGTAGTTTTTTGTCAGCCATAAGACATGTTAGGCGAGACCAATATTGTTCTGCATGTTTATAGATGACTTGCGTCCGTGTGTGTAAGCATGCTTCTATCCACCTGTATGCGGACGATGTTCAGCTTTACTTGGGTCGACCTATGAAGGAAATATCGGAACTTGTTCCGTCAAAATCTCAGGTCATTCCGACCTCAAATAGATTGTTTGATCGTACTAGATTTATGGTTGTCAAACTGCAAACTGAGGCTTATTGACTCCGTAACAAGTCTTGCTTTTATTATAAATCATAATTTATCCTGCTACAACCACATAAACCTTGTCATTGGTCATATTTATGGATGTCTACAAAAACTTTGGTTGTCTGCCAGCTCCAGCTCTCCAATCGACACTAGGCGGAAGCTTGTAATAAGTCTTATTGTTCCTATCATAAGGTACGCGGAAGTTGTTTATTGCAACCTTGATTTATTATCGCAGCAGAAACTACAAGTAGCCCTCAATGATGCAGTGAGGGATGTACATCGTTTGCGCGGAAATGATCACATTTCTACTTACTCCAGGAGCTTATTGGCCAGTACTTTACAGCAATACCTCAAAGTCCGTAATTGTATATTCCTGCACAATATCATCCTCAATAAATCTCCACCATATCTTTTTAATAAAATTATATTCTCTCGCTCTAAACATGATTTTACCATGCTGTAATTATTTACATTCCGGTCGTCTGTTTTTCGTTCACACCATTAGATTATAGAATTCTCTACCCTTACACATCTAGGGTATTTCAAATAGTACAAGCTTCAAAAGTGCAATCCTTCAACACTCATCCTCTACACATGTATATACCTAATCCCTTTTCCCCTATCTTATTCTTCTTTTTTTTTCATCCTTTCTATTCCCATTAGTATTGGTAATTTCTAATCTCGTTAACCACACTTGCTTACTACATTATACTTTGTTTTTTTATATTTTTATATTTTACTTTAAGTATTTAGTTGATTGATTAAGTCTATTAAACTACTCAGTACTATAAAAGATCATATCTTAATGTATAGTCCAAAATTAAATAAAGTGAATTGAATTAAAAAAAAAATGGTCTAGCATAAGATCTAAGAAATATGGCATAAAAATGAATTGAAAAAAAAGGAACCGTTTGATGAGTGACCAGATTTTGACTACAAGACAACTTTTAGAAAAGAAATGTGAATAAAAGATGATCAAAAAATGCTGACGAAGGCATAACACTCGCAGTTTAAGATCACTTCAAAATTCGTACTCTGCGTATGCATTTCACATCTTAATGGGGTGGAATAAAATTACTGTAAAACTACACACAACTCGACAAATTCAGTCGAATCTCTCGAATCCCAAGACAACCACCCCCAGAGGGTAGTGAACGAACATCTTCGATACAAACCATCTTCAAGAGCGAAACTATTGAAACTGCACGAATTATAAAAAAAAAAGTAACAGTTAGTGAAACTGATACAAGCATGCATAAAACAGAGGTGCCTTTTCTAAAACATCGAAATAAATGAATAATAACAAAAAAACGCTTTATCACCAATTTTCATTAATTTCGTGCTGAAATACAAACTGAGATCGCTTCAGGAAAATGATAGCGGTAGCACGCCTGCTCTAACTTACGGTTACGATCTGGGCCTTCCGAATGAAGAAACGTTGAAAGTCTAGTAATGCCAGGAAAAGAAGAGGCTTCCGATATAAATGAAGAGAAAACTAAATATATGATCGCTGACTGATTTTGACCTCCTCAAGCTCGCACCTGACCGTACTCGATATCTCGATACATACTTTGAGCAGGCGGATATGTTCAATTATCTGGAAACCCTATTTACTTCCAGAACCACCTAAGGTTCGAGATAAATAAAATATGCATATGGGGAACGCAGGGTTCTTTGTGAAAAAAAGGTAGTGGAAAACTTAAGAGAAAAAGACCGCGTAGTAGTTGGGAGGACAATATGTTTTATTAGTTTGTATTTATTAGTTAATTTCTTATTTAGACAAAGTAAATATTTCATATCAAGAAGACTTGCTATATGACAAAACATAATAAATAAATAAGAAAATAAAGTGACATTCCGTATTTGAATTACAAAGAATAAAAATAGTGTCGAAAGTACAAATATACTAGATAAATAATTAAGTTCATGAGGGGTGACATATATATAAAATAATATATATATAATAATATATATATATTATTATAATAAAAGAGAAAAATAGATACAAGTAAGCATGAAAAACAAAAAAGTCCAGTATGTCAGTAATAGAGATTAAAATTAAAATCTGAAAATGAGCGATTCTATGTCAGCATAATCGTAACTGAAAAGCCAATCTTTTATCCGTTTCAAAAATACGCTAGACACGGTAACTGTTCTGATAATCGCAGACAAACGAACAGACAAAATAGAGTAAAACTTACAATGTGAGGTGTTGCGGACATGTGGTACACATAACACGTTAGAAAAGTTACCACGAAGATTGTGGGTAGAGATCAGTCGGAAATTACGACATCCAGATCTCATAAAAAACATTTTTAACAATGAAACAATAGAGATGACAAACAGGCAGAATTTTAAGGTCACAGAATAAAGGAAAACTGGAAAATCTATTAGGCTTGCGACATATTTTTCCTTAATATATTCTTCTGCAATCTAAGTAATGGCTGAATTTTATTTGAGTATACGCCGCCCCAACATACAATCCCATATTGAAACTTAGTTTGAAAAATTGAGTAATATATCGTATTAAGAAGCTGTTTTGAACAAATTTTGCTCAGATAGAAAAAATATCTAGGAGTATTTCGAAAATATTTCCTTAGGGAATCCACGCGATTCAGAAAACTCATTTTGAAGTCAATAATGAGACCAAGGTAATTAAATTCATTAACGTTTCCAATTGCAAAACCACCCGCACTACAATTTAAACTGTTATCAAATGAGGGTGAATTAGCTACTCGTAATTACACAGTTACAATAGCAATTTAAATTTATTTTTTGGTGAATTTTTTTAATTTAATGCATTAAAATGCAAATCTACATTAAAACTTAAAAACTTCAAAAGAAGTTATCAGTTTGAAAACAAAACTATTATTTTGAAAAGGTTCATTAGAGTTAGACGAAAAGCTTCAAAGAAGACAAGTTGAGAGGTTTGACAATGGTGAAATATAATTGGTTAAATTGACAAAATAAGAATTGAATTCATTGGCAATTTCAAGTATATCCGATTCTAGATACTAATTGACGAGGATAGCAGTAGGTTTAATAGAGAGACACGATTTGTTAAGTATTTTATTAACTAGACGCTATTCATTATTAAAATTACCTTTAGTAGCAGAAATCTTAAAGCGATATAAAGTGTCGCCACATAAAATAATTTTCTTCTTAGGCTCAGTGCAATTTTTTTTTTGTATTTGTTCCTTATACCAGTGTTTCTTGGGTTCTCTAAACACTTAATTTTGGGATCGTTTTTGAATCTGATTTTATTTAGTAAATAATTATAAATCCACGACACTTTTCGTAGGCAAAATAGAACTGCATTTAGAAACATGACAGCGGAGGCATTTCCGCTAGAACAGACACCATCCCAAAGTTCAAACAGGAGATTGTTTTTGAGTTGACTTTACTACTATCTGGTTTCATTATTTTCTTGCTTTAGCCATAAAATGTTTTTACTAAAAGACCAATAATAGAATGATCAGTCAACTTCAAATCCAAAATGCAACTTAGACAGTTCTTCAAAGAAATATTATTGAATCCACCATAGATGTGATTTAAATATGTACCAGATAAAGATCTAGTAGGCGTATTAATCAAGTAAGCTAACCCATGTGAAAATAATAACGCCAAGTAGTTTAAGATTGTGTTATGTGTTTCCAGAATATTTAGATTAAAATCACCTAAAATAATAAGGTTCTTTGATTTTTCTTCCCTTAAAAAATCAGAGAATTCTTCAATAAATATTAAGATATTTAAAACATGCAATACTCGTATATATACACAAACAAAGACATATAGCATGGTAAATTTTAACAGAAACTTTAATAATATAGGGATGTACCTATAAGAAATGGATGAGAACAGCATAACATGAAAGGTATATAATCATAACAGGGAGGCTTGACAAAGATTCAAACATGTTCTGAACTTCAGAGTTTCAAATGGCCGACAATAATAATCTGAAGATTAAGAAGAAACTAATACGTAAAGTTCTAGTTATGCTCCAGATGGGGTCACATCTTTACACTTGCAAATTGAACGCAATAAATTTTCCATTTAGCTAGTTAGCGTCCAGTCGTAAAGCGACAACAGAACAGTCGATTTTTAAGTTCATCGGGAATCAGTTGTCTTAGTAATCTTGGTTACCAAAAAGTTTCCCTTTTTATGGCTCAACCTCACTTCAGAATTCTAACTATTTCATTTTTTACCTAATTGAACCTTCACTGAATAAACTATTAATTTCAAAATAGTAATTTGGACATTTATTTGAGATATCCCATATTTAGAAGCTAAACCATGCAATGGCCTAAAATTCAACGGTCGTGAATTTAATTAATACCATATGGTCTAACTTAAACGTTGATAAAGTAAAGGTAAAGTGAAAGAATAAATGTTGATACCATAGGTCTAATAGTCCAGATTCCAAGAGTATCATAGGAGCCAAGAAGTCTTTTCGGGTCGCGTTGGGTTCTTCATACCGTGACAAAGAAAAAGAGAAATGAGAATAATTGTCCGGAGGCTTAAGTCAAGCACATCGAATATTTCGTAACATAATTCAGTGATAAAGGTATTACCAGAACAAAGTAGTGATTAAAAGAGTTCGAAAGAATTGAAGAACTCATGCAATGTAGTGCTGTTTTTGACGTGGAAATCAGATTTGACATTAAAACTGTTGTTAACCGGAGAGTTCGAGGAAAAATTATGTATGGTGAATATTAACTTTATAAAGTATTATTACGAAATATAATGAATGACAGAACGAGAGCTATAGAGAATATTAATTTATTATGAAAGAAATAAAGTTGATCATCAACGCCATTCCGATCAGGGAAGAGCACAAAAATTATCTTTGCAGTGCAATAGATTTGAATGATTTTAAACGGAAATTGGCATGATATGATGAAAGTTAAATTAAAAGACACATCCGTGAGTATGAGCACAATAAAAAGGAAAATAATTCCACAAAAAAAAGATAAAACAGTATGAAACAAGAAAGCTATGCCAAAATTGCGATGGTATTTAACATAAGTAGTAGTAGTAGTAGTAATTAGCTTTATTTCATTTTAAATGTTACAAGAAAATATTTCACATCTATTTTGGTTTGGTCTAAAGCTATCTACGAGATTAGTATTTAGTTAAATATAAATTTTTGTATGATTTTTGTATTATTATATGATACTCAGTCCCAGTCGATTATGCATTTTCTATAGTGAAGCACGTTCACGGTGTAGTTCTATAATATATTCCTGCCTTGTTCTCCATGATACCAATTGCGATATCCCCGTCCAGAACATATCACCGAAATTCCTTTAAATTAGGCACATTGATAGAAAGTATAGTATACCTATATTACAGATATTGCACATATCACAAGTCAACAAAAAAAAAATTTTTTGGGTTTGTTATTAAATGAATATTTTCTGATTGTCCACAATTAAAAGTAACCAGAGGCTCCATTCATAGCAAATAAAGTTTGCTTTTGTACATTTTACAATGAAAAATAATTTTTTTAAGATATTGGCAGGCAGTTTAAGGAGCAACGATTTTAACAAGAGGTGTTAGGCCGGGTTAAGGGGTGTGGAGCGGAGAGAGTCAGGTAGCCTCGTTAGTATGCGCGAGTTAAGACAGCCAACAGTTTTCCTGCTGCCAATACACCACCAGCACATGAACCCTTTATTTACTTGTTTATGAATATATTTTATTATCTGTAACTCAATTACTTATTTCTTGTAATTGCATTGATGAACCAAAGCAGAGACCAAAGTGGCATTTTTTGTCGGCTTGCGCTATTGAACCGTAATGAAATGAATCTGGTAATTAAGTTCTATTTCTATTCCCTCTTTTTTGTTGGAAGCAGTCATAAAACGTCCGTATGTAAAACATATGTATTCACCACCGTAAATAACGATTGCTTACATTATACAAAGAAAATATAAAAATAAAGAATTGTCAATTGATATCCAGAAACTGACCGAAAAGGTCGCAGTTTTTATCATATCATAACTCGCGCGAGCATTACCGTCATTTATGTGTCGCGAAATCTACGTTAACTCTTGTTGCTACAATTGCCATGAATTCATTAAAGTAAGAGCTACAAAATTCCGTTTGTCGTCAAATATAAAACTCTGTGTAGCTTATGAAGCTTATTTTATTCTTCCCAGTAAAAGTCAAGGCACCTAAGTTCTCATGTAGTAACTGCAAGAACACATTAGAAGGTAAGAGAGAACATCATAACTTTCAAGGATACTAATTACAAAAGATGTACAGTATGTAATGAATAACGTATGTATCTGTATATGTATATGTATGTTTTTTTTCCAACTGGTATCGAGGAGATAAAAAATTTTGAGGTTGCAGTATCTACCAAGAATATGAAGGGAACCCACTGATCACATCAATGATTGCTACTTTTGTGTAGTTAATCCACGCAAGCGTCGGGCTGGAAAAAATGCCAAAAAGATTCATTACCCAACAATCGCTCCAGTCAGTACTCCAGAGTGAACATTTTCCTGTGCTTTCTCGTTCATATCCGAAGGAACAACTAACGCTATCACAAATGTCTACCAGTAGAGGATGCAGCGAATTCTTACTCGAATAAGTGTCTATTTAACCACATCTTATTAATGCAGAAGAGTTTAATGACTTAGTAAGAGACTTAAACCTACCTAAACTTAAAGCAGAAATATTAGCTTCACGGCGAAAATAGTAGAATTTGCTCAAGAAGGATGTTAATGTAAGCGATCAAAGAAAGCGTCATGAAATATTTTCTAGATTTTTTACAAAGGAAGCCGGACTTTGTTATTGCAATGATTCATTCAACGGTTTATTTTTAGCAATCAGAATGGCGTCTTTTCATCGACAGCTCTACAAAAAGTTTAAAAGCATTCCTGCTTCGTAATGGAAATAAATTTCCATCTCTACCTCTGGCTTATTCTGTAATGCTCAAAGAAAATTACGAAAGCGTTAAAATGGTGCTTCAAACTTTAAGTATGAAGAGTCTGCCTGGCGAGGGGATTTCAAGATGGTAGGTTTTCTGATGGGAATGCAAGGCGGATACACTAAATATCCGTGCTATCTTTACTTATACGATAGTAGAGCCGACGCACTTCACTACAAGCAGCACTCATGGCCCAAACGGATCGAGTTTCAGATAGGAAAACATAATTTCAAGAATGAAGGCCGACCATATTTTGATGCCTCCGTTGCATATAAAACTAGGCCTCATGGTGCAATTTGTCAAGCCTCTTCGTCAAGCCTCTAAAGCTTTCAAATACTTTAAAAGCTAAAGTTACAGCTGGTATTTTCGTCGGTCCACAAATAAAGAAAAAAATGGCCAGTGAAGAATTCCCAGAGCTACTGAGCTACCCACGAAAAACAAGTGTGGCCCAGCCTTAAAGCAGTGATCCATGGCTTCATTGGCAATAAAAAAAGCTGTAAATAATAAAGAGCTCATTTCTAATATGCTTGATAATTCCAAACTTATGGGTTGCAGAATGTCCCTTAAAGTACATATGCTACATGCTCACAAGCTTAAAGATAACTTGAGGGTATATTCAGAAAAGCAAGGAGAACGCTTTCACCAAGATGTGATGAACTTTGAACAATGTTATCAAGGACAATATCTATAATGAGAACATGATGGGTGACTACATTTCGAGTCCAATACCAGAAAGTTCCTACAGAAGAAAAACAAAAAATATTAACTTTTAAAGCTTCTTTGTGTTTCTTTTTATGTATTTGGAGATTTATCTTCATTGTTCTTTAATTAAAAGTGGTTAACATATTAATTAAAGTTTTCTTCTTGCTTTTGTATTCTGCAGAAATAAAAAAATTTAGATTTTCTTAAAAAAAGCAAACTCTATTAGATAAAAGTATTTTTTCTTTCTTTAGTTAGACATAACATAATTAATCAAAATCAGCACTCAGACTCAAAAATCGTGTTTACTTGTGTAATTGGTAGTTCTGGATGGTGTGGTGTATAGTTTAAGTGAATCAACTCTCCGCCTTTCAAAAAAAGTGCTTATTTTATACATCGTATAACTGTTCAAAAGTATGTTATATCTTCAAGTTAATATTTTATCTATTTTGCTATAGTACAATTTATATTGGGAAGATTTCCGGTAAACGAGATTGCCAGTTTTAATTAATAGGGTGTCAAACCGATTTTTTAGAGAATCAGGCTACAAATCTAGTCTAATGTTAAAAATTATCCCACATTCTGATGCACGCTCACATTCTTGCACTAGATTTGCTCTTGTTCTTATGAAGTGCGACTTTTCGAGTCGAGGGAAACGATTATCATTTTTTTTTTGCTAACCGAAATCTACATACCTATCAAAACCCACATGGACAATATAGCAGTAGTCAAACAACAACAAATGATTCAGTTGAGAATTGTACCAAAAATGGAGAATGAATTGTGAGAAGAAGGAGCTTACACAATTCGTCATTTGGATTGATACTCATCTGGAAGCCATTCAGGAGAGTGAAAAGAGAGTGAAAGTATTAATGAATATCTTTAGCATCACAATAGTTGGAACGGCAAATAGTCTAAATGCAATCTTGAATATTCTACGTACATATAAATGTATATCGGATAGTGATCGCAGTTTAAAGAAAGGTAAGGTAAATAATAAGAAAAGTAAGATAAAAGTAAGAAACTCAAGAATGCAACAGAATGATAATAGATTGAATCAAAATAGTACTTCGGGACAGTTTGTCAATCGGCAATTTAATGTTATTTAATATAATGTAAATTTTAATATTCAATCAAGGAATCCTTATAATATAGATCAGGAAAGAATAAACAAAATTGCCCTTGAACATTTAAACTATCGGGACAATTTAAGAATATAATCCAAAACCTCCAAAGTTAGCGCAGTTACTCCAAATTTCCAGACAGTATATACATATAAGTATGTAGCTTAGGAACAGCTAATGTATAGTAAGTAACAACAATAGAAAAAATAAAAATAGCGCTAAGCAGGCGAACTGCATATAATAAGTAGAAACATGACCGAGAAAAATGTATTCAACATGTAAAACGAGTAAAACAAAAAACTCAAAAGAGCACAGGCAATTGAGAATTATGAATTCACGACTGAAAACGCAAACGAAATGGACTGAGGGAATATATGTATAAGTTAGATATCGCCCATCTTATTGACATTTTAATTCTCTCCACTAATTCAGAAGGACATTTCCAAGCCATCACATCCCTGCTAAACATAACCTAAAGCAGTGATTCCCAAAGTGGTCCAGTTGAACACCCAGGGGTTCACGGGAGACTCAACGGGGTCTACGTTTGCATGAAAAAAAGGGGGTTCACCAGTTGTAAGTGGGGGTCTACGAAAATTTATCCGGTTTTATAGTAAAGAGCAATTTTTTTCGGTCAGGCTGGTATATGGATCAGATAGACTGTTTATTTAGCATGAATTCCCTTTTTTAAGAAGATCAGCGATTGTCACTTGCAGAAACTTGTTTATTTGTATTAGTATTATACTTTTTATTATAAAATTATTTATTTGCCCGACTGTGGCGATTCACTAAAGAAGAGATATAGCCCTCGAAGTTGCGAATACTAGATGACTAAAAATATTTTCATAAAGTGTACGTTTCTTCATGTATGTAAGTACCACTCGTAACGTAGAACAAAGTAATAAATAAATCATTGAAGTCGTGGAGTTATGATGTTGAAATATTCTTTAAAAGTACATAGGTATTTGCTCTCGAATCAACAGAAATGTGTCAAAATATATAATAATAATTAATCAAAAAATGTTTTATATTACATTAAAATAGTTCCAGCCGTTTTGTGAGAACCTCTACATGGGTCTTAAAGGTTTATTGCACCTATTCCTATTCTGTTAAAAAAACCATATCCTGTTAAAATCACCTTATGATTACTAAAACAAACATTTTTTTTCCCATTACGGGTAGGTAACTGATATGAAACATGGCTGAATCTAAGCAAAAATGTCGACAGTACAGTGTTGATTATTGAAATTTGGTTTTCTTCCATCAAAGGCAGACAAACGAATTTGAGTGGTAGATTGCACCAATCGCTTCAACTTGTGATTAAAGCAGTTAATAAAATAAGAAGCAATGCGTTGAATATCCGATTGCTTGCACAATTGTGCGACGAAAATGATGAAGGCTTCCAACGATTACTCTTACATACTGAAGTACGCTGGTTGTCGAAAGGTGCAGGCTTAGCAAGATTTTACTCGCTTTTTGAATCAGTCTTAGAGTTTCTGGAAAGTAAAGATCCAGTTTTAAAAGAAATCCTGATCAAATTGAAAGCAGACATCGCGTATTTGACAGATTTGTTCAAAAAATTCAATGACATTAACTTGCAGTTACAGGGAGACAGCCTAAATTTAATTTAAAATATAAATTTTAATGTTGAAGTCTGTAATCGTATTATTTTAATAAATAGGACATAAGAGAATATACTAGTTTTCTTCTTATTTTTACCACTCCGAATTTAGGGTTCGAACTCAGCCGCGATGCAAATTTCGATCGTTAGATCTAATCTTCACATTTTTTGACGAGTTTTGGGAATATGGTAAGAATGTAGCAGCAGGGGGTCCACCGAAATCAGGTTAATTTTGAAAATGGTCTATGAGAAAAAAAGTCTATGAGAAAAAAAGTATATGAGAAAAGACCTAAAGGTACAATTTGACAAATGTTATTTTCTGGGAACGAACTATCCCTGGGTATCGATTTAACAACCTAACCCAGAAAAAGTAATATGCATTTTAATTTAAAAACTTTCAACATTCGGAAAATAATTGAAATTGCAGACTTAATAGTTTTTACCCCAAGTTTTTGAAATTATTTAAAAATAGAGCATCCTTGATTAAGTACCTATAAAAATGAGCTAAAATATCAATACAAATTCGTGCAGGCATTCATAACTTTTCAAAACCCTTACTCAGATACCGCAATCTTAATAAGCCGTTTGACGTTTTTACGGATGAATTTATATACGATATTGAATATTATAGGGGCATAGAAAATAAAATGGCTGAGTTTTTAAGCGGCATCAAAGATGTCAATTAAGCATCACAAAAAAACGCAAAACCCAATATATTTTATCCTTATCTGTTTCAATTCAAGAAGAAGAAATCCATGGTAGAAGAAACATTCATTTAAATATGACTAAAAATCGGTAATATTGACAGGATCTCTTTAAGAGTGTTCTGCAAAAATGAAAAGTTAGCGTTTAAAAATAATTGTTTTATTCTGAATATAACAATATTCAATAGCATTTAATAAATTTGTTCGGTGATATTATAACAGAAAAATGTCTTTTATTAAGTTTGCACAGAAGTTCATACTATCAGAAACAGAAACCAACCATATGAAATTTTTCATATCGATGGCTACCATTTCAACAAACTTTTAACTCCATTTCAAATATTGGAAATAATTCAAACAGGAAATATAAACGCTGAAGTTCCGTTGGAACTCGGAAGTTTAGAGCCTCATTGACCGCCCTTTGCCAAGCCTCCCTGTCATGAGTGTGTTCCTTCTATCTTTGGCTGTTCTGTCCCATCTATTCTAGATCTATCCTTATATTGTTCTCCCACCTACGACGCTTTTCTGGCAGTCTCTTTCCACTCAGTGGATAGTCCCAAATCAAAGGGGGTGGATTTGTTCAATGTCAAATTAACAGATTTACTAATGGTACATTTATTTTGCTTTGTAATCCAGCGGGATAAACAGGTAATTATTAAATCAGCAGTTTGCATATCCTAGCATTTTTTTTTCTTCTATTTATCCAATTTCCCCGATAGTTCTATCCCGAGAATATGCTTTCAAATTATTTTTTTTTTTTCATTTTTAATAAATAGCCCAAGAGTAGAACAGAGAAGGGACCTAATAATAAAGAACCTGCAAGAGAAGGGGAAGGAAATGTAGCTATGACTATAGCTTAGCTTTAAATTGTCAACTTCATCCATAAGATGTCACCTTCCAGTCATCGGAAAGGTCAGCCGTCTTAGCAATGTTCTAACGCGTTCGGAGGTTGCAACATCTTCGACTTTTAGACACCATGTGGGCCCTTTCTTATATCGCATCGTTATCTGCGAAGGGAAATGGATCTTATACAATACAATAATCGGAAGATATAGGGAAATTTGGTAAATATGAGCGAACTTTCCAGGTGGCTTGCCGAACTTTACTTCAAAAAAAAAAAAAAAAAAGGCTGAATTAAACAAATCGATATAATGAAAAAAAAAAATCTCAAAAGGTATATGCCTACTTGAGAATGGTAATGAAAGACCACATATAGCACAGTTAGCGCTTCTGAGCTTGCGGAGGTAGAATATGAAGTTATGCCTCATCCACATTACTCGCCTGGCTTAAACCTCACCGATTACGACCTGTCCAAAGTTTAGATACTCAGCAAAATAGACAAGATTGCATAACCCAAGGCTTGAGGACTTGTTGGCCCAAAAATATATATATATTTTTTTTTTTTATTTATTCGTATTGGTGACATTCGATATTTTTTACAATGTAAATCAATAGTGTTGAATGCCCCTTCATTGGAACAATACAATAGGTGGGGTGGGGTATTACAAAGAAGTTTTTTAATTAATTGATATATTCGGCACATTGTATTTCATTTGGGATAATTCAATTGAAATGGATTAATAAACAACATACTCAAAATTAATTTGGAATAGAGCTATTATCAAAATATTATAACAAAATGTTAGAAATGAGAGCGTCCAGGCTATTATAGTCATAGAGTAACAGCCAACTTTTTAAGCGCTTTAAGAATATTTTGAGCGTGTGAGTTTTTCTGATTTCTTCTGGGAGTAAATTAAATAAACGATAACACATTATGGAGTAAAAGTCTCTATAGGCAGTGGTACGGAAAAAGGGTACATGAAACGTATTAAGGGAGTTTGTACGCAGGCTGTAGGTGGAAATGATTCGGAAATTTCGGTTGCCAGACTTCATAAAGAACGCTTTTAAAACCTTGAAACAGTATAAGTGACGGACAGGAAGAATTTTTAAATCACAAAATAAAGGATAACTCGGATGTCTACTAGGTTTACGACAGATTTTACGGATAACATTTTTTTGTAAAACTAACAATGGTTGAATTTTGTTTTCATAGCCACCTGCCCAGCAGTTTATACCGTATTGAAGCCTAGAATCGAAAAGACCATAGTAAATTGTCTTTAGTAGCTTAATTGAGCAAATATTACGCAGGTAATAGAGGTGCCTGAGCGTAGAAATAAAATACTTCTTCAAAGCATTAGCATGAGAAGTAAATTTCATATTTGAGTCCAGTAAGAGTCCTAGATATTTAAATTCGTCCACATTTTCTATCAAAAAACAATCGTCAGTACAACTTTCGTCATTAAAAAATAATTGCCCAAACACACTACTTGCACACTTACAGAGATCTAATTTAAATTTTTTACAATTTGGTGCGTGAAAACATATATCCGGTTTTGAGTTGGGAGAGCTCGATAGATTAAAAAAACATAAGTTTAGTCTTACAACTTATTATAAGTTTGTGTTTAGCGAACCATTGCGATATATGTATATCGTAATTTATGTCAGAAGTAAGATCTAGGGGACTATCTAGGCCATACGTTAATCCAACATCGTCAGCAAAAGCAGTAGGATAGCCTTTGAGGTTGAGATGGAAAAATGAGTTTATATAGACTAGGAATAGGATGGGACCCAAAACAGAACCTTGTGGTACCCCAAGGCTACTTAATAAATATCAGGACTTTTTAGAGGGGAATATTTACTTTAGTGGAACATTGGAAAAATGCCAGAGACATTGAGATTATTTTTTAGAATGTTTTTTAGAATTGTTATTTTTTTTATAACGTTGTTTAACTTCACACATAAAAATCAGCAATTTTGTATGTAACGACCTAATAAATGTTTCCATCACATCGCACCTCTTGAAATACGGTTATGTTTGCTTTGCAGCCGGTCAGTTAAGAAACATAAAAATACTGGTACAAATCAAACTGGTTCTACGACGACTGGGATTAAGTTTTATTAATCTCAGTAGCAGAATTGCATGCAGTAGTACAAATCATCACATTGTATCCATGGTCTTGTGGTACGATTCTTTATGATGAGCGATCCGAAAGGCCTCATTATATCTAACACGCTATCGGCAACCAAACTTGGTCAGTTCTGTGGACGAGATCTGGTGGCTGCTAGAGTAAGCTACAAAGCACTCGAAGAAACTAAATATTTCATCGTGGCGTCCGCTTACTTTCGCAACGATTCAGTTCTGCCTCAACCACTGAAGGCGGTTTCTGAAGTTGTAGAGTACTGTGAAGCCAGAAAGATTGGACTCATCATCTGTTGCGATGCTCGAAAAACTGTTTGGGGCAGCAGCAAATGCAACGGGAGAGGAGATCCTCTTTTAAATTTCACTTTTTCGTCTTACCAGATGTTAAGTTTTCAGACCATAGATATATCGAATTGCAATTAAAGTGTGCCCCTCGCAGCCCAAGTGGAATCTGAGAAAGACAGAGTGGGTATGATTCAGAGAGGAGCTTGAGAGATCCACTCAAGCCCTGCCTAAACTCAGAACAAAGCAATTGGTGGAGGATGCCGTTAATAACCTGTGCAGCACCATCACCATCTCCTTCGAACTCGCATGTCGTGTCCAAAAACCTTCTAGCAGAAAATTGGTTCCCTGTTGGAACGCTGGGCTCCAATGTCTTCGCAGGGAAGCCAGAAGTCTCCTGAATGGATCGCTTAAATCGAACTCGGAAGATGACTGGAATAAAAACTGATCGAAGCAGAAGGAATATAAGAAGCTTATTCGTAAATCAAAGAATGATTCCTATAAGTCCTTCTGTGAAGAGATCAAATCCCTGAGCGTGACCAGCAAGTTGGTTAATGTTCTCAAACGAGGAAAATCGACAAAGCTGAATGTACTCAGAAAGCCTGATGGTACCTTTACCGAGTCTAAAGCAGAAACTCTTAGTTTACTGTTTCAGACCCATTTCCAGGGAAATCAGATTGTCATCGACTCGTTGCACACTCCCTCATTAAAAACTGCGACTGAAACGATGAAAACAACTCGGCGTAGCTGGTATGTTGCGTTACGCGCGGCAACTACTGAGACCATTGAATTTGCTGTGGCATCCTTCGATGGCTTCAAGTCGCCGGGCACTAATGGGATATACCTTGTTATGCTGCAAAAAGGTATTAGACAGTTGCTTCCTACTCTGAAAAGAATTTTCACTGCTAGCCTGGCACTTGCCTACATACCTATTCCTTGGCGGGCGGTAAAAGTGGTCTTTATTCCCAAAATATGGAAATATGGAAAGAAGATTACTCACACGCCAAGAGTTTTAGACCAATCAGTCTAACATCCTTCTTGCTGAAAAGCATGGAGAGACTAGTAGAGTTGCAAGTGCGCAAAGTTCTCCTTCGAATGAATTCTCTCTCGGACATGCAACATGCTTATTAGCGTGGAAAATCTTGCAAGACGGCGCTTCAATACCTAGTTGGGAGAATTGAATGCGCTCTCGAAAGGAAGAGTACATGCTGGGCATTTTCGTGGACATTGAGGGAGCTTTTGATAACGCAACCTCGACAGGATGTGTAACGCTGGTAGACGGCATGACGTAGTTGAAGCACTGGTTTTGTGAATAAAAACAATGCTTGTGCACAAGACATTGATCGCTGATGCAGGCCTGTGTCAAGTCTGGAGTAAACAGGGGCTTCCGCAAGATGGCGTCCTGTTGCCGCTATTATGGTGCATGGTGGTAGACTCTCTGATCGATGCTCTCAATGACTCTGGAATGTATGCCCAGACCTATGCAGATGATGTTGCTGTTTCTCTGTCGGCTCATGTTAAGTGACTGTCCCAAAAGCACAGGACGCGATAAATGCGATCGAGGACTGGTGCACGAGTAATGGGCTGTCAATTAATCCTCTTAAGACTGTCGTTCTCCTCACGAGAAGGAGGAAAAATACTGGCGTTACTCAGATGGTGCTAAAAGGCATTCCCATTCCGATACTCAAGGAATCTAGATAGATATCAAGCTTCTTTGGTCAAAGCATGTTGAGTCCAAAACCACCAAAACGCTATCAGTTTTTTGGCAATACATGGAGCCTATCGCCAAAAAAGGTCCTCTGGATCTACACGGCAATGATAAGACCGACAATCTCATATGCATCGGGTGGTCTGGAACAGGCTAATACGCAAACACGTTGTAGCCTCTTTCACAAAACTCCAAAGAGAGCTCTGTCTCAGCTGCACGGGAGCTTTCCCAAGTACACCGGAAGCTGCTCTAGATGCTATGATGAATCTTTCACCCCTTGACATATATATCAGAGGGTGCGCACTGAAAGCCATGGCTCGCCTCAAGAGAAATGGTCTTTGGTACAACTCTCATTGGAGTGACATTGTACTTGCCCGAGAGATATCCTCTGACCTCTGTCTCATGGATATGCCCTCCGACACAATGACACCTGCCATCCTACTGCGCTGTAATTTCACAGTCACATTGCCATAGAGTCAGGACTGGCTTTGGCCAGACACAGAATCTGAAATGGACTATCTTCGCATTTTTACAGATGACTCCAGAACTGGGTGGGGTCCAGTGCTGGAGTTTTCTTTGAGGTCAAAAACAGTCGACTGTACTTCTCGTTAGGAAAATATGCGCCTGTATTTCAATCAGAGATGTACGCAATCCTAATGGCCATACACTCTATTGTAAAGCACAAGTGGAAGGTAAAAAAACATTAGCGTTTGCCGTGACAGCCAAGCTGCACTCAAAACTGTGCCCCTATCCAGCTCCAAATTAGTGCATGAACTTCAAAACCTTTTTGAACAAAGTCGGAAGACTAAATTCGCTACGAGTTATTTGGGTCCCAGGTCACTCTGGGATCCCAGGAAACGAGATCTTCGATGAACTAGCTAGAAGGGGCTCAGAGGAGACTTTCTCAGGACCTGAACCCGCCTTAGGTCTACCTGCTTCCATGGTCAAATCTGACATCAACGACTGTGTATTTAATACACACAGTCGCAGATGGAGGGAATATCCAGGGTGCAGGATGACTAAGCGCGTACGCCCTGATATCTGCAAGAAGTCCGCAACGTTCTTCTTATCCTTAAGGAGAAATAATTGCAGAAGACTTGCGGCCGCCATTTAGGGCCATTACACTTTTGCCAAGCATCTCTACGTGCTTAGGAGGATGACACAGCAGAACACTTTCTCTGCGACTGTCCCTCCTTCGCTTGCGCACAGTGGCGCAACCCTGCCCACGTCGCGTGTTTTGAATCTCTTAGCTCTACATCACTGAAGACCTTTCTCCGGACAACGGGGAAAATACAATAAAGACAAGGTGTATGTCTGGTAGTACAATGGACCAGTATTTTTGTCTGGGTGCTCCAACAGATAGTAGAAGCCTCCAACAAAAAAACATTATTAATAAGAGTTCCTTTTACGAAAAGTTCTCTACTTTCCATTTGCTTCTTGAGCCCAAAGAAGCAGCGGCCGGCTGAAATTAGTTTTCATCTATTCTCATGGGCAACGTAGCCGCTTGTCACTAGTTGTTCGAAGTTGTTTACCTCACAAGCGGTTATCGTCTGTCGAAGCATCGTAGCCGTTTGTTTATAGGAATTAGAATACGTCTTATCTCAATATTGGTATTTTTGTCGCTTGTTACTAGTTAAATTGTTCGATGAGTCACGATGCGTATTATATTCTTTCCTCAAGTCAAAGCACGGACAAGAAATAGAGAGGGAGAAAAGGAAAGGACCTACATCGGCCTGCTAAATTCGCTATAAAATTTAGAATTACTTGTTGGTGGTGACTTGAAACCGAGGACATAAAATAGCTCGTTGACAACGTCTCCATTACTGTTTAATTATTTGATTCATTTAGGGGGAGATATGATCGGCAAAGAGATCATGTGCTATCTTGTTACTGCAGGTTACTGACGTTGAATGCTACTCGTAGTAATCTCACTCCACCACACCGTTATGGAAACTAAGAAATGGGAATTATGCGCTAGCTACTTTCTTAAATCCATTTTTTGCTGTGGCGTTCTGTAGCCTAAGCTTTCCTGCGACTCATACAAAGATGTCCCCCTTGCCCAGCCTGGCTTTAAAATCTCCGAAAAGGATTTCGATGCTGAGGAGTTAAATACACGATCAATCCAGAATATCATAGAAGTCATTTTTGAGTCGTCTTTTTCTTCTACGGGAGTGCGAACACTAATTAAGCAGCTTTGATACAGATGAGAAAATACCTCTTCAAAAAGTCCACTGGCTTGAAACCGTTTTCTGACATGGTGGTTTGAGGGCTATGCTTTCCTTTAACTCATTCAAAGTTGTCTTCCTTAACTGGTCTCGCATTAAAGTCTCTTTGAACGATAATGTAACTGACGCATTAGAGTGTGAACCTAACATTCCAGGTACAGACCTGAAACTAGTTTCCTTTTAGCAGTTTGTGGCGGTCATTAACCTGACACACCCGAGGCTGCCTATTGTTTCTAAAAAATAAGGGGGCTATTACCCCTAAGCGCACTCCCCAACCAGGAGGACCAGACTCTTAAGAACTAGAAGTCGGTCTGAGCTCCACATGTTTCGTGTTTCTAACTCGAACAGTCGTTAATTTCATCTTGGGAATTCTTCGCGAGCCGTTCCGAGAAGGTTCTGACTTGGTGGAGCCAGAGCGTGGGGATGAGAATATAACTCCTATTAGATGGAAGTTTAAATGTCAACGTACATTCGGGTAATCTACATACCTTTATGCTATTTGAATATGAATATAATGAATATATTTCATATTAGAAAGTGTTAAGTCACGTCTTATTAGATCAAATCGAAATATCCTCATATTTTTCAATAGCCAGTTACTGAATCAAATGAGGTGATTAATTTCTAGTAATTACCAGTTATCAAATAGAATCTAGAATTCAACTCTTTATAATTATCAGTTGAACAACATCAGAGCAGCTTAGGTCAAATCAGATCACGTTCAGCAAAAAATTTCAAGAGATCATATTTATTAGGTGTTAGATTGGAAAAGGTTAGATTAGCTCCGCATAATTATCAAATTAGAATACGATAGATCACATTGGAAAAAGTCACGGGGAAACAAATTATACAGGATGATCTTGTAATGATGTTTGTTATTTTTAGGTTGCAAGTTAAAACATTGACCCTCAAGATAAACGTCTAGACCAATGGATTGAAAAATGATTAGTATCCGCGCTGCAGAATGTCATGCCAGATGGCTATGGTAGTGGCAACGAAACTAACGAATACAAAAAAGAATTCGAAGCCATCCCATTGACACATTATTGAAACAAAAACGACAAATCGAACGGGCACACACTGCGTTCCGATATTCACCTATAGAACAAACTATTTCGGATAAAAACAACGCGGTTACGACTAGCTAGTCAAGGACATTGAGATACGATTGGACCATAACAACATACAACAACTATTCGGGAACCATTTGCGCCAAACCGATAAAGAGATACACAAAGAGATGGCAACGGAAGAGCTCATTCAGGTGCTTATCAACTAAAAACTACAAATGACTGTGAAGAAAAAACTCCCTAAAGACTTGGCTTGTGCTCCGATAATGAAGGCAATAGATCAGGCTTCACAAAAAAGTAAATGTGTTAGAGAAATATCACCTGAATAGTACATTTTCCAGAAAGTTGACGCCGACCGCCAAAATAACAATGCAAATTCAATCCTGGAACTGCAATAAAACAGGACATCTACAACGGAGGTGAAAAATGAGGCTATCGAAATTGCGTCTATTCGATCTTGCTAATCAAGACTTTTAATGGGAAAACGCGACAAATGAAGAAGTTGATCTCTGGATCGACACCTTGAGAATCACCAACTAAATCTTCTAATCTAAGCAATGTTGCAAAGCTCAGCACCATCGATACCAGTATCTTGCCCTTGTATACACTGAGGATAGAACTGTCAGGGCTAACTTCCTCGCACGTGGCCAATATAAGTATAAGACAACCAACAATATATATTTTTATGGGAGCACATGAGATTATCCAGCACCTTAGAAAACGCAAATAAACAATGGGCCTGAAAACGAAGTTGATAAAACGATTACAAGAGGTTCGAAAGTTCGAAATACAGCATTGTAACGGAAATTCTTCTCATTATCGCGTAATAGTGCGGTAGTAGACACAGTTCCTCTTCAAATTGTTCGAGATGTACCTGCCATATATATAGACTTGGATATGTAGGAATCAGATGTTCAAAAGATTTCCCATACAGACCCTACACTCAAAGCATATTGGGCATAATGGGATACTCACCAAGTTCAAGATGACGGTAAAAAGAAAAGTCCTTCAGGATGCAGCTCGGGTAGCCATGTTCAGAAATGCATTAGGTCTTACAGGAAGTACATAGCGGGGCAACCACAGGCCAGTTGATGGACCACAAAACAGTGGAGAAAGCATGGAAATGATTCCACTGGCTTAGTGTGAAGTCAAGGACCTAACGTAAAAACAAGGAGAAAGTTGCATCAGGACAATATCAGCCCATCAGCTGCACTAGCCGCTGTTCATATCTCAGGGCTAGAAAAAAAACGACTATAGCAACCAATAACTGGGTGAGCAGTTTTAGTAAAACTGGAATGTAATGGTGGTCATATGAAACTCGGACCAAGGTAGAAATTTCGAATCCAAAATATTCAAGGATGAACCGGAATAGGAAAAGGAAAACATATAGAATGCATGGTCATAGTTAACTGTGAGATTTTATCAGAGATTGCGATTACTTTGGCGAAATTTGCAGGATCTCCTCTTTTCTTTTATCTTTAGCACATCACTTATTTCCAACAAAATAACTAATCCTTCAAGTGCATGATGCATTACTTATAATTTTTTTAATTGTTTTAGTTTATTTTCCATTACGGAACAAATTACAACACGAATCGAATGTAAGAAATTTAACACTTCATTAGGAATTTGATTAAGCTTGCTCACTTAAGTTTATTATAGTTCGGACTTTACCTTCCTCAGTGATGGATGAATATCTGGCGAGAACTTCAGTTCGCAGTGGTGACTTATGCTGTGCGCAATTGTTCAAAATAAACTGTGAATATTTTACGCGTGTTTTGACGTTCTTTTTTATTTTTTCACTAGCTAGATTTCACTAGCTCCCAACCAAAGCTTATAACATCTAAAGCTGTCGCAGACGCCAACTAAAAGTTAGCGCAAAGTTAAGCTCCTTAGCTTAGCTAGTACAATAACCATAAGATTGTCTAGCAAAAACCTTTAAAGTACACTCGTAATAACTACACCTACTCCGCACCAACAACATCAATTATATACTCAAAAACCAGTACAAACATATTTAACACTCTAGAAGAAACAAGAACTGATATACCTAACCACCACTACGGTAGTGCGGTAAAAAATAAATTAATGCTCTGACAGAAGAATGCTATGTTAGAAGATGATAGCGAATACCGTCTTTGACACGGTGAAAAAGAAAAATGTTAGATGAGATAAGGAAACATGTAAGATGAGCAGACTAAAAATTTCGACAGGCAGAAAATCGCTTCAGGCAATAAATTAGATAATCAGAAGTAGTCAGATAGTTCTACAATCAGAAGACCTCACCAGACACAAAAGTTGACCCTCCATACGCTAAGCTACTCTCAAAAATAAATGTAAATATCAGAGACTAGAGGCACAATTCGACAAGTAAATTGAAGAAATAGATGGGGCGAAATACAATGACGATTTAAAAATCAGGCCAATAAATTAGTTATTGTGGAAAGCAAAATCTTCGTGATCGTTCAAGCAATGGTCTTCTATTCAATGGTCAGCGTCAGCTTAATATCTACAGAAAAATATAGGGCAACTGATACGTTGAAACTGCAACAAGAAAGATCATGTTCAACGGCTGCGGAGGGTACCATTAAGTAATTGTGCCAGAAAATCGAATACATAGAGCTGTACAACGTACATCCACAATAAGAGAGATTTCCGAACCTGCAATAGGACTAGGATGATCCCTATGCAGTTTCAGCACGAATCAGCGATATTACTAGGGTGGTCCGATAAGTACCTAGCCTCACCGCCAGATGGCGCCAGTATCACAAGAGCAACTTACTATCGTGTAGTACATTCTAGTAGACGGCTACTGCTGGATCGGACTCGTAGTTTTTTTTTGAACCGCGTGTGGAAACGGGAGTGTCCGCGGATTTTAGAAAAATGGAAATAGAGCAATATCGGTCGGTGATTCGATTCTTGTTTTTGGAAGGGAAATCGCGCAGCGAAATCAAAGAGCGTTTGGATGCTGTGTACGGTGACTCTTCTCCTTCGATGGCGACCATCAAAAATTGGTTTAACGAGTTTCAACGTGGTCGCACGTCGGTTTTTGATGAGCCACGTCCAGGTGCCCCGAAAATGGCTACCACGGAGGATAACGTGATAAAAATCCACGATCTCGTATTGGCAGACTGCCGATTGAAGTTGCGCGAGATAGCTGAGACAGTAGGCATTTCAAAAGATCGCGTGGGTCATATCCTGCACGAAATTTTGGGCATGAGAAAGCTGTCGGCGCGATGGGTGCCGCGTTTGCTCACTACGGACAACAATCGCAACTGTGAGACCACTTCAGAGCAGTGTTTGACGCTGTTTAAGCGCAATCCGAATTAGTTTCTGCGTCGTTTCGTAACAGTCGACGAAACATGGATCCACTGGTAATCACCAGAGACCAAGGAACAGTCGAAATAGTGGACTTCACCCGGCGAACGTGCTCCGAAGAAGGCAAAGACTGTCCCATCGACCGGAAAGGTTATGGCCACCGTGTTCTGGGATTCACAAGGTGTGATCCACATCGACTACCTGGAGAAGGGCAAAACGGTCACAGAACTGTACTATGCCAAATTATTGGGCCGATTCGACGCCGAATTGAAGAAAAAACGGCCCCACTTGGCGAAGAAAAAAGTGCTCTTCCACCATGATAACGCACCGGCTCACACCTCCGCCCTCGCCACGGCCAAATTGGTCGAATTGGGCTACGAACTGCTGCCCAATCCACCGTATTCTCCAGATTTAGCCCGTGCGACTTCTTTTTGTTTCCCAACTTGAAAAAGTCACTCGCCGGGTAGAAATTCAAGACGAATGAGGATGTCATCGCCGCCACGGAGGCCTACTTTGCAGACCTCGAGAAAACGTATTTTTCAGACGGGTTAAAGAAGTTGGAGCATCGCTGGGTCAAGTGTATCGAACTAAAAGGAGACTATATTGGAAAATAAATGGCCATTTCTCCAAAATTGTTGTTTTTCTTTTGTAGGCTAAGTACTTATCGGACCACCCTCGAATCTATAGAATTTGGTCATGTTCGTATCAGCGGTATCTGGTGGAATATAATCAGTCTAATCGATAAATAATATATAGCGACCGCTGGTTAAAAGAAGTGTTTAAGAGTGATTTCAACAACTGGCAAAGAAAGCACTTCTCCTGAATTATACTCTACGGGATCACTAAGGATGTTCGGGAGCTTTTCACCCCTGTTATACGGAACATCACCCCTATCGCTTTGTCATTAGGGAAGATGTGTACCCCGGATATTTATGTATATATATAGACATATATATATTATTTGCATCAGATTATATGAATTTAAAAGAAATATGAATTGCTGAAATAAAAAGCAGGGTTTCGCAAAAAGGTTAAAAAAATAATCAAAATACGTTATTGTATAAATATGATTGTTATTTATTATCTATGCTTTAGATACCAATTGATAAAATTTCGTTTATATAGGTACAATACTCGTACATTCACAAACGTGTTTATTTGGCATTTCTTGTAAGCCTAACTTGTCGACATTGGAACTATATACTTTATAAAGGGTCCGCCATGTAACGTTTTTTTTTTCAAGTAGTGCTTATTTCGTGAATGGTAACACTTAGCTCATGTCTGATTTGACAGATAATTAGTTTTATCCTTCCGCTGAACGAATATGGTTTTGTATACGCTTGAACAATGCTTCGTTTTCGCTTCGCTAAGTGGGCCTGCGATCGACTTACAGAAGATGCCGATTTTGCCAAAAAAATCATCTTTTCAGATGAAGCTCATTTTGATCTTGGCGGGTATGTAAGCAAGCAAAATTGTCGCATTTGGGGCACAGAAAACCCGCACGCATACATTGAAAAGCCGGTGCACACAAAACGAGCCACTGTTTGGTGCGGATTTTGGTCCAGAGGCATAATTGGGCCATTTTTCTTCGAAAATGAGCAAGGAGTGGCCGTTACAGTCAATGGCGATCGTTATCGGGCCATGTTGAACGAATTTTTGTTCACAAAAATTGAAGAGGAGGATATTGGCAACATTTGGTTTCAACAGGAAGGCGCTACGTGCCACACAGCCGAAGCTACACTCGATGTTTTGCGCCCTGTTTTTGAAGTTCGCATTATCAGCCGCAGAGCTGATGTCGTTTGGCCACCTCGGAGCTGCGATTTGACACCGTTGGACTATTATTTGTGGGGTGCCGTCAAAGATAAGTGTTACGCCGACAAGCCAGAGACAATTGACGCTTTAAAGGACAATATTCGTGAAGCCATTGGTGAAATACAGCTGCACACAATCGATAATGTGCTTAAAAATTGGACCGATCGTGTAGGCTACTGCATGGCCTACCGAGGGAGCCATTTGAATGAAATTATTTTCCATTATTAACCGGAAGGATTGTACTTTCAAATAAAAGAAGAAATTTGAGAAAATATTCAGTAGTTTTTTTTATAGCATTTTCAAAAAAAAAAAATTATTTTGCGGACCCTATATATGTATAGAGTGTATGTATATTATAGGTATATATAAAGTATGCACAATGCATGCATGAAATTAAACATAAAATAAAGTTGTGCAAAAAGGCACAGTGCAAAAACAAGACCTGGAACAAAAGATTGGGATAGAAATATCCATACGATATAGTATGTAAATACATAAAAGACATTTCTCTCTTCAACGACAACCACATTAATATATGTCCCTACTTTTACCAGGGAGTCACATTGTGTATCATGGAACTTTTTGGTTAAGTCTATGGGTGCATTGACTGCAACCGCACCAACAGCAGCTTAACTATGTCAAATCAGTTGGATGAGTGCATCAGCTAACAACTTGTCAGCAGAAGTACGGAAGCAACCAATTAGTAAGTGGATGGAAAAGAAGCATATGCAGATAGGGTTAGCGCTTCTCGGGTCTCACATTGGGTACTGTATTATAGGAGTTTAAATATGCCTTAAGTAGAATAAAAATAAGAAAGAAACTTTAAATTTGTTAAAACCACTTACGACAATATTTAGAAAGTCGTATAAAATTGTAGAGAAAACAAGAGTAAGAATTACATATACAGTAGAACGCCGATTAACCGAATTAATTAGGACCGGGGTCGATTCGGATAATCGGACATAGACTGGTAATAAAGAAAAACGAACTGTCACACAAGGAATAAACTTTATTAAGTTTAACAAACACAGTTCTACAATAACGCTCACTTGAACATCGCCTCGACGTTGAAGCTCGTTTCCGTGCGGCAAGGTCACGCAGGCGCCTGACGGCAAGAAGTTGTACACCGTCGCATTCGGGTTGCCGCTCCATCCACTTGAGGGCGTTATCGAAGCACATAAACGCCTCGCTGTGAGATGGTACACTTTGGTCTTGTGCCTCTTCCCCTTCGGTATCATTGTCGTCCTCTTCATTATTCTGTTCGTCCATGGCACTCGCTGCGATTTCATCGTCTGTCTGTGTCTGGAACCCTTGATCGTCCTTATCACAGTGCACCAACTCTTCCATATCAGCGACATCACACTCCGAACATCCCGCGATTTCATTAGCCATGTTCACAAACTCTTCCACTGACGGTAATTCCTGTTCGTCTTCATTAACTTCAGCGGTTGATTCTCGTTCCTTCGCTTGCTTTTTTGTTGATGTGCCGTTTATTTTATTCCAAGCTCGTTTCAGTGAAACACTTTCCAGGAATCTGCAATCATGTAGCAACAGTCTTTCAAGTTGATTTTTTTGTACGAATCCAAAACCCGTTCTTCGTCGTTCTCTTCAGCTAGAAGCAATTTACGAAGCAACTGTTGTCTGTAAAGTCGTTTCGTGCACTCAATAACACCCTGGTCCATGGGCTGTAGCAGACTTGTGACGTTAGGTGGTAAAAAGAGACACTTAAATTTCCCTTCTTCTCTCACGAGAAGCTCAAGTGATGGATGATGCGTTGGTGCATTGTCAGTAATTAGCAAAACTTTTCCCTTTTTCCTGTTTCCTCTTTAAACTTTTTTGTTTCAGGAATAAAGGTTTTATCATACCACTCCAAAAAAATACTGCTGTCCATCCATGCACTCTTCTGATTAGTGTAGGTCACTGGTAACTTGGCTACGTTCTTAAAAGCCCTCGGCTTCTTTGCTTTGCCAATCAATAATAGAGGAACCAGTAGAGTTAGCGCAGACCATTATGGTGACGCGATCTTTACTGACTTTGTGGCCGGGAGCACTCTGTTCTCTTTTAGATGTTAGGGTTTTTCTCGGCAAAGCTTTCCAATTCAAACCAGTCTCATCAGCATTATAAACAAGATCAGGGTCGTAGTTTTCAGTTTCTTTTTTAAAGGTCTCCACAAATTTATTAGCAGCTTCACTATCAGCAGAAAGTTTTTCACCAGCAATATCCAGTTCCCGAATGCCGTGCCTATTTTTGAAATTGCGGATCCATCCAGCGCTTGCCTTAAAACCAGCTACACCCATTTTTTCACTGAACATTCGCGCCTTTTCACATAAATCGGTCCTGAAATCGGTTGTCCAATAGATCGTTGCTGCAGACACCACGTAAAAACAGCATTCTCAAGCTGTTCATCCTTTGCCTTTTTCATTACTTTTCGCAACGAACAACCATCACCAGTTTATAACGCAGTCATAAAACTTAAAATTTTTTCACTGTTACAATTTTTAATATCAGTTATTGTAGCCGCCCCGACAGTACCTTTCCCGACACACCTTTTTTTAACTGATTGATTATTTCCACTTTGTCCTTTAGTGATAGGACGACACGTTTCCGCTTTGCACTCATTTTGGTTATTCGCTTATCATATAATGGTTTAAAACAGCGATCCGCACAATGAGAGAGGGAGGAGCTCACTGACAGTAATTCAATGTTATTGAGTTAAAAAAAAACAAACGTTTCAACGACCCTTTAAAATTTAATCGGAAAGCGTGAATTTATTACTTAGGATCAAGTGAACGTTTTTTTACTGGTTACAGAACGAAAGCTGTGGTATGCTCTTATTTTACGAAACAAGCTAAACCCGACACACAACAACCAACATACATAGTTCATTTAATGTAATATAATGTAAGAAAAAACTTCTACACCACACGGCGAAGAAGATCCAATCGTCATCAAAAAAAATCTCTGAAAATACATATTAAGCGTTGAAGTGGTGGAAGTTTGCATGGTATGCCTATCTCTGGAAGATAAAAATTGGAGACACTATTTTGTTTTAAGTCAATTAAGTTTTTAGTTTCATTTCATTATTCAATCAACAAGGAATAATTCGTATAATAAGTTACAATGCTGTAATAACAGCATTTAAGATCTTTATAAAAACAATGAAATATAATCAGTTACATAGAATAACACAGTTATTTAGAGATTAAGAAATGATACTATTTTCGATATAGTCGAAAGAAACACAAACACACTCGGTCAAAGTAAATATGTATTTATTGAATCCCTATTAGAGGATACATGGTATATGGGATATACATATATAATGCATGACATAATGGAGAAGACCGAGCAAAGGACGTCCGTTTACCTTGAGTGCTTATCATTCACTGTCCTTCCTATTCTGTCGTTGACAGCTCGGCCTTTCCTTTCGTCCTCCGAGGACGAGTGGTCATAGTCGCGTAGTTCCCTTTCATCGTCCCACTCCAGATCTGGACTTAGTTTGCACCAGGGTTTCATGTAGTCAGAAGGCACAACGTTGTCGATTCCCAGATTTGTCTGCGAGGTCTTGCACAAGGTAACGATCATGAGCCAAAACCTTGGAAACTATAGGTATGTAAGGGTCCTTGTAAGCTGGATTCAGTTTATATGGCCGTAGATCGGGGGACGTAGTTTAGGACAATGAGATCGCATTTGTTGTTTGGAGTTTGATGCTTTTTGTCATACCGAATCTTCCACTTGTCCGTTTCATCCATGATGTTATTTGCGGCTTGTGCCTTTTTATCCCCATCTCGTCCCTCCAAGTTTGGTGGTTCATCTTGCAGTGATTATAAAGTTGGAGGTTGATTATAAACTTGAACACCAAATCATTGGGGAAGAACTTAGTGGTTGAGTTGGTTTGCGAGGTAAGGCTCCATTGATGATTTGGCAAAGCAGCATTACGGCTGTCCTGAGTGGGGCATTTTTTGTGGTTAGCAAAAATTTGTTTACCCTTTCTGTCTGCCCGTTCACTGAGGAGTTTTGACAGCCGTCCTTACGTTTTGAATAGTTCGCCATGAAACTGCTAAAATCCCTGGACGTAAAAGCTGTGCCTCTCACTTTTGTAATCCTTAATGGTTGGCCAAATATAAACATCACCTCGCAAAGCATTGAAATAACCGGTGAAGATTTTGTAGTTCGTATAGCTCTCAAGGTCGTTTATTTGCTGAAAGAACAAACCAAAACAATTATATGGAGATTACCTTCTTACTCTTTGAGAAAGGGACCAAATGGTCCATGTTTGCGAATCAGAATTCGGGACACGCTGCAATGTAGGAGTGGACGTATCGCCTGATTCTAAGAAACTATAATAGAAGTTCTTCCTAATTCGTTCAATGGTTTTATCACAGCCAAAGTGTCCTACGTCGTCATGGCATGTTTACTCTCCAGCGTACGCTCTGAGGCATAACTCACTTCCGCAGATTTCCAATTTTTCTCTCTTTTTTGCTCTATTGACGTACAAGGAATTGAGAAAACATTGTTCAACGATATCAGCAGCTCGTTAGATGTTTGCAGATTCAATGCGAGTAACATGCGTGTGAGGTTTAAATCATTTAATCCGTTGATTATGTATAAATTAATGGATAAATGATCTGACGTACCTCGTCGGCCAATTGCCAGCTTAGAGTAATAGTACTCCCCTACCGATTCATTCTTCTTACGGCTGCGCTTCCCGCTACATTAGTTGTGCACGGAAAATCACGTTTCTATTCTCTAACAAAGTGTCTGAAACACTAGTTGAGCAACCAGCCAATCTTTGGCGACACCCTTGAATTAACTTTGTGCGGCTATCAGCACCATCTCCTCACTCCATCCATAAAACGGCTGCAGCTGTTCCACCTTTTCGATGAATTGGGACGATGATAGAGTGCATTTTAGAGGATTAAACTCCGGCAAAACACTATCCGAACACTGTTGTCCTTGTGCCGATAACGTATATGTATGTAGATGAAGTGTCTGATCGGTTTTCTGCTAGCCGTTTGGAGTCCTCTCGGGGTCGCTGTACTTGCTTGCACACAAGAAGCAATCTCTCCTACGGTTTTTGCTAAATTAAATATGATGCCTCGTTCATTTACGTTTGCAAGGATTCGCCGCTATTATTGCGTCGCAAACATAACCTTACTTCTTTCTTTACTACATTACACAATTTTTGAAAACGCTGTTTCAAATTTGTGATGAGAGGAAGCTTTTGACATTTATTAAGTAATTTGTTTTTTATTTTAATTCTTTCAAAAAGATGATGATTTATCCACGGTTTTAATTTTAACTTGGGAATGATGTAGGTTGAGTTATTAAGTTATTTAAGCTATATCAATAGCATAACTTGTTAGCTTTTCAGAAAATTATCAAGTTAAACGCCTTGGAGAGGTTTTCCTCAGCATATATTCATATTACATTCCAATCAGTATTCCAAGATCATGATTTGATTTAATAAAATCTATTATAGTCACCTGGTATTCCGATATATACTGTGTTTTCTAAACCCGACATGCAATGATCTGTAATACAATACATACGAGTAGATCAAAGATAATGCCAAAACAATCGAAATGCGATAATGTCGAGGAACGACCAAGAACACGATCCAGGCAGGTCCCTGTGATGGGTCTTATTGGCCCATTAACAAAGGATGGTAATCCATTTTGAAAAAGTAACATATTATAAGAATCCAGACTACTTGTAGGAGTTAGGAGATCCATATTCGTATCACCCACAACAAAAATATTTGTAGCACGTTCGTTATTTAAAAAAACAGAAAATTCGTCATCCATCCGCCATAACGAGAAATCTCCTGTATCGTTAATCGATGACCCGATAGGAAAGCTTTGTTCATACATAAAAAAATATGACTTAACTCATACTTTCATTTGGCGTACAAAAATCTTACATTTTTAGTTTTAAGTTGAACCTTTAAAATTGAAGTAATTTCACAACTTTTTGTAATATACATAATAATTTTATTTTGTTTTTAGTTTTATCTCACGTATAAACGTTTTATTTTATAGTGAAATATGATTAATTGGCCCTGCAAATATTTTTCATATTGGCAAATTTTCTTCGTTATAGCTGTCAACAGAGTAGTGAACTTTATGTTTAAAAAAATGTCTAAAATACGGAAAGATTTGCGGTGGCCTGTGTTTGGTGATCCATTCAAACTAAGTGGTAATATGTTACAAACATAGTTTTTAGTATAGAAATATAACATGCTTGTCTTGAACAACGATAAAGATCCTTCAGGAAAGGATTTATGTGAAATTATTGAGACATTATACAGGGTGTCCCACGAGCAGTGTGCCAAAAAGCTAGAGCGTGTAGGTCTGGTCAAGACAAGAAAAAAATCGTATGGGAGGGGGGTCTAGTCCCATCCCCGTTTAGCCGGGAAGGGCAATTTTCTAAAAAATTGACTTAATTTGGAAAGAAAATTATTAAAAATCAACAGATACATCCACAATGCCGTGATATACTTTTTTTTAAAGCCAGAAACCTCTTCTTTCATCTTGTTTTTAAACAAAGCTGTTTTAAGGAATAGTTTTTGAGAAATTAATTTTCAAACTCAAAATTTTGAAAAAAAAATTAAAAAAAAAAATTTCGAACTATTTTTTTTTCAAAATTGTATGTAATTAAGTACTAATTGTTTTTCAAAAATTCAATTCTCTTATTAGTTTTTAGTTAAAAACAGAAAACCGGATGCAAAAATGTCTTGTAGGTTTTGAGAAATTAAAAAAAAACCCGAACCATTTTTTTCTAAGAAAAAACTTTTTTTTGGTTTTAACGCGGCTGGACTTGTAGCCAAATTAATGTACTCGTATGAAACATTGACCTCTTTTTTATTATTTTTAAAATAATCTGAGTTTTATGAGGATACAATAAAGTGACTCAGTATTGGAATAACCCTGGATTAATCCTTTTTTTCATTGATAACGCCTAAAAACTGACCTGCCAATTTCGTCTGGGTCCGCCCGCCGACGATGGGTTATACCCGCTAGTACCTTAAGACAATAAAACCGCTATTTTTCTTTATTGAAAAACAAAATATTTGCAACCCAAATGTAAATAAAAGGCATCGCATTTTTAATAAAAAACCATTTCCAAATTAACTGTTGGAAACTCATCAACACATTACGATGTCAAACTCATACTCTCGAGAAGAATTAACGGACATGCACTTTTGCTACGGTTTAGCTAATGGTCGAGATCGTGAAGCCGAAAGACTCTACGCTGAAAAATATCCCAATCGGAGGTGTCCCAGTCGTAGCATATTTTCAAGAATCCACCGACGTCTGCGAGAGCACGGAGTGCTAGAGCATCGAAGAAGCGAAAGATCAGTTACAGATGGATCAGGAATCTTAGATGAAAGAATTTTGGATTTGGTCCGACGTAATCCCTCCCTTAGTACAAGGAGGATAGCTATTATGCTTGGAGTGCCCAAACCTAGAGTATGGAGAGTGTTGCATACCGAAAACTTACATCCGTACCATTTTAGGCCAGTTCAGGAACTCACCTCAAACGACAAGTTTTTGAGAGCAGAATTTTGTCGATCATTACTGCTTCGAGTTGAAACTGAAAGTAACTATTTTGCAAGGATATTCTGGACGGATGAAGCACAGTTTACCAGAGATGGGGTTACTGACTTCCACAATTTGCATCATTGGAGTAGTAGAGAATCCACACAACAAAAAACAAAATAAATCACAACACCGCTTTAGCTGTAATGTTTGGCTTGGTATTGTTGGACAAACTGTAATCGGGCTCCGGTTTTTGAATGCCGTTATTAATGGAGAATCATACCTGCAGTTCCTACGAGACCTTTTGCCCGATTTGATGGACAACGTTCCAACAAACTCCGAATTTTTTAAAAATAATAAAAAAGAGGTCAATGTTTCATACATTAATTTGCCTACAAGTCCAGCCGCGTTAAAACCAAAAAAAAAGATTTTTCTTAGAAAAAAAATGGTTCGTGTTTTTTTTTAATTTCTCAAAAACTACAAGACATTTTTGCATCCGGTTTTCTGTTTTTAACTAAAAACTAATAAGAGAATTGAATTTTTGAAAAACAATTAGTACTTAATTACATACAATTTTGCAAAAAAATAGTTCGAAATTTTTTTTTTTCATATTTTTTTCAAAATTTTGAGTTTGAAAATTAATTTCTCAAAAACTACTCCTTAAAACAGCTTCGTTTGAAAACAAGATGAAAGAAGAGGTTTCTGGTTTTACAAAAAAGTATATCACGGCATTGTGGATGTAACTGTTGATTTTTAATAATTTTTTTTCCAAATTAAGTCAATTTTTTTAGAAAATTGCCCTTCCCGGCTAAACGGGGGAAAATAGACCCCCCCCTCCCATACGATTTTTTTCTTGTCTTGACCAGACCTACACGCTCTAGCTTTTTGGCACACTGCTCGTTGGACACCCTGTATATTATTGAGAAAATATAGATCAAAACATCCATTCCTGCAGTAAGCCATCAGGAAGTTATCGCAAGGTTGATATACAATATTATAACAAGTACAAAAGTACGAAATTCCGCAGTGAATTCTCTGAAAAAGTTGTTTGATATCGCAACATGGAAATGTACGAGGCTAGTCCGATAAGTACTTAGCCTCACCGCCAGATGGCGCCAGTATCGCAAGAGCAACTTACTGTCGTGTAGTACATTCTAGTAGACGGCTACTGCCGGATCGGACTCGTAGTTTTGTTTTGACGGCGTGTGGAAACGGGAATGTCCGCGGATTTTAGAAAAATGGGGAAGGGCAATATCGGTCGGTGATTCGATTTTTGTTTTTGGAAGGGAAATCGCACAGCGAAATCAAAGAGCGTTTGGACGCTGTGTACGGTGACTCTTCTCCTTCTATGGCGATCATCAAAAATTGGTTTAACGAGTTTAACGTGGTCGCACTTCGGTTTTTGATGAGCCACGTCCAGGTGCCCCATAAAAGGCTACCACGGAGGATAACGTGATAAAAATCCACGATCTCGTATTGGCAGACCGCCGATTGAAGGTGCGCGAGATAGCTGAGACATAGTAGTTTTGTTTCAAAAGATCGCGTGGGTCATATCGCGTGCGCGAGATAGCTGAGACATAGTAGTTTTGTTTCAAAAGATCGCGTGGGTCATATGCATGAAATTTTGGGCATGAGAAAGCTGTCGGCGCGATGGGTGCCGCGTTTGCTCACTCCGGACAACAAGCGCAACCGTGAGACCAATTCAGAGCAGTGTTTGACGCTGTTTAAGCGCAATCCGAAGGAGTTTCTGCGTCGTTTCGTCACAGTCGACGAAACATGGATCCACTGGTACACACCAGAGACCAAGGAACAGTCGAAACAGTGGACTTCGAACATGCTTCGAAGAAGGCGAAGACTGTCCCATCGGCCGGAAAGGTGATGGCCACCTTTTTCTAGGATTCACATCGACTACCTGGAGAAGGGCAAAGCGGTCACAGGGCTGTACTATGCCAAATTATTGGGCCAGTTCGAAGCCGAATTGAAGACAAGACGGCTCCACTTAGCGAAGAAAAAAGTGCTCTTCCACCATGATGACGCACCAGCTCACACCTCCGCCCTCGCCACGGCCAAATTGGTCGAACTGGGCTACGAACTGCTGCCCAATCCACCGTATTCTCCAGATTTGGCCCCGTGCGACTTCTTTTTGTTTCCCAACTTGAAAAAGTCACTCGCCGACCAGAAATTTCAGTCGAATGAGGAGGTCAGCGCCGCCACGGATGCCTACTTTGCAGACCTCGAGAAAATGTATTTTTCAGACGGGTTAAAGAAGTTGGAGCATCGCTGGGTCAAGTGAATCGAGCTAAAAGGAGACTATATTGAAAAATAAATCGCCATTTCTCCAAAATTTTTTGTTTTTCTTTTGTAGGCTAAGTATTGTACTTATCGGACCACCTTCGTAGGTGTAGAGAAGTATGCACATGTGTAACTAAAGTGACCGCTGCTAAAGATAACTTCTTGAAATATCAATGAAATGATCGGAAATGTACATATTCATATATTGGTTCTGTGGATAAGGTGATGGCACAATCTATCCGTCGTAGTGAAATTAGTAAGCGAAAATATGTATGAGTAGTAAGTACGTATGAGTAAGTATGAGTTTTATGAGTTTGCGAAAAAATCCGTCGGCACACCAAAACCGTCTACATATGGCCCATTCATATTCGGAGCGTCCGACAGTTCTTCTACTAAAATAACAAGAGAAATAACCGAGAAGATCTAGCAAAGAAATTCATCAGATGAGAGGCAAGCTGCAAAATCCAGCTGCCGCGTGTGGTGGAACTGGAACTTCTGATCGATCTGCTGCATTTATTGTGAACGCTGCCTAACTTGATTTAAATGCTGCCAGTTTGAAATGCATTGATAGGAATAAACCTATAACGGCTATTTACTTCGACGGTTGTAAAGACACGATTTTAGTCATGACTAAGACTGACAATACATCACATGGGAAGACTATTACAGAAGAACATATTACGATCATGTCAGAGCCAGATTCTGAGAACATCGGTCATCTTTCTATAGATTCGGGGAAGGTAACTACGATTAAGAAGAATATTCTCGATTTTCTTGAAAAGAGATTCGAATTTCATTTTTCTTTGGTGGTAATTGGCGATGGCAACGCTCTAAGCACGGGATACAAAAATAGAGTCATTGTTTTGTTAGAAAAAATCGGAATCGATGGTTTGTATACTTGTTACAGGTAAATAAATTGCCACTTCGCCATTTTTTCACCAGTCTCGACGGCACTACAAGAGGCCCTAATAGTTTTTTCTGGCATTATAGGACAAAAGATCAACAAGTGTCTCGACTTGAAAGTAGGAGCATGGTCTAATACATGTATTTAACATAGTTAAGAGGTGTTTGTATTTGCGAGATGATAAGCATTTTTTTTTAAAAACTATTCAAAGAAATTCCTTCTTCGCAAACCAAGAAAATGTTTTGCTGACTATGCTACAAGATGATGAGTCACATGTAAGGGAGTCGGCTGTTCAAAGAGCATTAAATTCAAGAAATCAGTGCAACGGGAAAATTCCAACTTCCAGAACGTAAGGCTAGTGCACCTATTATGATTTAATAGATTAAGAGAAATAAAAGATAACTGAACCTCCAATAACAATGAAATATACCGACTCAGAAATTTCAAACCTTTCTTCCGGAGGTACATTACTTAAAATTGAAAAGTAACCTTGCCGCAATAAAATAATAATGAAGTGCCATTAACAGGGGCTTCACTAGTTGTTTGTGGCTTTAGAGAGCGCCGTGACGCAGTGGGTAGTGTCAGCCGCTGACGCGTTATGAGCAGAATAGGATCCCGATAACACCAACCCTATCGAATGATTATTTCGCGCCCTCTCTCTTCGGCGGGATACTGGCAAAACCCTCCGTTGCACACTGGCCTTGAAAAAGTTTCTCGGCTCTCGCCGTTCGGAATCGGCATTAAACTTTAGCTTCCGTTCACTTGTGTAAAAAACACATCACACATAAGCGAATAAAATAAGCTTGGTTCTGGCTCTTCATGAGCTGTAAGGTGTCTGTCTGGCAGCACAATGGACACAGTATTTGAATTTGAGTACTCCAACAGATAGCAGAAGTCTCCAAAAAAAAAAAAAAAGTGGACCAGAAGCAAAAAAAGGTTTCATTCGTAGGAGGATAAAAGCAAGGCAAGGCATACCACTTTTCGACACGAAATCTTATTATTATTTTGTATGTATGTATGTAAATTTATTTTTTTTCTTAAGTTCAAACTTGATGCACCACCTTGAATTAAATAGCTGATATTTTGCATGAACACTTCTAATACTACGAATCATCGAATTTTTTTTTTCTCTCCACCCTAGTAGGCATGGTATTTTATGGCCAAGATATTGGTGCCGATTGCGCATATAGATGTGGAACCCGAGTGAATGCATTCACCAGCTTTGGGCATTTGTAACTTCAAAATACTACGGAGAATTACCGTAGTAATTAATTCAATAATTAATACATATGTAATTTAATTTAATCAAAATAGAACGTAATTAGTCTAAACATACATAACTAAATTACAACAACGTTTTGCACCTCATCATCCGACCACCTCTATAATGCAAGGTTCCGAGTGGTCATTCTCCAATCTTTCAGTGACCGGGTTCGCCTTATACTCACTCTGTGTGCACGAGACCTGAACAAACCTAACAGACCTCAGTTAGTTCTCAGCTTCATCAAAGCATGATAACGCGTCCAGCCTACACAAATCCGCTAGCTTATCCTAACCTAAATTACTAACTAAGGAGTTAAGAAGATCTTATCGAAGTAACGCATCGTTCTGGGAATTGTTTCCATTCGACAAACACCAAAAGTCGGTGTGTTGTTTTGTAACATCGGCGAGATCCATCCCAGTACGCCATTGCGGTATACGCATGAGTTCATGAGCAGAGTCAGCGCACCTGACGCGGTTGAGCCGCTTGTCTTTGGTGTTTCAGTGGCATTAGTAAATTACCAACATAGGTACCTACCTACCTTTCGGCATCAATATGGAGAAATGATTCTGAGGGAATAAGGCCCGATCCTAGTGTTCTTTCGTGGTATCTTTAATTGGGATAGTAAGCCTCGAAGATCATATTATTGTCGTTAGTCATAGCCGTTGCAATTGCCATCGAGACATTTGAATAAGAAAGATTCTTTTTAGATCTATCATATGGAACCTCTCACCGTTAATGTTTGTCCATGTTGCCAATGATCGCGAATTTGCTCGAATTTTTTCTGGTATCCTTTGAAGCATTACTATTAGAAGTTAGTTTTTATTTTCTTTTCATTTTCTCGGATTTAGACAGCAACCCCATTCCCTATTGATGTTAGTCTTCATAGACTTCTTTGTGTTTCTGGCTTAGCTTTGTTTAATTAACCAAAAGCACATCGGGGCGTTTGTTTAGCCACATATATGAACGGGTTGCCCTTCTCTCGAAAATGACCAATGAATTTATATTCACTATAAGGATCGTAAAGTTAGTCTTAACCAGCGTATCCATTATGATGTGGAATAGATGATATATTCGGTCGCTTGTTCGTCTGGCCGATCGACCTTACCATGGATGAACAGTAAGGTTGAAGTACAGAGGGCTGAGATTTTTTAATTTCACCCAAAGATCAGTTTGATAGTACAAAATTAAATGTGTCCCAGCCTATCAAATTTACTCCTAACCATGTCCGTGGTGAATTTCTTGACTCCAACGAACTTAGATCGTTAGTTTCAAATGTCTTTTTGTATCGAGCTATTATATGTCGTAGCCATATCAACGCCTTTTAAAATAATTGTTTGTAGCTCATGGAAATTCCCACATGCTAACCTACACAGCTTAATAAATCTTAAGGGCACTTAAAGAAACCCTATCATTTCTTATTTACATAGTTTGATGTTGTACTTGCATCTGCTGCTGATGAGCTTGCTAGTGTTTTTACTATTACTCTTGTTGTTGCTGCTGTTATTATTGCAGCTTCTGCTCCTTCCTTCTGTTTTGCTGTCGTTTATCTTTTTCATGTACTGCTTGTTGCTACTTCTGCTATTCCTGGTGCTATTTTTGTGTTTTACTATGTCGGTCTCCTCCTCCTTCTGAACCGATTTACTTCGGCCCATTCTCTAAAGATTTTCTCCTCGTCTTTTTCTCAAGTTGTACCAACTTATAGAACTAATATTCTTCTGCTAAATGCACAGTCATATGAGTCAATGTTGTCCTCACTGCAACATAGCCCAGTGTAGTCGTCATTAGCAGTTCCCTTTACTTTTTATTTCTTCTTTAGATCTTCTTATGAGGAAAACAAACTCGAATTTACGTTCTTTCCCATGGGTAGCTGGACTCACCTTAATGCGTCTCAGTTCCACGCACAGCCATTTGGCTATTTTACTTATTGATTACTGCTTAGCTTACTAGTTAAATACGTTTGGCACTTGTACTCTTCCTAAGTTGGTTGAGCACTTTGGAAGTTGCTTAGCGATTAAATTTAATTCTACTTTTAAGTATTTAATGAATTGCTCTTTCCTTTGAATAATTTGATTGCCATAATACAATAGGACAATGCATCTAAATAGATACAAATCAATTCAATTAGACTTATCAAATAAATATAATTGAGCTATAATTTTCGGGTGACAGGCTAACAAGATATGATAAATTTTTTTGAGCAACATTCAAAAAAATCTAAGTGATTATGAGCTAAATTTGCCTCACGAATGCAACACGATAACGGTTAATTTTTACCATAATTAGTGCGATGGGTACATGTACGAAAGAGCATACGATGTCGGGTACTAGCAGGATGAACATAAAAATGAATAATATTTAAAAGAAGAAAACAATTAATTCGGGAAGTAAGAATATCTCGAATGAACATTAATGAATAGTATCTGCGAAGCGTTAGAAGAGGAAATACATTAAATAATAGAAATCTGCTTCTATAAGAGTGCATATCTATATTAAGTTTAGAAAAACATATATCTAGTGAATTTTCTCTGAATTCTTCTGATCCTCTCAACAGCATTTGTATAAAAAGGATTTCAAGCAATTCAGCAGTATTCAAAGGAAGATCTTACTAGTCTATATAGTCCAAATAAAGGCCTCTCAACGCAAAAGTATCTGGAAAGTCCTTTGAATCCAAGCTTAAAATTAGCTTTCGTTGTAATATAATAGACGTGAGGAATGAGACTCAATTTAGAATCCAAGATTACGCCTAGGTCCTTTATTTGGAAAACTTTATATAAATTAACACCGTTCAGAATATATTGAAATTGTATGATATTTCTTACTCTGTAACAGGAAAAATGCACACATTTCGCTACATTTAAATTAGTGAGTTTATATTACACCAATGTGAGTGAGATTGTCTTGTAGTTGAAGACAATCTATTATGAATAAATTTTTTTTTTATAAATCTTGATAGCATATCATTAATGAATAAAAGAAACAACAATGGACTTAAATGGCTTCCTTGCGGTATCCCTGATGCTACAGAGATACTTCCAGATGTATAAATATTAATCTTCACTTTTTGAGGTCGATTAGTTAAGTAAGATTGAATCCACCATAAAAGGCAAGAGTGAAAACCCAGAGAAGGCAGTTTGGAAATTAAAATTTGATGATAACTTTGTCAAAAGCTTTGGAAAAATCAGTGTAGATTTGATCTGTCTGACAGTTTTCCTTTGAATTATTGAATTAGAATTTAACTAGTTCACAAAAAATTTAAAAACCGGAGTTAAGAATGATAATTTTCAGTCACCAAGAAAACAACCAGTCTTAAACGACAAATTAAATACAAATGTTAATGGCACTGTTAATGAAGCTTGGCAGTTTTTCAAAAAAAGGAGCAGGCAACCTATCAGGGCGAGTTGTGCAGCATCAACTCAATTAGCGATAAATTTCACTAAAATGAAAGCTAATATCAACATAATTTGCTCTTTTATAATTGCACAAGAACTCAGGCTTTGAACTTAGCTCATATGGATTAGTGTATTTATAAATAATTAACTTTGCATATTAACCACAGAGCATTCATCATCCACGAACACAACATCAAGAACTCGTTTGAGATCGTTAGAAATATTATTATTGTAATTTGTGTCAGATTATATTGGCTAAAAAAAATCAGTTGACAATGTTTCGGTTTCTGTTTTGACATTCATAGGAATAAGGCACTATTCATCACAATCAAATCGCTATTTAATATCACCTAAATTAAAATCTCCTGTATATAATATATTTTGGGAATTCGAAAGGTTTTTAAAAATATGTGAACAATTATTGAAATGTAAGCTATGTAAATCAATATGGCTTCTGGGAGAAATATAACTACAGATAAGAAATAGCTCAGAATTGTCAGAGCGGGTAGCTTTAATAATTAGTTGTTCTACTAATCCAAACGGATGAAGACGGTAAATAAGCAGAAGGAAGAACTAATTCATTACAATAAAAGAAGGATTTGATAACAATTAAAATACCAGCACCTCTCTCCGATCCGGAGACAATATTATAGCTATCTTTCTAAATACAGTATAATTTTGTATATTACCAAATTCAGACGTTAAAATATTGGCTTTTTAAAACAGTTAAGTTGCTAACAGTTAAAGTAATAGTTTCAGTTAAAATAATAGAATCATAAACATCATTATGTAAAGCTGTTTAAAATTGTAATTAATTTTTTATTATAAATTGTCAATTTTGAATTTTTATATTTGTAAGAGAGATTGTTACCGCTCACTGTACATGTATCACATATCCAAACCGAAGTGACACGTCATTGGTCATGTGTTACATGATGTTAGTTATTACCGTTCGTTATTACCGCATTCTTTCGAAATCGCACCATAGATAGTTATCACGCCACCGCATTTTCGCGAGATTGGTTTGGGTAGATGGCTGCTGCTGAGAGTGCATCTCGTCACTTGACTTTTGGGCACGGTGCGGGCAAGTTTAATAAATTGTGTTCTCTTGTCTTTTATTCGGTACGTTTCATTTTGAACATTTTTTTCTTTTGGTTTGTCGCAGTCTCTGCCGGTTATTGTTTAAAGTGTTAAACAAAACCAAAACGAGGGATTCTAGTTTGGTTCTATGACCGCCTATATTCTGATAATAAACGTTAAAATAAATAAGTTTGTTTCATGAAGTTAAATGATAACCGGTTTTGCAGTTGAGTCTTCGTTTTTTGACCGGGAAATAAAAGGTTTTATTTGAACTCCAAGCGGCTGCATGCAGGGAGCCCCAGTTTAAAATTGACAAAGCGCATAATATTAATATCAGAATCTTTTTTTAATTTGTGAATTTGAAATGTATTTGAGCCCGAACTATGCATTTTTAGTCTTCTGATTTCAATATATTTGTGGCTAAGTGTATTTATCCTGCACATGGTATTCCGACGATAAAAGTCTTAATACCACTGTCAGTAGAATGAATATTTCATATCGGACGAAAACGAGAGAACATTCTTTCCGCCTGATTTATGCAGATGAGGTTAAGGAATCAATATCGAAACTGAAAACTGGCTACTAGCAGACAGAATGACTATATATGATTTATGTATGTAAATTAGACAGAAAAAAATATGGCTTGCAAGATATTGCGGCAGAATTTGGAGAACCCTTACAAATACCAGTTCGATACATATGGTAGTGTTTATGGAGATAAACTATACAGAACTTTCTCATGTTTTAAGATCTCTGCTAATCAAGTCAGGTTGCGAACAATGACCGTGGACAATTTTTGCCTTTCTGTGATAATCAACAATTTTGATGTTAAAAGAGAATGTAGGCAGGGTCAAAATTTGTCATGTAATGTTCGGAACCCATTGGGCAATACAAGATCCACAATATCAAATCTCCATAATTTCGTACGCAGACAATATTGATATGACTAAACAAACATAGAAGTTGTCAGTGAAGTTTGTAAGAGTATGAACGCGGAATTTTTTGATTGAATCTGAAGATAAATGAAAACAAAATTGATGAAAGACGCGGAACACCGTCTTCTTAGCAAGACATATTCTTTTATTTGTCTAAGAATTTACACTTAGATCGGACGTAAGCGCAACTCTTTTAGGCTAAAGAGGCTACTGATAACTAGAGATTCTTCTCGGAAAGTCGGCACAGTTCTTTAAAAATCTTAATCATTATAGTTCTCTCCTCATCTACGACGAATAGGTTTGGATGTAATGCAAAACGGATGAAATATTTTGTGTGGAATCTTTAGTCCTGCTTATGTTAATGAAAAATAGAGAAACCACGATTTTTAGTGCTGCATATCGGCTGTGTTATTAGGATCCAACATTTAAAGTGGTCATGCTATGTAGAGGGAATGAACACTACTATTCTGACCGGAACAGTCCTTCTTTCCAACCCCGCAGGATGACACAACAGCTGAAAAATTTCAGGCAATTTCAATACAATGATCATAATAATTTTGTCATAAATTTTCTATTGGGGAATTTTTTCTTCTCATGAATATTAATCGCTTTTTTGTTGAGATGTGTTCTTTTATTAGTTATTAGCTTCTTTCTTTATAACATTTAGTATAAATGGTTCCTATTTCTTTTAGTTACGAGCTTAAAAAAATAAATACCTAATGATATGTATGTGATTTCAGTTTTTAATTTCTCTTTAACACACGAACACTGCAACACTGCAAATGTTCTACACCTGTTGAATTTAATCCTTTTTCGCATTTGTGGTTTGAATGAGATAATCTTAAGGAACTTCAACTTTTAGATCAAAAAATAGTTAAAATATCCACCTTGGACATGTTTTATATATCAAATGGCAATCTACGAAACACAGGGTTTTATCCTAATTTATACGCTTTCCTCTACAATAGTGGAGTTTATTCATGAGTTTATAAACCCTTATGGGTTTTCATCAATACTAGCACCGCATTTTATTCAATTAAATGATATAGTGTGTACGGAGAAAATAAAAATGAATCACCATGTAGAGACATTCAGCGAGAATTTTGACAAGCTAAAGCTCTGACATGCTTCTGATGACCTAAAATCGAAAAGCACTATCGAACGACTATCTACAAGAAACCGCAGAAGTTATAAAATCTAAGTTTAGCTGAACGGAGGTAAGACTATCCGAAACCAACTTGTCGGTATTCCCAGGAAATTACCAGATTTGACGTGTTTTTCCTGTTTGTTCATTAATTCATCTCAATGCATCACGTTCTGGAACCATGTTTGGTGAAGCCGATATGATTTTGGCTCATCTGGGTATAATAAATTGATTAGGTACTTCGGCAAATTGTTTAGCTTGCAACAATACCCATGAGAGGTCTGGAGCATGGTTATTATTGCCAATATGCCACCATTCGTTTCCCCAAATTCAATTTTCAATTCAAATTCAGAGCTGGCTTGGCTTATTTCACTCCATACCTTAACAACAACCATATACGTTGAAAACATTTGTCCTCTTAACTCCGCCACGGAAACCCAATTTCAATCGACCTCAAGCTCAATTTATTACTCGGGGATGCTTACGCGTCGCCCAAATGACCTCCCATAACACTCCAACGTATCAGAAATTGTTCCCGAAAATGCCTCAAAACTAAAAAATTCCTAAAAAATTGAAAAGATCTATGAATTATCAACCATTTTTCAGTTTTTTTTTTTAATTTTTGGAAACCTAATTAATATCTTCCAAGTTGCCCTACGTTTAAGGCGTAAGGAGTTTTACCTCAATATATAAAAAAAAAAAAATACTGCTGTCGCCAAACGGTTTATTTTGAATGTAAGGAGCCTTTTCTGCATATCTAATTCTGCACTTGTTAAAATTCACACTGAAACTTTGCGGATTTACGTGAATCATGCTATAATCTCCGGCTTTTGTATATATCATATCATCTGAAATAATAGCAAAAGTCTTCCAGTTGCGACAATATTACACAATTAACTTTCCGTGGTGCCTGGCAAGACTGGCTCTGGTCTAACACGAAGTTTCATCAGAAATGTGGGTTGACATAGCGCATACCTTTCGATGCCTGCTACAAGTACATTCTGCTAAGTACATCAATGTGCTTTGCACCGGTGAAACGAAAACCTGGGCTTAGGAAGAGTAAAGAATGTGCTTATAGGGGGTGCACGTACTAAAAAAACACTGCCTTTTATCGTTAGCTCTAAGTAATCTACTATATAATTCGGGTCTTATATTTTTTTTGTGGATAACATAAGCGTCATATGCGGAAAGCTGGATTTTTCACCTTTATTTCCAAAAAAAATTCGGCTAAGGCAAGTCGAGTGATAACAATAATTTATCATGGAACAATTTATCCATTACAAAAGAGACGTGGCTCGGATGGCTACAAAAGTGAGGATTTCGTGGTATAGGCTGGAAGCGTCCCGGACCAGAAAAAAAGAACTTGTGCTTATAGGGAGTGTATATAAGATGCAACAAGAGCTGTCAGATTCATTGGATATCCACAGTTTGAAAGTCTTGGGAATGCTTCAAAAGTAAGAAAACTGATCGAAAGAAGGGTTTTCTGCATTGTAGTCTGACTAACATTAAGGAGTGGATAAATTACAATAATCCAAAGTAAAGTATAGGCGAAGCTTTTTAGTGGAGGAGAAAGTAATTTTGCAGCACGGTTGCGATCTGACATATTTTGCCTACAAAATGGTAAGGATCAGACTAAAAACACTGCAGATCCCTACAAATAATATACCCGATAATTAGAAAAACTTTTAAAAAATTAAAGTAAAAACTGCAGTAAACAGAATCGGTTAACCACATATAGACCTTATCGGAATAGGAGAAAAAATGGCTCCTAGACTTCCTACAAAAGCATTGAAGGCTGACCAAAAAAAACCTTATATGATCATGACCATTCGGCAAAATGAACAGAGGAATATATACATAAACTTTATCAGTATAAGTGCTTTGTGCGAAAAGGGCAATAAGCGGTTACCGCACGACATCGGATGAAGCCATATCTGTTATGGCTCGTATGATCGTGATGGATAACACGGCCGAGATAAACAGTATTTGCTGCAAAATATTGTCAATTTCAATAAGAAGAATCAAAGAGCAAATTAGGATTCGCCCAATGGTTTTATGGCGAAATCACATGTGTCGTTTGTACTGTTTTGATCATTCGATCGATCAAGAACTAATTTAACAATGGTGATTATTGAAGTTGATAGAACTAAGAATTTACAGAAAGATTACTTATATAAAATAACTATGCCACATAAATCAAATAAAAAGCTCAAAAGAGAATTCAATGTTTTACAACAGGGCATTAATTGATTGAAACAAATGCAGCTAAACAATGCAATTGAGATCTTGAAATGTGCCGGACGTGGACGATTCCTTAGCTGTACAAGCAGCTTTGCATATTGTCAATTTAAATTTTTTCAACATAATAGTAAGAAACAGCATAATAGCTTTGCGTAAGGATAAGCCAGGTAAATTGATGACCTCATTAACTTGTAATTTATCTTATTCAGGACTTATTTCGTCCTTACAACATTCATTATTAGGTTAAGTACATAAACCCAGTAAGGATAGTTTAAATTTATTTTCAGTGCGCTTAAATTTTCACAATCATAATAATTATTTTATCTAAGATTTGCTTGTGTAATAAGGAGTCATCTAATTAAAGGTATAGTTTACCTAATTGCTCAGATGAAGTAATAGTATACATAAAAAGAGTACGAATGTGGTTTTTGATATCTTTCAAATTAATTGCTACATTGCTATGTATCTACCTAAAGAAAAGTTCACCATATTCTGTATTTATCGATTGCATGATTAAAACTTAAGCAGCAAAGTTTTTCGAACACGACTGCTTGATGTTGTGCAGCCCTATGTCACAGATGCATCATAATATGATTATGTATCGATAGTATGTATACAATAGAATACGTTTTTCGCAAAAAAATATTTACAATATTCAAATAATACAAATTAAAATTAAAGGAGGTGATTGCAGTAAAGATAAATGATGCACAGGAAAATTTTAGAATAAATAGAGAAGAAGATCTTAATAGCATCGCAAATAAACTGGTATACATACATATGTATGTATATATGTACATATGTATGTACGTTTTTGAAAATTAAAGGAGGAACAAATCATTATCCTTGCCAACAAAAAATCCAACACTTCTGATAAAATCACTAACTACCTTCTGAATCGTATTACGAGATTTGTACATATATGGTTCCTTTTGGATTTGTACTACATAGGTGCTTTTTTGAATTTCGAATGCCTACAAAACCGGTGAGAACGAATTACTGTTAAATGGTTATTTTATTAAACAATGCATTTCCTGCGAAAAGGTAGTTGAAAAATGGGAAAAAAAGGTTTTTCTTCGAATTCATTCAGATGTGTAAACATTTTCTTAACACTGGAGTTTTTGTCCCTTTTTAGTTTATTTTGTTATTTGTTATTGTTTTTTAGTTAAATGATTTGCATGCTGTGTTATATCCTTTCCTCGATTTAAATAATAATTTATTAGAAAAGAAAAATTTAATAAAGTTAATCGGTATATGTAAGTCCTCGTATTTCAAAGCAAAAAGTTAAATTAGTTGTTTTTTTTCACTTGTGTAAACACTTTATTGACAAACTGTATATGGATATAATGTTCTCCTTAATTGACTTGATGTACTGCAATTTTCTGCAGAAATAGATGCACAGTGTATTTACATATTTAGGTTACACTCTGGATTTCTGGACATAGAATCATTTTAATAGATTTTGTCATATCTTTTGAATGTGTGGGCTATTTGGCTATCATCACTCTACACTATCGGTTTTATCCCGACATATACATATGTACATATGTAGGTTGAATCAAGATTGACAATTCTGTTGTCTTTCCAGGACAAAGAGATTCCCCGTTGAAATTACATCATAGTCTTGCCGTCAGGAAGCTTGCAATTCTTAAGTCGATTTCTTCGGATCGTACCTACTGCAAAATATATTTTATAATTTTGAAAGCGTGGAACTTCTCGCAGTAATCGGACTACAATATTCGCGGATGATTGCAAATCGGGTTCATTTGAAGCGAGCAAATAAGGTGATCCATCTGAAACTTGTATGCATATCCCTTGTTACCACACAATACAAACAATTTGAAATCCCATTTCTTTGGCTTATTTGGCAAATATTGTTTTATAAAATGTCCAATTTTTGCGGAACACACTTGTCCATCCAGACACAAACGTTCTAGTCGGGGTACATTTCCAAAAGTTTTATTTAGTATGTCTATTAGAGGTCTTATAAGATGAAGGCGATCGCGTTTAGGGCCATCGCAGGAAAAAGATATAAGCAGACTTGAAATGGAGTTTCTAACTTTGAATTTGACTTGATAAGCGTTGTAAACGAGGTTATTCTTTTTCCATAAAACTTTTTCAAATTCGGAAGACTTTGGATCTACGATTATTAGTGATAATTCGTGAGGAAATGAAGTCCAGTTGATGTTGGAACCAGACGAAATTTGTTTTGGCTCTATGAATTCCATACTTGTGTTATCAGCATCGTCATTATCATATTCACAAAAAAATTATTAATTGTCATGTTGAGACAGAAACCATGTTCACCTCCATCTTCACTACCTTCATTTGGAATGTCATTTTCAGCAATAGCATAATTCCTTCAGCTTACGTAATTCGCCGACTCCGGTTCACAAAGTTTATCACCGTCATCATCTAAATCATCAATGCTTTCGAAACTTATATTCATCACTAAGGCAGTCACTTATTTCTAAGAGCCTTATTTCTAAGAACCGTTAAAATAAATGCATATTATATTTTTTAAGCATGTTTACACCTAAATGGATTTTTTTGTTCTGTAAAATATTGCCAAAATTAGAAAATGAATGTATAAAAACAACAAAATTTTGTATATGATCCAAAAAATATTTGAATACAAGATTTTTACCGTCATTTCTAAAATTTCCAGAAAACAAAAAAATTGCTTTTTTTCTAGCAAGAACATGCCATAAAACACAAAATTTAATTATTAAAAATAACTTAATGGTTGGATCTTAAAATATACTCCGGGTATTTAAGGGTTAAAAGGAATAACAGTACTCTCATGTGTTTGCACCACCAGATAAACAAATGTTGTCAAACTGCAAGAAACCGTAAAATGTAACACATGAAACTGTTCCTAAATAGTGTTTGGCGCCGATGTCGCCAGGTACCGATTTTCGTTATCTATCAAACCTTCTAATGAGAATATTTCTAAAAGCTTACAAATTTTGTATATAAACATTTGTACACATTTTTTATTGTTAAGCTTAAATCTTTTTCTTTGTATTGGCATCAAAAAAAGTAACAAATGTTGTGATTTAGAAATAAATGTCAAAAACAGTCTACATTCGATTTTTTACTTTTTTTTGTCATATTGGTATACTTGTTCCCTGATATTATCAGCCATTTTTAATCTTTAGTTTATTTTTCCACAGACATAAATGTTAGATTTGAACGTGTGTTTTGGTGTGCTTGGTGATTTTTTGCTATTGCAAAAACATAGATAAAAAAATCTGCATTGAGCTTTGTGTGAAAACTAGAATAAAGTGCTCCAACGTATTTGAAATGTTGACTGTTGCATTTGGCGAGTCTACTCTGAGAAAGGGATAATGGCGATGCCCGCTCTGGGCGAAACGTGTGTTCCAATCCGGTAAAATTTAACCAAAAGAACGATCACATGAGCATCGCTCAGGAGCTGTTGAATTTTGTTTTGCTCACAGTTTTCTTCGATTAGAGTGACGTAATTCATCATGACTTTTTACCGAAAGTTCGTTCGATCAGTAAGTAATATTACATAAAAGTTATGCTCCGTTTGCGTGCAATAATACAAAGAAACCGTCCGGATTTATGGAAATAAATCTAACTGTTACAACACGATAATGCACCTCTTGTGCGTAATTGTTTGGCCTAAGCATGTAACGGCATCAGTATTCACTGAACTATCTGAATACAAATTTGAAAAGATCCATTAAAAAACGAGATTTGTCACGTTAAAGGGATACCGCATCGCTGGAAGAATTCAAAGCTATACCAAAAAGCGCATTTCAAAAGTGCTTTGAGGAATGGAGAAGACGCTGGCGAAATGGTAGATACAAATTAGGTAGTAATGAACAGATAAATATTTTTCGAGAAAAATTAAGGTCATTAAGAGTTGATTTAAGGATTTATAGAATTTTAAGGGGTGGTTTTTTACTTCTTGCTTTTTCAGTTTTATATTCACGCTCTCGCGTGATTTGTCAAAGTCTAACATAATAAATTTTATCGATATAATTGACCTACTGAGCCATCAATTCAAGCCATGTCAACCACGGTATTGGACATGAAGCCACCTACCTGTGCCAATGCACTATTTGATGCAGCTTTACCGTCGATATCATCCACTATTATTCATTTACATATTTCAAATTTTTTTGCCAAAATGAACGAGCTGGACCTGGTCGACATGTGCAGCATGCCACACAGGGAGCAAATCTATTGACCGATTATTAGCGAGATACTTACCAATATGCTCAACAAAGTGACTCAAAGTTGGTCTTTCGGTTTGGACCACTTAAAACTTAGTCGTGGTCAACACAAAATAATCTTTAAAGAGAAAATAGCAAGATTGATTTATCAATTCAAATATAAATTGTATACACTTTTGCAATTGTTTTGTTTTGCCCTGTGTTTGTTTTGACAATTTAAAACTAAATTCTTAAAAAATCACAGAATATGGATGTGGGTTTTAGTACCCTTTTTAAAAGAAATATTTTTTTGAAATCTTATATTCTATTACGGTTCCCATTCACAATCAGATTAATATCACAGCCTACTCTACTCCTCAGTTAAGTTGAAGAATGCTTTATTTGACGTCAGCCTACGATTATATTACTGTAGAATTCAGTTTGTGATATCACGTAAAAAATCACTCGCCACAGCTACCATAATGCCATGGATATCCTTTTTTTTATTTAAGATTGTTAATTAAATTCTTCTTAAATTATTAAATATACATTGTTAACAACAATTTTAAGAAAAAATAATACAACTTTGTACATAGTTTCGAGTCCATCCAATGTGAAGGCCTTTTTGGAAACGTCCTTAACATCCTGACACAGACATTGAAGACGACATATCTCCGAGTTTGAACCAACTACCAGCCAAATAAAGATTGGTTCCTCCGATGAAACTACTGATAAAACAATGGACTCCTTCCATTCTGCATGTAGTGGAATAAAATCCAAGAAGTGTACATTTTTCTCTCACGACCGTAGAAGCGAAAAGTGATTTAAAGTTTTTACTTTTCGGATTAGATGAGATTCCTTTAGACTCGCTTAATAAAGATATTTTTACAAATCGGAGTATATCTGTCACAAAACATCAGAAAGATTTTCAAGTGCTCCCGAAGCACGGTAAAGCATCAATGCCAACTCGGCAGCACTTGCTAAACGGAAAATGCAGCTATGCACGCAGCCGTATCCCACAGCTTATTATGTATGGAGAGCTCCCTGTTCTCTTCAGAAGAACTAACATTACTAACTAACATCAATGAAAATGATCACCAAATTTGAACATTGTAATTCCAAATCTTCTTACCCAAATGCAATAAAATATGATATAAAATATAATGGCTGCTTTCAATTGAATTATTTTCCAATACAGTCGAAGGTAGCTTTTTAAATGCTTTGCCAGAATTAGGTAAAGGCCCCGATAATGCAAACAGCTATAGACCTATTAGTTGCCCCGATGTCGGAATAAAATATCAGAAAAACTAATGAAAATCTAACTTCTTGCTATTTTAGGAGACAGTGACATATTGCCACAAGTAAAATTTGGCATAAGACCTCACATCAAGATTTTAGAATTTATACGGAAATCAAACAAAATTTAAAATAAAAATATTTCGACCGGTTAAGTTTCACTTTGTAGAAAGAAGTTTTTCACTCTGTGTGGCATACGAGTTTAATTTACAAAATAATCAAATTCGGCAGGACAATATACGATTACTTCAGAAAATTAGTCATAACATTCAGAGTAGTCGCACCTTTATTGTTTAACTATGAAAATGGTTCAATTCCTTTCTCGAAAGTCGTACCTCCTGATGTTTCACGCTCCGTTTTGGCGTGGTTTTGGCACCAGCACTATTACAACATTTTCAACATATTCATTCAGCATTATATGCTAATGACAGGGCTTGGAAAGAAAGTTAAGATTAATGCTAAAAAGTATCGATGAATAATCTCTTCCACCAGAAAAAGTAACAACTCTAATATAACTTGGGCTATTTCTATCAAGTTCCTCGGGACCTAGGCAATCAGACCCGAAACTAACTTTTGCTATGTAAAATACTTTAAATAAATAAACTGCGAAATTTATATATCCACTATTTACCCCTTAATCTATGTTAAGTAATCGAAACAAACTTATGTTGAGTAGGCTAGTTTTTCAAGCATTACGGCTCTCCTGTGTGGGGTAACTGTGCAAAAATAAACATTAAATACCTCAAATAGCGCAAAATGAGATACTTGAAATGGTTCTAAATCCCCATTGGAACTTTTCAACAATGATTTTATTTATTCATATATTTTTATTTATTTATTTATGTAAAAGTTACTATATCCTTGTAAAATCTGGGCTCAAAAAATGTAAATGTTGTTATTGAGCTATATGAAAAAGGAGCATCAAACCATCTGATAAAAAGAAAGAACTAGCACAAACATTTCCGCTGTGATTATCTCCTCTTTGCCTGTACTTTCTTGTAAAATCTGGGCTCAAAAAATGTAAATGTTGTTATTGAGCTATATGAAAAAGGAGCATCAAACCATCTGATAAAAAGAAAGAACTAGCACAGCACATTTCCGCTGTGATTATCTCCTCTTTGCCTGTACTTTCTTGATGGTGGACATGGTGTGCCGAGTACCATTTTTTCTCACGAAGGAACGGAGAAAACGCAATGGAAAAGATATTTTCCTGGTAGTACAACAAGTAGGTATTTGTGTCTGATTGGCTCCAGTAAATCGTAAAACCCTCAAATAATACAAAAAAAAAACAAATATTTACTGACGATTTACTCATATAAACTGATCGACCTCGCGGCAATCTTTATAAATCGTCGAGTAAATCACTGTAAAAATCTTTTTCACAGTTGTATATGTCGCATCATTGTATAGTGTGTGTTGTTTTACTCACTTTTCATCTTCGTTTTGTGTTCTCTAATTCGTTATCCGTTTCCTTTTGTTGTGCTATTCCTTCTTCTTACTATGCCCGTGTAAGTTTGAGCGCATGCAAATGATTTTACTCAAAGAATCCGCTTAGTGTGAGCGGGATGACAATATGGGCACTTTCCGAGTGCGAATTTGGAATGGCGAAGATCACGGCTCAAAGCCTCAGTAGTGAAATAACCTCGAGATGTGGAGAACGGAGTCAACTCTTAACCCGACATCAGAAGTGGGATTTGTGCCACATTTTCGGAAGAGCAGTAGTGCATAGTCCTTGATATGCAGAATCGGAACTTCATTGAGGTTGTGAAAGGTATGCAGGCTACGACTGGCGAACAGTAGCAGAACCGTGGCTTCATTTTGCTGAAGTTCAATCCTGACACTGCAGGCGTAGACGCTTCGAAATGGAATTGTGACTACTGATATAATATTATCGGAGTAGCCACTGGAAGGCAGTAAGCTGATCATGGCATTAAGCTATTCTTTGAAGGGAATCGCTTCGCAATGACTAACGCAAATACCCTATCCCGGTATGAAATGGAAGGAGTTCCAAGAATTGTTCCTTCAACGTTTCGAAAGCGAGGAGACGCCAGCGGCTATGTTTTTAAATTTGCTAAACAGCCACCCGACTGTGAACGGTGAATGTCATGCAGTCTATGGGAGTCGGTTGGTGACCTCATTGAATATGAAGTAGTGAAATATGGACGTTGAAGAAATACATAGCTGTTTCAACTGTGCTTGCGCATATGGCAAATATTGACAGTCGCTTACAACGAATTATTTTGACATCAGACGTGCAAACTAGAAGCAAGCTACAGTCGGAATTGAAGGCGTTCACATTTGATAAGAAAGGTCATGCCGGCCATGATTATAGTGTTGGGCCTGACCAAACAAGAAGAGCGTCATCAATTCGTGTGTGTCATTTCTGCGGAAAACCTAGACATAAAATTGCAGAATGCCGAAAAAAAGCGACAAGATGGGGAAAAGAAAATACAGCGCTGGCATTACATGCTTTCGGTGCGGCAAACCAGGGCATTTTTCAAACCAATGCTGAGATAATGGAACAGCAGCTAAACAAAGAGCGATCCAGCAGAAGAGTGTGAACCAGTGCTTTGTGGCAGAGCCAAAGGGAAATATGAAACAACGAGGTGAGAATTACCCAATTTGTTTTGATTCTCTTGCAGAATATTCATTAATTAAAGAAAGTTTTAGCAATAAGTCAAACGTATTATTAATATTGTAATGTTAAAAGGTATTGGCAGTACGTTGCAAGTTTTAAGTGAAATAAATATTAACGAAAATGTTATTGAAATATTATTTCATGTAGTTCAAAATAAACAATTGCACTTCCATAATTATAATTGGGAGGCAAATTCCCAATCAGGGCATTAATGGTATTATTACGCCAGATAAGTTTGAAATTGTAAAATCAAAAACTCTCAATATTTGTTCCGCTAGTGAGAAACATTTACCTTGAGTGACTTTGATACCGAATTGGTGGCTGATAATAGAGATAAATTGATTAAAATTCTTGAAAAATATTCAACCGCGTTTATTAAAGGGACATCCCGTACGCGAGTTAGCACAAGTGAAATGAAAATCCGTTTAGTCGACCCTAGCAAAACGGTCCAGCGGCGGCCCTATAGACTCAGTCCCGAGGAGAGAGAGATAGTTCGTATTCAGATAAATGAGCTGATGAAGTTTAATATTATTCGTCCCAGTTGCTCTCCCTATGCTAGTCAAAAAAAAAAAGAACGGCTCAGACCACCTTTGTGTAGATTATAGAGAATTTAACTCGAACACGAATTTGGACAAATACACGTTGCCGCTCATCAGTGGTGAAATGCGCCATCTGTTTTTCAGCGCGCAGTTATGAATGCACCGGGCGATCTTGCCCACTACCACGTAATCGTCTGTATGGATGATATTACGGTGGTATCACCAACAAGGGAGTTGGGCTTAGAAAGACTAAAAACTGTCTCGGAAGTTCTCACGACGGCTGGGTTCTCCTTTAATATTAGTAAATGTAGTTTTCTGAAAACAGCTGTACAGTATCTAGGATATGAGCGGGAGAAATTCCACCAAACTCACGCAAAATAATTGCGTTGAGTTCCTTGCCTCCACCTCAAACTGTTAACAGTGTGATCGCCCTTGCGCAATTTTTACTTCTTCACATCTAACTTCGCTAGTTTAGCGACAGGTCGAGCCATCAAACCGTTTGACGTCCGCACTATCGCGCTCCGAGCTTCGCCGACGCTTCCGTGATGTAGGTCCACGATGACACCTCTTTTCCAATTGTTTCTTTTCCCATTTTCGTCCACGATTAAGACAACGGCTCCAGGCGCTAAAGAACCTAACGCTTCCAAAACAGATTTGCGAGTTGATTTGATAAGGCAAAGTTTTTACCTAGAGCGTGACCACTACCATCATAACTGGTCCGTTCCCTTATTCCACTAGAGCTTCCGATCAGAAAGTGGTTCGGAGTGAGTGAGTTCAGTTACTGGCGAGTCCAAAGGAACATACGTAAGCGGCCTTGAATTTAAAGTATTTTCAACATCTGTTAGAGCGGCTCGGAGAACTTCCTCGCGAAGATTTCCATGAGGATCGATTTTACCGATCGAATCATCCATTCCCACGCGCCACCCATATGAGGTGCAGCAGGTGGTATGAATCGCCATTCTATTTGGGGATACCTTTTTTCCACTTCACTTGATGATAGTCGTTCAATCTCAGTCTTTAGTAGACGACTCGCTCCTCTGAAGTTCGTTCCGTTACCGGAGATGATTCGCCTTGGTACTTCGCGCCGGTTGGTGAACTGCTCCAGGACCAATAGAAACGATTCCGTCGACAGCGAAGGGGCAATTTCAAGATGTACCGCTCTCGTGGTCAAACAGGAAAAAATAACTCCCCATCGTTTTTCCTTGCGACCGCCAATAATAATGTCGAAAGGCCCAATATAATCGACACCTGTGTATGTAAAGGGCAATGTGAATGCGGCTAATCGTTCCGATGGCAAGTCGCCCATGGTAGGTGGAACCGGTACTGTTCGTATGTTCTTGCATACCTGGCAACACTTTGACACCGCTTTTACCAACGCTCGGAGACCAATGATAATATATTTTTGACGAACTTCATTAATAACAATCTCATTATGACACTGGTGAAATCTTCTTTGGTAGAAATCGATCAGTAACCAAGTGAGTTTATGTCTTTTGGGGAGTATAATTGGTCGTTTGAGACTCAGTGGCGCATCTGTTAGAGCATCTACTCGCCCACGGCTTCGGAGCAAGCCGCATTCATCTACGTAGGGACTGTACTTTAAAATGTTACTTTTTCGACTCACCTGGTTCGACGTAGACAGCAGGCACGCGAGTTCTGCGGAAAAAGCCTCTTCCTGACAGCCTCGGATAATGGCGCATTCTGCAGCTTCGAAGTCGTTTAAGTTTAAGAGCGCAAGTCGGAGGAACCGAAGTACATACAGTTGAATGTTTCGAAGTTTTTCCCACTTGCTAAAACGCGTAGGGTTTGGTGTTATAACGGCAAAACCTCTTGTTGTCACGGCGTTAATTCCGATATGGCAAACTATGTTAGACTCCAGAAGTTCGTCGTCGATACCCTTACCCTGTAAGTGCATAGCGGGCCACTCCTTTTCAGCTGCGTAAAGTAAATCTGGGCCGTTGAACCATCGCGAGCTTATATCAATGACCGTACTTGCTTTAAATCTTGTTCCATCGTCCGCTACATTAAGTGTTGTTGGCACCCACCTCCATTCTGGTACTTTCGAGTCTTCTAATATTTCGCCTATTCGTAAACCGACGAACTGATGGTACTTTCGAGCGTCTGATCTAATCCAGTAGAGAACGTTTTTGGAATCGGTCCAAAAGTAACGACGTTTCAATGAGACCGATAATTGGGCCTCAACAAACTTCGCCAGCCGTAGACCGAGCACAGAAGCCATGAGTTCTAGTCTTGGAACTGAAACTGGCTTGAGAGGCGTAACGCGTGTTTTCGATGCGATGAGTGAGCAGCAAACCTTTCCCTCTTTCTGAGCTCGAATGTAGCAGACCGCAGCATAGGCATCTACGCTGGCATCAACGAATGTCTGTAGTTCAACGTTGCCTCCTCCGCTTACCAGAGGAAAACATCTACATAGGTATTCGAATGGAGCGTACCATCGGTATTGGCGGAGCCACAGATCGACACAATCAACACCAGATCGCCAGATATTTTGAAGTATTACTTTTGCGCGGATGACATAGAAGCCAAGAAACCCAAGTGGATCGAAAATCGTCATCGCGGTCCGCAAAATTTGTCGCTTCGTCGGTGTGTTGGTTGTATCAAAAACGGGCTTGCTGAAGTTGTTGGAGAATGAGAACACGTCTTCTGCGGGTTGCCACCATAACCCCAAAACTCTATCGCTAATGGAGTGAGATTCCTCTATGGGTTTATTGACTTGAATGTTGGAATTCGCCAGGGTTTTCAAGACGCGCTGGGAGTTTGACGCCCAGTTCCGCATTTCAAAACCGCCTTGCCCATGGATCCATCGCACCTGCTTAGCCAGTTCAACCATTTCCTCCTCCGTATCAGCGCAATGTAGCCAGTCGTCTACGTAAGTATTCCTTTTGATAGCTCGTGCTGCATCAGCATATTCTTTTTCCCATCGATTCGCATTTTTATCCCTCACGAAGCACGAGAGCACGCTGCTCCGAAGAGCATCACCTGCATGACGTAAACGTTGAGCTCCTTGGATGAATAGCCTTCACCCCACAGGAACTTCTGTGCCGCTTGATCCTCTTTGCGGATGTGTACTTGGTGGAACATCTCTTTTATATCGCCACAAATTGCAACAGGTTTTTCTCGAAAACGAATAAGGACGCCCACTAAAGATGTTAACAGATCAGATCCCTTCAAAAGATAAGAATTTAAAGCGATGTCGTTGACTTTGGCTGCAGCGTCCCATACCAGCCTTATCTTCTTCTTATTAGGATTTGATACCGTTAATACGGGTAGGTACCACGATTTTTCTGAGTGACATATTTCGTTGTTTTCCAATTTCCGTATATATCCTTGTTCCTGATAGCCTTTTATTGTGTTTACTAGGAATAGAACCGGATAGCGACTCATTTTCTTTTCCAAGCATTGTAGTCTCTTTCTAGCCATCGGGAGAGAGTTCGGTAGATCGACGTCGTGCTTCCACAGTAGACCAGTCTCCCATTTTTTCTCGGAGGGGATGTATTTGGATGTCGATTCCATGATGCGAAGAGCACGCTCGTTTTCCTTATATGGAGAGTAAATGTTTGCGTTGTCGATTATTGGCCGCCTCCAAAGATTGAGTTGGTAACTCTAGATTGGAGATCGTACGAACATTACGTAGCCGAAATTTTTGCGCGTTAGCTTGGAAAGAAGAAATACTGAAATTGACGACCTTGGAGGATGTTTCGTTCTGACTGTTCTGACTAATATCCCCCGTCCACTTCAAGCATAGTTCTTTTGACGGTCCGAACGTATCGTTGTGTCTGCGTCGTAGCCATACAGCCTCACTGGAATATAGCGAAATATTACTTTTTTTTGTGACGCCGAGTGAAACTAAATAACACGCCTCTCATCACCAGGACTGGCTACGTGTTCGCTTTGATAATTATGAAGGAGGGCGTTGTGGGGCATTTTACAACCATCCACACCACATTGAGTTCGTCTGATGGTGTGGTTCCTAAGACAACGAATACAAATTCTTTTTTGGCGTACGAAACTCCACCGCTCATTGATGCTCAGAGCTGCGAATAGATGACACTGAGAAAGGCAATGATTGTCGCCACACTTCATGCACAAAACTTGCTGTGGAGTTGCATTTTGCTTCCGCTCTTCAACGTTATGCACAAGTATTCGCTGTCTCGACTCCTTGTTGAAGTTTATTTCTTCTCTCTTGTTTTCCCAATAGTTGTTAAATGGCTGACGCTAGGTTAAACAACCAATTGTCGAAAGTCCTCACATTAGTTTGCTGGAAACACATTTGATGTCGGCACCAGTCGAGCTTCAAGTCATTTGGAAGCTTGCCCACCAGGTCGGTGAGAAGAACAGGATCATTTAAGTAAACCTATTGCCTCGACTGTAGAACAATAATTTTGAACTGCAAGTGCAAAATAAATTTAACTTTCCAACTTATCTGTTCGGACTGGAGGTTCTCGCCGTAATTTGTTTTGCATCGATTGGTGGATGACATCTGCTCGTCCAAACAACATTTTCAGAGTATCGATGGCACTTGACCCTGTAGTCGGCATCATTAACTTTCCTCGCACTGCTTCCAAAGCCGGGCCTTTCAGACACTTCTGGACGCAGAGAAGGTTTTCTTGATCAGTAAATCCGCATCTCTCCGTGGACTGAACAAAATTCGTGATGAATATCGGCCACTCCTCAGGTTTGCCAGAAAATGTTGGTAATTCGTTTGCAACTACTTGACGTGAAGCGATCTGCGAAGATGTCAAAGTAAAGTCAGAGGAATTATTCGGCGTATGAAAGGAGGTAAGATTATTTGCTCTCATATGAGCTGCTGGATGTGGCGCAAGGATGGCGGATGGCATGAAACGGCAAAATCGGTTGTTGGTGGCGAATGTTGGAGCTGTATTGGTAGTGGTGCATACATATACACTGGTGGAAGTGGGCAAAAAGTTGTTCGCGTATGGGAGCTGCACTTATGGAGTTGGCATGGGTTTAGTCCATATTGGAACTGTATTGCAAGCGTCGATGTTGGTCGTCACATGGGGGTGGTAGGATTTATTCCTTGCGGTTGCCAGTGAATCAATGTGACTGGTATGTTGCAACGTCGGTACTGAGGTGAAGGTAAATGTAGCGTTGTTTAAAACAGTCGATTCTAATACGTTATAGAACGACGGCAAGTCGTGGACAACATGAGCAATTGTGTCTGGCCAGATTAGAAAGTTAATCGTCGTTGTGAAAACGGATGCGGCTGGAGACAAGATAGCTGGAACAGCAACCTGTTGTGCTAATGGACTAAGCGCTCTAGACGGCGTAACAGTTGCCTCAGCGACCGGTTGGTCGCAATTAGCGTTATCTGATGTACCGCACGAGGATCGTAGGTCTGAATTATATGCGAAAGGATCCGTGCCAGTGCTGGGACTACTTCGGCGCGCAGGGGTGTTTTCGCCAACTTTTGACGAGTTGCTTATCATGTTGTACCTCCGTGAAAAGATTGCTGACTTCGACGAATAAAAAGACTCGGTCCTTGATTGGAGACGGCGTGATTGTAAAGCACGTGGTTGATTCCAATTTGGCCTGGATATTTTAGAATGTTGAATTTCGGCGGACTCGCACGTATTTTAAGTGCGTTAAAGAACTAAAATCTTTATTACAAAAAGTATAATCCACAATTAAATTCATATATATTTAGTAATACAATTTATTTGATACTTACATCCGTGCCGTGTCCGCCCAATGGTCAAATTCAAAGTGACGGGAAATGGCTGCTTTATTTAGTTCGGTGGCCGAAAGAGACAACAGGCGAACACCACACGTCTGTATTACAAAAACGGTGATGCCAAATAACGTTGTAACAGGTAGTATTACACGGAATGCGGAATTGGAAGAAGTAAGAAAGAAAATTGTGGCTATTCTCACGAATGAGCAAGTTTTAGTCATATTCGATCCACAATATCCTATTGAGTAGCACACAGATGCAAGTTGCCTTGGGTATGGCGCTAATCTCTTACACCAAATCCATAATACACCTCACGTAGTGGAATATTTTAGCAAAACAACATCTTCTGCGGGGTCCAAGTATCATTCCTATGAGTTGGAAACTTTAGCAGTTGTCGAAGCCGTAAGACATTTTCGTCACTATTTGCTTGGTCGCGAGTTTGTGGTATATACAAACTGCAATTCGTTGAAGGTTTCGCGAACAAAAATTTACTTAACCCCTCGGGTTCATCGCTGGTGGGCCTACTTACGTTCAATTTTGACATCCAATACAGAGAGGGAAAACGTAAGGCTCATGTCGACTTTCTGTCCAGAAATCCACTGCCGTCAGAATCTCATTTGGCCAATTCCCGAAAGGCGAATAAATTTAGCTGAAATTTCAAGCGATTGGCTTCTCGCCGAAGAGCGATTAGATCCTGATATAACTGAAATTGTCACTAAATTAAATTCTAATGAGCTTCCTGAAAACCTGGCCAAAACATGTGATTTACGTAAAGGCGTGTTACATCGTATAGTTCAAAGAGGTGGCAGAAAACCTTGTCTGCCGGTTGTGCCACGAGCATTTAAATGGTCAGTAATAAATCAAGTGCACGAATCGATCATGCACTTAGAATGGCAAAAGACACTTGATAAAGTTTATCAGTATTATTGGTTTGATAAAATGAACAACTACGTCCCTAAATTTGTCTCTAACTGTATAACTTGTATGACTGCCACATCACCTTCCGGGAGTGTCCAAACTGAGCTTTATCCTATCCCGAAGGTCAGCATACCTTGGCATATCGTCCACGTAGAAATAACGGGAAAATTGAGCGGCAAAAGTGATTTGAAAGAGTATGTCATCGTTTAGATTGAGGCTTTCACAAAATTCGTTTACTTGCATCATACCCTAAAGTTAGATGCTGAGAGTTGTGGTAAGGCTATGAAATCTTCCATTTCATTATTTGGTGTAATCGAGTCAGTGATCATGGCAAGATGCTCTCGGTGAGGTTCAGCTTGCATTAAATTGCACTATATGTCGTCACCATGCGAGACTGAATGTGAAGTAGATTTGACGAGCATTAGGGCTCGTGCTACCGATTGAATGGAATCTTCGGCCTCTTACGATAAGTCTAGGTTTGATAAGAGCGGAGCAACTGTTTTACTAAAAAGTGAAGAGAGGCACCAAACTAAGTTAGACCCGAAGTTTAGGGGGCCGTTTTTAGTGGTAGAAGCATTAGAAGATGACAGGTACATGTTAAAGTCGTTAAAAAAATAATCGATTGCACAAGTATTGCCATGAAGATGCTCGGAAAATGCCAGAGAGTCGGATATTAAAAATGAAGAGTTAAACCCGGCAATATATCCAGTCGGGACCAAAAGTGATCCGTCCAAGTGAGACGATGTTATCCGTCTGAGCGAGACGACGAGTTATCCGTCGAATCTGACGATGAGTTATCCGTGTGAATTTTATTTGGTACAGCGAAGATGGTGTTGTGGCGGAAAATCGATGTATGAAAAAAAAAGATAATAATAATGAATGAGTAACAGAGTTAACTTAAGTTATTGATATCCTGGTAGTAATTTAAGAAAATCTGAATGAATTAATAATAATGAACTGAATTTTGTTGGCAAGAAAAACTCTGTTTTGATTATAAACTTTGCTTGTAACGATGAAAGAGAAAACTATTATAAAATTATTTTAGAAGGCATAATGGAGTAGTCATGAGAATAAAGAATAAAACTTGTATTGAGAAGAAGTGTAATAATCATTCAATGCAAATAACTAAACTTGTAAAAATAGGCGTGTTGTTTTACTCACCTTTCATCTTCGTTTTGTGTCCTCTAATTCGTTATCCGTTTCCTTTTGTTGTGATATTGCTTTTTCTTACTATGCCCGTGTAAGTTTGAGCGCATGCAAATGATTTTACTCAAAGAATCTTGAGTAAATGAGACGAGACGTCCTCTGCCGCTTAGTGTGAGCGGGATGACAGTTAGTGATGTCTTTCAGATTTTCCAACGTTCACGCTACGGTAATATTTAACAACCCAAAGTTCAGCCATTAGCTCGTAAACCCCGTCGCCCCCGTCGCAGTACTTGAACATACATTTAACTCCGGTGCAATGCACGAGTTCAGTTTTAATACAAACAAATCCTTAGTAGATTACGTTAAAATATCGCTTGTGTCAGGGACGTCCGGTAGAGTGTAGCCGAACTTCAAATTAATATGGTAAGATACAGCAACTGATTGAGAGAAGTGATTCAACATAGTTCACCCTATAACTGTAAAAAAAATATGTGAGCTCTCCACCCCTTTTATAGTACACCGATATTATCGCTGTGCGGTTAAGGGTCTAAATTGCTGGATGGTGAAACACCACTTTCTGATTACTGGATCACGAAACACCTGCGTCAATCGCGCATGCTCAAAATGTATGCTGGGTATATATATCACTCGAATACTCGATCATCGCTGCATTCAATCAATCACGCGTAAAAGTCGGATTTAAATGGTACTTAGCTAAACGTGATCTAAATATTTGAAACGTGTAAATTATGCCGTTGATTACCCTAAAATTAAATCCTTTTTTTTAAGATAAGGCTCACTCCAGAGCCTTTACTAACAATATCCATAAGCTGCCAGGAAATAGCTTAGTTGTTTTGCAGTTATAATCAAACTATCCTTATGTCCTCATTTTAAGCAATTTTACAGTATTCACTTATACAACTAAAATGATTTCATTGTAAAACTTCTGTGAGTATCCCATTATTTAACAAGTGGTTTAGCTTTATTGTTAATGGAGTCTATAGTTTCAATAGGATATGATTAACGTTTTGAATAGTTAAGTTTAGAAATTGTTGTTCTGATCGAAGCTTTGACCCAAATATGCTTCCTTATCCGCTTCTCAAAATCACATTTTAAGTCAGTGGGGCTTGTTGTGCACTTTATGACAATAGCAACTGTTTTACATCTTTACTGGTAATACCTATTATATTAGTTTGGATTTTGTTTGAAAGCCCGTAATCGATTATACTTTAACTTAATTGCGGAAGTGAGAAACAGTTTTTTTTTAATATTCTCCACGAGAGTTCTTGAAATTCTGCATTATGACAAGGTAATTTTTGATGACTTTTTAACACATATCGGGCAATAACTCAGCCATAACTTGACGAATATTCATTCTCAGAGCGTCAAGAGTAATACATATATACATATATATATATAGTACAGTACACATATCGCAAAATAAATGGTCCAGGAATTTTTCCTGTAATGTGTGTAAGAGTATTGTTGAAACCACATGTTTTCCGCATCCATGTCTTTGGTTCGAGACCAAAAAACTTTGGCATATGTCATAATTTCTGCAGAGCGAGAAGAATATTGTGCTCAGTAAATTTGTGTACTAATTTTTCACAATCTTATGACGATTGTTAGCTGATTTTTATTGTGAAATAATAAGCCTTAAACTAAATATGTATATGCACCCCCGGATGAAAGTTCGTTTGACGAATGTGATTCAATGGATAACAAAGATGATATAGGAATATTTTTTTATTAAGAGAATAATAAACCTCATTTGACGTATTGTGTAATTGCCAAATATTATTACTCTCACACGACTTACTACAATACTAGTCGCGCTTATGGGAACGTTGACGTGATTGAACGTATGCAACATTAATAATGCACTTACAGGTATTTAAACGACCCTGATCAACATGTGTCAGAGGGTACCAAGAAAATTATTATATAAAATGGGGGCATAACTCCAACGTTTTGTCGAGAACGTCAATATTAACTTAAAGTCAATCAAGATCTTCGGCTACTTTGCTCAGAAGTCACAGCCAACTCTGAAAAACCAAAGTACTTTTATAAAAAAAATTCCTAATTATTCCAACCCTGCTATATGATTTGCTAAATTCGTCTCAATATTAGGAGTGTAATTATGTGATGTAAATATGATAGTTTGCGTAATCAGCTATAGTACAAAATACGAGCTTGGGAAGATCCGAAGTAACGACATTGTATAAGATAGGTACAATGACCTATGAATGAATTGAATCAAAAGTAGACAACTATTCTGCTGAACCGACAATTCTTTACCAATATCATAATAATATTATATGACATAAAAGCTTAGCTCTTATAATTAATTCATCGCGTTCCGAATAATTTGCTCAGATGGACGATTATGTCAATCGTAAAATGAACGAAGCGCACGATAAGTTTGGCGAACCGAATCATGATTTTCAAAATAAGTTTGCACAATTTGCATGCGTTGTTTTGACGTTAATCTATTCATCGTAAAACGGCAAAACATATTAACCTAACAACAAACTTTCAACTATGAAATTGATAGTCTGTAGAAACAGTGTTGCCAGTTTAAAAGCCAAACATCTAAAAAACAAATCCTATATTACCTACGGTCTCGAAGAAAAAAGATTCAATCTTTAACTAAATAAATAACAACATCGGCATAATTAGCCGTCGTTGAATCCATAACTCAAAACGGGTGAATTTAGATATACATAAATGTTTCGAAAATTCGAAAAAATTAAAGCATTCCAACTTGGTAATTGAAAATAAAGATACGCGTAGATCAATATTATAGTTACTTTATTCAGAATTTATTAAATTTACATGGCCTGAATAACCGCGTTAATAACCGCACACATAGCTTTGATATTTAATAGTCCACTTTATCGAACTTTTCAAGTTACGAAAATATAAATGAAAAAATACAAGATGAAGAAATAGAATACATATATGTAAATACTCGTAAAGCACTCTTTGAAGACAAAAACATTTACAGAAAATGAATTTTCTGTAAATGAATTTAGTAAAACAAAAAAACTCCAAGAAAGGTAACAGAAATAAGTGAATAAATACAATAAAAAGTAAATAGACAAATAAATAAATATGTACATAAATAAATAGGTATCAATTAAAAATATAGGCAATAAATAAATAAAAAAGTTAATAAATTAATAAAGAATTAAAATTCTTGGGTGTGGGCCAAGAATCATGTCCATGGAAATAAATTTCTTATTGAAGCTCGAATAATTTTACATTGGGTTTTTTCTATTTTGTCTAAAACCAATTCAACTTTCGCTTTTTTATGTAAATCCTCTGTGGTGAAAACCATGAAAGGCTTTACATAATTTTTAAAAGCTTGTTTTGTGCAATCTGCAATTTTGATATGTTACTTGCACTACCTGGAACTCATATTATTATTTTATAACCAAGTGATAATTGCGATATCCTGTTAATAAAAGTATATATGTAAAAGGTTAGAGCTTTTACTGATTTTGTTAAGTGTTTGCATGACAAACTATATATGTATGCAAGATCAAAATGAATCCCTAAGTACATTACACTATGATCATTTTCGATTGGGATATTATCAATACATAAATGTTGGAAGAAATGTAAATAGCTATATCATGTAATAGGAGCTTGGAATGATTTGAAGTAATGACATTGTATAAGAAAAGCTCAATAGCGGAAGCTTATGGGACATCTGCCTTAATCAAATGGATAAATAAATGTAAACAACTTTTCTGCTGAACCGACAAGTCTTTACCAATATAATAATAATGGTTTGAAAACGATATCTCTTTCCAAGACAACGTGTAGTGCAATGCCAGCACCAAATTCAAAATTACCTGCATGACCAATCCCTCCTTTTTTATCTACGTGAATACAAAAATCTCTTCACAACTTTAATATATCAGTCATTCACTTTATTAACCTTTCTATTGAAAGCTATGAACAGACCTAGGTTACCTACGAGCATATTTCAGTAATCAATAATTATATACTTATAGTAGAAACAAATTAACTGCGATTTTCTCAGCATAGTCCAGAAGCTGAAAGAGGAGAATGAAACACTGCGTTCGATGGTGGCTAAATTGGAGAGCAGAGTGAACTGGAGGGAGCAGAAGCAACTGGAGAATGCTATTGAAATTGTTGGTGTTCCTGATTTAAATAGTTTAAATGCAAGGGAGAGAGTAAATGAAATCTTTGACAAAGCTTTAAATATCTCCGTATCGACAGAGGACATACAGAAATGTTATGTACAACACACAAATAAAGCAAAACATACAAGTGCGAGTACAACCTCCACCTCTAATGATCGCGGTAATATTCTTTGCGTGCATTTCTCTTCGCACAACATCAAGCAGAAAGTGATGGAAAGCAAAAAAAATGCAAAGAAGAAACTGAACTCCTCGTTATTTGTTGTTGGTGGTAACACAAATATTTTTATTAATGATTGCTTAACAAGGTATTCTAAGGCTTTATTTATGGCAGCTAAAAGATTAAAAACGAAGAATAAATTCAAATACTTGTGGTTTCGAAATTCTCATATTTTAATGAGAAAATTTGAGGCTGTTGTCATAAGATCATTTGATGATCTAGCTGGCCTGCAAGGGCAATAATATGAATGATGATTTTGATATTATGTTCGACAGCCCCACTATTAGAAGCATTGGAAGTAATTTTGATAGTATTTTTAGACGTGAATCTGATGGCAAGTCATTTTTTGTTTTACACGAAAATATCCGCAGTTTACGTCAAAACTTCGATTTACTGGTTGGGAATCTTGAAGCTCTTGTAAACCTTCCAGAAATATTATTTGTATCTGAAATTTGGATTTATTCTTGTGAAATTGAAGATTACCATATTCCTAATTATAATTTTTTTGCGAATACCAATGATACGTATTCTGCCGGTGGAGTGGGAGTTTTTGTATCAATTTTGTATGAGTGTGATGTCAACATTTGTAATTTAAGAAGCGCGGATATAATCAACGTTTGTTGCAACATCCACAATGAAATGTTTAGCTTTCTCTGTGTATATAGGCTTCATTCTTCACCACTTAAACTATTTTTAGAGGAATTTTCTAACTTTCTGGCTAATGAGCGATCTAAAAATCTTGTTATTCTAGGTGACTTCAATCTAGATATTTTGAACTCTAATTCCGTTTCCGATTATTACGAAGCGCTCATGGCTGAACATGGATTTCTAGCCTTGGTTGTTGAACCTAGTAGACCAAGTTCAGGCACCTGCCTCGACCATGTTTTTGTTCTCGTTGAGAATATTTCGATGGACCTCCTTACTGGTATCAACTTGGACCTTAGTATAACTGATTACTGTATGACTGGAATCTTTTTTGAAAACATAAAATGTAGTAAGCCAATCGTTCCATCTCAAGCCAGTTTTCGTAAAATTAACTTCCGTGATTTGAATAATAGGTTACGCTATGAGCTTTGGGATAGTGTCTATGTTGAACATAATGCCTCTTTAGCATATGCTGTATTTCTTAGAATTTCAAAACATTACATAAGCTCTTGTACTGTTACTTTAACTCAAAAAAAATCGGAGTTTCGCCTTAAACCGTGGATAACTCCTTCCCTTATCAAAAAAATACGTATAAAATACAAATTAAGAAAAAAATGTCGGAAACTTCCATTGAATAATAACCTAAAAAGTCGTCTTAATAAACTATGCAAAAAATTGAATATGGAAATTAAACTCGCTCGGGATAACTATTATCATTCCAAAATACAAGCAGTAAATGGGAATATTAAGAAAGAATGGCAAGTCATCAACAATATTGTTAGTCGAAAAGTTTGTACTAACACATATCCCATCAGACTTAAAAATGGTAATGCTGACATTTCAAACCCTTTGGAAATAGCTAACGAATTCAGCGTTTACTTTGCTTCCATTGGACACACTTCTCCTTTATGCAGTTCCCACACTTCTTGTAACTGTTGTACTAAGCTTGGTTTTCTAGGCAATGATTATAGTAATAGCTCTGTTTTTGAGCCCATCACGGGATTTGAATTGCTAAAAACGATTAATTCTCTTCCCAATTCTACCTCCCATGGTTATGATGATATTTCGAATTTGGCTCTAAAAAATATTGGGCCCAATTTAGTAGATATTTTATCTTACCTTTTCAATTTAAGCATTATGTCTGGAACTTTTCCTTCAGAACTCAAATGCGCTATAGCGATTCCTTTATTTAAGATGGGCAACATGACAGACAAATCAAATTATAGACCAATCTCACTACTGCCTTCAATTTCAAAAGTTTTTGAAAAAATAATTAAAAAGAGGATTTTAGCCTATCTTAATCATATAGATTTCTTTAGTCCCATGCAATTTGATTTTAGGACTGGCTTCTCTACTGAGGATGCTCTGTTGGACTTTTGCTCTATTCTATATAAAGGGTTAGATAACAAAAGTTTTTGTGCTGGCCTCTTCGTAGATATAACTAAGGCGTTCGACATGGTCGACCATGTAATTCTTTTAGACAAACTATATAAGGCCGGATTCAGAGGATTCATATACAAATGGTTTGAGTCTTATCTTAAAGATAGAGTGCAGTACGTAAAAATTGGAAGTAATTTAAGCAGTTCAAAAACCAGTAACTTGGGGGTGCCTCAACGTTCTGTTCTTGGCCCGATTCTATTTCTGATATATATAAATTCGTTATTCTCTCTTCCATTCTTGGGTAAAATTAAAGCCTTTGCCGACGACCTTGGAATTGCTTATTGTTCAGTCAGTCCGTTAGATTTAATCGCTGATATAAACCATGACGTTTTCCTACTTAGATGTTGGTTTGCCAGTCACAGACTTGTTGTTAGTAGTAAAACCAAATTGGTATTCTTCAGTTTAACTAACGAGGGGAACCCCGACTTAGATATATAGGGTCCGCCAAATATTTTTTTTTTTTGAAAATGCTATAAAAAAAACTACTGAATATTTTCTCAAATTTCTTTTTTTATTTGAAAGTACAATCCTTCCGGTTAATATTGGAAAATAATTTCATTCAAATGGCTGCCTCGGCTGGCCATGCAGTAGCCTACACGATCGGTCCAATTTTTAAGCACATTATCGATTGTGTGCAGCTGTATTTCACCAATGGCTTCACGAATATTGTCCTTTAAAGCGTCAATTGTCTCTGGCTTGTCGGCGTAACACTTATCTTTGACGGCACCCCACGAATAATAGTCCAACGGTGTCAAATCGCAGCTCCGAGGTGGCCAAACGACATCAGCTCTGCGGCTGATAATGCGATCTTCAAAAACAGGGCGCAAAACATCGAGTGTAGCTTCGGCTGTGTGGCACGTAGCGCCTTCCTGTTGAAACTAAATATTGCCAATATCCTCCTCTTCAATTTTTGTGAACAAAAATTCGTTCAACATGGCCCGATAACGATCGCCATTGACTGTAACGGCCACTCCTTGCTCATTTTCGAAGAAAAAATGGCCCAATTATGCCTCTGGACCAAAATCCGCACCAAACAGTGGCTCGTTTTGGGTGCACCGGCTTTTCAATGTATGCGTTCGGGTTTTCTGTGCCCCAAATGCGACAATTTTGCTTGTTTACATACCCGCCAAGATCAAAATGAGCTTCATCTGAAAAGATTTTTTTTTTGGCAAAATCGGCATCTTCTGTAAGTCGATCGCAGGCCCACTTAGCGAAGCGAAAACGCATTGGATGGTCAGTTGGCTTCAACTCCTGAACCAATTGGACTTTGTATGGCGTCATACCAAGGTCTTTATGCAAAATTCGTCTCAATGATGTCTCCGAAATGTTCAATTGTTGAGAACGACGGTGAATTGATGTTGATGGCGCTTCACGCACACTTTCTGCCACAGCAGCAATATTCTCGGGTGTACGCACTGTTTTTGGCTTTTCACGCTTTGGTTTATCGATGAGGATGCCAGTTTCTTTCACTTTTTTCACAAGATAACGAACATACGGAACTGACGGTGCTTCTCTTCTTCCAAAATCCGTGCGCAATTTTCGCACACATTCTGCAACATTACCATGATTTTCAAAGTAATGTCGCAATATTTCCCAGCGTTGTTCAAGCGTATACACAACCATATTCGTTCAGCGGAAGGATAAAAATAATTATCTGTCAAATCAGACATGAGCTAAGTGTTACCATTCACGAAATAAGCACTACTTGAAAAAAAAACGTTAGATGGCGGACCCTTTAGTATTTCATTCTTCTGACTGTGCGCGTCACGACTTGCTAAACAACCAATGCAGATTCCAAACTGGTCTAATTTTCAATAGAAACGCTGACTGCAATAATGACTGCTTCACGATTGAAGGTGTTGATAGTTTTAAGTATCTTGGTATAACCATAGATCAAAATTTAAACTGGTCCAAACACATTTTTTCCTTGAAAAAATATCTTCTTTCCACTACTCGCTGTCTTTTTCGCCTTAGAAAGTACTGCTCTCTGAATACTATGAACAGGGTTTATTATGGTTTAGTCCAATCGAGATTGCAATATGGCATCTGTAGCTGGGGTGGCGCTTACCTTAGTAAACTACAGCAATTAATTGTCTCCCAAAAATCTGCAATACGAAATGTTTGTAGTTCTCACAGTTCAGTTCACACAATGAACCTATTCAGGACCCTCAAAATTCTTCCTCTGCGACATTTATATTATTTCAAAGTTCTGAAGGTCTTTTTTATGAGAGGTGGATATCTAGAAAGTCCAATCTCCGATTTACATAACCTACGTAGCTATTCTAACTTTATTGTAAATGTCCCTGCGTTCCACACTACAATTTATAGAAACTCCTACTCCATTGTCTCATGCAAATTATTTAATACTCTGCCCCTGGAAATTCGAACCATAAGAAATTTGTCCATGTTCACAAAAGTAATTAAATCATGGCTTCTTGATTTTAATCACCTAGAAATAGAAACCCTGTTGCGGTATTTAGTTTAAAAAAAAAAAAAAAGTAATTTGTTCATTTACTTAACTACTTAATTAGAGTGTAGCTATTCCTACCTCTTATAAAAGCTTTTGAATATATTTTGCTTTATTTGAATATCTTTTTTTCTATTTGTTAAAGATTTTTTTTCTCTTTCCCAATTAACAGAATTTTTAAAAGTTAACTTCTATTTTATTGAACTTTGTACACCCCACCTCAATGTAAAATTACTAAAATGTGGCATCACCTCTATTTTTTCATAAATACCTACCTATTCTGTATATGCTACTGCATGAAAAATTGTATTTTAAATTGTAAACTTTTTTTCTTGTATATACGAATAAAGAAACAAACAAACAAAACACAATGTGGCGTTCGGTCGGCCGCGCATTGACAGATTGACTAGAAACAATGATATCTTATGGGAAACACATAATACGAACTCAGTCGTTTGATCGGTTTTTTATCGTAAATATCGTAAGCTCATCCTCAATGCCAAAGTAGAGCAAATTTTCCACTTTGTCGTGCCTTTTGACAGATAACAATGCTTGTATGGGTGCGCTATTTGTGTGTATGGGTTGTTTGAGGGAATATTGCTTGCACTCTGTCATATTTTCGATCTTTGAACGTCCGAGGGCCTGAAGCCACATTTCGTTATAAAAATTTTTAGGCCGCGCGTTTGACATATGTTTATCGTAAGTCGGTGCAAAGCCTATCAAACGCGCGACCGCACGAACGCCACATTGTGTTTTTACTATTACAAATAAGAACCCTACTGGATCAACCGAAGGTAGGGCATCTTCTATATCTTAACTAAATATAAGAAATGTATCTCAGAGCTTAAATCTTTAAAATCACTAACCGAAAACTGGAACTGCTGGTGCATTTTCCTCAGTAAAAGCCCCTTTTTAAATTTTTAATAAATAAGCAATTCGAATCCAGAATCCGTTTAGTTATACATATAAGCCAATCCAAATTGTAAGGGAAATCATGCCTTGAATATTGGAAATAAATTAAACTGCAGAAAATGTGAAAATGCATGCTACAATTTCTAAAGCGCAGGGCATGCTCCTATAAACTGTGAATCCTGTCAGATCGGATTAAATATCAGCTTCTGCTATTGTGAGGCAAGAAAGCCGGAAGGGATGATGAATATGAGTAGAGAATTCCAGAAAAAGAAACAATAATATTGCCATTATTACAAAGGAAGGCTTACACCGAATCTCCTCCACCGACCGCCACAAATAAAAGTTTTTTTTTTTTTTATAGTGCACCATTGCATACTATGAAATGAACTGATCCTAATTACTCCGTAGCACAAGATGAGGAGGAGGAGCAGAAAAGTGCAAATGGATATTAGATAAATTGAGACAAGGAAAAAGTGTCAGACAGAGAGAGTGTGGAGTGGTTTAACAAGCATCAAACGATTTATGCCCTTTGCGTTGACTTGGAATTAGGAAAACTGATGTCAATAAACCAAAAATAATGATCCATTGAAATCCATTTTAAAATACATTGTAGGATAATACTGGATAAAACAAGTATTCTGCTTACCACACTGAGCAGCCTTCAGATTTAAAGCCCGCTGACAAAGCTTAAAATATTATTTGATGCTTCCGACGTCATTGAGAAGGAAAATCTCTAAATTTTACAGCTTTTAAATGGTATCAGAGACATTAAAAATATATTTTCTTCATGATCCCATCCTGTGGCACGTTCTGCGTATATTAACCCAATGTATCAGCAAGTATTGATAGATGAAAGAAATAGGTGCTTTCAAGATTTACTGAGGAGATAAAGGATTTTAAAATTAAAACTATAACTACTACCCGACACATGCTTTCTCTTTTGCCACATGGTTTCCCTTACAGCTGAATAGGAGGGATGGAAACACATGGCGTAGACCATTAAAAATTTTCGGCTCTTGTACTTGGCGGGCTGTAGAAGTAGACTATTTGAGTACGGTCATTACCAGGCAACATGTAAGAGGTCTAATAGGAAAAAAAGAGGAGCTCTGTTTCTAGTGCGGAGGGAAAGAGCATAAGAAAAGCGAGTGCAACAGAACAGATGATATCTCTGTACAGAACTGCTTTTGGCGGAAGCCATTTAACTAACATGCCGGGGTCAGGTTCTTGCCAGGTGCTTACGACGGCCCTAGGAAAAAAGAAAGAGAGTGATCCGAATCCTATAAGCAAACTTACACCGAGTTGTCGAACCTACTCCCGCATTCAGAACAAAACTTAAAGAGGATGTAGCTCTCATAAGCGAATAACACCGAAATACACCGAACACTCCTGGCTGACGAACAAACTCGACTCTGCTACGCAGAATCTCGGACCAGAGAACCGTTAGTAAAGCCACGAATCAGCCCAGGCCTTATGGGAAAATGCAATACTGTTACGCCCTTTAGCTGCTATCTTACCCTAAACGAAGCCATCGCAGATTTTGTGGTGAAGGTAGCGGCACTGAAAGACTCAACGTCAAAACGGGCGAGGGGGAATGCCCAGCATGGACTCAGAAGAAAACGAATAGTGGAAATGGCTGCCGGGTCAAGCCTCAACGTACTAAACATCGGCAATGTCCCAACATTTAGATAGGGATACGACGAAACGATTCCAGATATCTCTCGCGGCGGGGTGAATAGCTGGGAAAATCCAAATAGGACAAGTAGAAAAAGAGATGACACCGAACAGCGAAACACGAGTGGCCGATAATAATATTAATCTGATAGAGTTTAGAATCACGAAGTCGCAGCTCAATCGGGCTAAGCAAGAAACAAAAGTGGGAGGAACCCAGCCAATAACGAACCCTGGGAGCTTGGCTACAACGTGGTGTTGCGTAAACTAGGGGCCCAGGCTTTCAGCCCGGTTATCAAAAATAAAGGGGCTAGTGGACAACAAACCGGAACAGGTTCCGCTATTCAAAATAAGGAGGGCCCTGAAACTCAAGCTGCTGAAAGAGACAGCACTTAGTCTGAATAAGCAAGGGAAAGGGTGACCTGGAATCCTCCTCAACTTACCAGTTGTTATTTATGCCAGGTACAATGGGAAAACTCCTGGAGAAGATGATAAACGTCCGACTCATCACTATAATCTAGAGCGCGGGTAACCTGCCTTATACTCAACATACCTTTCGAAGAGGACATTCAACAGTCGGGGCAATCGAAGAGGTTGTCAATGTGCCTAACAAGGCAACTACTGCTCGAGAAAAGTGGTTATGCTGACAGTCCTAGACGTAAAGCATGCGTTTATTACAGTAAGCTGAGCAGATATTTTGGGGTATTGCCTATTCGTGGTGATAAGTGTGCTCTCTATCTAGCTAGCTACAGAAAGAAAGTACGTCTGCAACAACAAGAGTGAAATGGGAATCGAAGCGGCAATACCAGTTGCTACCAACAAGATAAAAAACAGCGCAATTAATGAATCCGTCCTAAGAAAGAAGAAGAGAAGAGAAGAAGAGAGAGGATGAAACAATTGCATCCTCCGCTTGGTATTGTCTGAAAGCTGAAAGCCTCCCTAACAAAATCCCGTAAACAAAAGAAGACGAAATGAAAAAAGGAAAACGATATCTCTCTGAAGTAATGCGAAAGCGGTTCCGGAGTGGATGGTGTCAAGAAGGGGTTACGGTGGAGTTTTTTTGGGTGTGAGTCACACACTACTTGAAACAGAACGGGCCGACTTCTAGTTTTAGAATTTTTATTATTATCATTATTATTATTATTATTATCAGTATTGTTATTATTAGTATTATTTCTGGCAATATTATTATCAACTAGAAAGACTGAGATAGTTCTTTATACTAAAAGACGGATACCTCGAAATGTTGAAAGAAGAAAATGGCGCCGGTACAGAGACGAGGAGCTAAAAATTCTTACCGCATCGTGTCGGAGCCAGCAGGTGTGATCCCTACTAATCGGCTAACTATAAGAACTAAGTTCTCGCTATTTATCAAGAGATTTCTCCAATAGTAAGTACTGGTCGATTGTGACGTATCCAAAACATCATGAACCAAGCCTAGTCATATGGTAAACAAACCGCTTTGACATATTAGTGATTTTGTTTTTGCGTCATATACTTTTGGTTGTGTCAAAATGTCTGATCTTGTGCCAAATAATCGTCATTAGCAGGAAGTGTTGCTTTTCTTCTTTCATTCGAAGAAAACGGCGGCTGAAGCACATCGAGAACTCCAAAAAGTTTACGGAGATGCTGCTCTAAGTGAAACAACTTGCCGTGATTGGTTCCATTCAAAGACAGTGATTTCGATGTTGACGACTGTTGGCGTGAAGGAAGGCCAACAACCTTCGAAGACGCTGAATTGGAAGCATTGCTCGATGAGGATCCATGCCAAACGTAAAAAGAGCTTGATTCAGTATTAGGAGTTACCCGCCAAGCTATTTCCAAGCGATTGCATGCTTTGGGAATGATTTAAAAGCAAGGAACTTGGGTTCCTTATGATTTGACACCAAGAGGCGTTGAGCGCGTTTTTTCGCCTGTGAACAACAGCTCCAGCGGCAAAAAAAGAAGGGTTTTCTACATTGCATCGTTATGGGTGATGAAAAATGGATTCATTACAGCAACCGAAAAAGAGAAAAAAATCATGGGGCTCGGCCGAATATTCACGCTGTTGTGTATTTGGTGGGATCAGGTTGGTGTTATTTATTATGAGTTCTTGAAACCAAACGAAACCATCACTGGGAAAGGGTATCGAACTCAATTGATGCGATTGAGCCGAGCACTGCGCGAAAAGCGGCCACAATAAGAGCAGAGGCACGAAAAGGTGATTCTACAGCATGATAATCACTTCCTGTCGATGGCACATGTTCTGGCTGATCAGCAGTTCCATTCATATGAAGACATCTCAAAATTACTTAATTCGTGAATGGCCTCAAAAGACGAACACTTTTACCGTGACGGTATGCGAGCTCTGCCAGAAAGATGGAAAAAGTTATCGCTAGCGATGGGCAAAACTTTGAATGATTTATTTGTAACCATATTTTCACAATAAAGTTGCATTTTCATCAAAAAAAACCACGAGAACTTAGTTGCACTTCTAATAGAAAAATAAATTATGCCCGCGACAACAAGATGGAAATGGGAGTCGAAGCAGCTGTCCCTGCGGCAAAAGGGCGGATCAAGTAGAAGTCGGTGGAACCCGAAAACCAGGGGTAATTGTACTGTGAGATTGATCTCAGATGTTGCAGCATGAACAGAACATGATGAAGTTAAATACAACACAACACAATTCTTAACCTGATACGGGTGCTTTAATGGCTACCTTTGTACCCAAGAGACAGAATCTAGCTTGCCCGTACAGTAACTCAGAGAGCACCAATGCCTATCCAATGCAGCCAATGGGTAAAGCAGAACACCAGGATGGAAGCAGAGGTAAGTTAGAAGACGTTCTCGAGTGGCCCCAGCTGGAACAAGATCAGCCCAGGAGAAAGAAGAGGGACAAAAACATAATCGTAACCTTCACTTGATAATGTTTGGGGGCTGAAAGCCTCATCAGTAAAATAAATAAGCTCGTAAGTAAAGAAAGAAGAAAGACATCGCCGTGGCTAGTGTGTCGGCCGCCGACGCATGATGAGCGAGTTCGGAGCCCGATAACACCATCAAATGATTATTTTGCAGCTTCTCTCCTCGACGGGGTACTGGCAAAACACCCCGTTGTACACTTGCCTTGAAAAAGCTTCTCGGCTCTCGCCTTTCGAAATCGGCATTAAAGCTTTCCGTTCACTTGTGTGGAAAACAAATCGCACACAACATAAGTGAATAAAAGAAGCTTGGCTCTGGCTCTTCATGAGCTGTAACGCCATCAATGGTGTCTGTCTGGCAGTACAATTGACCAGTATTTGTGTCTGAGTGCTCCAACAGATAGCAGAAGCCCCCAAAGAAAGAAAAACAAAAACAAAAAAAAAACAAAAGAAAGACGAAATGGAAAAGCCATCCCAACTGCAGAAAGAAAAGGACATCACTCTGAAGTAATGCGAAAGAGGTGGGTTAAGGTGGGTTTTAGCGACACAGAACGGACTATCGTCCGCAATAGCGTTTCCTACAATCCCACAAATAAAAAAATATTTTTATTACTAATTTAGTTATTATATGTAAATTAAGAGAAAACACAATATATAATCACGACCCACTATTCTAAAAACTCCTTATTTATCAATGGTATAAAACCATATACTTAGGGTCTTTGAAAACTAGATCTTAAGGATAATCTATGGTGGAAAACTGGACCAAAAAATAAGCGAAAACTCTATTCAGCCCCGTATTGTCCAAGTAATAAATTCGCGAAGAAAAAAATAATCAAACAAGTAGATCGAATGGAAAATGGACGAACATTCAAAAGAAGTAGGATTGGAAAACTCGCAGGAAAAATACACCCAGGAATGCCGGGGCGTAGATGGGAGGACAATATACGAAGCGAAACATGGAAGGAACACACTCATGACAGGACGGCGTAACGAACAGTTGTCAATGAGACTCTGAACTCCCGAGTTGTAAATGGCCGGTAATAATAATAATAATAATATTACAATACAATAATATCATAATATTATAACTCGACTTGCATCCCAAAGGCAAGTCTTGGTAAGATATCAGACCTCACGCAAGGAAATCAGTCGGTTCCTTCGGGATAAAAAATCACAATGGAAAAAGAAAAAGTTTGCCAAAATTCAGTAAAGCGCTGTACACACGACAATAATGAACGACACAATGAAAGAGTGACACGCCAATAGAAATTATTGTTTCTGTTCAACAGGGCTTACTAGAGATGAATTGCTAAAAAATGGTGAAATGGAATGAAGATTATATTCTTCCACCATATGAGAGACCCGCATAAAACCACAGTTGATACGCACGAAAGCACATTCGAAGACGAAGGATAATGTTGATAATAGGTCCACTATGTATAACCCTACTGGTGATATCTTAAAAAGCATTGTAATCAGTCGTAGGCCGAGGTAGAAAACAATTAAGAAATATGACTTTTAAATCAAGTAAAAAAATAATTTTTTTTTCGACTTAGGGAGCAACACTTTACATACATAATTTAGTCTTATACTATTATCTCTACTATGATTTTAATATTTTATTATTATTATTATTATTTTGTTATTAAAAATACAAATATAAAAAAAATATTTGTAAAATTATTTTTATTTTTATTGTGATTACACTTTATAATTATTTTTACTGTCATAATTTTATATATTACTGTTATTATCATCATTATTTTATCATTATATCTTACTCCCTTTATTTTTATTTAGTTATCTTCTATTTGTCACTCTTGGGCTCGAAATCACTGCTGAAGGAAATAATCTCTTTTTCGTTATATCAAAAACACTTTCATTTTCATTCCCATAATTTCTACGGCTTCTTTTTTAATCATTTATGTTAAGATGATCTGAAGTTCGAATGAGTTTGTATGAGTAGAGTTTCTCTTTTGACCTATTTTTATTGAGAGACTAAAGCATTGTTTTATCTAATGAAAATCAAGCTTGACAAACATAATCTCTTTACATTGTCAAAACAATAGATTTAGTATTGACCAACTTACAAAAAAGGTTTTCTCTGGTTTGTTTTTTTCTTCGCTTTCACTGACTTCAATCGTATATATTCTAGATGCATATACTATACATTTAAACATAAACGTTATGTTTAACTACTTATAAACATGATCACTTTCTCCTTCATGCATAACTACTAACATATAACCAATGGTAAATGTGGATAATTATTCAGCAAAACAATTGCAAGAATTTCATACTGTTAAAATTGTATACAAAGTTTATGTTATAATGTTAAATATTAACATTCTGCCAACACCGAATTCAAACTCCTCTATAATAATTATTATTTACTAATTCAATTCTGGTTCATTTGTTTATGTTTCATATTCTGAGAATAATTAAATAAAATGTTTACTTACAACAATATCTAGTTGCAAATTGACAAGTATTTCCTGCCATTTCGGTTTATAACAAACTTATTGTTGTGGAATGTAAAGTTCTACTATGTCTTGGTAAAATCCCAAATATTATTTGGTATACAACTTTACATAAGAACTACACTTTCACTCAAAGAAAGTCAGTGCGTTTGAACGAAACGGTTGTAAATGATTTAGTTTACACACTTGCACATATCTACCGTGGATTTTAACACTTTCTTTTTTATTACGAATATTATTATTCGAATTTTAATATTCTATATTTTTATTTCATTATACGTTAACGTCCCAACTAAATACTTTATCCTACTTTGAAACGAATTCTTCGACTTACTTCACCCGTCTGTTACTAGTTCATAAATGAAACTTCTGCCTACCCCATGTTTTGGTACTTCTTCTTTCTTTCGTTCTTCTAAATTCATACTCTGGGGACTCTGTATACTTTTCTTCTACGAACATTTTTATTATTTTTATCTCTTGTAAACTGAGACTAAATCAACATATTTGAGCGTCTCTCGCAGTTCATTTACCATATTCTGTATAAAATGTATAGTCTAAAACTAACTTCATTTATAATATAACTAAAACACATCTTTTTTAAAATTATTTATCAAAATATATGAAAAAATATATATTTATTTATGTTATTATATTAAGCTCCGGCTGTTGAAGTATTCTTATCAGTTTAGTTTAGAAAGTGGTCTCAAGTTTTCTCAAGGAAAACTATTGAAAATTGCATGAAGCTTATTTTAGTCTACTATAAGGAAAACAATATTTTGGTAATGAATTATTTTAGTTGTTGAATGTTATTACTCTGATTACTTTCTGAAATACTATATACATATGTAAAACCGTTATGCGCCTAATAAGAAAAAAAAACTTCAAGTAATGTTCATTTTCGATTAGTTTTATGATAATTTGCATTTAAACTATAAATTTAAACTTTTCATTTAACTATACAAACAACTACCGAAAGATTTCATGTTTTAAACTTAAACGAATTTAAAACTAGTATAAAAAAATACTAGTATTTTTTATACTTTATAAAACTATGGGCTTCTTTCTATATGGTATATCTACTATTTAAGGTCCAGAGCAGACATTGCCGCGTTCACCACATTATAAATGTCTCATATTGAATGAAAAGAGCCTTTTATTAAGTGACGACTGCCACCTCATTGAAAGCATTTAGGTTGCAAAAAGTATTGATGCTTTTCTACCGAAAAAGGACACTACGAATTATTTATTCTTTATTGCGTTATAGCTGTGGAGCCATACTGGTTTCATATCAACTTAATTGATAAGAATATATCTGATCCAAAAATATTTTCCATCTAATTCCGGATATACATATCTAATAAATGGAATTTTTGCTGCCTCGTAACATATCCTAAAGTCGTTGCAGATCTCCATTAGGAAAAGCTTTTACACCTTACCAAGTTGAAAAGATACACAATTAAACGGGCAGAAACGGGCCCTATTTTGGTGTTTGTGTCGAGGTTCCTTTGTATTTGTATTTATTTATTTAAAACAACATTTACACAAAAAGATTAAATCTAAGAATGTCAGCATTCTGTAATTTTTTTTTGTTAGATTTTAATTTAACATTTATAAATAACATATTTTGCTCAGGCAGGCATTCATCTTAATCTTATATTTTATTTGTTTTATAACAAAAAATAATCTAAGTTGTAGCATAACAACTCATAAGAAGTAAATTGGAGTATGGTTCCTAGTCAAATTGTGGTGAGTTAGTTATTTTCAACATTGCTTTTTAATAATTTTGACATTGTGTTTTTATTGCAGCTTCAAAAATTGTGTGTATTTCACAAAACCGTGCAATGTTTCTTTTTATGAACCAGAACCTAGCAAACCAATAGTTGCGGCAAATGAAATATAATTTTAAGACAAAGTGTTGAAAAAGCTGTTTAGTGCATCCACTATCACAACCTTTATAAAGAACGTATGTTAAGTTTTTAAATAAATCAAAATGTGCTTAGCTTAAGTGATTATAAAGTTAATCGTAATTTTAAATATAGTGATCGATAGACATAAGTTTAAGTTGTACTGTTTATTTTACAATTTTCGCCTAGAGCCAGTAAGATATTTAGATTAGTTTAGATAGTTAACCTAGTGTAATGAACAATAAATGTAATAAAATGTGTAATGAAAATGAATTCAAAACTTAACTAAAAAACCTTCATACAGATATTGAGAAAGAATTTAAATATGATAATTTTGTTATATTGTTCTTGAGCGAAACGTCAATCGTGTTCCTATCTTTCCTTTATAATCTATCTGTTGGCGTTATAAATTTCGTCACATATTCCCAAATGATGTGGAAAGAGGGAAATTTAAAAATATAATATATGTTTATAAAAGTTTATTGTAATTTGTTTAAATAAAGTTAAAAAAAAAGTAGCTAATTCATTTATCTAAACAACAACATAATAACAGTTAAAGAAAGGAGAAGAAATTTGTTCTCACAATGAAAATGACACACAAAAAATGTTTCCCAAATGTATTTTTATTTAGATATTTTTATTTGATTTTTCCTTTGGTCTTCCTAATGGCCATCCATTTTTAGATTCAACCACATTATTCAAATGTTTGCGACTGTTGAACATAATTTTGTGAAATTGCGCTTCACACTTCAATTGAGATTCGGCAATTAATAATTGAGCATTATAAAAACTGGAAACGTTTATAGGCAAATTTTATATGTAAATTGTTAATACTGCCCGGCAAATTATAAGAAATGTTATTCGAAGTTTCAGAAGACGAAAAGAGTAGTTGATAATGTAAGAATTAACCCAGGGAAGATTTTTTTCTGTCCGTGATGAGCACATTGGTTCCAAACAACTCTATTAATAATTACAGACTGAGTGCCCCGAAGCTTCGAGATATGGTGTCGCAATGTTGCAACAGTTCGAAGAGTCCTGCGAGATGCTCCACTAAATGAGAAAATAGCAATAAAATAATATTAAGCCAAAAAAGAAACAGAAATAAATAAATAAATTAAATGTCAAAACTTGCCTTCAAGAAATACAAAGCAGTTATTTGTCTGAAGCCAAATGTCTTAAAATTGGCCACCAAAACTACTTATATTGTAACATTACATGAAACTATTTCGGCTGTTTACGCGACTAAAGATTTCTCTTTTTGGAAAAAAACATGTTGTTCACCGATGAAAACAAATACACCGGCTGGAGTAGGTAAATTGCATATTAAAAAAAAAAACCATCTAAGTTCGCAAAAATAGTTCCAAAATGGCCCAAAGGGTGGGCCATTTTGTGAGTGATCTACTTAACAATTATATGAGAGGAATTAACAAGGAAGTTGCATGAATACACCATAACTATAATATATGGATCAATAAAACTGTCCCCGAAGAATGGAAAAGAGCTCGGTTATCATTCCCGTATTAAACTAGGGTGATGGAACACAAACAACAATTATCGAGGAATGTCAGGTTGTTATAAGCTGTTTTCAAATATCCTCTTAAGGAAACTGGCATCATACGCTATACAGGTAATCAAAGAATATCAGTCAGGACAACGTCAGGAAAACCCGCCCGACGAGGGACCAGATTTATATTATACTATAGCTTTTAAAAAAGTAATAAGAATTCCACTAAACGGTCCACTAACTATTTGTAGATTTTAAAAATTAGTTGACTCTATAAACCAATCAAAAATGTATCATGTCCTTGTAAGGCTGTTAATCATGAAAAAAATGGTCCGTCTAAAGGGAAGCAAAAGACGGGTCAAAATCGAAAACGCCTTATCTGACATATTCGAAATACGTAAAGTGTGCGGATGGTACGGAAGAAGCTTTTGATTTGACAAAAAAAAAAACTGACTGGAAGAAGTTGAGTTTGCCAAAAATAATTTGAATAAACTTAATAACTATTGGAATAAGTCAAACCACAGAGTCTCTATGAGTCTTTATTCACGAACGCAGTGAATTTATAAGTCCTAATTCTTCTGATAGAGATATTCAAACTTATCCGAAATTAGCAAACGTGCGAAATCCCCTAACACCTAAGACCCACTCGTCCTCGGTTAAAAAATCTAAATCGATCCCAAAAACGGTTTTGAACAAAAAGGACTATAATTATTGGAGTCCATTGCAATATCTTCCGGATAACGAAGAAGATATAAACGAAATAACCACGACTGTCACAATAAAACCTTTTGTGCCAACTGTGCCGGTTCACATAAAACTACCGACGGCACAAATCCTCCATTTCCTAAATGTGGTAATTGTAATGAACCGCACATATCCACCGATCCATCATGTTTTAGCAGAATAAAGTTCTTAAAACTTAAAGAAAAACACAAACATAATGGTATGTCAAAAACGTCTAACTGACAACATGTCTCAACAGCCGCGCTTACTGGAAATCATCAGATTCCAATCGGTTTTCCTCCACTGCCTCAGCGAGCTCAGCTAATTTCAGTCTCTCCTAAGAATCAAAGAGTGTTGGAAAGTGTCACCTACTCCTCAATCAACAATGTTATTGAAAACAAAGAGATTACTGTCTTTGACAACATTAACAGTAACAAAAGGAGCAACATCCCCAGCAATAGCAGCAGCAACAACTTGTCCACAGCTGATGAATCAAACACTTTAGATGGAATTAATTACAAACGTATCTGCAAGTAAGAACATATTCGATCAAGTTAATGTTATCACACCTTTTGTCACTAAGTTTTCGTGTCCTGACCTTAAATAATACGGCAGATAGGCATTTAAATATTATTACTTGGAATAGTAGAGGTATCCGAAGTAAAATCGCAGAGTTTATCAACTTTTTAAATACAAGAAACGTCGATGTTGAAACATGTCCAATATACCTGGCTATCTTTCCCAACTGGTTTCCATTAACGATCTAAGCCCGCCCCGTATTGTGTTGGCTCCTGAAGCCTGTTAGACCTCAGAAATACAAAATGGAATCGTTTGCGGTCTAAATTAACTACTATATTCCGAAACTTTCCAAGTAATTACTGCGTTACGTGCAACAATGATGTGCACTCAATTGTCTCAGATTTTAGCGAACAAATATTAGACGCCATTGGCATACATTTTCCTAAAAATGTAATTAAGCTTTCTTCATATATACTTGAACTCATTCAAGTAAGAAATATTTGCCAATACATTCTATAGGTATAGAGATCTTGGCAATGCAAACGCATTTGCTTTAATTTATTTAAAACCATCAAATATCTTCTTACTTAGGGGATACCGCAACAAATGGGGTAATGAACCGACCTACCTAAAATCTTTTGCCCAAAAACAACGGTCCTCCACCCTCAAGTTTTTATGTAAGCGCAGAAGATATTGAATGCATGGTCAGAGAGCTGCGTATACAAAAGCTTAAGGAATAAACTGAATTTAAAAAAATATATGGTATATATAAAACATATGCCTAAATGTTATCTTGAGCGTTTGACTTTTATATTTAACGCTTGTTTTAAAGTGGAATACTTTCCAAACACATATATGGAAATGCTAAAATTGTGTCTATACTCAAAGCCGTTAAGCCCCTGATATGATTACCAGCCAGTAAAATCTAGAAGAAGAATTTAAAATACATTGCCGAAAATAATTTATTTCCTAAGAAATAATTTAGTTTCAGGCGCAACCATAGTTCCCTCAAGTACTGAGGATCTGCAACCATGTTAAGTCACCTCTTGCAGTAGGTAATTCAACGGGCATGATATTACTTGACAGCTTTTGATTCAGTTTGGCACGACGGATGTATTTGCAAAGTTGCCCCTACTTTCCTGTGCAATCGTAGTTTTAAAAAGCACGTTAATAATGATGTCTCTACAATTGTCCACTTTCATTATTTTGAACCTGTTTTGTATAACCTGTTTACGTCCGATTTGCCGTTACTGCCCAACCGTGAAGTTGCAGATTTGTAGCAACATTCTAGCCTCATTAACTCGCTATCGAGATTAAGAGAAATCTAAACTATGGGTTGAGACTATTCCATATTTATTTCAATAAAAGGAAAATCTAATTAAACAAGTATTTCTTTTTTACCAGAAAAAGGAAAACCTGTTTTCTTCCTAGTAAACAGTTAGGGGTGAATAGGGTCGAGGAATTTATTTGGAAACCAAACTTATATTTAATGATCATTTAACAAACACCTTGAAAAAATTGCAACTGCAATCAGAATATTATATTGTATACAATTATTAATCGTAAGTCAAAGCTGTCAAATGATAACAAAACGATCATTCATAAAGTTATCTTCCCGGCAATTCAGTTTCATGGTTGCTGGGTGTGGAGCAATTGCGTAAAAATCCATCTTAAGAAATTGCAATTTTCCCAAAACTAATTTTTAAAAAATTATGTTAAACTTATCATGGCACCATTCATGATAGAATTCATGAAGGGCAAATGTTAAATTGCTCTGCGATAGAATACAGGATTTTCTAGCTCGTTGTAATTTTGACCTTAATCCCTTAGTGAATGAACTTAATGATAATTTCGCGCAATTCGATAGTTGATATTGTATGATATCTTCTCAGTGTTCAATAATTTAATTTATTTCGGTTACTTGTAACGTTTTTGACTCATCTTATTTATTTATTTATCTACTTTTCTATTATATATATATATATATATTAATCTAATTATCAACTTATTTATTTATTTACTGACTTAATTATTTACTTATTTATTCATTTATTTCCTACTTATTTAATTGTTTATTTATTCATGCACTTATTTTCTATTTATTTATTTACTATTCTATTTGCTACTTACTATTTATATAAGTTAAAGTTTTAAATTATTTTTTTATTAAAAAAAACACAAATTTTAATTACTTGGGGACGAGCCCACTTTATTGCGACACGTTAAAAATAAAACTGAACACTTATTGAATAACTTAAGCTAATTTATACATTGATTCCAAACTGCAGCAGACGCGGTGTCAGCGTTGTCCATCCGGTGTACCGTGTTGACGGTGATAGCGATGTCAGCGTTATTAGTCGGCTTGCGGTGTTGTTCATCCAGCGAATGCATTGTATCGGACGCGCGTGTTGGCTTGACCTAATTCGGTCTTGTTGGAATTTGAGACTTCGTCGTGTTAACTCTTCCTTCCTTAAGTGAGAAGGTCCTCGTTCTCAGAAAAATGGGATCTGGCTGATCCTGGTTGTTTCTATAGGCGATTTTACGAGGGAGCCTTCGGGATTAGTTGCCGTTCTTATTGGGGGATCGACCAGCTCGATTGTTTTGGTGAAGCTTACAGGATTGTTCCTATGGCACCTGGCGAAGATAGCTATTAGTAGGAGACTGAGTATAATTACTGTTTGTCCGATGTTTATTAGGGAACTTCTTTGATACTCCTCTTCGATTAGCTGAATATGTTCGGTGTTGTTCACATGGAGTTGTTTCATAGATTGCAGTGTGAGAAACTCCTCGAAGCTTCTAAGGGTTGAGTCAGGTTGAACTATAGGTGGAAGAGGCTTTGCGCTGGACAGGTCTTTGGAAGTGTATGTTTGATCGCTGATCTTAATTGTTGCGTTGCTATACTGGACGATGAATGTGCCGTCTAAGTCCATCTTGTCGCTGTCTATCAAGATTGATCCGTTAAATTGGTTCAAAAGTAGCGTGCCGGGGAAGATTTCCTCTATTGTTGGTATGTGCTGATTGTTGGTTTCTGTGCAGTTGGATGGTCGGCTGCTAAGTAGGTTAGGTATACAATAAGTTTCGCTTAAGTCTATAATTTGCTCCCTATTACATATCGTTAACTTATTATTTGATTGACATTTTGTTTTTATTCCGTAGATTTTATTTTCACATACATATAAGTATATTTTCACTTACTATTTTAGTAACAATTTCTCCCCTTTTTATAGGTTTTATTAGTATAGTTTTACAAATATATTGTTCCGTATTAGGAATGCTTATAATGTATAATAATGTTTGATTGCTTGCTGCAATTTTTATTTCTGCGAACTCTATCGCTTCGTCAATATTTAAGTAGGGTACATTATTTCTTATAAAAAGTTCCTTAATTAGATCTACTTCGCTATTGGACAATATAAATGAATTTATTATTCCTGCCTTTGCCCATTGCAAGGCGTATTCTACATTAATAATTTCCTCTTTTACAATATCTAGCTTATACTTAATGTTAGTTACAATACCGTTTTTTAAATCTTGGTCTGTTTGGAAAGTTTTGACAATATTATTCGTTACATTAGTTAATTCATTTATTTTATCTAAGGTAGATTTATTTATTATTATTTGATTATTTTCGTTTTTAAGTGCTCCGTTAATTTTAGATTTTAATATAACGTAGTCGTCATGGTCGGGACTTCCTGTTATCCACTTCCATGCGCTACCCAAAAAATTTAATGATCTGCGAATTTTCCTTTTTGGCTTTAGTCGATAAAGTAGGAGTTGGATCTGGGAAATTTCATGGATTAGGAATGGGTACATGGGATGATCGGTTTTGACGTCTTTCGTAACCTTTAGTTTTAGCTCTCGAACTGTCTCCTCATAGGATATCAAATCAAGGACATGAACTAGTTTTAGAGTTCCGCTCTGAAGCTTGGCCGTACCGGTGCTTAACGATATTATTTTTGATTTGGAATAATCTAATACTTGTACCTCTGCCATGCAGGAACAAGTGAGTAGCCTGGAAAAGAAAAATTAACTTTTAATGTTGCTTTTATGGACGGTCTTGCCAGATTCAGTTACTATTGTTTTGGAATGGTTTTCTTTTACTATTTCCTTCCTGTATCGAGAAGATAATTTTGATCCTAACCGCTTATCAATTTTAACATAGATAATTTCTCCTGGTTTGTATTCTTTTATAGTATGTCTATTTTTATTGGAGTAACTCAGGTCAGCCTCCTGCTTCTTCTTTAGCCTAGTTATTTTGTCTTGTCTAGCTTGTTCGTAGCTCTCCGGATCGATGCTAATGTTCCTTCCGAAGAATACATCGAGTGGCTTCTTACCTGTAGTCGAGTGTACCGAATAGTTGTATTCATACACAGCTCTATCTAAAAGTTCGGGAAAAGTTCTCTGTATACCGTCTGCTTTGATGCAGCGCATTATCTCCGATAGGGTAGAGTGAAACCTCTCCACTTGCCCATTGACAGTGCTGGTTTTAGGGGGGGGTTTTGAAAATTTGGATTTTGAGTTGGTCTTCGACCATGAAGTTTATTGATGATGAATTTAAGGATTTTTCATTGTCTATTACAATAATTCTCGGAACGCCGAATGAGAAGAGAAGTTCACGAAGGGGCTCTCTGATATCTTCTATAGCCTTTGACTTCAGTATCCTGACTTGAGCATATTTGGAGAACTTATCTAATGCCGTTAGTACATAATTTCGTTCGGTGGAGTAGATGTCTATGTGAACGATTTCCCCAGGATATTGAGGGATGGGCGTTGCCTTTAATTCTGGTTTATTTGGATGCCTGTCATATTTCTGTTCTTTGCACGTAGTGCATTGTTTTATGATGTTGTTTATTTTGGCATTCATCCTTGGAAAGTAGAATTTTTCCAGCAACTGTATCCTGTTTTCACGGGCATTTCTATGTGCTCTTTTATGCTCCTTTAGGATTTCCTCGTCTTGTCTTGCAACATTCGTAAGATCTTCTACTGTTTTTTGAGTGAAGCGTATTTTAAGGGTTTTGAAATGAACCGGATATATTTCTTGGATACGACCCATTAATCCCTCCGAAGTTTGTAGGCCGTTAATTACTGCAGGGTTTATGTATTTCTTGAAAATAGATATGAAGTCGTTTGTGGAGTACTGAGGTTGGGTAATAATATGTCTGTGATATGTAGGGAAAGGGATACTGAATTGGTAATTAGATAAACTGCCTATTTTAATGATCAACTGGTTTTTGAATACGTTTATTGGGGCCTCGGTGGTTGGAATAAGGTTATGGTCAGAACTGTCACTGCTGTGTTGCGTACCTGTTAAGGAGTTAATCTGGGTCTTCGGTGCTCTAGAGAGGGCATCTGCTACAATATTCATTTTTCCCGGTTTGTATATTAGTTCATAATTGTATTCTTCAAGGATCGCCTTCCACCTTTTGAGTTTGCTGTTGTTGTTCTTGTTACTCAAGGCGTATGTGAGGGGTTGGTGATCCGTGAATATTTGAACCTTAGCAGTACCGTATAGATAATTCCTCAAAGAGTTTAGAGACCAGATGATAGCAAGCATTTCCCGTTCGTTAGTAGCGTAATGCTCTTCCGTTTTATTCAACGTCCGGGATATGAATGTTATTGGCCTGCCATTCTGTGCTAGCACCGCTCCGATGGCATAGTTGGAGGCGTCGGTTGTGAGCTGAAATTCTTTGGTGAAGTCTGGGTAGACCAGAAGTAGATCGTCAGATACTAAGGAATTTTTGATTTTGTTGAAAGCTTTGGTTGCCTCGTCATTTAAACAGATAGGTGTTTTATTTGAAGCATTTTTAGAAATACGGCCGCCTTCCCCCCTTAAGAGGGCTGTAAGGGGCTTCGCCAGGTGTGCATAGCCTTTTATAAAACGGCGATAGTACCCTGAAAGACCGACAAACGAGCGGAGATCTTTCAATGTTTTAGGGCTTGGGAAGTACACTATCGCTTTGACCTTGGCTGGGTTAGTTTTAATGCCGTTTGAAGAAATAATGAATCCCAGAAACTCGACCTCATTCTTGAAGAACGAGCACTTATCGAGCTGGACCTTTAAGTTGGCATTTTCTAACGTCCGGAAAACTTTTTGGAGGTTTTCAAGGTGCGATTCCTCATTTTTTCCGAAAATAACGATATCGTCAATGTAGACGAAACATCTTACCCCAATATGCTCACGCAAGATGTCATCGAGAGCTCGTTGAAAGATGGCGGGCGCATTTTTCAGCCCGAAAGGCAGCCTTGTAAATTCATATTTTCCGTTGTTTACGGAAAAGGCTGTCTTTTCGACGTCTGATTCTTTGAGCGGGATTTGATGGAACCCACTCTTAAGATCGATTACCGAAAACAGTTTATTTTGACCTAATTGGGATAGTACGTCATTGATTTGAGGTATTGGATATTTATCCGAAACTGTTATGGTGTTTAGTTTCATATAATCAATGACAATTCGATACTTTTTTTCCCCGGACGAATCAGTGTTTTTAGGGACTACCCATATTGGTGAGTTATATGGGGATTTTGATGGTCTTATAATCCCGTCCTTGAGTAGTTGGTCAATCTGTTTCTCTACCTCGAATCTTAGCGCCATGGGGTAGGGGTAAAATCTCGAATATACTGGCGTTTCCGATGTTGTCCTTATTTCACCTTTGACACTGGTGGTGAATGTCAACTTCTCATCGGGCTCGGTGAATAGGCTGGGAAATTGTTGAATTAAGCAATTCAATTTAGCCCTTTGTTCGTCATTCATATGTTCCATATTTATTTCTATTTTATTTACTGCCGTGTAGGCGTGCTGTTTGATTTTGATTCTAACCTTATCCTTTATAATCATGTAATTGTCTCTGGTGTGGATTATGGCCGAAAGTTCTTTAAGACTATCGTTTCCTAAAATGGCATCAAATGATCTAAGTGTGGGTAGGAGAAAGAATTTGATATTTGTGTCTGCAAGGCCAAATAAATTTACGATTGTGTGTTGATCAATCTTTATACTACCACTTATTGAATTTGCGAAAAAGGGTTGTTCGTTAGACTTTGGATTTGGGACAAGTTCGGCGCGAATGTAGTTCTTATTAGAACCAGTGTCTATAAGTATTTTAAGCATTCGACCGCTCTTCGTCCTGCCTTCAAATTATGGCAGTGAAGAGCAGTTTAGCCTAAAAAATAGATGTCCGCGAAGTCAACAGGTTCTTCTTGTACATTTCCCGGTTCTTCATAAGATTCCATGTACTGTGTGAGTGATTCTGTGTGATTTTCATCTTCGTTCTCTAGGATCTGTTCATAACTGGTTAAGGCATCTGCTTGGGGCTCGATATGGAAATTCCTTTGATACTTATTGGTTGCTTGCGCTTGCTGTGTCGAAGGCGCTTGTCTTTTCCCTGTGAAACGATTAGGCTGAGGCCTGTTCATATAGTTGACCGCTTTCGTCTGGATACTGATGTCCATGGGCTCTGGTCTAGGTTGTGGTTTGGGTGCTGACGGTCTTGGTGGGAAGGATGGATTATATGGGGTTTGGTTCGTCTGGTAATTCGGGTTTACTGACGGTTGTCTGTACGCAAATTGGTTGGGGTGGATTTGGGTTTGAGGTATGTGAGCTAGCTGTGGGAAAAAGAAAGGTTTATAACCTGGTGTGTGGTATTTTTGATGGTCTCCTAGGTTTCTACGAGGAGGGTGTGAAGGTGGTGCGGCCTGGTTGTGGGGTGATCGAGCTGGACGTTGGTGGGAGTTTGCGTACTGGGTTCTATAATTTTGGTTTTCCAATTTTAGGCATAGGTGCAACGCCTGTGGTAGATCGGTTGGCTCTCTTATGCCAAGAAGTCGTGGTAAATCGCCCCGTAACCCTCAGGGACTCATTACTGACTTCCATACAACCGATTTTATTTAGGATGAGGGACAGATGGGAGTACACGGCATGATAGAACTCTTGAATAGTCATATTTCCTTGGACCAAAGAGGTCATTTGGTATTCCAAAGTAGACAGATCGCGTTTATCGGCGTAGTGCATTGTTAGACAGCGAGCAATGCATTTCCAGTCCAACGGAGTGTTGTATGATTCCAACACTACGTCAGCCTGTCCGACTATCTTGTTGCGTATGACGCTTAAGATGCCGAAATATTTCGGAGTTCCCTTGATACCATCGTAGAGCTGTAGGATTCGGTCAACGCTCTTCTTCCAGGAATTAAACTCTCCTGGCTGACCCGTAAAATCCTTTAGACAGCGGACTACATCCGGTATTTTATCTAATTCACCGATGTTTTGGCGAAATTCAGGGTTGATGGTTTGATCTACTCCATTTATCATTTATCATTGCTTGCACTATCTGTCTTCCCTCATTTCTGAGGACTCGGTTGACTATACCCGTCACGAGAGAGTCTAAAACTTCGTTTGTAACGACTCCACCGACGTTTATGGGCGGAGGTGATTGGGAAGGACTGGGTACATTAAGAACAGGGGGTCTTATTAAATTTGGATTAGCCATATTCACAGATTTCTTATTATTATTATTTATATAAAAAAATTGTTCCTTTTTTTATAATAACTTGTAATAATTTGACTTATTCTATATTAAATGTGTATACTATCTTTATATTACTTGTTTCCTTTCGATAGTGTATATTATCTTTATATTACTTGTTTCCTTTCGATAGTGTATATTATCATTATATTACTTGTTTTTCTTTCAATAACTTAGACTAAACTTACAAAACTAAAAGCTGCAGGGTCATATCCGTCCTGACTTGTTGCGGTTTGTGGTGCGGCTAGCGCCCTGCGCTTCCCGTTCTTCCAGTTGGTCTACTTGGGGGCCCTTCACTTTTCACCACACTCGCGGGGGAACCACAGGGTATTTTTTTCGGCGGGAGTCACTTGCGGATGGCACGTCTGTACTACTTGAGGACGTTTGACGTATACGCTTTTACGGCGGGAGTCACTCGCGAATGATTAGACGGTTTACGCGCACTTGGTGCTACTTGAGGACCTTTTATTTTACCGTACTGTCCTATGGACGTTTTGACGATTGCGCGCACCTGGTACTTCTTGAGGACCTTTCTAATATATCACCGCACTGTTTATTTACCCTGGGTCCCTGCTCGGGCGCCAGTTAAAGTTTTAAATTATTTTTTTATTAAAAAAAACACAAATTTTAATTACTTGGGGACGAGCCCACTTTATTGCGACACGTTAAAAATAAAACTGAACACTTATTGAATAACTTAAGCTAATTTATACATTGATTCCAAACTGCAGCAGACGCGGTGTGAGCGTTGTCCATCCGGTGTACCGTGTTGACAGTGATAGCGATGTCAGCGTTATTAGTCGGCTTGCGGTGTTGTTCATCCAGCGAATGCATTGTATCGGACGCGCGTGTTGGCTTGACCTAATTCGGTCTTGTTGGAATTTGAGACTTCGTTGTGTTAACTTATACATATACAGCGAATATGTATATGTATATATGTAATAATATAATATAAATATAATACGAAGTGAGGAACATAAGGCGAAATAAAAAGAACGACTTTAAGAAATATGTATTTATATTGTTACGGATGTACTCCGAATAAACCTCAAGTTACCGAGACACTTAAAGTGCACCTCAAATTGCAAACATAAGAAAAATGCCAATTCCCACAGTTACGCGAGAACCGACGCCGATAGAACTGCTGCGTATGCAATGTACGGAAACTACCGCGTATGCAGTGTAGGGTTAAGTTAGATTTAAGATATTTTAGAATAATCACTTGCACTCCGTTCGTCGAGCAATAAAGATATCAAAATTGAATTTGTCTTTTTATTATTTTTGTCGTTCTTTTTACTTTCTTAAATTATTGTCCGCGAATAATACCAACTGGAATCGAATACCCGGATTATACCAGCCTGCGGTAGCGCGAAAGACAATGCATTTTTTTTTTGTAATAAATGCCAAGGCATAACATTAATTTTTTGGTGGCAGCGGTGGGATCCGAGATATCCTCTAAAAATAAACAAAAGACGGTGAAAACAAGCAAAAAGAAAAAATAGACAAAAAGAAAGTGAAACGCATGACGCAACGCGAGTTCAGTCAAAATTAAAATATATCGCGAAGTTTCAAATAACTGAGGACCAAGTTCCATATCGTGTAAAACAAGAACCGTGCAGACTGTGAAGTTGAAGAAAACCGAGGACCAAGTTCCATATCGTGTAAAACGAGAACCGTGTAGACTGTGAAGTTGAAGAAAACCGAGGACCAAGTTCCATATCGTGTAAAAGAAGAACCGTGCAGATTGTGAAGTTGAAGATAGCCGAGGACCAAGTTCCACATCAAGAAGGATGATCACCGCAGTTCTACTATTATTGTAAGTTAATTTAAGTTAACATATTTTGTGTGTAATACGGTGACAAAAATAAGAGAATATTTCAGTAGAACAATTAATAGATGTATAAGGTGCAGTTTTCCTCAGGTGAAATTAAGCTTAAAAGTTTAGAGTGGATAGAGAATAACGAGGGGAATTATAAGATTTTTCTCCATAGGTGGATTACAAGAAGAGCTTATATGTCAGTTAGTGGAAGTGATAGCGAAAACGTGGAAAGCAGCGACGAAATCGAAAATAGTCTAGATCGTTTAGCAATGGCTGAAGTACCAATAGCAGTTTCAACATCCTTCATTCCCGTTTTTAATAGCAGTAGTGAATAGGTGTTTAGCTTTATAGATGCGTGTAATGACGCAATAGAGTTGGCTAGTCAAGTTCAGAAAGGAATCCTATTCAAGTTTATTAAGACCCGAATTAGAGGCAATGCAACCACGATCCTTATGAATAAAGACATAAAGGATTGGGAAACATTGAAAGCAGAATTAAGTAATGTATTCAGGGAACCCCATAGTAGTTTGCAATTGCATAGGGAACTTATAAGTATACGTCAGGGTAGGAACGAATCAGTTTCGCTGTATACGCAGAGAGTAGAGACCCTTGAAAGGCGATTAATGCAGGCTAAATTACACGGTGTGAAGGAAGAACATCAGCAAGGGCAAATCGAATATATTAGAAATGAAGCACTTACCGTTTTCATTAATGGATTGTTAGAAAGGCTTTCATCATACGTCGTTACTCAGAGGCCAAAGGACTTAGCTGAGGCAAGTCGTTGTGCTAAGGAGGAGGAACAGAGACTAAATCTTTTCAAAACTAATATAAATAAGGATTACACAAATAAAAACTTAGCCAAAATAAATATTGCAGGATTTAAATGTTTTAATTGCGGGAAAATGGGTCATATCGCTAAGAATTGCCGTTTACCCAAACGACAGGAAGGTTATACTCAAAGACCTCAAGAACAAATTTCAAATTCCAAATCCAATACAAAACCAGGCAAAAAGGATTTCAAGCCGGAACAGGTTATAAGACATGTCAAGGAAGGAAAAGTACTAAGTGATCTGTGTAACTCAGAAAGCCCTCACGTCAACGTGCTGATAAATGAGGATGTTAGGAAATTAATTGTCGATACAGGAGCCGAGGTCTCTATGATTTCTGCGAAGTGCATTTTCCATCGTGAAGTAGACTCAGAAAGCACAATTAAATTTAAGGGATTAGGCGGAAAGCCGCATGAGACCTTAGGAAAGGTGATCAAAGAAGTAGAGCTATTTCCAAACAATAAAGGGAAATTAAAAACAAACACAGTAGAATTTCAGGTCATAGAAAATGATCTCCTAGGCGATTACGACGGAATATTAGGCAGTCGCTTTTTGAAAGAAGGAGGCTATTCTATCGATTACAAAGAGGGAGTAATAAAAAATAAAGATGAGGAAATTACTTTAAAATACTTAAGTCAGGAGCAAGTGTTAAATGGTAGGACTGAAGTAATGCGATTACTTAGAATAGACAATTGGGAAAGCCTAGATGAAGACATCGTAATTCCTAAACAGGAAGTATCAAAGGGCATAATCGTTCCGGAATGCTTAACTAAAAACAAGGATGGTGTCTGTGTAGCTACCGTGGTCAATACTACGGAGGGTATTTTCGACTTGAGCCAGGTTAGAATTGTTGGGAAGAACTTAAGAGAATTCGAGATAAAGAATAAAAGAGAGGTCGAGGTCTGTGGGAATGTCAGGACCGACCATATGAATAAGGAGGAAAAAGAAAGTATACTAGCCATAATTAAGGAATATAGTGACGTATTCAGTATTGAAGACGAAAAACTGACCTGTACCAACGCGATAAAACATGAGATTCGAACAATCGAAGGGGCTCAGCCGGTGTTCACCAAAACATACCGGTACCCCAAAGTACATGATGAAGAAGTCAGGAATCAAGTAGAGAAATTAAGAAAGGACTGTATCATTAAAAACAGTAGTTCTCCATGGAGCTCTCCTCTTTGGATCGTTCCAAAGAAGGCAGATGCAAGTGGCAAGAAAAAGTGGAGGATGGTTGTCGATTATCGGAAACTCAACGAGTTGACCTTCCTAGGAATGGTAGGGTACTATAGGAAGTTTGTTCAAGATTTTAGCAAGATAGCAGACCCGTTAAATAAACTTTTAAAGAAAGACGTAGAATTTCATTGGGGCACTGAGCAGCAAGAAGCCTTTGAGAAGTTAAAAAATGCAATTACGAATTATCCTGTCTTACAGTACCCAGATTACACTAAGACCTTTTTAATAACAACTGATGCATCAAACACCGGAATAGGAGCCGTGCTTAGCCAGGAAATTAATGGAAGAGATCTGCCGATTCAATTTGTGAGTAGGACGCTCAATAAAGCAGAACGGAATTATAGCACAACGGAAAAGGAGTGCTTAGCGATAGTTTGGGCAACCAAACAGTTTAGGCCATACATATATGGTAGGAAGTTCATCGTACAAACTGATCATCGACCATTGACTTGGCTATTCAATGTTAGGGACCCAGGTTCAAGATTAGTTAGGTGGAGATTGAAGCTGGAGGAATTTGAGTACGAGATTAGGTACAAGAAAGGTTGCGAAAATGTTGTCGCGGACGAACTGTCAAGGAACGTAAGGATGATGGAAACTGAGAGAAATATAGAACCGGAATCAATTGAAGAAGTCGACCAAATAATTGACGACATGATTAGAAGCATGGCGGAGGAGGATGGTTTACTAGCTCCAGCCACAGGAAATATTGGTGAGAATACTAGTAGTGAAGAGATAAATACGGCAGAAAATGAACTTGAAGAACAGGAATTTAACGAAACACGTAGAGAAATTCTTGACTTAGAAGAAAGAAAACGAGTTATGTCGGAACATCATAATTGGCTCTTAGGTGGGCATAGAGGCCAGAAGGCGACGTATGCAAGCATAAGGGATACATTTTTTTGGAAAGGTATGCAAAAAGACGTTGAAAATTATGTGAGGAATTGTGAACACTGTCAACACGAAAAAGTACTTCGAAAACCAACCCGAAACCCCATGAAATTGGTTTCAACCTCTGATAGGGCATTTGAAAAAATGTCCATGGATTTGATAGGGCCATTAACGGAAACAGAAGAAGGATACAAATTTGGACTTACTATTCAGGATGATCTCTCGAAATTCACTAAATTCATACCCCTCAAATCAAAAGAAATGCAGGCCGTCGTGAAAGCATTTACAAATGAATGGATTTTAAATTTTGGACTTCCCAAAATAATTTTAACAGACAATGGTAAAGAGTTTTGTAACGAACTATTCAATGAGTTATGCAAAATTTTTAACATGAAACATATAACTACAAGTTTAGCATACCCTCAAGCTAATGGAGCAGTGGAAAGAGTTCACTGCAGCTTAATTGAATATCTCAAAACCACAGGTAGGGAAATAGGCGATGAGGCCAACTTGAACGAAAAAATGCCTTTTGCAAGTTTTAGTTATAATACGACAATACACGGCACAACTGGATATACACCATACGAGCTAGTATACGGTGAACGCGCAAACCAACCAAGTGAAATTGAAGATTTAAACGAAAAAACCATGTTTGACTATTTCGATCAACTTAGCACCACTCTTGCAGAGATTAGTATAAAAGCAAAAGAGAAGATTTTAAGATGTAAACAAAAATCCAAAGTTAGATACGATCAAAATGTAGGGAAACAAACTGCTTATCAAGTAGGACAACAAATTCTTGTAAGGAATGTTGTAAAAGGAAAATTAGAAACCAGATTTAAAGGACCATATAAGATTTTAGAAGTCAATAAGGACTACTTCATAGCTAAAGTTGGTAATAAGAAGCTAAAATATAATAATGCTAATATTAGACCTTACTTTTCAGAATTACAAGCTGGAACACGGCAAGATGCGGAAACGTCGCAGTAACAAAGCTTGGTGATAATAATGGATTATACTTCAATTTTAAAGGGCAAGTAAAGGAAATAAGTAGTACACTTACGTTAGTTAACAAAGTGAATGTAGCAGAATTAGGAGAAAGTTTAAATATACTTAAAAACACCGTAAATACTTTAGACGAAGCATGTTTAAACCACTTAGCCGACTGTAGACAATACCAAGGAATAACGAGAAATAATTTGCTAAAATTGCAGCACAAAATTAACTTAATCTATAATATAATGGGTAGGAAAACAAGGTCACGTAGAGGTCTTGTGAACATTGTAGGTTCAGGATTTAAAACACTTTTTGGAACAATGGACGATCAGGATGCAACGTTTTATGAAGAAGCCGTTAGCACTATAAAGTCCAACGAAGTGAGAATCAAAAATGAAATGGAAGAGAATGTTAGAATAATGACTAGGTTAAGCTCTCAGGTAATTGATGTAGCAAACATTCAAAATAGTACAGCAAATAAGATTAATGAGTTAGTCAATGAAATAAACCAAATAAAAATGGAAGGGAAAACGACTGAGGAAAATAGCTTAATACACTCATATTTTAATGAAATAACCAGTAAAATAAATCACAAAATTTTATTATTAGAAATTGATATTGAACAGGTGCTAGATAGATTATTGTTTATTCAAAATGGTGTACTTCACCCCAGGATAATTGAACCTTTGCAGTTGCTGGAAGAATTAAAAAACTTAAACATTGATGATACTCTTATTTTTGAACCCGTAATAGAAAATTATTCTAAGATTATGAAGGAAATTGAAATTAAAGCATACATTAAGAATAAGGACATTATTGTACTTCTTTTAATCCCTATTATAAGACAAGGAAATTTTGATTTATATGAGATAATATCTATACCAAAATTAGTGAAAAACGGAATTGTTCTAATTGATGTTACGAATAAGTTTTTTATAATAAGCAAAGATAAAGAGCACTATAGTTTAAGAAAAAATTTAGAACATTGTAAGGAAATAGATGAAATGTTTATATGTAAAACGCAATTGTTCAAGAGCACCCTCGATTTCAAAAATTGTGAAATTAACATTTTCTTGAGAAATAAAGCGACAAATTGTATTTTGAAAACTGTGAACCAGGAAATCGAAATGTTTCATAAAATTAAAGAAAATACGTTTATATTTGTGGTAACGGAAGAAACCAAATATCGTTGTAACTGTAGTAAAAATAAGGAAGATGGAATATTAATGAACACTGGAATTTTAACTTTAGAACAGAATTGTGTTTTCGAAACTCTAGAAACTAGCATTAGAACAGTAAGTCAGGGTAAATCTATTATTGTAAAAGATAAAATTATTACAGATAACCTAGAAGGTTGTTGCATAAATGTTAAATTAGAAGAAGTTAAGTTAGACACTAAGATATTAAATAAAATAAAGGTAAGAGACGTCGAAGAATTAAACGAGTTAGCTGTAGTCGTCCAGAATCAAAAACATTTTTGGGAACATGCCTTAGACCCAATACCTGAAAAAACAAGAGGGATCTTAACTGGAGTTACCGGAACAATCTTACTGGCATTAATATTCTTCCTCGCCTGGAAGTGTGGATGCAGCACAGGGGGAAAAGCAACATTTACAATTTTTCATAAATGTTTTAACAGCAACAAGAAACAACAGAATGGTAAAACACCTAGTATAAGAAGCGCATCCCCGACGACGTCTGAAACCATCATCATGCATCGAGCTGAACCGAGTTTAAGGGTCAAATACCCATAAACTCTCTTAAGGAGGGAGGTGTTACGGATGTACTCCGAATAAACCTCAAGTTGCCGAGACACTTAAAGTGCACCTCAAATTGCAAACATAAGAAAAATGCCAATTCCCACAGTTACGCGAGAACCGACGCCGATTCCCACAGTTACGCGAGAACCGACGCCGATAGAACTGCTGCGTATGCAATGTACGGAAAATACCGCGTATGCAGTGTAGGGTTAAGTTAGATTTAAGATATTTTAGAATAATCACTTGCACTCCGTTCGTCGAGCAATAAAGATATCAAAATTGAATTTGTCTTTTTATTATTTTTGTCGTTCTTTTTACTTTCTTAAATTATTGTCCGCGAATAATACCAACGGTAACACTGGAATCGAATACCCGGATTATACCAGCCTGCGGTAGCGCGAAAGACAATGCATTTTTTTTTTTGTAATAAATGCCAAGGCATAACATTAATTTTTTGGTGGCAGCGGTGGGATCCGAGATATCCTCTAAAAATAAACAAAAGAAGGTGAAAACAAGCAAAAAGAAAAAATAGACAAAAAGAAAGTGAAACGCATGACGCAACGCGAGTTCAGTCAAAATTAAAATATATCGCGAAGTTTCAAATAACTGAGGACCAAGTTCCATATCGTGTAAAACAAGAACCGTGCAGACTGTGAAGTTGAAGAAAACCGAGGACCAAGTTCCATATCGTGTAAAACGAGAACCGTGTAGACTGTGAAGTTGAAGAAAACCGAGGACCAAGTTCCATATCGTGTAAAAGAAGAACCGTGCAGATTGTGAAGTTGAAGATAGCCGAGGACCAAGTTCCACATCAAGAAGGATGATCACCGCAGTTCTACTATTATTGTAAGTTAATTTAAGTTAACATATTTTGTGTGTAATACGGTGACAAAAATAAGAGAATATTTCAGTAGAACAATTAATAGATGTATAAGGTGCAGTTTTCCTCAGGTGAAATTAAGCTTAAAAGTTTAGAGTGGATAGAGAATAACGAGGGGAATTATAAGATTTTTCTCCATAGGTGGATTACAAGAAGAGCTTATATGTCAGTTAGTGGAAGTGATAGCGAAAACGTGGAAAGCAGCGACGAAATCGAAAATAGTCTAGATCGTTTAGCAATGGCTGAAGTACCAATAGCAGTTTCAACATCCTTCATTCCCGTTTTTAATAGCAGTAGTGAATAGGTGTTTAGCTTTATAGATGCGTGTAATGACGCAATAGAGTTGGCTAGTCAAGTTCAGAAAGGAATCCTATTCAAGTTTATTAAGACCCGAATTAGAGGCAATGCAACCACGATCCTTACGAATAAAGACATGAAGGATTGGGAAACATTGAAAGCAGAATTAAGTAATGTATTCAGGGAATCCCATAGTAGTTTGCAATTGCATAGGGAACTTATAAGTATACGTCAGGGTAGGAACGAATCAGTTTCGCTGTATACGCAGAGAGTAGAGACCCTTGAAAGGCGATTAATGCAGGCTAAATTACACGGTGTGAAGGAAGAACATCAGCAAGGGCAAATCGAATATATTAGAAATGAAGCACTTACCGTTTTCATTAATGGATTGTTAGAAAGGCTTTCATCATACGTCGTTACCCAGAGGCCAAAGGACTTAGCTGAGGCAAGTCGTTGTGCTAAGGAGGAGGAACAGAGACTAAATCTTTTCAAAACTAATATAAATAAGGATTACACAAATAAAAACTTAGCCAAAATAAATATTGCAGGATTTAAATGTTTTAATTGCGGGAAAATGGGTCATATCGCTAAGAATTGCCGTTTACCCAAACGACAGGAAGGTTATACTCAAAGACCTCAAGAACAAATTTCAAATTCCAAATCCAATACAAAACCAGGCAAAAAGGATTTCAAGCCGGAACAGGTTATAAGACATGTCAAGGAAGGAAAAGTACTAAGTGATCTGTGTAACTCAGAAAGCCCTCACGTCAACGTGCTGATAAATGAGGATGTTAGGAAATTAATTGTCGATACAGGAGCCGAGGTCTCTATGATTTCTGCGAAGTGCATTTTCCATCGTGAAGTAGACTCAGAAAGCACAATTAAATTTAAGGGATTAGGCGGAAAGCCGCATGAGACCTTAGGAAAGGTGATCAAAGAAGTAGAGCTATTTCCAAACAATAAAGGGAAATTAAAAACAAACACAGTAGAATTTCAGGTCATAGAAAATGATCTCCTAGGCGATTACGACGGAATATTAGGCAGTCGCTTTTTGAAAGAAGGAGGCTATTCTATCGATTACAAAGAGGGAGTAATAAAAAATAAAGATGAGGAAATTACTTTAAAATACTTAAGTCAGGAGCAAGTGTTAAATGGTAGGACTGAAGTAATGCGATTACTTAGAATAGACAATTGGGAAAGCCTAGATGAAGACATCGTAATTCCTAAACAGGAAGTATCAAAGGGCATAATCGTTCCGGAATGCTTAACTAAAAACAAGGATGGTGTCTGTGTAGCTACCGTGGTCAATACTACGGAGGGTATTTTCGACTTGAGCCAGGTTAGAATTGTTGGGAAGAACTTAAGAGAATTCGAGATAAAGAATAAAAGAGAGGTCGAGGTCTGTGGGAATGTCAGGACCGACCATATGAATAAGGAGGAAAAAGAAAGTATACTAGCCATAATTAAGGAATATAGTGACGTATTCAGTATTGAAGACGAAAAACTGACCTGTACCAACGCGATAAAACATGAGATTCGAACAATCGAAGGGGCTCAGCCGGTGTTCACCAAAACATACCGGTACCCCAAAGTACATGATGAAGGAGTCAGGAATCAAGTAGAGAAATTAAGAAAGGACTGTATCATTAAAAACAGTAGTTCTCCATGGAGCTCTCCTCTTTGGATCGTTCCAAAGAAGGCAGATGCAAGTGGCAAGAAAAAGTGGAGGATGGTTGTCGATTATCGGAAACTCAACGAGTTGACCTTCCTAGGAATGGTAGGGTACTATAGGAAGTTTGTTCAAGATTTTAGCAAGATAGCAGACCCGTTAAATAAACTTTTAAAGAAAGACGTAGAATTTCATTGGGGCACTGAGCAGCAAGAAGCCTTTGAGAAGTTAAAAAATGCAATTACGAATTATCCTGTCTTACAGTACCCAGATTACACTAAGACCTTTTTAATAACAACTGATGCATCAAACACCGGAATAGGAGCCGTGCTTAGCCAGGAAATTAATGGAAGAGATCTGCCGATTCAATTTGTGAGTAGGACGCTCAATAAAGCAGAACGGAATTATAGCACAACGGAAAAGGAGTGCTTAGCGATAGTTTGGGCAACCAAACAGTTTAGGCCATACATATATGGTAGGAAGTTCATCGTACAAACTGATCATCGACCATTGACTTGGTTATTCAATGTTAGGGACCCAGGTTCAAGATTAGTTAGGTGGAGATTGAAGCTGGAGGAATTTGAGTACGAGATTAGGTACAAGAAAGGTTGCGAAAATGTTGTCGCGGACGAACTGTCAAGGAACGTAAGGATGATGGAAACTGAGAGAAATATAGAACCGGAATCAATTGAAGAAGTCGACCAAATAATTGACGACATGATTAGAAGCATGGCGGAGGAGGATGGTTTACTAGCTCCAGCCACAGGAAATATTGGTGAGAATACTAGTAGTGAAGAGATAAATACGGCAGAAAATGAACTTGAAGAACAGGAATTTAACGAAACACGTAGAGAAATTCTTGACTTAGAAGAAAGAAAACGAGTTATGTCGGAACATCATAATTGGCTCTTAGGTGGGCATAGAGGCCAGAAGGCGACGTATGCAAGCATAAGGGATACATTTTTTTGGAAAGGTATGCAAAAAGACGTTGAAAATTATGTGAAGAATTGTGAACACTGTCAACACGAAAAAGTACTTCGAAAACCAACCCGAAACCCCATGAAATTGGTTTCAACCTCTGATAGGGCATTTGAAAAAATTTCCATGGATTTGATAGGGCCATTAACGGAAACAGAAGAAGGATACAAATTTGGACTTACTATTCAGGATGATCTCTCGAAATTCACTAAATTCATACCCCTCAAATCAAAAGAAATGCAGGCCGTCGTGAAAGCATTTACAAATGAATGGATTTTAAATTTTGGACTTCCCAAAATAATTTTAACAGACAATGGTAAAGAGTTTTGTAACGAACTATTCAATGAGTTATGCAAAATTTTTAACATGAAACATATAACTACAAGTTTAGCATACCCTCAAGCTAATGGAGCAGTGGAAAGAGTTCACTGCAGCTTAATTGAATATCTCAAAACCACAGGTAGGGAAATAGGCGATGAGGCCAACTTGAACGAAAAAATGCCTTTTGCAAGTTTTAGTTATAATACGACAATACACGGCACAACTGGATATACACCATACGAGCTAGTATACGGTGAACGCGCAAACCAACCAAGTGAAATTGAAGATTTAAACGAAAAAACCATGTTTGACTATTTCGATCAACTTAGCACCACTCTTGCAGAGATTAGTATAAAAGCAAAAGAGAAGATTTTAAGATGTAAACAAAAATCCAAAGTTAGATACGATCAAAATGTAGGGAAACAAACTGCTTATCAAGTAGGACAACAAATTCTTGTAAGGAATGTTGTAAAAGGAAAATTAGAAACCAGATTTAAAGGACCATATAAGATTTTAGAAGTCAATAAGGACTACGTCATAGCTAAAGTTGGTAATAAGAAGCTAAAATATAATAATGCTAATATTAGACCTTACTTTTCACAATTACAAGCTGGAACACGGCAAGATGCGGAAACGTCGCAGTAACAAAGCTTGGTGATAATAATGGATTATACTTCAATTTTAAAGGGCAAGTAAAGGAAATAAGTAGTACACTTACGTTAGTTAACAAAGTGAATGTAGCAGAATTAGGAGAAAGTTTAAATATACTTAAAAACACCGTAAATACTTTAGACGAAGCATGTTTAAACCACTTAGCCGACTGTAGACAATACCAAGGAATAACGAGAAATAATTTGCTAAAATTGCAGCACAAAATTAACTTAATCTATAATATAATGGGTAGGAAAACAAGGTCACGTAGAGGTCTTGTGAACATTGTAGGTTCAGGATTTAAAACACTTTTTGGAACAATGGACGATCAGGATGCAACGTTTTATGAAGAAGCCGTTAGCACTATAAAGTCCAACGAAGTGAGAATCAAAAATGAAATGGAAGAGAATGTTAGAATAATGACTAGGCTAAGCTCTCAGGTAATTGATGTAGCAAACATTCAAAATAGTACAGCAAATAAGATTAATGAGTTAGTCAATGAAATAAACCAAATAAAAATGGAAGGGAAAACGACTGAGGAAAATAGCTTAATACACTCATATTTTAATGAAATAACCAGTAAAATAAATCACAAAATTTTATTATTGGAAATTGATATTGAACAGGTGCTAGATAGATTATTGTTTATTCAAAATGGTGTACTTCACCCCAGGATAATTGAACCTTTGCAGTTGCTGGAAGAATTAAAAAACTTAAACATTGATGATACTCTTATTTTTGAACCCGTAATAGAAAATTATTCTAAGATTATGAAGGAAATTGAAATTAAAGCATACATTAAGAATAAGGACATTATTGTACTTCTTTTAATCCCTATTATAAGACAAGGAAATTTTGATTTATATGAGATAATATCTATACCAAAATTAGTGAAAAACGGAATTGTTCTAATTGATGTTACGAATAAGTTTTTTATAATAAGCAAAGATAAAGAGCACTATAGTTTAAGAAAAAATTTAGAACATTGTAAGGAAATAGATGAAATGTTTATATGTAAAACGCAATTGTTCAAGAGCACCCTCGATTTCAAAAATTGTGAAATTAACATTTTCTTGAGAAATAAAGCGACAAATTGTATTTTGAAAACTGTGAACCAGGAAATCGAAATGTTTCATAAAATTAAAGAAAATACGTTTATATTTGTGGTAACGGAAGAAACCAAATATCGTTGTAACTGTAGTAAAAATAAGGAAGATGGAATATTAATGAACACTGGAATTTTAACTTTAGAACAGAATTGTGTTTTCGAAACTCTAGAAACTAGCATTAGAACAGTAAGTCAGGGTAAATCTATTATTGTAAAAGATAAAATTATTACAGATAACCTAGAAGGTTGTTGCATAAATGTTAAATTAGAAGAAGTTAAGTTAGACACTAAGATATTAAATAAAATAAAGGTAAGAGACGTCGAAGAATTAAACGAGTTAGCTGTAGTCGTCCAGAATCAAAAACATTTTTGGGAACATGCCTTAGACCCAATACCTGAAAAAACAAGAGGGATCTTAACTGGAGTTACCGGAACAATCTTACTGGCATTAATATTCTTCCTCGCCTGGAAGTGTGGATGCAGCACAGGGGGAAAAGCAACATTTACAATTTTTCATAAATGTTTTAACAGCAACAAGAAACAACAGAATGGTAAAACACCTAGTATAAGAAGCGCATCCCCGACGACGTCTGAAACCATCATCATGCATCGAGCTGAACCGAGTTTAAGGGTCAAATACCCATAAACTCTCTTAAGGAGGGAGGTGTTACGGATGTACTCCGAATAAACCTCAAGTTGCCGAGACACTTAAAGTGCACCTCAAATTGCAAACATAAGAAAAATGCCAATTCCCACAGTTACGCGAGAACCGACGCCGATTCCCACAGTTACGCGAGAACCGACGCCGATAGAACTGCTGCGTATGCAATGTACGGAAAATACCGCGTATGCAGTGTAGGGTTAAGTTAGATTTAAGATATTTTAGAATAATCACTTGCACTCCGTTCGTCGAGCAATAAAGATATCAAAATTGAATTTGTCTTTTTATTATTTTTGTCGTTCTTTTTACTTTCTTAAATTATTGTCCGCGAATAATACCAACGGTAACACTGGAATCGAATACCCGGATTATACCAGCCTGCGGTAGCGCGAAAGACAATGCATTTTTTTTTTTGTAATAAATGCCAAGGCATAACATTAATTTTTTGGTGGCAGCGGTGGGATCCGAGATATCCTCTAAAAATAAACAAAAGAAGGTGAAAACAAGCAAAAAGAAAAAATAGACAAAAAGAAAGTGAAACGCATGACGCAACGCGAGTTCAGTCAAAATTAAAATATATCGCGAAGTTTCAAATAACTGAGGACCAAGTTCCATATCGTGTAAAACAAGAACCGTGCAGACTGTGAAGTTGAAGAAAACCGAGGACCAAGTTCCATATCGTGTAAAACGAGAACCGTGTAGACTGTGAAGTTGAAGAAAACCGAGGACCAAGTTCCATATCGTGTAAAAGAAGAACCGTGCAGATTGTGAAGTTGAAGATAGCCGAGGACCAAGTTCCACATCAAGAAGGATGATCACCGCAGTTCTAATATTATTGTAAGTTAATTTAAGTTAACATATTTTGTGTGTAATACGGTGACAAAAATAAGAGAATATTTCAGTAGAACAATTAATAGATGTATAAGGTGCAGTTTTCCTCAGGTGAAATTAAGCTTAAAAGTTTAGAGTGGATAGAGAATAACGAGGGGAATTATAAGATTTTTCTCCATAGGTGGATTACAAGAAGAGCTTATATGTCAGTTAGTGGAAGTGATAGCGAAAACGTGGAAAGCAGCGACGAAATCGAAAATAGTCTAGATCGTTTAGCAATGGCTGAAGTACCAATAGCAGTTTCAACATCCTTCATTCCCGTTTTTAATAGCAGTAGTGAATAGGTGTTTAGCTTTATAGATGCGTGTAATGACGCAATAGAGTTGGCTAGTCAAGTTCAGAAAGGAATCCTATTCAAGTTTATTAAGACCCGAATTAGAGGCAATGCAACCACGATCCTTACGAATAAAGACATGAAGGATTGGGAAACATTGAAAGCAGAATTAAGTAATGTATTCAGGGAACCCCATAGTAGTTTGCAATTGCATAGGGAACTTATAAGTATACGTCAGGGTAGGAACGAATCAGTTTCGCTGTATACGCAGAGAGTAGAGACCCTTGAAAGGCGATTAATGCAGGCTAAATTACACGGTGTGAAGGAAGAACATCAGCAAGGGCAAATCGAATATATTAGAAATGAAGCACTTACCGTTTTCATTAATGGATTGTTAGAAAGGCTTTCATCATACGTCGTTACCCAGAGGCCAAAGGACTTAGCTGAGGCAAGTCGTTGTGCTAAGGAGGAGGAACAGAGACTAAATCTTTTCAAAACTAATATAAATAAGGATTACACAAATAAAAACTTAGCCAAAATAAATATTGCAGGATTTAAATGTTTTAATTGCGGGAAAATGGGTCATATCGCTAAGAATTGCCGTTTACCCAAACGACAGGAAGGTTATACTCAAAGACCTCAAGAACAAATTTCAAATTCCAAATCCAATACAAAACCAGGCAAAAAGGATTTCAAGCCGGAACAGGTTATAAGACATGTCAAGGAAGGAAAAGTACTAAGTGATCTGTGTAACTCAGAAAGCCCTCACGTCAACGTGCTGATAAATGAGGATGTTAGGAAATTAATTGTCGATACAGGAGCCGAGGTCTCTATGATTTCTGCGAAGTGCATTTTCCATCGTGAAGTAGACTCAGAAAGCACAATTAAATTTAAGGGATTAGGCGGAAAGCCGCATGAGACCTTAGGAAAGGTGATCAAAGAAGTAGAGCTATTTCCAAACAATAAAGGGAAATTAAAAACAAACACAGTAGAATTTCAGGTCATAGAAAATGATCTCCTAGGCGATTACGACGGAATATTAGGCAGTCGCTTTTTGAAAGAAGGAGGCTATTCTATCGATTACAAAGAGGGAGTAATAAAAAATAAAGATGAGGAAATTACTTTAAAATACTTAAGTCAGGAGCAAGTGTTAAATGGTAGGACTGAAGTAATGCGATTACTTAGAATAGACAATTGGGAAAGCCTAGATGAAGACATCGTAATTCCTAAACAGGAAGTATCAAAGGGCATAATCGTTCCGGAATGCTTAACTAAAAACAAGGATGGTGTCTGTGTAGCTACCGTGGTCAATACTACGGAGGGTATTTTCGACTTGAGCCAGGTTAGAATTGTTGGGAAGAACTTAAGAGAATTCGAGATAAAGAATAAAAGAGAGGTCGAGGTCTGTGGGAATGTCAGGACCGACCATATGAATAAGGAGGAAAAAGAAAGTATACTAGCCATAATTAAGGAATATAGTGACGTATTCAGTATTGAAGACGAAAAACTGACCTGTACCAACGCGATAAAACATGAGATTCGAACAATCGAAGGGGCTCAGCCGGTGTTCACCAAAACATACCGGTACCCCAAAGTACATGATGAAGAAGTCAGGAATCAAGTAGAGAAATTAAGAAAGGACTGTATCATTAAAAACAGTAGTTCTCCATGGAGCTCTCCTCTTTGGATCGTTCCAAAGAAGGCAGATGCAAGTGGCAAGAAAAAGTGGAGGATGGTTGTCGATTATCGGAAACTCAACGAGTTGACCTTCCTAGGAATGGTAGGGTACTATAGGAAGTTTGTTCAAGATTTTAGCAAGATAGCAGACCCGTTAAATAAACTTTTAAAGAAAGACGTAGAATTTCATTGGGGCACTGAGCAGCAAGAAGCCTTTGAGAAGTTAAAAAATGCAATTACGAATTATCCTGTCTTACAGTACCCAGATTACACTAAGACCTTTTTAATAACAACTGATGCATCAAACACCGGAATAGGAGCCGTGCTTAGCCAGGAAATTAATGGAAGAGATCTGCCGATTCAATTTGTGAGTAGGACGCTCAATAAAGCAGAACGGAATTATAGCACAACGGAAAAGGAGTGCTTAGCTATAGTTTGGGCAACCAAACAGTTTAGGCCATACATATATGGTAGGAAGTTCATCGTACAAACTGATCATCGACCATTGACTTGGTTATTCAATGTTAGGGACCCAGGTTCAAGATTAGTTAGGTGGAGATTGAAGCTGGAGGAATTTGAGTACGAGATTAGGTACAAGAAAGGTTGCGAAAATGTTGTCGCGGACGAACTGTCAAGGAACGTAAGGATGATGGAAACTGAGAGAAATATAGAACCGGAATCAATTGAAGAAGTCGACCAAATAATTGACGACATGATTAGAAGCATGGCGGAGGAGGATGGTTTACTAGCTCCAGCCACAGGAAATATTGGTGAGAATACTAGTAGTGAAGAGATAAATACGGCAGAAAATGAACTTGAAGAACAGGAATTTAACGAAACACGTAGAGAAATTCTTGACTTAGAAGAAAGAAAACGAGTTATGTCGGAACATCATAATTGGCTCTTAGGTGGGCATAGAGGCCAGAAGGCGACGTATGCAAGCATAAGGGATACATTTTTTTGGAAAGGTATGCAAAAAGACGTTGAAAATTATGTGAAGAATTGTGAACACTGTCAACACGAAAAAGTACTTCGAAAACCAACCCGAAACCCCATGAAATTGGTTTCAACCTCTGATGAAAAAATTTCCATGGATTTGATAGGGCCATTAACGGAAACAGAAGAAGGATACAAATTTGGACTTACTATTCAGGATGATCTCTCGAAATTCACTAAATTCATACCCCTCAAATCAAAAGAAATGCAGGCCGTCGTGAAAGCATTTACAAATGAATGGATTTTAAATTTTGGACTTCCCAAAATAATTTTAACAGACAATGGTAAAGAGTTTTGTAACGAACTATTCAATGAGTTATGCAAAATTTTTAACATGAAACATATAACTACAAGTTTAGCATACCCTCAAGCTAATGGAGCAGTGGAAAGAGTTCACTGCAGCTTAATTGAATATCTCAAAACCACAGGTAGGGAAATAGGCGATGAGGCCAACTTGAACGAAAAAATGCCTTTTGCAAGTTTTAGTTATAATACGACAATACACGGCACAACTGGATATACACCATACGAGCTAGTATACGGTGAACGCGCAAACCAACCAAGTGAAATTGAAGATTTAAACGAAAAAACCATGTTTGACTATTTCGATCAACTTAGCACCACTCTTGCAGAGATTAGTATAAAAGCAAAAGAGAAGATTTTAAGATGTAAAAAAAAATCCAAAGTTAGATACGATCAAAATGTAGGGAAACAAACTGCTTATCAAGTAGGACAACAAATTCTTGTAAGGAATGTTGTAAAAGGAAAATTAGAAACCAGATTTAAAGGACCATATAAGATTTTAGTAGTCAATAAGGACTACGTCATAGCTAAAGTTGGTAATAAGAAGCTAAAATATAATAATGCTAATATTAGACCTTACTTTTCAGAATTACAAGCTGAAACACGGCAAGATGCGGAAACGTCGCAGTAACAAAGCTTGGTGATAATAATGGATTATACTTCAATTTTAAAGGGCAAGTAAAGGAAATAAGTAGTACACTTACGTTAGTTAACAAAGTGAATGTAGCAGAATTAGGAGAAAGTTTAAATATACTTAAAAACACCGTAAATACTTTAGACGAAGCATGTTTAAACCACTTAGCCGACTGTAGACAATACCAAGGAATAACGAGAAATAATTTGCTAAAATTGCAGCACAAAATTAACTTAATCTATAATATAATGGGTAGGAAAACAAGGTCACGTAGAGGTCTTGTGAACATTGTAGGTTCAGGATTTAAAACACTTTTTGGAACAATGGACGATCAGGATGCAACGTTTTATGAAGAAGCCGTTAGCACTATAAAGTCCAACGAAGTGAGAATCAAAAATGAAATGGAAGAGAATGTTAGAATAATGACTAGGCTAAGCTCTCAGGTAATTGATGTAGCAAACATTCAAAATAGTACAGCAAATAAGATTAATGAGTTAGTCAATGAAATAAACCAAATAAAAATGGAAGGGAAAACGACTGAGGAAAATAGCTTAATACACTCATATTTTAATGAAATAACCAGTAAAATAAATCACAAAATTTTATTATTGGAAATTGATATTGAACAGGTGCTAGATAGATTATTGTTTATTCAAAATGGTGTACTTCACCCCAGGATAATTGAACCTTTGCAGTTGCTGGAAGAATTAAAAAACTTAAACATTGATGATACTCTTATTTTTGAACCCGTAATAGAAAATTATTCTAAGATTATGAAGGAAATTGAAATTAAAGCATACATTAAGAATAAGGACATTATTGTACTTCTTTTAATCCCTATTATAAGACAAGGAAATTTTGATTTATATGAGATAATATCTATACCAAAATTAGTGAAAAACGGAATTGTTCTAATTGATGTTACGAATAAGTTTTTTATAATAAGCAAAGATAAAGAGCACTATAGTTTAAGAAAAAATTTAGAACATTGTAAGGAAATAGATGAAATGTTTATATGTAAAACGCAATTGTTCAAGAGCACCCTCGATTTCAAAAATTGTGAAATTAACATTTTCTTGAGAAATAAAGCGACAAATTGTATTTTGAAAACTGTGAACCAGGAAATCGAAATGTTTCATAAAATTAAAGAAAATACGTTTATATTTGTGGTAACGGAAGAAACCAAATATCGTTGTAACTGTAGTAAAAATAAGGAAGATGGAATATTAATGAACACTGGAATTTTAACTTTAGAACAGAATTGTGTTTTCGAAACTCTAGAAACTAGCATTAGAACAGTAAGTCAGGGTAAATCTATTATTGTAAAAGATAAAATTATTACAGATAACCTAGAAGGTTGTTGCATAAATGTTAAATTAGAAGAAGTTAAGTTAGACACTAAGATATTAAATAAAATAAAGGTAAGAGACGTCGAAGAATTAAACGAGTTAGCTGTAGTCGTCCAGAATCAAAAACATTTTTGGGAACATGCCTTAGACCCAATACCTGAAAAAACAAGAGGGATCTTAACTGGAGTTACCGGAACAATCTTACTGGCATTAATATTCTTCCTCGCCTGGAAGTGTGGATGCAGCACAGGGGGAAAAGCAACATTTACAATTTTTCATAAATGTTTTAACAGCAACAAGAAACAACAGAATGGTAAAACACCTAGTATAAGAAGCGCATCCCCGACGACGTCTGAAACCATCATCATGCATCGAGCTGAACCGAGTTTAAGGGTCAAATACCCATAAACTCTCTTAAGGAGGGAGGTGTTACGGATGTACTCCGAATAAACCTCAAGTTGCCGAGACACTTAAAGTGCACCTCAAATTGCAAACATAAGAAAAATGTCAATTCCCACAGTTACGCGAGAACCGACGCCGATTCCCACAGTTACGCGAGAACCGACGCCGATAGAACTGCTGCGTATGCAATGTACGGAAAATACCGCGTATGCAGTGTAGGGTTAAGTTAGATTTAAGATATTTTAGAATAATCACTTGCACTCCGTTCGTCGAGCAATAAAGATATCAAAATTGAATTTGTCTTTTTATTATTTTTGTCGTTCTTTTTACTTTCTTAAATTATTGTCCGCGAATAATACCAACGGTAACACTGGAATCGAATACCCGGATTATACCAGCCTGCGGTAGCGCGAAAGACAATGCATTTTTTTTTTTGTAATAAATGCCAAGGCATAACATTAATTTTTTGGTGGCAGCGGTGGGATCCGAGATATCCTCTAAAAATAAACAAAAGAAGGTGAAAACAAGCAAAAAGAAAAAATAGACAAAAAGAAAGTGAAACGCATGACGCAACGCGAGTTCAGTCAAAATTAAAATATATCGCGAAGTTTCAAATAACTGAGGACCAAGTTCCATATCGTGTAAAACAAGAACCGTGCAGACTGTGAAGTTGAAGAAAACCGAGGACCAAGTTCCATATCGTGTAAAACGAGAACCGTGTAGACTGTGAAGTTGAAGAAAACCGAGGACCAAGTTCCATATCGTGTAAAAGAAGAACCGTGCAGATTGTGAAGTTGAAGATAGCCGAGGACCAAGTTCCACATCAAGAAGGATGATCACCGCAGTTCTACTATTATTGTAAGTTAATTTAAGTTAACATATTTTGTGTGTAATACGGTGACAAAAATAAGAGAATATTTCAGTAGAACAATTAATAGATGTATAAGGTGCAGTTTTCCTCAGGTGAAATTAAGCTTAAAAGTTTAGAGTGGATAGAGAATAACGAGGGGAATTATAAGATTTTTCTCCATAGGTGGATTACAAGAAGAGCTTATATGTCAGTTAGTGGAAGTGATAGCGAAAACGTGGAAAGCAGCGACGAAATCGAAAATAGTCTAGATCGTTTAGCAATGGCTGAAGTACCAATAGCAGTTTCAACATCCTTCATTCCCGTTTTTAATAGCAGTAGTGAATAGGTGTTTAGCTTTATAGATGCGTGTAATGACGCAATAGAGTTGGCTAGTCAAGTTCAGAAAGGAATCCTATTCAAGTTTATTAAGACCCGAATTAGAGGCAATGCAACCACGATCCTTATGAATAAAGACATAAAGGATTGGGAAACATTGAAAGCAGAATTAAGTAATGTATTCAGGGAACCCCATAGTAGTTTGCAATTGCATAGGGAACTTATAAGTATACGTCAGGGTAGGAACGAATCAGTTTCGCTGTATACGCAGAGAGTAGAGACCCTTGAAAGGCGATTAATGCAGGCTAAATTACACGGTGTGAAGGAAGAACATCAGCAAGGGCAAATCGAATATATTAGAAATGAAGCACTTACCGTTTTCATTAATGGATTGTTAGAAAGGCTTTCATCATACGTCGTTACCCAGAGGCCAAAGGACTTAGCTGAGGCAAGTCGTTGTGCTAAGGAGGAGGAACAGAGACTAAATCTTTTCAAAACTAATATAAATAAGGATTACACAAATAAAAACTTAGCCAAAATAAATATTGCAGGATTTAAATGTTTTAATTGCGGGAAAATGGGTCATATCGCTAAGAATTGCCGTTTACCCAAACGACAGGAAGGTTATACTCAAAGACCTCAAGAACAAATTTCAAATTCCAAATCCAATACAAAACCAGGCAAAAAGGATTTCAAGCCGGAACAGGTTATAAGACATGTCAAGGAAGGAAAAGTACTAAGTGATCTGTGTAACTCAGAAAGCCCTCACGTCAACGTGCTGATAAATGAGGATGTTAGGAAATTAATTGTCGATACAGGAGCCGAGGTCTCTATGATTTCTGCGAAGTGCATTTTCCATCGTGAAGTAGACTCAGAAAGCACAATTAAATTTAAGGGATTAGGCGGAAAGCCGCATGAGACCTTAGGAAAGGTGATCAAAGAAGTAGAGCTATTTCCAAACAATAAAGGGAAATTAAAAACAAACACAGTAGAATTTCAGGTCATAGAAAATGATCTCCTAGGCGATTACGACGGAATATTAGGCAGTCGCTTTTTGAAAGAAGGAGGCTATTCTATCGATTACAAAGAGGGAGTAATAAAAAATAAAGATGAGGAAATTACTTTAAAATACTTAAGTCAGGAGCAAGTGTTAAATGGTAGGACTGAAGTAATGCGATTACTTAGAATAGACAATTGGGAAAGCCTAGATGAAGACATCGTAATTCCTAAACAGGAAGTATCAAAGGGCATAATCGTTCCGGAATGCTTAACTAAAAACAAGGATGGTGTCTGTGTAGCTACCGTGGTCAATACTACGGAGGGTATTTTCGACTTGAGCCAGGTTAAAATTGTTGGGAAGAACTTAAGAGAATTCGAGATAAAGAATAAAAGAGAGGTCGAGGTCTGTGGGAATGTCAGGACCGACCATATGAATAAGGAGGAAAAAGAAAGTATACTAGCCATAATTAAGGAATATAGTGACGTATTCAGTATTGAAGACGAAAAACTGACCTGTACCAACGCGATAAAACATGAGATTCGAACAATCGAAGGGGCTCAGCCGGTGTTCACCAAAACATACCGGTACCCCAAAGTACATGATGAAGAAGTCAGGAATCAAGTAGAGAAATTAAGAAAGGACTGTATCATTAAAAACAGTAGTTCTCCATGGAGCTCTCCTCTTTGGATCGTTCCAAAGAAGGCAGATGCAAGTGGCAAGAAAAAGTGGAGGATGGTTGTCGATTATCGGAAACTCAACGAGTTGACCTTCCTAGGAATGGTAGGGTACTATAGGAAGTTTGTTCAAGATTTTAGCAAGATAGCAGACCCGTTAAATAAACTTTTAAAGAAAGACGTAGAATTTCATTGGGGCACTGAGCAGCAAGAAGCCTTTGAGAAGTTAAAAAATGCAATTACGAATTATCCTGTCTTACAGTACCCAGATTACACTAAGACCTTTTTAATAACAACTGATGCATCAAACACCGGAATAGGAGCCGTGCTTAGCCAGGAAATTAATGGAAGAGATCTGCCGATTCAATTTGTGAGTAGGACGCTCAATAAAGCAGAACGGAATTATAGCACAACGGAAAAGGAGTGCTTAGCGATAGTTTGGGCAACCAAACAGTTTAGGCCATACATATATGGTAGGAAGTTCATCGTACAAACTGATCATCGACCATTGACTTGGTTATTCAATGTTAGGGACCCAGGTTCAAGATTAGTTAGGTGGAGATTGAAGCTGGAGGAATTTGAGTACGAGATTAGGTACAAGAAAGGTTGCGAAAATGTTGTCGCGGACGAACTGTCAAGGAACGTAAGGATGATGGAAACTGAGAGAAATATAGAACCGGAATCAATTGAAGAAGTCGACCAAATAATTGACGACATGATTAGAAGCATGGCGGAGGAGGATGGTTTACTAGCTCCAGCCACAGGAAATATTGGTGAGAATACTAGTAGTGAAGAGATAAATACGGCAGAAAATGAACTTGAAGAACAGGAATTTAACGAAACACGTAGAGAAATTCTTGACTTAGAAGAAAGAAAACGAGTTATGTCGGAACATCATAATTGGCTCTTAGGTGGGCATAGAGGCCAGAAGGCGACGTATGCAAGCATAAGGGATACATTTTTTTGGAAAGGTATGCAAAAAGACGTTGAAAATTATGTGAAGAATTGTGAACACTGTCAACACGAAAAAGTACTTCGAAAACCAACCCGAAACCCCATGAAATTGGTTTCAACCTCTGATAGGGCATTTGAAAAAATTTCCATGGATTTGATAGGGCCATTAACGGAAACAGAAGAAGGATACAAATTTGGACTTACTATTCAGGATGATCTCTCGAAATTCACTAAATTCATACCCCTCAAATCAAAAGAAATGCAGGCCGTCGTGAAAGCATTTACAAATGAATGGATTTTAAATTTTGGACTTCCCAAAATAATTTTAACAGACAATGGTAAAGAGTTTTGTAACGAACTATTCAATGAGTTATGCAAAATTTTTAACATGAAACATATAACTACAAGTTTAGCATACCCTCAAGCTAATGGAGCAGTGGAAAGAGTTCACTGCAGCTTAATTGAATATCTCAAAACCACAGGTAGGGAAATAGGCGATGAGGCCAACTTGAACGAAAAAATGCCTTTTGCAAGTTTTAGTTATAATACGACAATACACGGCACAACTGGATATACACCATACGAGCTAGTATACGGTGAACGCGCAAACCAACCAAGTGAAATTGAAGATTTAAACGAAAAAACCATGTTTGACTATTTCGATCAACTTAGCACCACTCTTGCAGAGATTAGTATAAAAGCAAAAGAGAAGATTTTAAGATGTAAACAAAAATCCAAAGTTAGATACGATCAAAATGTAGGGAAACAAACTGCTTATCAAGTAGGACAACAAATTCTTGTAAGGAATGTTGTAAAAGGAAAATTAGAAACCAGATTTAAAGGACCATATAAGATTTTAGAAGTCAATAAGGACTACGTCATAGCTAAAGTTGGTAATAAGAAGCTAAAATATAATAATGCTAATATTAGACCTTACTTTTCACAATTACAAGCTGGAACACGGCAAGATGCGGAAACGTCGCAGTAACAAAGCTTGGTGATAATAATGGATTATACTTCAATTTTAAAGGGCAAGTAAAGGAAATAAGTAGTACACTTACGTTAGTTAACAAAGTGAATGTAGCAGAATTAGGAGAAAGTTTAAATATACTTAAAAACACCGTAAATACTTTAGACGAAGCATGTTTAAACCACTTAGCCGACTGTAGACAATACCAAGGAATAACGAGAAATAATTTGCTAAAATTGCAGCACAAAATTAACTTAATCTATAATATAATGGGTAGGAAAACAAGGTCACGTAGAGGTCTTGTGAACATTGTAGGTTCAGGATTTAAAACACTTTTTGGAACAATGGACGATCAGGATGCAACGTTTTATGAAGAAGCCGTTAGCACTATAAAGTCCAACGAAGTGAGAATCAAAAATGAAATGGAAGAGAATGTTAGAATAATGACTAGGATAAGCTCTCAGGTAATTGATGTAGCAAACATTCAAAATAGTACAGCAAATAAGATTAATGAGTTAGTCAATGAAATAAACCAAATAAAAATGGAAGGGAAAACGACTGAGGAAAATAGCTTAATACACTCATATTTTAATGAAATAACCAGTAAAATAAATCACAAAATTTTATTATTGGAAATTGATATTGAACAGGTGCTAGATAGATTATTGTTTATTCAAAATGGTGTACTTCACCCCAGGATAATTGAACCTTTGCAGTTGCTGGAAGAATTAAAAAACTTAAACATTGATGATACTCTTATTTTTGAACCCGTAATAGAAAATTATTCTAAGATTATGAAGGAAATTGAAATTAAAGCATACATTAAGAATAAGGACATTATTGTACTTCTTTTAATCCCTATTATAAGACAAGGAAATTTTGATTTATATGAGATAATATCTATACCAAAATTAGTGAAAAACGGAATTGTTCTAATTGATGTTACGAATAAGTTTTTTATAATAAGCAAAGATAAAGAGCACTATAGTTTAAGAAAAAATTTAGAACATTGTAAGGAAATAGATGAAATGTTTATATGTAAAACGCAATTGTTCAAGAGCACCCTCGATTTCAAAAATTGTGAAATTAACATTTTCTTGAGAAATAAAGCGACAAATTGTATTTTGAAAACTGTGAACCAGGAAATCGAAATGTTTCATAAAATTAAAGAAAATACGTTTATATTTGTGGTAACGGAAGAAACCAAATATCGTTGTAACTGTAGTAAAAATAAGGAAGATGGAATATTAATGAACACTGGAATTTTAACTTTAGAACAGAATTGTGTTTTCGAAACTCTAGAAACTAGCATTAGAACAGTAAGTCAGGGTAAATCTATTATTGTAAAAGATAAAATTATTACAGATAACCTAGAAGGTTGTTGCATAAATGTTAAATTAGAAGAAGTTAAGTTAGACACTAAGATATTAAATAAAATAAAGGTAAGAGACGTCGAAGAATTAAACGAGTTAGCTGTAGTCGTCCAGAATCAAAAACATTTTTGGGAACATGCCTTAGACCCAATACCTGAAAAAACAAGAGGGATCTTAACTGGAGTTACCGGAACAATCTTACTGGCATTAATATTCTTCCTCGCCTGGAAGTGTGGATGCAGCACAGGGGGAAAAGCAACATTTACAATTTTTCATAAATGTTTTAACAGCAACAAGAAACAACAGAATGGTAAAACACCTAGTATAAGAAGCGCATCCCCGACGACGTCTGAAACCATCATCATGCATCGAGCTGAACCGAGTTTAAGGGTCAAATACCCATAAACTCTCTTAAGGAGGGAGGTGTTACGGATGTACTCCGAATAAACCTCAAGTTGCCGAGACACTTAAAGTGCACCTCAAATTGCAAACATAAGAAAAATGCCAATTCCCACAGTTACGCGAGAACCGACGCCGATTCCCACAGTTACGCGAGAACCGACGCCGATAGAACTGCTGCGTATGCAATGTACGGAAAATACCGCGTATGCAGTGTAGGGTTAAGTTAGATTTAAGATATTTTAGAATAATCACTTGCACTCCGTTCGTCGAGCAATAAAGATATCAAAATTGAATTTGTCTTTTTATTATTTTTGTCGTTCTTTTTACTTTCTTAAATTATTGTCCGCGAATAATACCAACGGTAACACTGGAATCGAATACCCGGATTATACCAGCCTGCGGTAGCGCGAAAGACAATGCATTTTTTTTTTGTAATAAATGCCAAGGCATAACAATATATTTTTTTTCTAGAACTACTAAGAAACACCTTTTATTTCAGTGGTACTTTGCTACAATCAAAACGTTTTTGCTTAAATTGTGAAGTGAGCTCTGATGACGCGGAATGATTTTGTTAATTATCTCTAAGTTCTAAATTCTATTAATTACTATTCAAGTGTGTTTTCAGTTACGTGATAAATACTCGGTCATTTTTTCGATAGTATTTTATTTTGGAAAACCATGTTCAGTAAAATTTGAAGAGTTTAGAGTAATTCTTATTTTGTGACGTTGTTATTTGCTCTAGTAAAACAGAATGCTTTTTCGAGAAGTTAAATTTCAAGTTTTGAAGAGTCTATGAAGCATTTAAAAGAGTTCTATTCAAAGCTGCAGTTTTAGAGTTATATTTCTATTCAAAGTGTGAAGAGTTTTGAAATTTTGCAATATTAGAGTTTGTAAGATGAGTTCCTGGATTTTCGATAAGATTTTTTACCTCGAAATACTTAAATAAGGACAATTTGTTTAATCCTTAGTAGTTTTGGCCCTAGCACCAATTAGAATGCTTCAAAAAGTATACATATGGCAAATTTGGGGTATGTAAACACCCCACAATACCAAAGCTGTCTCAAAAATGTATGGTACCTATTGAGTGTCAAGAAATGTTTCCCTTCTCTCTTATGAAAGAAACGAACGGTTCATTTTTTTTTCCAATTTATAAAGGGAAGTCCATATTGTCAGCCTAATTATTCCTTTCAGCCGTTTCTAGTTACGTTTGCTTAAACTAGCTTTTACGGAAGGTCTCCGTGAAAGAATACATTCCGCGCGGAATCTAAACAAGTGACGTTGGACGGAAACAAAAATAGAAAAGCCAGAGAAAAATTCGAAGTTTTCAATTGTTTTAGTCTATTTTCCATCATTTCTTTCTTCATCTTTCTCAGTTTTAATAAAACGATTGTAACAGCAACGAAAATAAGCAAACCGGAAACTATTTTACAGTACCTTAAGTTAGCTTAATTTCATAATGGGTAGCTTGACTTTTCGTTGGAACTTAAGTGAGAATTTCGTTCAGTTCTGACATATGCTTTTGTTCGCTTAAGTCTGTTATGGTTAGCCCTTAATTCGGAGATCAGAAATCAAATGGGATCAAAATATTGCTTTGCATTGTGTCTTTATATTCTACATTCTATTTGATTTCTATTAATTTATATTTAACATTCCCAATATATGACCAATATGTGACGAGAATAACTAAAAGTTTTGGAATAAGTTGGCAGATTCTTTGCTTTATGACTTATTCACAGTTGTGTGTATTTTATATATAATGATTATATATTATTACATTATTAATTATATTATATTTATATAATGATTAAGTTCTGCAAAATGACGTTTGCAAACAGTTGAAATAAGATGTAATCCAAAGCCCTCTCTAAACTGGTTTGGTTTAGTGTAAGGCCGTTTCAAGAACAATCTAGAATTTTAATCAAGGCCAAGGCTTTTTGATTGAGTCGCCTACCTGCAAAACCAATCAATAAAATCAAATGCTTGAAACTCAAGCCAAAAATGCACTATTTTATGTGAAATCATTACCATATTGACATATTATATAACCTCCATTATGATTAAATTTTATTGCACATGTAATGGGTTGGTTGGGTGATTCTCCAATGTGAAGTTAGTAGAACGATTTAATTTGGGATTTCCGTGTCAAAACACATATATGTGGGATTTCTTTATTTATTCCAGTTCAAATAAGTTGATAAACAAAATACTTCAAAATCTTTTGATTAACAAAATAGTTCAATTACAAAACAATAATTAGAAAAATACTTTAATGAGCTAAATTGGATAGTCCACACGGGTTGACGGCTGTTGAACGATTGGCGTGTGTTGTTTTGCGTGTTCGTCTTCGTCTGTTTCGTTCTGTTCCGCTTGTGAATGTTGTGCGCTGTGTCTGCTATTATTATACTATTATTATAATACAATATTTATAGAAGTTTACTCATATTCTGATATACCTTACGCCATCGTATTTGATTTAACTTTTTTTTCCAACCACGATGGTTACTATCTTATCATTCCTGTGACTTATCTATCTTAGTTTCAAATGTCTACTTATATCTAATAATACTGCTGGACATACTGCTGGAGGCATGCTGCCCCCTTACTCCCTGCTTGGCCACATGTAAGATTTGAAGTAAGTGCGAAGTTGGGTGTATGTAGTTTCTACACCTATACGAAAGATAGATATAAAGAAATATTCGGTACAGCCAAACAAGCACCTACTTCATTTCCTACATGTGGCCAAGCAGAGGGTTTGCATGGGGCATCATGCCCCCTTACGCGTTTAGATAATTATGCATTCAACGAAATGGATCAACGTGTTTATTTCAATTTTCAACATTAAAAGCTATGCATACACATATTATTGTACAGGATGACGAATACTGCAACATACTAAAACTTTTGCGAACCTACAAATGAATTTCAATTTTATTTTCTGCTTTCTATGAAGCTTACAGTAGTATAGATCAATGCATTATAGATTGTATTATAACTGTACTTAACTTTTAAACGTTTTGTTTATATTGAACATGTGTATAGTGGCTATCAGCTTAAAACATGCAATCATTTTCAGACTGCAAAGGAAGCAAATTAAAGCAAAGAGAATTTAACCTTTTGTTTCTTCCATAATAGAGAAGAAAACTTTTCTTAAAGTTACGTCAGAGCTTAAATGTTGCATTTTTTTTAAAACGGTAAGTTAAAACTGTTTACAACTCTAGCAAAGGAAAATTGTGACAGAAGACGAAGTTTGGCCAGTTAATCTGTGCTGTGCATTGATATTGATCGTATCGGTATTTCATTTTAACATGGGTTCTGGGACAAGCATTGACACTCGTGAATTGATATTTGAACATTTTCGCGACGGAAAAAACCAAAAAGAAAATAGAGGAAATGGTGTTATTAAGTTCGTCGACAGTTCAGCACATTATTGAACGAACGTGCAAAGGAAAAACCGCTCCAAACAAAATATTTTCCGCCAATGGATAGTAAGGCAAGCGAAGAAAGATCCTGCTTTGAGCGTACCAAAATTGGCTGAAGAGGCTCAGAGATACCTTGATAAAACGTGCAGTGCAGAGACAATTCGCAGAATCTTAAGAGAAGCCGACCTTATAGAAGGAGCTCTCGAAAAAAGCCTTTAATTGACCATAAGAACAAGTTGCTTTGTATTCAATTTGCATTTTGCATACATACCATATATTAATATGGGTGAAACATTCTGGAACTCGGTTATATTTGCCAATGAGAGCAAATTTAGTTTGTATGACAGATCATAAATTTGTAGAAAACCCAGTACAAAGCTACAACCAAAGAATTTACGTTTCATTGTGAAAATTGGGGGGAGCCATGTTATGGTCTGGGGCTGCATGTCTTCTGCTGGTGTGGGGAAATTAGTTTTCATAGAAGGCAATATGGACAAAAACAAGGTTATGAATATTTTACAAAATAATTTAAAAACAAAAGTCCTGAGAAGTTGAACATTCCCAACAGTTTAATTAAGCAGGAAAGATACTCTACGTAATATTGCGAACGCGCTAAATAAAAAGAATTGTCATTTTTTTTGTTTTAGTTTCTAGTGTGCATTTTCTAAGCTGTGACATTATATTTTCTCACAATAGATTAAAATTTTCTATTAACTTAAATATAAATATTTCTTTCTTCTATTTTTTCGATCTTTACTTTCAATAAACTCAGATTCATAATCGTATTATTGTTTTATTATTTTATTTACGTTGACTGCATCATTTAAGCTGAAATCCATTGTATATATCACATATTGATGTGAGCAAAAAAAGAAGAAGTCGTTGAATTGCAAACGATATTAATACAGTTCACCTGTAATAAGAAGCTGATTCTTTAATATGAAGCTTTTGCTTCAATATTTTTTTTCTTTTAACTATAAATTCATTTTTATTAAACATTTCTTTGTCTTACTGCCCCTATGCGGACACTCTAAAATAAACGGAACAACTTAAACCTACAGTGGGCGACGGTATCTATTTCTGCTCTTTGACGAATCCAAGATAATTATAAGAAAAAATAATGATGCAATTTTTTCTAATCCCATTTTTAATAATATATAACAAAAATAAACTTTTTTCAACATTAACTTGACAAATTATTCACAAAAAAACAAAAAAAAACATTGACAAAAAGCTACGTATGGCCAACAAAACATGCTTTTGTTATCCTGTTTGTTTTGTCTTTTCTGTTTGTGTAAAGTATCGCACGGATTCAAACAAATCTGAGGGTCCTCGAAAAGAAATTTCAACTGATGTGTTCTGTGAATTACAGAAATAGAAAAATCTCTTGGAGATATATCTAAATTATTGATTTAAAAACAAAATCTACCGTTCAAACAATAGTTAATAACTTTTGTAAAAATAATAGTGTGGAAAATAAGCCATGTAGTGGACGCCCGAACAACTTGACACCCGAGATACATATATCTTTTATTTTAAAAGAACTTAGTAAGAATACCAAAATCGATGTCATCCAGTTAGCCAACGATAAAGCAATAACATCAAATAAGATTGTGCTGCCACGAACAATTCAAAGAAGTCGTAATTGTAATGGTTTCTATAGCAGAACCCCATGTAAGGTGCCGTTGCTTCCTCTGGAGTGGGAAAGTTAGTCTTCATTGAAGGCAATCTGGGTCGCTTTCAATATTAGACCATTTTAGCACAAAATTGAACACAATCAGACGTTAAATTTAGCCTTGGTAAGAGTTTGATATTCCAACAAGACAACGATCAAAAGCAAAACGCCCATGTCGTTAAGGACTGCGTTCTATATCATGCATCACGTCAAGTGAGCACACCGCCTCAGAGTCCAGATTTAAACGTTATTGAGCACGTATGGGAACTTCTGGATCGCAAACTAAGGAAGCATATGATTACAAGTGCTCCGGTACTCAAACGGAAGTTTGAAGAAGACTGAAACCAATTATCTCCCACTGATATTGAAAATTTAGTGAACTCAATTCCTACACGCCCGCAGAAGTACTAACTTCTTTCAACATAAGCTTTAAGTATCCAATTGAAGTTTTTTCTGTTTGTTTTTAAGTCGTACGTAGACTTTTGTCAACTTTTTTTTTCGTTTTTTTTTTTTAATAATTTGATAAGTTAATGTTGAACATTTTTTTTTTTGTTATATATTATTAAAACAGGACTTAGAACAAAACTGCCTCACTACTTTATAATTATCTTATAATTATCTTGGATTCGTTCAACAGCAGAAAAAGTTACCGTGCGTAGACATTTGTCGCCCACTGTATATCTTTCGACAACTACATATGTATATATGTACTTAGGCCCCTATAGTGAGTGTCGATCAGCGATCGACTCGACAATTGTCGATTGCGTCGATTGATTCTGGATTTGGTATAGTGTAACCTAATCGATGGAGAAGTAAATTATTGTGAATAATTACGTCAATTTTGTGAATAAAAACATGAATATTGTGAATACTTAGTTTTTTTGACAGTTGTTTGACTCTCGTTTATTTATTTCATCAAAGAAATTACCAAATCATTCGAACAGGACTTGTTTGTCTTATTTTCACCCATTTATCCCGTGAACGTACAGGAGGTCCATAACTATTTAGTTCGGTATTTAACACGTTGAGTGCCACCATGTAATCCGAAAGACCGGTCCCACTGGCCGAGCTGTTTTTTTGTGCAAACATGTAGCCTATAACTAATATAAGAACGAATAATTGTTCTTCATCATATTGTACAGTTAATCTTTTGTGATGACTTATTGGTCTCACGCGGCCTCTAAGTATAATTTAAGAGTCTAATACAGTACAATGGAGTTAAATATTTATAAAACTACTGTGAGACCACGTTGGTCTTACGCGAGTTATGTATATAACCATGTACCTTTGACCTACATACGAATTTATATATAATCTATAATTGATTTATATATCTATCTATAATTAATCTATAATTGACATAATATATTATGTAACATTGCCATACATAATAATACTCAACTTAGTATATACAAATGTAACTAAATAAACTTGTATATAAATAGCCCTACAATAAAATTGTAAATCGACATAACTAATGGCACTATCTTGCCATTATGTCAACTTCAGAGGAACGAGCAGTGGAGTTTTGCCAGTCAAAGAGAGCGGATCAAATGTATTAAATATAATTTTTTTGTACAAATAGAAAATTTACACAGTTTTTCTCCTTGGTAACTACATAATTCGAACCATAACTGGCGCAGTCGATTTTTGCATAAACTCGGAGATCAATTGTGCAGTTGAGCAAAAGTAATAATATATTTTACCTTCGATGCAAGTGAATATTGCATCATTAAATACTTTGAAGTGACTGCACATGAAACTCACACCAAGAGAATATTGGTGAAAAGTGGTTTTATGCAAGAGGAACCAGGGCACACAACACCACGTGGAGAATATTAATTCTTTGGTCCAGAGAAGAATCAGCACCAACCTAACTGTTAAACCATCGGCAACATCGGCAGAAAGATAGAGGCATTATTAAGTGACCGACACAACCTAGCAGCTATAATCTTAATGCCGATGTATCTGGATTAAACGCATGTAAGTCGTGAAGTTATTATCAGTAGCTTATTCCTTGTTTCCTTATCCTTATTACTAAATTGAATAAAAAATTCTTATCCTTATATAATATATATAAATATATACATATGTATATGTCAAATAAAGACTGTAAGAAAAGATCATATTTGTACAAGCTTTACAATATACCGCATAGTGATAGTGACGCGAACTCTCGTACTTGGATATCAATCATGAATAATAACGGAATTGCTGGTGTAGATCGAAGTAGCGATAGCATAGGCATAAATAGTACCGGTTTTAGTACAGCTATAGGTATTAACAGCTTGAGTAATAGTTCACGTGATAACGCATGCAATATTAACAACAATCCAAATAACGAAACAAATAATATGCAGCTAGACGAAATAAATAATATACTTAATACCCTTAAAATTCCCGACGTGATAAAAGATCTTCCCCAGTTTACCGGCAATCGTAGATTACTCTATACATTTTTAAATAACGCTGAGTAGATTTTAGGTTACATGAGTACAGTTAACAACACACCATATGCGAGAATTATATTGAGAGCCATAAGAAATAAAATTACAGGTCAAGCAAACGAGATTCTAAATATGTTTAGAACACCATTAGATTGGGAACAAATCAAAGCAAACCTCATTCTCCACTATTCAGACAAGAGGAACGAAACATCGCTTGTTACGGATCTGCATAATATTCAGCAATCTAATGATAGTGTTCAAACATTTTACTCCAAAATAATAGACATACTATCAACTCTAAATAATCATGTGCTCATTCATGAAGTAGATTCAAATGTGGTCCTAGCTAAACGTAACTTTTATACAGAGATGTGCTTAAATACATTTCTTATTGGTTTAAAGGAGCCACTAGGTTCAACTATTCGTGCTATGAGACCAAACAACCTCACTGAAGCATTTGATTTCTGCATAAAGGAACAAAACTCCTACTACATGAGATATGCAGTTCCTGCAAGAACTATACCAGTAAAACCCCATTTTGCATCACAAACTAACTCAAATCCAACTACTTTCAATCAGAATAAAAACTCCTTCTACTCGAGACCATACGCTTTTTCTAAATCTCAACCGATTATTCCAAACAATAATATCCTGGTTCGAGGAGCATATAACCCGATTCTACGGCAAAATCCAAATTTTCTCACACACAACACTAATTTATCCGGTCCTGCTCGGAATCAAAGCATGTTTTCATCTCAATCAACGTATCCTCCCCAACCTCACCCTATCCAAATGGATACAGACAGTGGTAATACTCTTAATACAAGAACTCAACAATCTAATACTATAAATACATCCTATAATAGACATAAGAATAATACATTTAACAATAACATTACAACACCGAATCGTAACTATACTACTAGAGAGGTCCACAATATACATACAGATGCAATCCCACATCAGATTCTACCATCCCAGCTAAATCAAACCAATTATACTGACCCTAACCCAGACAGATACTATTACCCAGAACTAGACCAATATTTTCCATTCGAAAATCAAAACCAAATAGACGGTACCAACCAACCTTACGACTACGAAAACTATGAAATAGACGACGCAAATTTTCAGTTACTCGCCTCGGACAACAAATTGGATTTCTTGACATAAATACCCACACCTCGAGTGTTTTGCCATATATTAAAATATTATCTTTCTCGGGACGTCCACTTAAGTTCCTAATTGACACGGGATCTTCTGCGAATTTTATTAATCCCGGGCTCGTAAGTCCTGACTCCATTGAAATTATAGAACCAATATAGAACGATTTCAGCGAAGTAAACAACATCGCTATCAAATATGCTTCAGAAGAAGAGCAAATATCGAACACCAAAATAACCGATCTTCTAAGAACCGATAATTTAAAAAGAGAAGAAAGAGAAGCACTTTTCAAACTTTGTAAACATTTCGATGACATATTCTTTAGAGAAGGTACTACACTTTCATTTTCCAATGCAATAAAACACCGTATTAGAACAACCAATGATATTCCCGTATATACCAAGTCCTATAGATACCCAGAGATCCATAAAACCGAAATCAAGTCACAAATTCAACAACTTCCGAAACAAGGGATCATTAGACCGAGTTACTCTCCCTGGAGCAGTCCGATTTGGATTGTCCCGAAGAAGTTAGATGCGTCCAATTAACAAAAATGGCGGTTGGTAGTAGACTATCGGAAGTTAAATGATAAAACAATTGGTGACCGATATCCGCTACCCAATATAACTGATATTTTGGACAAATTAGGGAGATCTATGTATTTCACCACACTAGACCTAGCGTCAGGGTTTCATCAAATCGAAATTGACAGCAGAGATGTAAACAAAACAGCTTTTACAGTGGACAATGGCCACTATGAATTCATTCGAATGCCATTTGGCTTAATATACGCCCCGTCCACTTTCCAAAGGGTCATGGACAACATTTTAAGGGACCTGCAGGGAAGATATGTCTAGTATACATGGACGACATTATTGTGTTTTCACCCTACATGCAAGAACATTTAGAAAATCTCAAGAAAGTTTTTATTAGATTGCGGCAAGCAAACCTGAAAGTCCAACTAAACAAATCTGAGTTTTTATGTAAGGAGGTTACATTTCTTGGGCATATCGTGATATCACAAGGCGTAAAGCCGATCCCGAGAAAATCAATACAATCAAGAAGTTTCTGATTCCTCGAACTCAGAAGCAGATTAAGTCCTTTCTTGGGTCATTGGGTTATTATCGGAGATTTATTCAGGATTTCGCCAAAATCACCAAACCTTTAACAGAATGCTTAAAAAAGGGAAAACAGATTAAAATTGACGAAAGGTATGTTAATTGTTTTGAACATTGTAAGGACATCTTGAGCAATGACCCCCTTTTACAATACCCGGATTTTACTAAGCCATTTAATTTGACAACAGATGCAAGCAACTTCGCTATAGGAGCAGTTCTAAGTCAAGGTCCTATTGGATCCGACAAGCCTGTTTCCTATGCATCCCGTACACTGTCAGATTCCGAAACCAAATATAGTACTATTGAAAAGGAGCTGCTTGCCATTGTCTGGGCAACCAAACATTTTCGACCTTATCTGTACGGCCGCAAGTTCCACATAATAACAGATCATAAGCCGCTGACTTGACTTTTTTCCTTAAAAGACACCAACTCTAAATCAATAAGATGGCGACTGAAATTGGAAGAATTTGAATACGAAATCCACTATAAAAAAGGCAAAGCAAATACCAACGCGGATGCATTAAGCCGAATAGAGGTGAATATAAATGAATCCCTAGCTGATCTGGAGAAATGTTCCAATCTGTCTACTATTCACTCTGCATCAGAAAACTTAGATGACGGTATTCCAATTTCAGAGCGATCCATTAACGAATTTACCGATCAAATTATTTTTGAAAAAACAAGCTCCGTTATAAGACCCCCAATGACTTATACTATACTGTTTGGCACTAAGCGTCGTAGAGTTTTTAGACAACCAAATCTTCATGACGAACAAACAATAACATCCATATTAAAAGACCACCTTAGTCAAAAAAAACTTACAGCAATATTAACTGACGATGAGACTTTTAAAATTGTTCAAGCTTTCTTTTCAAAATACTTCTCAAATAATTGACTTGGTAGGTAACGACACACAGGACGAAAAAATAAATGAGTACCACTTAAAAACTAACCACCGGGGTATTAACGAAACATTTCAACACTTACGTAGGTTCTACTACTTCCCTAAAATGAAAGATAAAATAATAAAAATTATAAATAATTGCGAAACCTGTCAACTTCTAAAATATGATAGGCACCCCCCAAAAGTGAAATATGACATAACATAAACACCAATCCAACCTTTACATACTTTGCACTTAGACGTATACGCAATCAATAATCAACAAATACTTACAGTTATCGACAAATTTTCCAATTTCCAAGTTTGCGTCTGCTTATATCTTACCCGCCCGGAACAGTTTAAATATTATTCAGTCCTTACAAGAATTTTTCGCACACCATGGTATCCCAAAAAGAATAATTTGCGATTCAGCAAAGGAATTCAGTTCACATTTATTTAAAGAATTTTGTAATCAGTATGACATAAGCTTACACAATACAACTCCTCAAAACTCCACAGGTAATTCACCAGTGGAAAGGTTTCATTCCACCTTAACGGAAATGTATAGGGTAATATATGATAAAGACAAAAGACAAATTTGTAAGAATGTATTAAATGAAGCACTTACCCCATTAATACGAGTATTCATTCTGTAACTAATCTAACACCTATTGAGCTGCTTACAGGTAGAACCCCTAAGTTCAATCAAAGTATACATTTTGAATCAGAGCACGATTATTTAAATAAATTGAAAAACTTTCAAACTAAATTGTACGACCAAATTAGGCAAAAAATAGATAAACATAACAGGCTTATAATAGAAAAAAACACCTAGGGCCTAAAAGCTTAAAGTAAAGTCGAATCATAAAGTTAACATTTTGACGATAAAAAATAGGAAATCGCATAAAAATAAAATTAAAAGGAAACGGAAATATCAGTAGAAACAAGTTCATATAAACGCTTAAATATCAACTCTACACCAAAAGAACTAGATTATTAAAAAAAAAAAAAATTTCTCGAGTCCTCACTTGAACTATTATATGGTATACACTAGGCGATTTCAGCAGAGCTCTTACACATATATTCTGAGTATTTATATATATTCAATTACTACTTCCGTTCCTCAATTTCCCAATAAGCGACTGGTAGGTATAACTTCTCGATAGAACATGTATTTATTTTGGGTCCATTCAAAGCACAAGGAAAAAGATGCTATAATCTATGTCATATGTCAACGCTATGGGGGATACCCAAATCTGAGGGCGAAGGAGTTATGTACATAACCATGTACCTTTGACCTACATACGAATTTATCTATAATCTATAATTGATTTATATATCTATCTATAATTAATCTATAATTGATATAATATATTATGTAACATTGCCATACATAATAATACTCAACTTAGTATATACAAATGTAACTAAATAAACTTATATATAAATAACATTACCATAAAATTTTAAATCGACAACACTAATTACACTATCTTGCCATTATGTCAACTTAAGAGTAATGGAGTTTTGCCCGTCAAAGAGAGCGGATCAAATGTATTAAATATAATTTTTTTGTACAAATAGAAAATTTACACAGTTTTTCTTTATCTCCTTGGTAACTAATTCAAACCATAACTCGCGGCCTAATTGTCCCAAATTCATGTGAGTCCACGTTGGTCTCATGTGGCACTCAACGCGTTAATCATTCCCATCTGTGTTTTGCTTGTGTTTTCAAACAAACTCGCGTAGCAATATCGGGATTTGCTTCCAAGAAGGAAACGAGAAGCACTAATTGTTTTTTGTTCGTAACCTGCCTTGACCTATATTCGAATTTCATAAATACCTCATAAATTCATTATTTTTATTAAAATTACTACATTTCGTACGCACAAAAAATATATATTTCTTCAACCGAACGGAACACCAGTATTTTGCGATCGACAACAAGGGAGTGTCAAATCGACAACTGTCGATCACAATCGACATCCACAATACCAACATCTGCAATCGACGATGGATGATCGATAAATGACGATCATCGATGGATGATCGATAAATGACGATCATCGATGGATGATCGATAAATGACGATCATCGATCGCTGATCGACACTCGCAATAGGGGCCTTAGTTTTTACCTTAGGATATCATATCTTAAGAAAAGAAAATGTATTTTATTAAAAAAACTCAGCATATGAATGTGTTTTAATGTCCAAAAATCCTCGTGTTCATAATTAATTGTTCTTCTGTAAGACAAATATGCTTCTTTTTTCATTTGTCAGTATTCATCGCTAAAGCGATAGCAATGCCCTTTCTTCTTATGTACATTTTGATTATCGGCACTGCAAAGCATATATTTGTAACCATTACTACTAAAGGGAAGAATGTTAATAAGTGTAAATGTGCAAACATTTTGTCAAAGGCATGTTAAGGTTTCATTCAATCTCCCGTGAATTGTTTACTTGAGCTACTTGCTTGGGAATATTACGTATGCGGTCAATGTGATGCAATTGACACAGATTTTCCGAAAGAGTTCGATAGAATAAACCTCCAAATCTTTATATCTAAACTGTCGATACCCTAATGGCTAAGTCACACCTTTCGCATACAGTTCAGTTATTTCGCATTAATAACACGTTCTCCGATCACATAAAATTCACTTCTGATAAAATTTACCCGGATCTTTTTTTTTTGTTGCTCGTTAATGAAATACCCAGTTTGCTAACCCTTTCGACACGGCTTTCGGGGGACCGATTCTGGACAGATTTAGTAATTTATATCTAATCAAAGCTTTCAGAACAAATGATCCAGCACAACAGAATTTCAGGTTAGAGGGCTTGGGTGGTGGGCGGTGGTACAAAAATGTACCATCCGGGATGTTATGTGGTACAATATTGTACCAACCGTACCAACAAAGTAATACCCCTGCATAATATCTGCGTATACATCACTGTTGGTACATATTTGTACCACTAAAAAGGACGAATGGTACATATATGTATCACTCGCCGAAAACCATGAATTTTTTAGTACTGCAATAACAAATACTTACGTTATAAAACAAAATTATATTTATTCACTTAATATTATAATATCCTGCTTGTTTCACCGCAAAAACTTTAAAAACACTGAAAAAATCAACCGAAACGTCCACATTCCACTAAATTATTACTTCAAATGCCATCGGAAACATGCAAGACCAAACACGCACAAGCGTGTATCTGCTGCATGCACATTTGGATACCGTTAGCAGAATGTTGAAAGACGTTGTGGTACAAATTTCGACCGAATAGTATGTAATTTGTGACTTTCAGGTATGTTTATACTTTTGGTGGTACATAAATATACCAGCCGGGTCGTACACTCCTTCTTCTGAGAAGTCTGTTTCGGACTATTGGCTTCTGCGAAAGATTAAAATAACTTATCTCTCTAGTGTACCGAAAGTGGATTGGAAACGAATGTTTCCAAGTGTCAAATCTAAATTTTTTGTCATCAAGAAAACATGTACATATATAGAATATGACTGCGTTTTATGCGATCCTTTTATATATCATACCATCGCATTTTTGTCTGTTGCATTGATATACCTATGTCTCTCGTTTAATGAATTAAGACGAGACAAGCAAATCACATTTCAGCGGGGTATCGGAAGATTAAGACTATAAGGAGAATATAGTCTTTCTTCTCCATTATATTCTGTATAACTGAAATCTCTTATTGAGATGTTCATGTTCAAGAAAAAAAACATTTTCGAAGTTTTGTTTCAATCACTTTATTTCACTCTTACTTAACAACTAAGTCGATTACAATATTTTTGTCCTATATCTTCTATCCACTTTGAAAGCGCAACTTCGTCAACGCAACGTGTGAAATGTTTGCTTAGTCTGCTGCATGTGCATCGTCATGCAGTTTGTAATTTTAAACGGTTGCGCATTTTGCACGTCCCTAAATAAAAGTTGAATGCATCTGATAAGGGGTACCTAGTACGTCCGTTTAGCCTATTGAGAATATTGAATGACCGGCTGTGGAATGTGTGGGATACCTAACCTACACAAACATCACAGCACGTGACAGAATATAAAAGCATAGATCAAAAAATCGTGACACTTTTACCCCTCCATTTGTTTAAGTTTTTTTATACTCATATTTAGTTTAAATTTAAGTACAAATATATCACCCCGAGGCACTAGTTTTAATTTCAAATTCTTGAGCAGATGGCAAAAAAATACATTGAAATGTTTTGATATGTTCCCAATCAGATCGTCAGCGCTTTCAGTGCCCCAAATTGCACATTTTTGCTGCTAATTTGTACTAGCATCTCAGAGTAGTAAATTCCGACGCTCGTGATCCCGACGTTTAGTGATACGTCTCCGTAAAATACAGCTTCAGCTTCGACTTCGTCTTATTACGTCCAATGAACTTTGAGTGGGGTTTCAGTGACATATCAGATCAGCTGTTTGCTAGTTGGGTAAAAATTATAAAAGTAAAATAATAAGTCTTCGAATTCTTTCAATTCTGATATGATATATACTAAAATGGATCCCATATAATGCAGCAAAGTAAAGTTTGGACCAGAGCAGGATTTTATTGGAAGAATTTATTAGAATGTAATCGGTATTTATGGGACGTCACATGTGCAAAATATATACATATGTCGTAATGAGAAAAAATGTAGTTTTTTTTTTTTTTATAATTCGTGCAGGTTCAAGAGTGTACGCTCTTATGGTGTTTGTCAAACAACCTGGACCGGGTGCAGATGGTTTGTGTCGAAGATGTTCGTTCACCACTCTCCGGGGGTGGTTGTCCTAGATATTATTTGAGAGATTCGACTAAATTTGCGTTGGTTGTAGTTCACAGTAATTCTTTCATGCCATTAAAGTGTTATATTGGAAATGCACACACAAAGTATGAATTTTGAAATGATCTTATGCTGCGAGTGTTATGCCTTCGTCAGCACTTTTTGATCATCTCTCATCCACAACTGATGTTGCACAGTTTTTCCGTATAGGAATTATTCTTGACTATGGACGGACTTGAACTACAAACCTTCGGCTCAACCGTCGGTGATAATTACCATTGCACCACGACGGTTTAATGCGAAAATAAAAAAGCAACACCGTCGTAAATGATTTTTAGCTCAAATTGTTTGCTTGAATTTCTTTTGTGTACACAATCCCAAAATAATTATTAAACAGACCTTTTTACCGTTCTATGTATGTTGATTACTCTAAGTTACTTACTTGAGTGACGATTTGCGGGTTAAACAAAACCTATTGTTGCTGCACAACAAAACAACACTTAACACAAACACATTGCACATTTGAAGTTCATGTTTGGAAATATCTATATAAATTGAGGTGGCATGGCGGCAGAATGCTATACCAAATGGTAAAACGCACATGCCCACCTCAATTTAACACAGCTCATAAACAATCAATTTAATCAAATATAAAAATTAACACACTTTAACTTTCACACCACATAAACACTTTGTAAAGAAACGCGAACTGTCAAATGTGCAAGGTGAAGTCACAATAACAAACCAAAAGAAAGTTTACAACTGCAGCCTTGCCAACATCAAGCTGCAGCAACATTGCATTATATAGAGTCACTAGGGGCATGGGTCATCACCCCAATCCAAACACATAATGTTGTGCAACATACATTGTTATACAAGCTGGAAACCAACTGACCGAGGATTCGTATTAAACGACCCAAGGTACAATAGTTCACTATTACACAAACAGCAAACCAAGGCATATTATAACGTGGACACACAATTCGTTTCACATATAACGATTAATAATAAAATAACAAAGAGCATTCTACAAACAAGGAACATTTTTACAATTAGTTTAACATATAACTAACAATTATCAACAATAAAGAACAAATAACAATTAACGCTTAACACAGAACAAAGTGCCTTTTTTATTTGAACATACATATACCTTAACAAGGTATTTTCGTTCGAGCAAAACACGCCGCGAACATTGGTCCTTCGAGCCGTGAAACATTGGTATAGTGATTTTCTTTACTGATTTCATTTATTATACCGGTGCTAAAGTGTGTGTGGCATAAAACAAAAAAATAATTCGAACAAAAACATTAACACATTAACAAAAAAAACAAAAATATTTCACCAAAGAATTTAAACAACATTGAACAAAGGAGGAGAACACCCAGCCAACGGTGCAGCTTCAACAGTAGGTACGGCACAAAGGTGTATAAGGACAAAGTGGAGAACAAAGAAACCCTAAGTTTCTTTTACTTTTTTAAACATTTTTAAATACATTACAGTGTTTATTATTAATTACAGTGTTATTATTAATTAAAGGAAAGTGTAATTGTTAATATACGAATAAACATATTTAAACACAGCAACAATTATCTACTGAACATCCAATGTACAGCGATTCAAACACTTTTCCGTATACACATTTTATTTTTTTCTCACATTGACATATTTAAATTTATATTCCGATTTTACCATTTTAAAATTTAATTTAACTTGTAATTTAATTTTAAACCTTTTACATATTTTTTATTTAATACTATTGTGTGTCCTCTTTGTGTGTCCCTCTCAAATACACCTCAGTGCCCATCTACATATTTGTGCGTGACCTGAAAAAAAAAAAATACCATTCGTCTGACATTTATCATTTATCTTACCAATCTCTGATTTATTCAATTCGCGTGTGGTCCCCATTAACAATCGCAAATCCGGCTATGGACATCCAATTAAAGGAACTCCAAAGGGACTTAGAGGAATTCCAGAGAGACTCCGCGTCGCGACAGTCAAGGGCGATACTTGACTGCCTGCTTAACAGACGTAGAAGACATGTTCAAACGGGCAAACAAAGTAACATTCTTCTATAGTTGATAGTTCCGCGGACCCTTTAAAGTAAAAGATAAATATTTAGGTGATGAAACTTAATCTAAAATCAAAAAACTTTACTTCA